>CADWAE010000302.1:8400000-9000000 GCA_902982915.1 Phalloptychus januarius
TTGTGAATGCTGCCCAGTCTCTCTAGGTTTCCAATGCCGGCGAGACCCTCGTCAGTGCATAGCACGGCCTCCAGCACTGACTCCGAGGACATTGCAGAGAATTATGTAGAAATGGACCCTAATTTACCCACAGACGAACCAGTATGTAACACACATCTATTCACTGAATCAAAAAAATGCATTAGAAGTTTTGCTTTAAATAAAAATAAATTTTAATTATAAAATCTTCAGAAAATGTTGCTGTTTATTGTTTATATAAAGGAGTAAACTTAAAATGATGACCTCTGCGGACATTAAAGCAGCTGGAATTTTTGCAAGACTTTGAGAATGAATTGCTATATTGAAATATTTAGAGGAAACATTAAGAAATGTAACAGTGAGTTTGGATAAAACTCTGACTCCTGCAGACGGACTCCTCGCCACTTTGACTCTTTTCGTTGCAGTTTCCTTTTGCCCTCCTCTCTTCCGTCTTTACACCTTATTTTTCTTTTACTTTTACAAATATTTTCAGTTTTATTGTGCAATTATGAAGCAAAATGAAACCAAATATTAAATAATTCTGAAGTATTCAGAGAACTATACCTAGTGCCTAGCAGAAGTAACCAACTTTTCAATATTTCCATATTTTGTGGCATTACACCAACAAACTTCAATTATTTAATTTGGATTTTATGTGAGAGACCAACCAAAGTAGCACAACAAAGTGAAAAATGATAAATAGATTTTAATGGTTTTTTTGTTTTGTTTTGTTTTTTTATAAATGGAAATCTAAAACTTGTGACATGAATCTGTTTTCAGACCCTCTGAGTCAATAACCTCCAAAACCATAAAATAGCAAGATATTATCAAAGTCATTGATGTAGATCTCAATCAACTTAGCAAATGTATCTCAAGTTCAATCAGATTGGATTGGATTTTATCTCGACACAGATTCTCATTTTGATTCATGTTTTTTTTTTTTTTGCCCACACCTGTTCATGGATATTTGCATATTTTTCTGGAAATATGCAAATGGAAATTATTTGAGAATATTTCACATGCTTTTGCAGAGCATATCTAAGATATTCTTAAGAAGAGGGAGCTGAGGAAGCTTAAATACAGAATGCTACCTGACACATGATTGGCTGACATTAATGTGTCAGGTAGCAGCCAATCCAGGAGCGACATTAATTTGTAAAAGATATTTGTATAACCACACATCATTGTCTTGTGTTCATCTCACAATTATTCACTACTTTGTGTTGGTTATAAACTCCCAGTAACAGATGAAAGTTTGCAGTTTTAAAATGTGGAAAACTCTTCCAGAGCACTTTTTAAACGCCTTAACATTACTGTTTTGGTTGTTTTGGTTTTTGCTTTGCTGTTCTCAGCCATTTCTTTGCTGTTAACAGTTTTTTACTTGCTTTGACACCGTTTGCTGTCTTCCTGCTCATTCATCACTCAACTCATTTTCTCTCTTCTCTAGTTTCCCACTTCCTCAGCTTCCTCCGGCTCTGGCTTCAACCATTTTCTTTATCCTGCATTTTTGGTCTTAACCATTTGCTTTCTTTTTTTTCCCCTTCGTTCTTTGCTACTTCCACCCTTCTTGCGTTCTGTAGAGAGGAGTCCTTCTACTGCACTGTCCCCATCACCCCTGTAAAGAGGGAGGTGGAGGAACTTGACACCATAGAGGAGGTGAGCAGGGTTAGACATGAATGGCTGCCCTGTCAGAACACCAGAGCTTTTTTTGGGGGCTTTTCAGGTGTTTCAATCAGATCGCAATCTGCACAGATTTAGCCGTGCTATCGTGACTTTCCAGTCAATGTGCCCAGGATACTGAGGAGTTTGGGGGAATTTTTAGATATCTTCCACCACTTTCTTTAATAGTTATGTTCTAATTTAGTCTCATCCTAGATCTAATGTTTCCACCGTACTTGTAGTGCAGAATTAACACAACCTTTAGACCCAACATGTGTTTGATTTGTCACAAAACCACAATTACTTTTTTATCAGTATAATTACACTGAATAAAAAGACACATTCAACTTTTTTTCTCAGTTTCTGAAGATAAATCCTTTAGGTTAGTTAGAATTATCAAAATTATTTCTAGTTGCTAAATGTCAGAAAACCTTTTTTCCACCTCAAACATTAACTTGCATGTGTAATTTTAATTGTATAGCACATTTTCATCAACAAGGCAATACAAAGTGCTCTACTTTCCTGCTGGGTTTTGAAGATGGGACAGTAAAAGGGGAGCTATTAGGCAAAATTCACCTTTTGAAAGTTTTTGTACTTTTATTTTGGTCTCTACTGTGTCTAAAACAGGCCAAGCTCTTAAAAAATATGAAATAAATAAAGCTTACAATTCAGAAACCACTTGTTGCATTGTTGCCGTTTGTGCAGGAGGTTCTACTTCTGCTTTTCAGAGTTGTACAGTTGCTTAAATGTGCATCTGTTTGCAGCCATTTTCATGTGAGAGTTTAAATGTTAAGTTGGGGGGCCAGCAGCAGCTTATTTGGATTTAAAGTGACAAGACACCCAAAAGCAACTTATTCTGAAAGTAGCTCAAATTAGGAAGAATAAAATCTCTGCAAAAAAATTATTTCGTGCAAAAAAATCAATGTAATGTACATGCTTTGTGTATGGATGTTTTCATCCAGTGTGAAAGTCTTTCAAAACGTTTCTTGCTAATTTATTGTTAAAATTGTGTCTTTATAAATCAGAACACCTTAAAAGTGAACAAACTGGTAACTTTGGTTTTGCACCAGTTATGTTTTGATAAATGGAAGGAATCCTAGAGAATTTTGGGTTTTGTGACAACACATTAGTTCATTTGGATTTGAGCTTTTACTTTGTTTGGCGAGCACAAAACCAAACTTGTCCCGGCTCACGCAGATGATGAAGATGGCGGCACCATTGCCTGTGGATGGTGGGAGTAGCCCCATGGTGAAGCCCAAAGGAGACAAACAGGTGGAGTACTTGGATTTGGATCTTGAATCTGGCAAGTCTACCCCACCTCGGAAGGTAGGAGCACCCCACCGCCACGCTGTGTTTTTTTACGTTTTAGGAGCTTAAATGTATTTACTTTCGGACCGCTTCATGTTTTCTCAGATGAAAAACAATGGAACCGGCATTTCTGTGTCAGACGAGCGTGTTGACTACGTGGTTGTGGACCAACAACGCACACAAGCCCTGAAGAGCACCAGGGAGGCATGGAGTGAAGACCGCGTATTCACAGAGACAGATACCCTCTCCAAAGCACCCAAATGAGCCCGTTCCAGACCACCAACCCACCTTCTGAACCTCCAGGCTGCCGGGCCTGGGACGCTTTCCACAGAACGAGAGCCGGTGGCTCATCTGACTTCAGGCCCAGCAGAACGCGCCTGTCAGTCTGGACGCGCGATGCGGGCCATGAATAAGCTTTACGCCGCATGAAAGCAGGCATATGAACTGAACTTGTCTTTCTGGGGTTTGACTTAACTATGAACTTTAAACATTCACTGCCTTCGATGAGGATTAAGGGCTGTTTTTCCACTCGTCTGTCCGACGCCTGTAGGCTAATCCAGAGTTAACATTTCCTTTCGTTGTAAAGCTGTTAGGCGTTGCTTTGAGGTGTAAATGAAATCCCACGACAACATAATCACGACTCCTTGTGAATGCAACTGTACTAAATAGCAGCGCAGGTTTAACAGTGTTGATTTTTCAGTTTCTGGTGTTTGTATCTGGGGGAGGTTTTATTCCACGCTATTTTTCCTTTTTTACATGCGCCAAATGTAGCGCCTTGCAAAAATGTTCACACCTGGAGAACTTTTCCACATCCTGTCAGGCTAAACCTGAAAGTATTTTTATTGAGTTTTTATGTGGTAAACCAACACAAATGAATGCATAGTTGTGGAGCGGAAAGAAAATGAGCTTTAGATCTCTGCTGTCTCCTCGGTCGGCCTGTGAGTTTTGGAGGCTGGTCGTGTTTTTGGTAGTTTTGCAGCTGCGCCATTATTAGTTGGTGCATTGAATAATGATTATTAATAATAAATTCAAACTTCTGACCTCTGAACCTCCTCTGATATTCTCTAATAAACATCTTTAAATATGAATTTAGTTTTTCCTGATGGCAAGTTGTTGCTCTGGATGTATTATGTGCAGGAAATTGAGTGAATTCCTTTGAACGTCTGCCAAGTCAGTGTGCACGCAGCTGTGTAGTGGAGGGAAGTCCTGAAAGTGTGGAGTACAAGTGCACTCCACACTTTTCCCATTTTTGTCTAAAGCTATTTTTGAAAACTACGTTCCGCTTCACAATTATGCATTACATTGTTGCAGTCTATCATATAAAATCCAGTAAAATACCCTGAAATCTGGTGTTGCAATCTAACAAAATGTGAAAAGATTTGGACATCAGAATATTTTTGCAAGGCATCGTAGATCAGATCAGCCTCACGTCGCCTCCAAGCAGGATCCAGAGTTGATGCGTTAAACCCGGGTCCCGTATGATGGACTGATTCTTGGAATTCAAAGTTGAACATAACCAAGTGCTAAAAGTAAACTTTAGATTTACTTGTGTTTTAATCACTGAATCCGATCAGATTTCCATTTGTTCTGTAAGTGGGAATGTTTCAGTCTGGAAGTGAAAAACTGTACAGAAGTGTTTTGTGTATATAAACAGGAAAAAAGTGTCCTTTTTATTTGTATGAAATCTCCACTGTGTTTTTGACTCGAAGGTATACGGATTCTGCAGGGTGGAATTCTTTACCGGTCTTCGATGGTTTTCAGGATTGTGAATTAATGAATGATGACTGAGTTTTTAAAGAGTGTGACAAGTTTTCTATAAGTTATGCAAAGGCATTACAGCGGGGTCACAGAGAGAAAATCAGGTACTTCTTTTTTTTTTTATAAATGTACACTAATACAACTTTCCTTCTCTAATTTATTTCTGGTGTAATTTCATCGTGTCGACGTCATGACCGGTTTTCGCTCAGTATTCTTGATTCAAATGGAGAAACATTAGCTGGAGTTTAGTTTGACATCCGTTGAGAATTTAGAGTCAGAAATCCATTTCTCCTTTCTCTTCTGCTTGTCTTTCTCCTCGTGAGTTTAATTTATTTTAAACTGAACTGGCACAAAGTTTTGAGAATCGACTGCCTCATCTAGTTGGCTGTGAAACACAGACAGCTGAAATATTCTGCCTCCATACATCTGGCTTTACTAAGCCTTTCATGTCTCCCTGAGAAATCCCAAGCATGTTGCTACCATACGATCAAACCGTTGCTGTAAATAGTTTGCCATCAGCTGTATTAACACATATCTCTTAAAGACCTACCTAGAGTCATTTTCTTTTGACTTCCGTCTTTCCGTGTTGCAGGTTCTTTGTGATACAGGCTGCAGAATTGATGATGTTTTCTAATGAATCTCAAGTGAAAATTTAAATTTGAAAACTGAGCTAATAAAAACCAACATCTTATTCCTGGTTTGTCTTTTGCTTTTTTTAGCACAGCATTCAGTAAACATTAAATCTCTGCTTACTTTTCTTACTTTAAGGCCTTTGATGTGATAGACCAAGTCAGTAATGCATACAGTTTACATGCATATAAATATGGCAAATTAAATAAAAAAAAAACTTTTTTCCTCACTGTGTGAAGTTAAATCAGACTGATAATTCTTCTTCCAGGTCAGTTAGAATGACCACAATTATTTCTATTTGTGAAATGCCACATTAATGGGAGAAAATGTCAGATTAATTTATTAATGCCTTTAAAATCAAACATTTACATCCATTTCCTCAGTATTTGCCAGCATTGCCTTCGAACTTTGACCCACTGAGCTTTTACTTTCTGGCTGATGTCTTTAGATGTTGCATTAATATTTTCACATAATCTTTGCTCATGACATCTATTTTGTGATGTGCACCAGTTCCTCCTGCAGAAAACTGTCCCACAACCTTCACAGTTGAGAAAGTTTAAATAGTGATTGTTAATCTAATTGTCTGTTTTTGCTTTATAGAAATGAAAATCTGAAAAAAATCCTGGCTCAATATTTTTGATATTTTCACTAATGACATGAGTCAAAACTGTAGCAAGGAAATAAACCTTAATTTCTTAATGTCATGCTGAATTATGTTAAAAAGGTGATTTTATGCTTTTTTAAATGTAAGTGGGATTTACTTCTCTACATATAAATTAATGATTTATATGTAGAGAAAATGATCCAAACAACAAATAGGAATGAATCTATTTAAATAAACCTCCAGGTGTAGTTTCACTTATCTTACACTTTCTAGCAGTTTTTGCAGGGAAATAACCCCCTGCAACAAATCTGTCAGTTACATGGATCTGCAACATTGTGATATAGGATACACATTCCTATATCTCAATGTCACATTTGGTTCAATATATTTATTTTAAGGTAGAATTTGAAACGATTCCTTCGCTGACCACTGGATGGAGCTGTTGCTTGTTGTTCCCGGTTTGCCGCCTCTGTTCTCTTCCTCTCGGCCCTTCAGCGCTGAGTTATTCCCACCTCCTTCAGTCTAAATCTTTGCAGGCCAGGCTGCTGCCAGACGCTTTTTAGTAGCTTTTTCAGAGACGATAATTACCATTGTTCTTTACTTTAAGTGTTCATCGGGCAAAATTTAATTTTAAAGCAAGCAACCTGAAAACACACACACACACAACAAAACATTTCCTTTTTAATTTATTTTTTTCACCTGGAGTCATGCATTTCTGCTGGAATATTATTCATCTGATTAATATCTCATAATATAATTCATTCTTTAAATAAGAATAACATAAAAAAAACAACAGGTTGTGCTGCTGGAAATTTACTTGGGCTGAAACAGTTAATTGAATTAATTGAAAAAATTGTCAACTTAGTGGCATTTTTAGCTTCACCTCATTTAAATTCAGTTTAAAAAATCTTCTATTAAGCAGCTTCTGCTACCAATTTGCTAATCCATAAATTGGAAATTGTAAAAAAAAGGTTCAAGTGGTTGAATTAAAAATCTGCAAATGTGGCATTTTTTTATCTGAGTAATCAATTAATCATCAAAATAATCCATAGAATAATCCATTACTAAAATAATTGACGCCCATTCCTTTGGTGAAATTATCTTGTTTTATTTTTTAAAAATAAAGATTTTTGTCAATTTCTTGCTTTTACTTGGCAAGACTGATCAATGACTTCCTCTTGTGGCTAATTATCAAGGATTTATGCATAAATGGAAGGTCCCAGTATAAAACCCACCACATGGGTTAACCGACAGTTAACCCATGTTAACGACAGTTAACTCACATAGAATCCTGTGAGTCTTTGTTCTCAGCACAATGAGGAATGCCCATCCAATGTAAATCTGCCATTTCCTTACACTATAAGCATGAACCCTCCTAATCGCTCTGCAAACACCTCCATTAATGAAAATGCCAGCTTACCTTGGTGTTGTGCTGTAATTGCTGCTGGTTGTAAATGTTACTTCACGCTTTGTTCATCTGAAACTTGACAAACATTTCCATTTCAAACTTTCACGTTTTTCACTGCTATTACAGCCAAATGCATTGGAATTAGATTAGATTGCTCCTAATGTCATCATCTGCGCTCATGCAAAGGGTCTGACTGTTAAAATCACGGCTATTTTTACCTGATTCTTGACCTCCAGGACACGACGTGCATCCTGTTCCCCACCGGTTAACATTTTATCTAGATTGCTTCTTGCACTTAAGAACTCGTGATTCACTAATCCAAATTGTGAGGAGGCATCTCCACCTCCCCAACAATAATGACTGAAATTCAAAGTCATTACTACATGCTGTTAGAGCCCTGCCAGCTCTTCTGTTTGTCATGCTTTTAGGCAAATGCAAAGCGTTTGGGAGACGCGTCAACAGCTTTTACTCCCTGAAAACCTTTAAGCAGTTGACTTGAAGAAGAATGAGCATCTCAATCGCTGCATGCGTGTCACAGCAAAGAGATGCTGAGCATTAAAACCCAGTTTGAGCTGGTCTGATTGCTGCCTGCACACAGGGGTGCTACTTTGTACTTTCCAGTCTATATGCGGACAGGATGTGATTTACACATGCATAAACATGCTGGATAGAAATTATTCTTAAGCCATATTTTCGGCGCCCCCTGTGACACTACAGGCGCCCCTTTGCCTGTAGCCTGAACCCATTTTTGCACCAGTCCTAACTATGAAGCGGCTATTGCAGAAGTAGTACATTTCTTCCCAAAAAAAAGCGCTTAGAAGTTTCTGAATTTCTGAGTTTTTTTAAGTTGGAATTATGATTTTTTTTCTTGACAATTTCTGAGATTAATAAAAATAAAAATATTTGAGAATTATTTCAAAATTCCTGAGTTTTTTTGGCTGAAATGTAACTCCTCTTTTTGTATATGGGCAGTAGGCCTAACACACCACAGCACAATGTGGTTGGTATGTGGTGTTGCAGACCAGTTAGCCTCTCTGCACCATTTTTGGCTCTGTCTGAGTAACGGGGCACAGAAAGAAAGAAAGGTGCAAAGAAAGAGAGAAAGACAGAGGATGAGGAAGAAGAAAGGCAGGGAGTCTCTGGCTTCTTAACAGGGCCAGCAGAATAATTATGAGGCAAGCTGAGAGCTTTTTCCAGGGCAGAAGGGAGCCAGTCAGCTTTATTGGGTGGAGCTTTGACATCTGTCTGGACTGATGGGAGCAGGCTTAAAGGTGCCATGTCTTATGGGGCTTGTAACAGTTGTACACATGTTCAGGGGTGTATACTCTGGGCTAATTGTGGACGGGAGCGTTCACATAATAAACTGGAGGTTGTTCAGAAAATACTGAATGAAAAGGCAGCACTGTACCTTTAGTTTTCCAGACTGAAATAACTTTTTCTGTAAAAATTAATGCAAATGCAAAAAGTTGGATGCAAATGTTGCAAATCAAAGATGCACAGAAAAATACTGTTTATGTTTCAGGATGACCCTGGACACTAAAGTTAGTGGAAAGTGTGCAGAGCTTTTTAGTCTTGAGGTTTTTTATGTATGCTACACTGAAAGAAAGAACAGTGGAACTTAAACAGGAACTAAATTATTCTAAAGTTAAAAGGTGGAGCAGGAGGCATCACTGTTACCTTACAGCAAGAAAGTCCTAAATTCAAATCCCAGCCTGTGGAGTTTGCATGTTCTGCATGGGTTCTCTCTGAGTTCTCCATATTCATCCCATAGCCTCTATAAATACTCTTGTACATAATTTTGCTTATGCTAATGGAAACTGAATCAAATCTTGCCAGATTCTGCATTTTAGTGAGATGTTTTTCCAACTATTTTCTTTAAAGAATGAATAGATAATGCATGTCCCATAGAATATGCACAAAACATTTTATTCCTATTGCATTTTGATTTCTATGAATATTCTATATTTACCATAAATCTACCAAACTGTACTTATGGGAAAAAAACTTTCAAACATCTTTGCACAAAATTGATCATAATCATCACCGCTATCAATTTCTGACACTCCCAGATTTGTCTCATTTGTTTAGCTAAATGCCTTTACACACACAAAAACACACCTGCAATTAATCCTCCTAATAGAAACATTAAAATAGGAGCCGTTTGTATCTGCAGCTGAGTCTAAACTGGTATTTAGTCTCCTGTGCGTTGTTTGAAATCAAAGTGCAGAGACATCAGACGTTTGTCATTACGGTCCACTTCCTGGCAGGCCTGCGTCTACCAGATCTGCCACTCGGGCTGATCTTCCAGTCTTTGCAGCTGCTTGTTAAATTGTTGTCATCCAATCAGCATCTCGTGTTGTCCACCATTTATCTGCAGCCGCTCTTTGTCTTGTTACTCTCCAGCTTTCTTCCCTCTGTCCCTGTTTCAGACCTCTAATTATATTAAGGGCCAATCCTCCCCAACTCCTCAACAGACCATCAGTGCTCACAGAGTCCAGGTCCATGACTTTTCTTTTTTGTTCTGTTCGGACAGAAATCAATGTTTTCCCTTTGTCCGGCTCCTCTGGCAGCTGCACAGCGTTGTTTAATTATTAGACTTGGATAAGCCTGTCAAGAAAACAATGCAGTTCAACAAGTCAAGAGCAGCGTAGATTTCTTATTAATTTATTTCCTATTCAGTGCAAGAAATACAGTCAAAATAAGCTCAACAGCTTGTCGCCATGAAAACACGCAAACATAACTGAACTTATGAGAAAGCAGCAACAGCAATGTATCTGCCTTCAGATTCAGTAAGTTGGTCAAAAAATCAATCTCGTATTATAAAAGTAACAAATTTATTTTTACAATTTATTTCATCAGAACTTTTGGAAGAGTTGCCATCTGTTACCAGGAATCTTTGGTCAATTTTCTTGTCCAAATATGTAAGTACACTTGAAATAAGATAAAACTAACTTATCGGTAACCTTTCCTCAAAGCTGTCTCTGGAGCTGTTTCATATTGATTTTTCATTCATTTCACTAGCAGATTGTTTCACTTATAATGTTTTTTTATTGTCATAATTCCATCTTTTTTTGCAGAGGTTGAATCCTGTCTCACAGCCTCTTCACTCTGTTTAAATATTTTACTGTACATGATGAAGGAAGCATGTTTTCTAGATCAAAGTCACCCATCGCTCTGTCCCTCGGCGTGTTCCCAGTGCTCGGTGGCAACATGGCCTCCACTGCCATGTTTTTGAAATTATACTTCATATCCTGCCTCCTGGCAACAGGCCACAGGGAGGGAAAAAAACGATTCTGAAACCTTCTCTCCTTCCCCTCAGCTCCAAAGCTGTCTCTAATCAGATTTAGCAAAGGTGTGAGGATTGGGTTCTTGTGTGAGGCTGCAATGTCATCAGCAGAGATTTGGAGTAGTAAAAGCGTTAGAGCCAAGATAAGAGGTAATTGTATTTAGGAAGCAGAATTGAACATAAAACCATAATTCAGCTTGTGATTTTCATCATTGCCACTTGTGTTTCTGTACATTTACTGGACACTGGTACAGGTTCATTAACTTAGCTGATGATTAGTGTATTAGTGAGAATAAATCTGCACATTCTGTTGCTCCAGATACTAACTTCGCACTGTATAATGAGGTATTATTAATTTTTAATAGCTTAAGGAGTTTGCCTGAAGATGATACTAAATTTATCCCTTCTGATAATGCGCTATCATGCTTAGGCTAACAGCAGTTATTCCAGGCAGCACAGGTCTAAATGATGCCCAAGAGTTCAGTGTTTCATGAAAAAGATTTGCTTACCCCTCAGCTTAACAAATCCCAGAAGAAGGTGAACCTTTAAGCTGATGTCCCAGGCTTTGATTCATTGCCTCCAGAGGACTGCTGGTGTTTTTATCCACAGACCTGAGGTTTGGTCCTGCAGTCTGCTCTGGGGTGTGTCTGGATTTGTTTCTGCCTCTGTCGCCACTTTTTGCTTTGTGAAGCGTCAGCTGTTCGTCTCTGCCGCTGCTTGTCCTACACAGCATCTTAAGAAAAGCTTTCCAGGCTGACGGCGTGTCAGCAGGGCTTGTGTCACACCGTGGTCAGGAGAAAATCTCACTCAGGATGTTTATTAACTTACTGTAAATGCTTATCTGAGGAGCATGGCAAGTACAAGCACCGGCAAGAATCTGAACATGAAGGGAAAATAATTCAGCTGCTGTCAGCAAGACAATAGGTCAAATCTTTTTATGCTGATTTAAAATGAGCTCTTATAAAGATGGAGTTGGGGAAAAGTGCATGGTTTTCAGATTTTTTTTTCAAAAGTGAGGTTTGTTTGTAATTAGGTGCCTTGGAGAAACTTATCTGCAACCAGTTACCGTAGAAACTAAAATCCACAAGGTGTTCACTGAAAAAATGCAAATTATCCCAAGTATTTTCTTTAGTTTCTAATGCAAATATCTTAGTACACTTAAAATAAAATAAAACCAACTTACAAGTCACCTTTTAGGTAAATATGGGAGTCTTTTAAAGTCAATAATTTCTTAATATTGATTAAAAAAGTTCAATTGCCAGATTATTTCACTTACAGCAAGACATTTTCCCATATTATAAATAAAGTTATTTGCCAGCGTAACCAGGACTTTTTAAATTATTGACTCATAATCATTTTCTGTATTTAGCTGAAAAGTTACTTGTAAGTCAGTTTTTCTTCATTCTAATGGACTAAGAAGACAAAAACACCTGGTAGTTAGTTCTGTTCAATCCATCATCTGAACAAACTGCAAACCTACCAAGACATGAGTGTTCACCCAAACTAAAGGCTGGACAGCAAGATTATTAATCAGAGAAACAGAACAGCAGAACCATGAACTGCATACATTTTGTCTGAGTGACAACAATTAAAAAAATTATTGTTGACAGAAAGAACTTAACTAATATGGAGGAAAGTCCTCAATCAAGGAAATGATTCAAATGTAACCCGACCATCACATGTAGTTCATTTTATTTGTTGTCAGGGTGATTTTACTAACGGCATAATTTTCTTACAATGGAAAAAGTGAAATACGTCACAAAGTCTTTTTATAGCCCAGCTTTTATAATAGGTAAAACATGTCTATCAAGAGACAAGCTGACTTGTCTCCACCCAAATCAGCATTTATTTAACTTTTTAAAGTTGGCTAAATGTAGCAAGCATTTTGGAAAAAATAACCCAAATCTTGAAATAAAATTAGAAAATAAATTTTGTCAATCGAGCCCAAAAAATGTTGAAAACAAGAAGCCATTTTTTTAAATTTGTGCAAAATCTTTTTAAGTTTTGGATCTACAATAAATAAAATACCTTTTCTAGAAAAAAAAATCTGATGACTTAATTTGTTTAATTTTAGTTTTATTCTCTTGGCCTGCACTTCATTGTGACTCGATGATTTTGACCCACATGTCCAAAAAGTTTGGACCCCCTGGTCTAGATCAAAGCATAATCATGTGTTAATATGGCCCAGTCAAAGTCCAAGTGTACTGTGTTTTTTTTACTCCCCTGTTGTTGGATAAAAAACCTTGAACACGAAACATCACTGATTGTGAGAAACGGTTTGGATTCTTCCTCCTCAAATATCTCCTGTTGGAAGCCATGTGGGATTGCTTTTACCCTTTACCGGGCTGCAGCATCCTACCATTCACTCTGATACCATAGATCATCATAATTGTAATTAAGTAACAGTACTTTGTAACTTGGACACCCCGGCTGAAAAGCTGGCACCTCTTCAGATATGAGCGGCCTCATATCTGATGAGGTGAAGTGTTTTTAACAGGCCTCTGCTGCTGAGGGACACTTGACAGGAAGCATGGCTCAGTGCATCTGGCCTCTGTTCCCCCAATGAAAGCAGTTATCCATCTGTGTAATAGGCCTTGTCATAGTTTACCAAGAATCAGCATTTCACTTTGAGATCAGGCGGCATTTGCAACCGAATGGGCCGCAGAGAAGCCGTGCAGCGCATGGAGGGAAGCAGGAAGGCGCTGATGCACAGCGACACCCTGACAGTCCCGTTCTCATTCACTTTCCTCCATCAGGCCTTTAAATGCTTTGCTGAATGGTGTCTGCACACGTTCATTTATTCATCCTCCACAGTCACTCTATATATTTACCAGACTTATGCAGTTTTATGTTGGATAAAAGCAGAGATGGGTAGTAACTAGTTACATTTACTCAATTACATTTACTTTATCAACATTTTTGAAAAATTTACTTTTGTAAGTGTTTTTATTGTGCTGTACTTTTTATTTTTACTTTAGTAATTTTATTACAAAGTATCGCTACTCTAACTTGAGTAATTTCTTGTATGATTACTTTTTAATTTTACTTTAATAAAAATATGTTGAAGTAGAACTACTCTTACTACTGTTTTTGAGTACTAGCCCCCCTCTGCAGGACCGCCTGGTGCTGTTAGTGATTACATTTGTTTTTAGCCAGTAAGTGGAGGAGAGATTAAATGCAAGATGATGATAAATAACTCAGAAGATCTCTGAAAAAATTTGCCCCTCTCACTTCTGAGATGATGGTTTTGCCCCTGACTGAAGAGATGACACTATATCAGTTTCCCAGGTTGACATGCGCTGGCACAGAATCCGAAACTAATTGGTCTCTTGGACCAATTTCATGTTTTACCGTGAGAGTTTTACTTGAACAATAAATTAAAAATGAAGCTTCGGTCATTGAGATAGGGTCATTAACTCCAACGGGTGTAAGCTGACCCATTTTCTAAATAAAAAAGAACATTGATGCTTACAGAATTAAATTACTTGATAAATGTGTAAATTTCTCTTTTAATTTCTGTAGCAAATAAATAAATCTGCCCTTTCTGACATCAGAAGTTAATGTTCTGATCTGGAGGACTTTAGGTCAGGTTTATTTTAAGTTTTGTTGTGAGTTTTTGTCTGGTTAAATATCATGTTCCTATGTTCACTTCTTTAATTTGTCATCCTTGTGCTTACTTATTTGTAATTCTTCCAGTTAGGCTGCGACCGGCTCAGCTGTTCCCATTTGGTTAATCAGTCTCACCTGTTTCCTCTCCACTAATCACCTCCCCAGTATTTATCTTCCTTGTTGTTCTCATTCATTGTTGGAGTCTCGAGTTGTGATGTCAGTTGTGGAACTTACATCTTCCTGATTTTTCTTTTGTAGTTTGTTTTCTTCCAGTTTTATTCTGTTTTAATGTTTCATGCATAATATTGATCCACTCTGTAGTTGGTTTGCACAAAATACTTGATTCAGAATCTCACCTTAAAATCTTCCTATGATTCATAAAAAGTAGCAATATTTGATTTTCTGCATCTTTCCATGAAAATCAAATTACAGCTCTGAGTGCAACAGAAAAGTTGAAAGTTATATCATTTTTTGGCAGAAAAATCACAGCCTCTTTCTTCCCAAAAAAAACTGCTTTTGGCAAGAAATTATTTAATGTAGGTGATGATATGGACTTGTGAAGGCACTTTATAAAAATAAGTAAAAACAGAAAGGCATGTCTTCTTCTGACGTTTGTTATTGGACTTTAATGGTAATAAATAAATGCTCCCTAATATACATTCCTTATATGAAACATTCCTCAGTGATTCCCATCAGCATATTAATAAGTTGGAATGAGTTCTGATGAGGCTCATTTAGTATCTTTTAAAAGCAACAACCTTTAAGCAAACATTTTTCAATGCATCACAAAAATGTTTTGCTCTAATATTTTAATCTTTGCTTTTTAGCTGCAGATGGAAAATCACCACAGTTAGCAGAAATAAAGGCTTGAAAACATGCTAACATGTTTTACTTGGTGATTTTAGCTAGTGAAATATTAATATTTCAATAATCTAATTGATTGAAATATTATTATTATTGATTGCTATGGCTTCCCTTTTAATAAAGATGAATTCCCACAGATCAAGTTCATATTTATTTTATTCTTAATTGAATTGTATGAATCAACCAGTCTTTATTTAAAAGGTATTGATTGTTTTCAGTTTTTATGAAGCTAAATCTTCATAAATGAGACCAACATGTTTGCAGGTTCATTTCAAGGTTTCATCATTTCACGCAGCTTCATCGTGTTTCTGCCCACAAAGTCCCACCTTTTATCAAGACAAAAAGCCAAAGGTTAATATGGCAAAACCCTTGTTTTGTTTGTTTGTTTTTTATTTGCAGTCTGCAGGCCTACAGTATGTGAGGTGAACATATAGATTTCCTGAGTCAATGTTTTGGCCTGGAAAAAGGTAATTAAATCAATTAGCTGGACATTGTTTTACAAAGAATTGCTTGTTTTAGAGTTCAACGTGTCGTCAGGGTTTCCAAGTCCCAAGTCTAAGGAAGTGACCCACAGCGGCTTCCAGCAGGTCGACTGAAGAAGAGAACAAGTTTCAGACATTTGGCTTCTCATTCTGGTGCTTTGAGAGCCGAAACAGCAGAGAGAAAATCAGGCTGGGTTAAAGTAAACTTGGTGCTTTGTCAGAGTTTGGTTGATGTGTTTAGAAGTAAATAAGGATGCAACCATTTAAGAGTTAGGGACCTCAGACATTATCCTTAACCGTTGTGCTGATTGGACTAAGTTCAGGATTTATATTCACAGTAAAGCTGGAAGAATGCAGAAAGTCACATTATGCTTTTTATTTCTTTTTTCACAGAGACACAGAGCTTTTGGGCATCTATTGAAACTTTTATTTAAGTTCATAAAGATTTTTATTTTATACTGTAGAATAAGAGGTCAGAAGGACCTGCGCTGCTTTATAGACTGCAAAACACATCATGTAGCTCCAGTGAACTTATTGGCTGTCAGATCAAACCAGAGAAGCTCCAAGACAAGAATACGTTAACGTTGCATTTTGTCTCCCTGGACCGGCACGCCTTTTAAAACTGGAGTCGTTCCAGTCGTCGTGACAATGACGGTGATTTATTCGAGCAGAGAGAGAAGAAGCAGGACAGAGGCTATACTTCTCTCTGAAGCTTTCCATTTGGTAAATGATGCGTCGCTGCTCACTTTCTCTCTGTTGACATGAGCTTGAAGAAGTGTGGCATCGCTGCATGGTGGATGCCGCGCCGCGTCTACATAAATGATACAACAGCCAATACTTTCAGCACGTAATGAGGCCGTTCTCCAACAGTTTACCTAATGTCTGCATGGATCTGATGAAGCATGGCTTATAGAAAACAGAAGAATGAATAAACACTTTATAATCAATTCAAAGACAAGTCAGTGATTTATCAAATAAAGCAAATCAAGACATTTCTTTTCTTGGTACTCCTGTTTGTCTAAAGATTTATTGCTGAATCATTCTGGAGTTTTCAGAGGCTTCAACAAGCTGAAAATATTATTTTCAATAGCTTCAGGCCATTATCATTTAAATGTCTCAGAAAAACCAGTGGGACTGTCTTTTTAGACTTTTAAATACATTTTTTTGTAGTCAGATTTCATAATAAAAGCCTCCTACTTAATTTTCCTTTGAGATTACAGTGGATCTCTGGGATTGGTGGAGGCTCCACTAATAATTTAGAGGAAAAATGAACAAATACTGAACCACAACTACACTGGAGTCTGCTGTATTAATGTTTCCTTTTATTTATTTGAAACAAATTAAAGTTTCTGCAGTATTTTTCTGTCACAGGCCAGTTTTTCATCAACAACAGTTTTTTTTTCGCTTTTATTTACAGTGTTGTGAAGAAGTATTTGTCCTTTTTGCAGATTTCCTCTGTTTTTAAATATTTCTTATAATGAATTGTTTCAGTTGCACCACCATGCATCCCATGTGTCAACTCACCAAACTTATTTTAAACCAAAATCAGAGCTGATGTGTTACGATTTGTGCTGGACTGCAGCATAGAACATGTATGCAAATAAGCCAATTGCAATAATAAATAGAGGCCATTAAAACTTATTACTTAAGATATACATCAAACTAGCTCATATTAATTTCAGACAATTACTCAAATATTGCAAAAAAAAAAAAGTTTTGAATCATTATTACAGTTATTGAATGAAAAACAACAACAACATGCAAACCATCCTGGTCCATTGTGAAAAAATAATTATTCCTTCAGAAGTTCAAATTAAACTTGTGTTCTAACTGTTGGAAACATTTTTAGCAAAAACATATCTTTGGGAGGACAAATAAAGCATAAAATAACATCCCAGCACTTTTCCAGCAGTCTTCATGGCTTCCTGCAGCTCAGATGCTTTCAAACCTTCCTGTCTGCCGTCTCCTCGCCGTCCAGCACCGATCTCCGTGTCCACACTACCTCTTCCTGAGAACTGTTTTCCTTTCCCCGCGCTGTGAAGCAGAGAAGGCGCTCATGGCTGCCATGGCGCAGTGACTGCAGCTGTTTGCAGAACGTCTTGGTGAAGTTCCCATAAACAAAACAGCCGGGCTGCACAGAAGAGCTTCCAGGACTGTTTTTGGCTGCGCTGTCTCCCCACGTCTGTCTTCTTTGTCTTTGTGTGAGCGGACAGATGCAGAGCAAGGCCTGACAAAAACGATGGTTAAAAAAGAGAGAGAGAGGAAACAAAATGTGTATTTATTTATAAAATACAATTTTTCTGATACTGCTAAGCAGGTTTTCTCATTGAAAAATGCTAATAAATAACTGAAAAGATGTGAATAAAGTAAAACTTTTCATGTTTTCTTTAAACATTTCTGTGTATTTGTAGAAACACCTACAGCATTTTCCTCTATCTGTATGAGTACAATGATTTACCAGATGAAAGAAACGTTTAAAAATAATTATCTTCTCCTGATATGCAAGGCAAAGCTTTACATCTCCGTCATATCTGATGCAATCTGTTGTAGGTTCTGAGCCTCTGGCAGGTAAACAGATGAAAGTCATTTGTTTTGTCATTTCTGTCAATATGCTCCTGTCCTGGTCTGCTGCCACTGAGGATTCAAATCCAATAAAGAGGAACAGAGCTGCAGTTTTTTAATCATAGTAACAATAAAGCACAGTGTTTCCATGTGCACATGCTTACTCTTGTTGCGCATTTCCACTCATTTGTCCATTTCCAGTGAAGTGCAAAAGTTTTTAACGAGGATATTTATGTTATGTATCAGAAGAGACAGATAATCTTGTAATGTTTTAGGGAGACTCTGAATAATTCTTTTGGGAAATTGTGCAAGGTCTTTTTTATAAACTTTACATAATTTTAAAGGCATTTTTAATCGATCATGTGGCTTCACACGTAGACAAGCCCACATCACTAACCTGCCACCTCTGTGCTTGTCAGGATGAAGTCCTCCAGGTTTGGTGCTTCGTGGGCCAAAGTTCTGCTTCGGTTTCATGTCTCCAAATAACATTGTAAAAAATAAACAATATCAGTAGCTCCTACATTTAGCTGTTTTGATTCTTCATATTAAATTAATTCTCAATGTTATAAAAGTGTCATTGAAAAATGACCTATTAACCCTTTAATGTTTCTCCATCAGTTGTTTTTCTAGCTTTTAGCGTTTGTTTTCCTGCAGGCTGCAGCTCATCAGTGGCAATTTGAGGGTTTTGAGTTGAAGACCCACAAAGTTCATGCCGGGAAAATGATGCAGACAGTTTCTGTTCTGTTCTGACACAAAGACTAACAGGTATTGATTTTAACACTTATTTAGATTCAGAAACAATTAAATTAGTGTTCATATTACTGTCATAGAAGACAGGATAGAGAGTGAAGCTTGTAACTTGTCAAGGTTTAAATGGACAAGGAGGTTAAATTAAAAATGGAAACTTGATTGATTATCAATCCAGTTTCTCAGGAAATCCTAAAAAACAAATGAAACTAATGTAGAATAATCTAGAAGTGGAGCGTGTAGAGCAGGTGATCAGTTCGTAGATCTGTAAAAGTGTTAATTGAACGAATTGATTTAAAACTCTGACTGGACTTTGAAAATAATGGAATATTTATTTTCATGTGAAAAGACTTTGGACCAGTCCTGTAACTGTAAAGACCTACAGTGTCTCATCAGTGTTCCCAATTTTAAAACTTATCGTGTTCCTTAAGTCAGGATGAATGCAAGTTGTATTTTAATTTTTACTTCTTTACTTTTTTATTTTCTAATTTATGTTTTTATATTCTATTGCATGATGTTTTAATGTTTTCTGAACAAGTTGTTGTTAAAAATCAGATTTGCTCTTACCAATTTATTTTACTTAAACAAATTCAACTAAAATAAATAGTCAAATAAAATCTGTTGAGTCTTCTGACATTTACTGAGATGTTGCTTAACTCCAGGGATGTGCCTGATTTATCCATGTCCTGAAAACATCCTGATGCTTTTCACTCTTTGGTATCTTTACTTCCCCACACTTTTTTGTCCCACTCAATTTTCCCTGTCATATAATCCTCAGAACATTTCTGCAGTAAAAGATTCTTCCTTATTTTATTGATTTTTTCTGTAATCAACAAGGTTAACAGAAATAAATACTTGAAATGTATCAAACTGTTTAATAGATCTTTAAAAAGTGCTCCACTTTTTGAAATGAATTATTAAAATGATCTTTCCAGTAATATTCTAATCCTCCAGTCCTGATGAATGGACCTTTGATATGAGTTTGCAGAAGTTTGTGCAGACCCTGATAATTCTCCGGAGAGAGCGAGAGGCACCGCAAAGGAAAATGCAGAGGGATTAGCATTATGCAGAAAGGAATACAAAACTTCTCATTATTCATTCTTCCACCTGTCAATGTGAAGTATTACTGTCTCCTCCAGTCTTGACACGCACTTACCAAAGCCACAAGGGGCCTTTCGTGTAACTGCTGTTCCTTCACAGTGACGTTAAATGGCTCATTAGTAAGGCTAAGGTGTCATGTTCTGAAGGACAAATGTATTGGTTCTGCAGCTTTACCTGGACTCTAATACACAGAAAGTGTGGGAAATGGAGATTAAAGGGATCTGCACAGCTACAGAAGTTTGCTGGGAAACTGAACGGATATTTTTTAGATGCATACTGCTACTAATGGGATGAAAAAATGTCTTATTGTATTCTGTCATTAATTTGAACTTAAGAAAGGTGAACCCAGATATTGTATGTAGTGTAGTCCTATTGCGTCATCTACATTTAATGTGGAAAAATTAATTTAGTGAGGAAAAATATTCCTGTTTTATACAATCAAATGAGCTGAACGTTTGCTACTGCTAATAATTCATATAGCTGTCAGCACTTTATGATTTCTACAATTTTCATTATTATTAATATTACTACAAGATAAATGTAATTTAAACATTTTTGTTAGATAGTTTACTTCTTTAGGTTTCTACTAACCTATGAATAATAATCCTTGTGGTTTGAATGCATATGTGGATACAAACACATATGCATTCAAACCACCGTTCCAAAGCCAGAAGAGGACTACAGTGCAGGGCATTCTGGGTAAATGTAACCCAAACAAATGCTCATATAGTGGCAGAAATGACTGATGGTCTCTTGTTTCCTTCCATGGTCCTTGGTATATGGAGTGAAAATATTGGTGCAGCGCCACTACAGGCGAGATTTTCAAATGGTTTGGTTCGTTTGACAAAGTGCAGTGAGAAAGCGAACCACACCAGCTGAAAATACTGCAGTTTTAGTCCCCAGTCAAACCGATTCTACCAGACTAGTAGGTCCGGTAGCACTGATATTAATTCAATTAATATCTACATGCCTGCTGGTTGCTTGATAGGGAATGGTTGAACAGGGACTGAATTAAATCGTTCATTTTATTTTGGAAAATGGTTGAAATGCCAAATAAAGACATTTTATTACCCTGTAATACTTCAGTAGGGGGGGATAGATTACATGGACACATGAGGAAAAGCACTCCAACACGACGTTTTATGGTTGGCTGAGTAATAATCAATTTACAAAGAAGGAGAGAAACAAGGGCAGCAAATGTATGTTGAAAAAACATGAATGAGACAAGAGGTTGAATCTCATCTAAATAATGTAAAAGGAAGCACCACCAGCTGAGGTCGAGGCGCCGCAGAACGGCTAACGGTTGAACAGAACGAGAGCAAAGGAAGGCTGGAAACAACTGGAAGAAAACAAGACGGGTGGAAGGAAAGGATTATCAGTCAATAATGTATGAGCATACTCTATTGCAATTGTCATTGGACTAAATTGTGAAAAATGTTTTCTTTTTAATGTTGCCAAATCTTAAATGTTTGTTTCCAAGAGAATTTGAGCACGGAAGGATTTCAAATCAGAGTGACCACCTATCAGGAACATTACGGTAGTAAGGAAAAGGTGACAATGGCTTAAAAGATATATTTTAAGAATCTGATGTATCAACAGCCCAGTAAATAGTTGCTGTGTCATGCTTCCCAATGGAGTGAGTGATATGGAAAGATTGGTGGAAGGAAAAATGTGTTAAATAAGGTAAATAACAATAACTGGAGCCTAGAGAGGATTCTGAAGGCTCCAGTTTAGGAGAGACTCATTGGATTGTAAGAGCAACAGCTCTGCACCAAAGCTACTAAAAGCTTATCAAAATGTGGCTTTCCCTTCAAATGGACAGAATACCAACTTGTTACGCACAGAAAGTCAACAGCATCAGAGCTCTCACTGTTGGAAATTGTTCAGCGCTGGAGTGTTTTGGAGGATTCTTAGCTTTTTAGACTCCTGCCTGTGCTGTCTGAACATTAATTAATGAAGCAAATGGAAATGTGAACAAACGTGTCACATTATATATATCAGAACTTTATCCAACCTCTCATACTTTCATGCCACATAAAGCACGCTTTTGGAAACCTTTCATGCTGCTTTCTTTTTAAAACTGTGATGTTGCTGAAGTTTTGCAAAATAAAGTGAAATGTTCTAAACATCAAATGGTTTGAAGGAAAGTTCAGATGAAGTACTTCCACTTGTGAAAAGATAGCTGCAATATAAGGCTTAGCAAGAATAAGAAATATCTTTACCAAAACAAATACATTGGGGATATTGATTGTTTAGCTGGCAGCTGCGTTATCAGCAGAAGATGTGTTTTATAATGGAAACTCTACACATTCTCTATCATAAAATGGATCTACAATGCAAAACACTTTCATTGATGTATTTGTCTTTGGAAATAGGAAGTTATTGCAACAACTTGTCAGTCTTTTCTCTTTTATTTCTCATTTTCCTCCTATCCCATCTCTTTGCCTATTTGCAGCCTCCATTTTATCTTTCCTCTCTTCTTCTCTGCCTGTTGAGAGAAAGAAATCAGTTCAGAGGAAGAAATAGATTGTCTTCAATGTTGGGAGACCAATTTGTATTCATAAAATGAAGTAATAGGCCATGAAATATTCTGTAGAGGGGTGCTGTCTGTTTCAACTTTGGTCAGGGAGATTAGAAGCAGATGAGTCCTGATAGCATCTTTTGTTGAGGCACCAGTGGGGGATTTACCATCCGCTGTGCAGCACTTCTTCCTCTGGTGGTCTATTACAAGTAAACAAATGGTTTCTAATAACTGCATGGTGCAAGCACTGAAGGCCTGTTATAGTCGCCACTAATTCTTCAAATGCCAAAGAAATCCCTCTTTTGGTGTTTCTCCTAAAAGTGATGTGATGTAGTGTTTATGTTACGAGTGCTGAAAAACATCCTGAGACTGAGAGGATGGAAGAAAGACTCCACATTTCAGCAACAAGGCAGTTCAGAGTGCTTTACATCATGATGCCATCACACAGCCATCAATTATAAAGCAAGCAGTGAACATTACATTTGCCAAATGTTACCACCAAAACGATCAAGCAGAAAATCATCAAATATGGTCCTACTAATCAAAAGCAGCTCTAATGATGTGGATTTTTAGCCTGGATTTAAAGAAAATCTGGAAGTTGTCTCCAGATTAGAGGAGTTTAGAAACTGAATGTTGTTTCTCCATGTTTGGTTCAGGTTCTGGGGATTCAGAGCAGATCAGAACCAGAAGACCTGAGAGGTCTGGAAGGCTGATGCAACAACAGCAGGTTTTTAATGTAGTTTGTTGCTAAGTTATTCAGTCTTTTATAAACTAACAGAAGCACTTTAACGTCTATTCTCTGAGAGCCAGGACTTAAAGACAGGGGTGATGAGCTCTCCTTTCCTGGTTCCAGTGAGAACCTGAGCAGCAGCGTGTTGGAGCTTTAGGCAGACCTGTGAAGAAACAGAGGAGAAGTTCAAGGTGTTAAATTGCAAAGTCAATTTTCTTTTAAGTCATGTTTGATGTGAACAGCCTTTTTAACGCAATGGAATATGCTGAGTTGATTTGTGCTGCAAAATGACTCTGTGTGCCTCGAAAGTACATAATACTTAAAATATGGTTGTGAAATTGATACCAAAACCTCAAAGAACTTCAACAGTATTTGAACGGAGCTTCCTTTATTCCTGTTCGAGCATTCTAAGTTTTTTATATGTTCTTCATTGATTGATCTTCTTCTCTTTTCCAGTTTAATTCTCTTCTCCAGACCTTCCAGTTATGAATAACTCAATGAATAAATACACTTTGTTAATCCTCGAGGGAAATTTACAAACGATCAGCAGTTTTGTGAATGATGGAGCAACATCAGGCGTGTTCAGGAAAAAAGAAGTGACCCTGTAACTCCACCACCCGACTCCAGATTTGGACAGGTTTAATAAGGGAGGTAAGAGACAGTTGCTTTCTAAAAAACCAAAACCTGGTTGGACAAAAGCTTGTCAGAGATATTTCAATATGACTTCAGAAAATTGCCTCAACTGGGGCTTAATGGGTCTCCTTTAAAGCATGATTTTCCATACATTGCATCATTATTAGTTGAGGATCTCTTAATTATCTGCAGTCTGCCAAAGGCCCGGTAAGCATTTTATTCTTAGCGGTGCTCTGCCTTCTCATTGCCCCTCGGTATTTTCTCCAATTTTCTGCAAAACGCCGCATACTGTGATGTTTCTCGGCTCTCCAAATAAAGCCGTTTTTCATTGGCACCGGAAGCCAGAAGCTGCGTCTCCCGCCGGCAGCCGCGATGCCATACATTCAGTTGAGTCATTGAAATTCATGAGGAGAGGAGAAATAAAATAAGGCTAATTTTTCAAAAGCAGGTTCAGAAGCAGCAGGCCATTTGTAAAATCTGTTCACATGAATACACATGAAATAAATGTTAACTCTGCTGACAGGTTATTAATAAAAAGACTTGGTTTTAGAGGGAAGGCTCGCCGGTGTTCAGGACGGGACGGCATGCTGCAGCCTTATGTTTAATGCAAACCTGAGCTTAATTTGAACTTGGGCATCAGGCAGTAAAGGCCATTATATTGATTACTTTTCATGGGAATCTTGACACCCTCAGATCTGCTCAAGCAAAAAAAAAAAAAAGCATAATCCAGTCAAACCCTGACAAGCCTGTTCAAAACTTAAAAAAATTCTTCTGCACATAAATCTGAGAAAAGAACTGAGCTCAGATCTGGGCAGTCCACAAATTGTTGGGATTTCCACTAGACCTGATCAAAGTGTTACACAAATTCATGAAATATGGATCAAAAACTGTTTTTAGAAGAAGATTAATGTCAGAATTCTGAGAAAAAGTACAAATTCTGGGAATGTATTTTTCCAATGGCCCTAATTGTCATCTGTAAAAAACACCAGACAAGACAAAAAGAAATCAATAAGCACTCAATCCGTATTTCCACTTTGAGTCATCTAATTTATTTTAGATTCTGATTTGATGCAGAAGTTTAAAAAAACAAACCAGAACACAGTTAACATTTAGTGATGTTTCTGGTCCAGTTGGGGTAAAACTAGTACAAAAATCCCACATATTATCAACTATACTGTTGCAAGTTGAACTCATAGCTTAATATAAGTTCATAATGACACAATTAGCAGCAGAATAATGTTCTTTACTCACATTCTTCTATTGACTTCAAACCAAAGCCGTAGCTTTTAAAAAATACTGCTGTCAAACTCTTAAGAGTTGTTAAAAAAGTCTTACATTTCAGTATATATAGCAACAAATTCACTCAGTAACAGTGTAGTTCAGACTTATCTCCTGGATGTCCAGCTCCAGTTCTGCAGGCTGATGTTCTTCCAGATGTTTCTGATCCAGCAAATGGTCCAACAGGATGTCAAAGTTCTGCAGAGGTTCTGCTAATGAGCCATTCAGGTGTGTTGAACCAGGAAAAGAACAGAAACATGAAGGATATCGGCCCCGTAGGAGTGACGTTGGACACACCAGGTGATCTTTTGTATAAAAATAGTTGATTCAAAAGTCATCTTCACCCAAATGCCTTAAAACTTCACATGTCCCTCCAATAAACTTGTTTTCAAAAACAGGAAAAACTCTGCAAGTCCAGTTTGCTGACGAACTCGTCTGTGTTGTATGGATCGTCCCAGTTGTCATGATGCAGTTTGCACTCTGATACAGGCAAATCAGAGAGCCAATCTAGGCTCAATCGGTGCTAAAAAGAGAGCACTTATAATCTCAAATGACTTCTCAGGTTGAGAGCAGAGCGTCTAGGAGATCTAAATTAGGTTTGCGGTAAAAGAAAACTTAAGTGGATGACGAGTCTCAGTTGTTTGACTCAAAGCACTTTTGTTTGTGGAGATATTGATTTTTCACAGACTTGTTTTAAAGGGAGTTGTTACTGACTTCCTTAAACAATGTCTTAGTTTTATCTTGGTAGTTGCTACTCCAGAAAAAATCCTTTTATTTCTCTAACAGAATTTTTCGCCACTCTCTTTTTCTATTTACCACATGTGCAGCAGCAGCAGCCTCAGTGGGATGAAGGGAAACTAAGTCAATTATGTTTCCTCATGAAAGAAAACATAATCAAACCTTGTTGTATTTGTTTAGCAAATGATTTTTAGACATTCTTTTTAAATTTAAAGAGTGAAAAACAGTTTTAATTAATTAAAACAATTTTTTTCATCCCTCTACCTGAAGTGCAATTGTATTGAATATTTATCCTGACCATTAGTTTTTTGAACAATTCCTCTCTTTTCTTTCATACTGATTAACTATAGTATTTGTGCACTGATCCCTAAAAGTGTTGAATTGTTGCATCTGAAATGACAAACTACAGTCTAATTAGGACATGAAAGCTGATATAATTTCACCTTTACTGTTTGTTTTTATTTATTGTGTGAAGCTAAAATTTTCCCCCAAAAGACTCAAATAGAAGTAAGAAATGATCAATTGTAAAAAAGCCTGCAGAGTTGCTGTAATCAGCAGGTCGACAACAGAAGCCATTGAGGCATTGTTGATGCTGGGAGCTGTTAGTTTAGTAAGCTGGAAAAAGCTGATGTTCACCTCCTGCTGCCTGCGAAACGCCGATCTGCACAACCTGCTGCGTCTACTGTTTCCTGAGCAAAGTTCTCATCAGCTGGTCTGCTGCTGCAGAGCGGCCGGCAAAACAAGTCAGAGCACGCCTTCCCAGCTTCCCGGCTGCTAGCATGCTTCATTATTTACAACAAGGTCCAGGAGAACGAGTGTGTAACATAGCGAGTGAGAGGCAATCTCATCTGAATAGAATAACGCACGTTATTAGTGACACCTATGCTGCATTACACAATAATGATATCCTTCTCTCCATGTTTTCAGCGTAGACGTTCAAAAAGCTGACCATGAAAGAATAATTTGACATTACTTTCCATAACCTGAAGGAAAAGGAAAGGGTCTGAAGTAATGTGATGTACCCCATTTCCATTCAGAGAGATTTAGTTGGGGGAGGGGGGATAAGTTCAAAGCCATGAGAAATGTGCAAAGCGAGGCATTACGCTGACATGGAGGGGAAAGAGATTGCAAGCCCATTCTCGCCGGGGGAATGTGCCAATTATTAGATAATGTTCAGAACATGGATTAAAGCTTTGCAAGAGTCACGATGCTCTTCAAATGAAGATGGTGCGATTAGCATACATTCAGCTTCTCCTGCTACCACAGGATGTTTAGTCTGAATGAAAGATTTCAGTCGTTTTCTTCTTTTTTTTTGTAAGTCCTGAACAAGAAATGTCAGAATCCCAGTTGCTTGTAACTTCTCAAAGTTTAATAGCTCCAAGAAAATTCTGTCACACATTTTGACAAATCTGTCTGGAATGTGCAGTGACAATATTTTTCTCCAGCCGATGAAATGAGCATTTTTGAATTTTGGTGAACAAAAGCTTTTGACGTAGGATTTAAAAATCCCAGAAGGCAAAAGTTGTAAAATCTCATTACAATTCAAGAAACACAACAGAAAGTGGTACAAGGAACCATTGGGATGTAAAGCATTATGTTCTGTGGCATCGACACATGGATGTAAATATTTATGTTTATACACATATTTTCATACTAGTGATTGCAGCGGTACATAGAAGGAAAGGTAAGACTTTATTTGACAGGTTGTGCAAAGACTGATATGACAGTGACATAAACATGACATAACCTGTCATGAACATGAAGGAGTCTTTATAAATGTTTATGTCTGTTGTCATGAAGTGTCATTCGGTAAATAACGACACTTTTAATGCAAGGTTGCATTAAAAGTCCATAAAAAATGCTAACTTTGCATTATTTTTTAAATAATGATGATGTTTGTACATTTATGCCGAGATATATGTCTTAATTCCATTCACATTGATTTTAAACTGTCTTAAATTTAAATCAGTAAAACCTGCAGTCATTTTCCTACCATTCATTTGAGTCCTGTTCTTGTTCTTGTTGTTCTTGTTCTTGTTCTTGTTGCAGGTTTGGAGCAGTAGACTTGCCTGAGGCTGTGGTTGCTCCACATGCTCCTCATTCTCTGTCTGGGTTCATAACAAGTTTCGTGGAGAACTGATGGTCGACTTTACTGGCAGGAATCAAACCAAAACTCTCAGTCTCCTCGTCCTTTTAGAGAATCTCATGTGTCTCATTCATCTGTGTTTTCATAGATTAATAATCCAAGAAAACTTCAAACAACTTCAGCTTCAGGTTCACAATCTTTCCAAGTTCCAGCGTCCTCCCAGCTAGCTCAAAGTTTTCCATAACACTCTGGAAAAGTCTCAGTTCCAGGTCATCATCCTTCTCCCGGCTCTCCAACTCAATCATCTGTCAAGCCCCAGAACAACATCGCTTCCCTTTTTGGTTCGACTGCACTCTCGCCTCCGGACCTGAAACATCCTCTCTCATATTCAAAAAGCTTTATTTCCATCGCTCCTGCAATCTGTCTCATACATCTCCCTTGCTTCCCTTCAGATAAACCAATCCCTCCGGAAAACAGATCATTTTCCTGATAAATACCAAAGCCTGATTCCAGTCTCTGAGTGGTTTTCTGCATGTTGGTCACAAAGCGAACCTCAAACATGAAAGGAACTCAGCAAACAGGCCAGAGATAACCTTTCAGAGAAGTCCAAAGCAGGTTTGGCTTAACTGATATACATTCCAAGCTACTATTGAAAGGAAAGGACACCAAAAAATCCTGTCTGAAGATTGCATGAATAAATTGACACAAACAAGTGGAGGAAAGTGGTTTGGTAAAGTAAGACATTTTTGGTTATTTGCAAAATACCCTGAAAGCATCATCCCCTTTGGAAAACATGGTGGTGGCAGAAGGATGCTGTGCAAATTGGTTGGACTGGATGAAATCTGAGGAATGAAAACATCCATAGCAGAGGTTGATGTTGATTAACTACTTTTAATTGCATATAAGATCACAACAAACAAGAAATTCGAGGTCTGTTGGATTCAGTTTCCAAACATCCATCAGGACGGTGGTACTTTTAAAAAGTGATACTGACAAAGTTGGTGCTTGTCATAAACAGTTAGAGAAAAGCCGAGTTGGAGGAAATGAAGATGGAGAGGAGCTCCAAGCTGTGGTCTCTCCTCCTGAAAGGTTTTTACTGTTAAGTCTACAAAAGTGAATATGAGAACAGTCTTTTGTGGTTTAAACTTTCTGACCAGTTTTCTTGCAGTTTTATTTAAATCCAAGTACATTAGTGGTTAGAAAAATGCCTTGTTTAGTCGAGATAAAACATTCTCAATCAAGCTTTGAAAAATTAGGAAAATCATTGATCATACCAGAAAATTCAAATATCAACACAATTTCTTTGAGACGATAAAAATAAAAATTAATAAACAAACATTTAACAAACAGCTTTTTCTCTGAAATGAAAATAGCATAAAATCACGACTGCTGTTCACTAACACTTTAATAAATCTTTAACAAGGAGGAAAACTGGATTTCTTTGGATTCCCTGATGAAATTTTTCACATATAAATGTCTTTTTCAACTCTTTTTGAGGAAACTTTTTCTAGTGTGTGGAGGACGGTCTCCAGTGCTGCCCATCTGCCTGAGGCACAAAGAGCAAACACCTTATATTGAGATCCTGCAGTACCGATAAATATACATGCACACTCAGAAGGAGACTTGGAAACTGTTTGGACGAGCGCCGTACCTTGCAGACGTATCTACACCTCTCCAAGATTTCTATGTCTTGCTTCACTGAATTTCACTGGGATTTTACGTGGTGACCAGCACAACACAGCACATAAATGTGAAATATTTGGGAAATTACAATAAAAAAACTGCATTAGTGTGTATTCTTTAATCCCAACGGTTGTGTGGAGCCATCAGAAGTTTGTTATAGAAAATTAGTGAACAAATATCAGAAAATTTGACTATTTGCAGATTTTTTTTTTGTAGAAAATTACTAAATTATTCAAAAGAAAGTGCAGCTTGGTGAGCAGAAGTACATACAGGCAATGCTACTTGATGCACAGCCAATCCAGCACCAGTATTCATTCCAGTTGGTGATCAGAGAGCAGAAATAAAGAAGACTGCTTGTGTTAGCTTCTGTGGTGGTTTTTGGATGTTGTTTACTGTGTATATTTATGTATTGTGGTATGTTTAGTGTTTGCACCAATAAATAAGCAGGAATATGCGACAGATCTCCTGTATTTGCATATTTTAGCTATTTCATTGTGGCCTCTAGCCCTCATAATACCAGGAGTCCACTGTAATTAGAATCTACGTGACTATATACTATAAAATAATTAGTCATATATTTGTGGAAAGACTCCAGTTTGTAAAAAAAAAGGGAAAGATAATTAAATGATCTCATAAAGACAACATGTCTCTGTCAGAGTGTTGTCGCACATTCGCTCTAATAAAAATTGTTTTTTTTCTTTTCAGGATGATAAATGACTCCTCCAGAGCTCAACACCAACACACTCACGTTGGCATCAATAGGAATTAATATGTTCTCAATGCGATGAAATAAATTACCCGCCCGTGTTTCGGTAATGTCGATGTGCTCCAGCTTGTGAACCATGAAACGTCGGCGCGGTTCACCGCTTGGTTGCTCTGCACGTCTATTTGTACGAATGACTCACTGCTCCACCTGTGTGTCGTGTTTATTAGTTTTTCAGTTATACAAACCTGTGTTACTTGGGGCTGTTTAATAACTCTGTATTTATTATTTCATTTATAATAATAAATGAAATTATATGATTCAGCATGATTCATGAAATTCATGCTGGTGAATTTCATGAATCAGAGCGGCCAACTGGAAGTTGAGCAATAAACTAAACCACTGCATGAAACTGATGCTTACGTGGCAACAGGTGGAAGTGAAAACAGAAGAGATGTCAGCGAAACAGTGAAAGGAACAAAATGCAATGCTGATGCTAGAAAACAATGGAGAATAGGATCTGATAAGATGATTTGCAGCAGTAATGAAATCACCAGTAATGTCTCAGCTGATGCAGAATTTCGTTACTGTGTCAATAGCATTTTTAAAAGTCAGGTGTGTATCCTAAAGACTTTAACTGTAACTCATGTCTTAATAATTAGCAAACTTAAGTCTATTTTACATTCACTCACAACTTTTCTTCCTTTTCCAAAACTGCCAAAATGAAAATACTTGTCAGCCACAATCTGTTTTGTTTTTATAGAAATAAGCAAAAAATAAATTTACAGGTTATTTCTTTATTTTAACTCCTCGTCTTTTTTATTTTATTTTTTTGTGGATCATAACTACATAATTATCAGAGGAAAATTTGTGTAGTTGCTAACTCTGTTGCCCAGCAACAAGAAGGTGTTGGGTTCGAATCCCAGCCTGGTGTCTGTTTTTATAACTGTAAAAACAGAAGTCTGCGCCTCATTGTAGATCCAAAACACAAAAAGTGTTTTTGCTTTTTAAAAAAGAAAGGCATACTGTTCATCATTTTTATGGTTTGGTTGTTTTCTAGTTTGTTTGTGTTTTATTCTATTCTCAGCAACATGAAAACACAAATGGGATGGATGACATAGACTCAAAATTCTCTTACAATTTTTTGTGATATTTATTGTGATAATGATAAAAGAGAAGATAGAGCATATTTATAGATTCATCGGTGCAATAGGATAAATCTGTCGCTTTATCCTATCCTATTAAAACTCACTCATTATTCCAGAAGCTTTTTCTGCATGTCAGTTGCATTGCTGCACCTCTAGGCCTAATGCAGTAATTGCATTCATAAATGTTTAAAATTATGAATTTTTAAAATATATATTCCTGCTGAATATATATTCAGATAAACTGTTGTTTATGGTGGACATGAAAAATAATAAAATGTGTGAAAATAATTTCACTAGAAGTGGATTTGTGTTTATAAAAATGTTGCTTCCTCCTTTCTCCCCTGAGAAACAACAGAAACAGCCACAAACTGTCCAGGCGCCACGTTTTGGACGCCCCTGTTTTACTGTATTCTGATTGGTGCTTTTGCTTCATATTTAAACTATCTGGGATCACGCTTGTTTTTTTTTTCTTTTTTTTTGTAACAACCAGTTTTCTAAAAACTACTCTTAAATAAATATTCTGAAAATATGAATGGTAGAAGACAACAGTCTGACTTGCTTTTGAAGAGAAAAAGGTAAAATACAACTTCAACTACGACTTCAAGTGAAAATGAAATGTACATAGTTTAGGTCAATCCTAAGAGGTTTACTCTTAGGCTACAGAACTATCTCTAAAGTGGCACAATTTTCTTTCCCCCCTTTATCCCAGTTTGCCTGAACCATCTGAAGCTGGTAATGGTCGGGTCCGCTGTAATTCTCACAGCCACTTCTCTGTGAAACGTAACAGCATCCTCACAACCATTTCTTCAAATCTCTAACTGGAGGCATTGATTCTCCAATCACAGCAGTGTCACCATGTCCATAATGGCGGAGGAAAAGTAGCCTGTGTCTCATCTGCCTCATAAATCTTCAGCCTAAACCACCTGTCACTTTATTCCTCCTATTATTCTGCTTATCAGCCTCTGATTTCTGCACAAACACCTTTTCTTATCTTTCTCACTTCCTTGTCTGCATTAATGCAAATAAATGTTGTGAAATAAAACTTTAAATGAGTAACAAACTCTGCTAGAGGTTTTCAGATGATCTAATCTTACACAAAACCCCCCAAATGACTTTGCATTACTGATGAAGAAATGATTCATGAAACGTTAACAATGCAAAATGCATCAAACTTAATCTTACCTTAATATATTTTAAATAAATATTGGTTTTCCTTTAAATGCACAAATCTAAACTCTAGTTTAGATGGAAGTAAGTATATATATTTTTATATATATATATATATATATAGATGATAGATTTTATATAATGGATTTTCTGTCATTTTTAAAGGTGATCTTGATCAATAATTCTTCAGGTTTTCTAAAAGTCTTTCACAGCTTTCCTTTAGACATTTCAACATGTTTTAGTCACATTTAGTTGTTTAGGTCTAAGTTACGAACAGCAATTTTTTATTAACAGTTTTTTTTAACTGTTAGTAAGAAAACAGCATGTTTCCATTATGCTTTGTAAATATATGGTTACCCAGGTTAACAGGTCAGACACAATTCAGCCGGTTTCACAGAGAAGCCTATATGAAAACATCATTAATATTCCCAAAATATAACCTACATACTGGGGGAAATGCAGCATAAGTTTGGGAAGTTTCCTGCAAGCTCTGAAAATACCAAATTACAAGTCATCCTATACATCTAAGTCCCCTGGTAAGTTCCAGGAAAGCACACTACAAGTTATAGAGAGCTCTCAGAAGTAACTGCATAACATATAAATTATAGAAAGCATCTTGTAAGATTTGAAAAACGTCTCATAAAATACATTTAAAAAAGTAGGTCTCAAAAAACGGCACGCAAATTTGGAAAGTTCTGAAAATTACCATAAGTTTCTAGAAATTTATAAGTGGAGGTCAGAAGAGTAGAAAAAGTAAGAGTAGCTGTACTTTGAAGGGTTGTTACTTAAGTAGAAAGAGGAACAGAAGGAAAACGTTTGAAATGGGGTTTTTTTCTGATGTAGAAGACAGCTCATTGAGACTCCTGACATATTACTGTCTTCTTTAAACAAGACTTAAAACCCCGGCAGGCAGCAGGGTTTTCCCACATGCAACTCCAAAAACTGCTTGCAAACTCCATCAGCACATTGCAGACGGTGTTATGAGTTTTCCTATCGCCCCATGTGGATTGTACTTAATTACGGAAACACCTCACTGGGCTTACAAAACTAAAAAAAAAGTAGTTTACCCAGTTTTTGACAGAACTCATCATTGGAAGGTGTTTTTGACAGCAGAGGTCCTTTTGCATTCATTAAAACATTAAAAAGCGCCTAATTACTCAGTTTATCCTTGTCATGCATTAGGAGGCTGCTTGTCTTGTGCTGTTTGACTATTAATAGCTGCAGCTCTGCAGACAGGGAACCAACTATCTTGATCATCAGTGAAATTATTAGGTGTTGTTTGGCTTCAGTGTGACAGAAAATATGTGCATGTAGCAGCGTAGGGAGAAACCAGACCTCCTCACTTGCTCTAGGCTTTGTTTTTCTAGCCGACAAAAGTTGAGTTTGGCTAATTAGTACTGCGCCAGATCCTGGTACGCCTGTAGGATGAGCTGCTGTTGACACACACAGATACTGCCAATAATTAAAGTATGCAATGCTATAAGATGCTTTTATGTAGGTTTATTTTAGCAAATATCTGCAATGTTTGGAAATTTTGTTGTTCTGTTTCTTTTACTTCCTGTGTGAGTAACTTCAGGTTCATGGCAGAGATTTCTGTCAGAATTTACCACAGGATCCGTGTCCAGCTGTCTTACTCAAAGTTCTTTGAACATTTGTGAAAATATCATGATTTTCATTCCAAATTCATTCAGTCAGCCTCACATATGGTTTTTACTCTGCATTTTTCTGTCATGTCTCTGTTATGCTTGTTCCCAGAGGCAGAGAATCACTGCAGCTAATATAGTTTATCATTCACTGCCTCAATATAAAGGAGTAATTTTCCTGTCTTTGTGCTGAAACCACATGTATGCTCCACTATCATATTATTCCTTTGAATATCTGCCACTTTACTTGAAGCTAGAGAGAATGGTGTACCAATGTTGCACCAAACAAACTTGACTTGCAAGTAGAACAGCAAAAATCACATAGAAAAGTGAAGTCAAAGAGGTGTTTCTATCAAACTTCAGTGCTTTCATAAAATCTGCTTAAAAAATGCTTAGAAGTGACAAAAACAACAAGCCTTATTGTTAACCTGCCAGGCTGCAGGTTAGCTTGACATTGATTCAGTAACTCAGCAGCTAACAAGAAGCATTTTCTAAATTATGAACAATAACACCAAAAATTACCCTTCAAAATGTTTTCTTTTATAGCATCTTTGCTTTATAACTTTTAAAAAATTCTACACTGCTGTAAACTAACATCAATATTGCTCTTATAAAGTCACATTATTCAACGGTGAGGTACATCAGTGCCAAAACATGCAGGACTAACTGAGAGCCTCATTCTCACTTAAGGTCAGTAAAGGTGGATATCTTTACAACCAATAAGCCTGAGGCATTTGTAATTGTCTTTGAATGAGCAGAACTGCTAAAGGTAGGGAATAAGATACTTTTAAAGCTCTTTAAAAGTATCCAACTCTGGACAAACCTCAGGACAAAACAGAACCTGAGGCAGGTCAAACTGATGGACTTCCACTTTCACAACATTCCCCCATTCTGTGCATTTATTACAGTTACAATCACAAGATTACAGGTTTAGTGCAGCGCCCTGAAAATGTTAGGAATGTGATATTAATTGGTCAAGCAGTTGTTTCATTTTGTATTTGGTTGAACAATTTATTTAGTTTATTTCTAAATATGTGCTAAAACTACTTCTTTTTTCATGTAATAGATTTGTGTATAAATAATGCCTATTTAGAAGCAATGCAATGCATGATGGGAGTAAAAGGTGTCCTGTGAAGATGGAGAACCACACACGCTGTACTCTTGTGGGTTTTAAAGTTGGACAAAAGTGAAAATCTTTGTGAATTTTTTTTTGTTCTTTTTAAGGGTGCAACAGTAGCTTTGGTGTGTTTTCTGTTTTGTTGTTGTTGTTGCCCCATATAATGCCTCATCAAACTTACAAAGTATACAGTACATCAAGAAGAGGAATAATCAACTAAATCAAATAGTTGGGTGGATTATGTTTCAGAAAAAAAACATAAGTATTTTTTTATGCATGAAGATTTAATCCTCAAAATTGCACCTTTCCACGGCTGTCTGTACATATTATTTTCCAATGCAACAAACATTCATAGTTTGCAGAGGCCTACAGGTGTTCCAGGACAGAATCCCAGTTTTCCCTCCCTCCAGCAACTCCATATTTGATCCAACAACTTCTTGGACCAACCCAGGATTCTCCTGCCAATTGGATGGTTAAAAAAAACCTTGAAGGTGTGAGGAACAACACCCTGATCACTCCACACAAAGCCCTAATGCATCAAACTATCTCCATCCATCATCCTTTCTCCTGCAAAGAAAACACAAAGGATGCATTCACACTGTTGAATCGAACTCAGGCTCAGAAAACCTGCTTGATTTAGGGAGGTATGAATGTGCAAAAGAAGCAAACATAGATAGTTCTACTTCAGATGATCCAAATTCAGGAAGTGCACTGAAATGCAGAACATTGTGATTAAACACAAACTCTTGTAAAGCATGACAGTTAGGAAAAATGGTTTGCATTCAGATGTGGAGATGGAATGAGGTGAAAAGGTTCTGCATAAAGGTGGAAAATCCAACATCAATATATAAAAGACAATCTTAGAAAAGTTTCAGGAAGGACAGGTGTCCTTGGCATGAAGAGCAAGACGCCGTCCTTTGCATTCTCAACACCTCCACAACGGAGGAGGGGATGTTGTTTTCTTTATATGGAAATATGAAAACAAGTGAAACGGATCCAGCAGTCAGTAGAATATGTAATAATACATTCAGCTTAAGAGATGAGATGATATTGGGTTTAACAAAACAAAGGGAAGATATCAGCAATATTTAGAGAAAACTAAGAATCTGCTTTCACAATTAAAGTAGATTCTTACAAACTATGACTTAAAGAATCCATTGGCTTTACTCAGGATAAGTTTAACCTTGCTTGATCTGAGAAACATCGAAGAAAATTTTAAATCAGAATTTGGTGAAAGTAAGACATCACTACATAATATCTATTGTAATTTCCAACTGATAGTGCTCTAAATGTACAAGAATTACATTCATATATGAATACCCAGGGGACAAGCTGGGCTGTCGGTTTGCTTTAATAATTCTTTGTAATAATTTGCCTTTCTTCATCTCCTTTCCATAAGCTTTGAAGCGCTGTCATCTTCTCGCCTGGAGGTTTTTCTTTCTTTATCGGATGTTTCGGGCTCAGAACTCTAACACAGATGTTCCAACCCATCACCACAAACAAATTTTAGAAAGCTTGAGATTTTATAATCTAATCTGCATTCATGCATTATTTACAGCCACATCGAAGGCGTCGCTGAGTCTTCTTGCCACCAACTTCTGATTGTTTTTCCCCAAAGCAGCCCCAAGGCACTTAAAGTGGAATATAGCACCGTTTGTTGCCTCTGGATGCCAGTTAACTCTTATCCACTTTTTTTTGCAGCTGCTGGCCTCCAGGTCCGACACGACTAACTCGCTGTGTGTGATTCTTCAAGGTCTGAGAAATTCCTTAGAGATGATGCCATTTCCCCTTCACAAGAAACCCTTCAGTTTGTGTGTCACGCAGTCAGTGCGGAGGAGAGCTGTGGTTTGAAAAACAGAGAGCGATCACCTTCAAAGAGGAAAACAGTGAGAGTGAAAGGTCAGGCCAGACTTCACCTACCACCCGCACTTGAAAGGAAGAATCGAGATAAAGTATGTGAAGATAATCTTCCCCGTTTCGGAATTGAAGGATTCGCTTCTTCAAGAGCAGAATCAAACATTTTATTTGCTTGCATTTAATTTCATCACCATCTTCTGATTTCTTGAAATAGAAAGGCCAGGAAATGTGAGGAGGTTCTACTTTAGATATCTGAACTAGAGTTAGAAATATTTTCTTTTAAAAAAGCTGAATTTCTTTTACACTTCTTGACCATCATTTCTTTCCACAGACACATGAAGTGAAAGGAACCACATGTCTACAAAATAAACCAACAAGTAACCATAAAAGATAATGCAGTGATTATTTTATTCATTGTCCTAAAAAACAGTTAAACTGATCCAGGCTGCTGGTTGCCTGCAGGAAAACAAGGAAAGTCTGCACTGCATGCTTCAGACTGAACAGACCGATTGTCTCTGAATTGTACATTATTTAGTGCCAGTTTAGTGTTTGTTCAAACTTGCTAGGAGCAAAAGCAGTGGAGCAACTTGCAATATTAAAAAGTAGTGAGTATTATGACTTATTCTATAATCGAACAGTAGCTTTGTGCTGTTAAGAGATGCTTTTATATAGTGAAAAACAACATTTCTTATATTGGTAATTTGTGCAACTGAATAAAATTCAGGTAAAAATACAACTTTAGCCTTTCATTATTTTTAAATTTGATCTCTTAGCTTTCGAAACAACTGGAAACGAAGAGTTCTTCCTTTCTGCATCAATTTGAGACATTGCAGAAAGAAAATCTCCTTTTGAGGAATTTTCCAGGATGAAAAATTCCTCAAAACCTTGAGAATAACACCAGACAGTATCAGAATAAATCAGCAAGTGATGTGGATGTTTTTAATGCACCACTACAGTTAGTAAAAGGTGAACCAATAATGTGTCTCTTTACTCAGTAATACAAATAAAAAATATTCAGTCTGTATTATGTACCTGTTATGGTAAATATTCATCTGTGTCTTCATATTGATGCTGAAAGTTGTTCATGTTGTTCATGTTCTTTATGCAAAATCCTTAAATCAGATTGTTGGAAATAAAATCAGGATTCATCGTCAAGGGAAAATATTTTTTTATAATATGTTGGTGTCTAAGTTTGGTGAGTCTGTAAATCACAGCCCCGGTTTTCTATTTATTAAGAGATGATATTTTGCATAACTTGGTTGCTACTGATGCCTTTTTATGTTCTTAGTGTAATTTTCCCTTTTTCTCTGACCTTTGACATCCACATAGGATCTGTGTTCACATGACTGCTGCTCGCTGGGTGTTTTCTAGTTTTTTCACTATTTTCTGTTAACTTGATACATTTTTGAAGAGCACAATATGAGTGGCAGTACTGCAGCTTGAAAAACAAACTACCTGGACCATGTTTTTATGTTAACGCTATATGTTGATACTAAATCCTAGTAAGATACTTCATTTGAATCTGAAAACTTGAGAACTCTCAGCAGTAAAATTATCCAATTATTCAATTGCTAATTGAAAAAATAATCAACATGTTGACAGTAAATAAAGGAGAAAGGGCAGATCTTCTCACATGTTGTGCATGTTTTACTACAAATGATCAAGCATTCACTAAAAGTGAAATAAATTGTTTATTTTCTTGCTTAAAAAATGAGTTTAATTATTTGCATATTTTAATGCATTTCCAATATTATATAAAAGAGGCTTACATAAGTAAAAAAATTTCAGAATGTGTTCATATTTTTATCAGAAAAATAAACGATTACAAAAATAATCATTGGTTGCAGCCTTACTTCAAACATGAAATAAAATGACATTCCAGTTAAGTTGATGAAAGTTATGAAAACCAGCTTTTGTTCCTAAACATCCAGAAACAGCAGGTCACCTTTGACCTGCTGAGAGAAGTGGCTGGGAGAGGAAATATTGAATCACCTCATGAAGGTGATTTATAAAAATAAAAAACAAAAACCAGCAAACTTGAAAACTCAGCCTCACTACAAAAAGCCAATTATTTGTAGGGCATATACAATAATTTCTCATTACTATGCAGCACTCATATTTTCATACTTCATGTACTTTCCTAATAATGGTTCAGCAAATCTTACCAATATTGTTTCCCATCTGGCATCGATTGAAGTGAAGTTTGAACGTACACTCAGGAGATTTTCTTTGCAATATATGCGCATCTTTAACATGCTGTGCATGTTTAGTGTGTTGGTGAATGAAAGTGTGGGCTGACTCTCAGTTCTGGCTGCTCCCTCAGTAATTATCAATTAGACCTTATTTCCCTGGGGAACAATAAGTCACTGCATGTGGTGGCAGAACCTGATCCAGTTGCTGTGCGTGAACAAAGCACTGCCTCTGTGTAATTGCTGCAGAGGGACACCAACAGTGAGAGAATAATAAGTAGTTTATGTTTTCCACAGTGTTGCTGGAAAGTTTGCGAACCCTTCTGAACACTGGATATTTGTAGGAAAGGAAGTTTTGAAAACTAAATTTCTATCTCTTTGCTTCAAACAGGACACATTAGATGTTGGAGAAAAATTATTGATCGGTCTGATTAGAATGAGATAGAAAGTATTCTTTTTTGCTCCCCAGTTAAAGGAAAATCGAATCATGCAGATTCCGGTACACGGTTCCATGTTTCTAAGCTTTTATTACCTTTAAAACTAAACCTTAAAGGGTCTGATTGATCCCTGAACTCTTCAAATCAACTCCTCTATTTTATGTTGACTGTTGCAGTCCTGCAGGTTGTTGCATCAAGTTTAATTAGCTGCCACCAAATCTCGAACACTGAGTCACGTAGTGATTGTTAAAGTGCTCTGTCAGCAGGGAGGCAATGCATTAAGTTCAAAGAACAGCAACAAAACTAAAAAAGAAACTTAACTTCAACAATATTTAGCCAATTTTCTATAAACAATGATGTTTTTATAACAATTATGAAAATAAATTGTCCCAAAGATGCTAACAAAGTAACATGTACTTTAATTAAATTCTGTTTTTTTTAAACACGCTGACTGCAGTTCTGTTTATCATTTTTACCAAGTAAAAATGAAGAACATCTGACATGTCCTGTAGGTTGTCCTGACATGTCAGATGTCCTGCAAGCCAAAATAACTCACCTGTTATTAGATAAACTTAGCTGAGTTTCCCATCATTATAAAACGCCTACAGGGTTAATCTAAATTGGTGCAAGAGTGAACAAAACTTCTTTAAGGTGGCAACAAATGGACACATTAGTTAAAAAGAAATGTCCATGTTTCTAAATGGATGGGCGGTGGGTAGAAATCCTTCCTAAGACACGGCTGATGTAATGTGGATACCAAAAGTTTTTAAAGTGGATTAACGTTTTCCTACTTCGAAATGACTCGGTGGCTCCTCCAAATTGATGAATGGTGGGTATGAAATCTTGAATTGGAGTTCAAGTATTTCACATATGATTTTATACAATTTTTCAGGTTTAGTTAGTTTTTATTATTACCTTTTCAGTGTCACAATGCACTGAAAAAAAAGAAAACAGGTGATCCAGGTTAAAGCAAATATCCATCCATCCATTTTCCTGCACCCTTTTCCCTTACTGGGGTCGGGAGGTGCTGGTGTCTATCTCCAGCTATCGTTTCGGGCGAGAGGCGGGGTCACCCTGGACAGGTCACCTGGACAGGTCGCCAGTCTGTCGCAGGGCAACACAGAGACAGACAGGACACACAACCATGCACACACACACACTCAGGGAGAATTTAGAGAGACCAATTATCCTGACAGTCATGTTTTTGGACTGTGGGAGGAAGCCGGAGTACCCAGAGAGAACCCACGCATGCACAGGTAGAACATGCAAACTCCATGTAGGAAGATACGAGCCGGGAATCAAACCCAGAACCTTCTTGCTGGAAGGCAACAGCTCCACTGGGCAGTTGGTAAGTAAATATATTCAGTTTATTAAAGTATCATGATAAGCGTAATTTGTTTACATGTAACAAACTGACTACATTTTTTTGTTTAGTAGCTTCAGCCTAGAAACGTGTCTCTCTGTCTTTACATGGCTGGCTAATCCTGGAGTTTTGCTTTTGTCCCTCGCTGAAAATTGAATCAGGTTTTTTTTATTCGTGTATGATAACATCTATTGATTAAATGACTATGAAAATGACAAAGCCTGTGAAAGGTTGAAAGGTGTTTAAAACCGCAATCAGACAGCTGAGGTTAAGCAGATGACCATGTGTGGTTTGCCCCATCTCTCCTACGATTCTTCATCATTTGTCCCATTACTCATCCTATTCACCAAGCTCAGTCCCATTAAAATGACTGACATCCCTGTGTCTGCTGTGAATGGGTCCCTAAGGCATCCTGAATGAAGCTCAAACTCATCACTTTCTTTTGAGTGAAAATCTCTACGCATCTGTCAAACTGTAAAAATGGGTTTTGCTGTCAGAGTTCAGACCTTTGAAAATTTCAAAGCAGCAACTTCGAATGCCAAAATATCAAACTCCAAACGGCAGAGGTAATATAATTTTATTTATCTGTTCTGATGGCTTGGAATAAACTCCAGAGACACATCAAGATGTGTTTAAGGAAATTACCAAAAATATCTTATTGAAAGAGAATAGTTAGCTGCTCCTTATGTTTTAAAGCCTTGAGATGGTGAAAGTCTGGAAGCATTTGATTCTTTCTCATTTGCTTCCAAGATCTTTTGCAATATTTTGCAGCAGTCTTAATCAGTTGCTTCCCACACTTTCTGAGACTGCATGGTGTTTTTTGGTCCAACTTTCTCACTCACTGGATTACAGTCTGATCCTTGTTACTGACCATGACGCATATTTACTGTTTGTGCTTCAGAAGTTAAGAAGGTGGATAAATGGAGAACAAAATGACCTAAATAATTTCTAAATCTCCAGATGGAAAGTATTTAAAGATCATGTTCTTAGAAAAAATGAAATAACTGAGCAAAGGGTTAAAACATATGACAGTGAAACCTTTGCTTTCATGGGAATCTGCTTGAGTTTGTTTTTTCTTCTTGTGGATTCCTGTATCAGGTTTTTTATTCTAAGAAAATTCTTGTGTTCCCGGGAATGTTCTTGGTTTCTCTTTATCTGTCACCATCCTCATTTTTCTTGTTGTTTCTCATCGTTTGCCTAGTTTCTTTTATAGTTTCTTTTTTAAATAACTATTTTCTGTTGTTTTTTTTGGTGTAGTTTTCTTTATACTGGTTTTGCTTTTAACTCTACAACTTAGAAACCTATACAGTGACGATGCTTCTCCAAGATATTTTTTATTTTTAAGACACATTTCCAACCATTTCCATCAGGTTTTTCTGCAGCATTCCTAATATCCACAGACCAAAGACTTTAACAGAGAATGGCGATTGTACAGTCAGCTGTAGGCGACATGATGAGAAGCTTGTCTGCAGACTTTCATTTAATGGTTTATGTGAAGTCAAAGCAGGAGAATGGAAAAAAAAAAAAAACTTGCGCTCCACACGGACCTAAAAGAAGGACCGACAAGGCGGAAGAGGACATCAACACAATCAACGCACAACAGGAGTGTGGGTGTGGAGATCCCTCTTCGGTCGGTCGGAGGTTCTGATCGACCTGTGTGGAGCAGGATAAGTTGTAGATGGGCGAAGAGGCAGCCGGTAAGAACGAACTAATGTTTAAAAACATCCTGCAAGGTGCCTCCCTTTCCCCGGCCGAGGCGCCAGCGCTGCCGGCTCGTTAGCAAAGAACTGAAACGTTTGATTGTGAAAGTTAGTTCATTGATGATTTAACTGATCTTTGTGTTGTTGATATGGATTGGTGTGCTTGCAATTAATTTAGCAATCGATTATGATAACTTGAACTATTTATATTTGGAAAATGAATATTTATTGTAAATATTAAAAGACGGAAGTCCGTATATTTAAATAATGTGAAGAAATGTAACAATTAATTTGAAGGGTAGGTTAAAGTTAAGGGAATTAAGTTTGTTACTTGTTCAGTTAACTTTAAGTTACTTTGTGGGTTTAATTCACAGGGATTTGCTTAGCTTTAATTATATAGTTTATTATTTCCTGTAGTTTGAGTGAAGTTAATTTATGTAAACTCACATACAGATTAGTAATTGTTTATTTTTCTTCTTTTGGGTTCATTTAAAGGTTTTTACCTGCACTGGACGAAATACACATGTGTTTGACAAAATAAATGGAAGACAAAAATGAAAAAATCTGCCTGGTCCTTCGAGTAAAATCCCTGTTCATGACAATCTACATACTTTATCCATCCCTTTCAAGTGGGTAAGCTACACAGAAAAGAAGAGAACTTGACAGTTTATAAATATGTTGGCAATTGACGTAATCCCAAAGTAAACAAAAAAAAAATACTGTCTATACAGCCACTTTTGAAAACAGAATCAGGGCTGCTGCCTCTTATAGTGATGGTTTCCTCAGCTGTGTTGGTCTTTGATCCATGTGGGTGAAGTGCAGCTCATCAGCTGCACAGAAGTGAATATATTTTAATAGAAATCAAAGAATGTCAGTTGAAATGAGACAAAGCTAGAGAAAAACAGGACACCTCACCATGATCAGAGCCTGGTACCTGCAGGTTTCTGCACAACTAAAGTCTCTTTGATGATCAGAGCAGGCACTAGTACTGCATGTTACTGCAGTGGCATCGAACTCTCTCTAGTTTCACTTTAGTAAGATGTTTGTGGGTTCAGTTTGTTTTTCATGAAGAGGAACCATGGACTAGTGAGTGTGTATAGTCTGCATTTGGAACAAACAAGACGGTGACACAAAGTCATCAGAAAGTGATTTGCTTTTATTATTGTTTAACAATAGAAAAGTTTCCAGTTGTTTGTCACTTTAGCTTTGACAGTTTCTGGGTTTTTCTAGCCAGTGGAACCATATTTAGATTAGATGTTTAAAGCTAAAACATCACTGTGTGTTCTCATAAGTCGACAATCCCAAACACATTATGTAACTGGTTTTATAACAGATGAAGGCAGGGAAACATATTTCTAGCTAATGTCTACTGAAAAGGAAAAAAGAACATTAGAAGATATATTGTTGAAAAAAAGAGAAAAAACAAATGAATATACATATGTTGTGTAGGAAGAATCTGGCACAAAACCAGGAGAATAAATACTGGGAGGTGATTATTTGAGTGGAAAAAGGTGGATGGCTATGCTAATTTAGAATAGCATCAAGGGAAATCCATGGTGTTAAAGCACACTTCACTGAGGGAAATCACTGCACACAAACACACTAGGACAGGTAACTGATTATTGAGGCACAAAAATGAAAAGAGAGCAATTAAAATACCTCAAAATGTTTCAAAGAAACAGAGAAACTAGAAAAACTAAACACCAATCACATCAAAACATTAAACAGATTATAACCCAAACACAAAAGCCTCAAAATGCCAGAACCAAACCACAGCCTTGGTTCTGGAAAAGATGAAGCAAAGCTTTTCCAGGACTCTGACTGGCAGAAGGAATAAGAAGTGATTAGTTTGGATACAACTTGCTTTTAAGTAAATAGCAGATAGGAGTTATGAGTCTATAGGCTGATGTTGTGTGCCAAAGTTTGCAAAAAAAATTTAAAGTTAAGCTAATTTTTGTCTGTAAAATTCATTCAAGTGACATGATAGGGCAGCATAATGTCAGAGAAAATATGCAGGAAGAAAGTACAATAAATTGTTGAATGCTGCAATAATGATTTGACTTGTACTAAACACACACACACCCCTACGTATGTATATATATATATATAGATATATACATATATATATATGTTTAAATTAGATTACTGAAACACTGATCTGACATGTTGTTTTTTATTTAGGCAAAATAAATAACATTCCTAAATTACAACCTTCATTTTCTGTCTTCCTTTGTTTGTTGCAGTTATTGAGTAAGATGCAAAAATGTTCATAACAAAAACAGGCCATAAATAATTAGTTTTCTATCCAACAACAGGGAAAGAGAAATAAATCTCATTATTTCCACCTCAAAAAACAAACTTTTACTGAAAAAGTTGCTTTTGGTGACGTCTACAACTTAGTTATTGTTCCTCAAAAACTTTGTCATCTAACTTTTTCTCATCCTTTTATAAATTTCAACAATGTATTAACATTAAGTGTCGCCAGAATTCTAGTCTCTTAGAAAACCCGACTTTAAAAATTGGCACTTTTAGTTTGTGCAAAAAACTAAAATTCAATAAATCTATAAAAACTACAAATAATAACATCCATCTTTCAGTGGCTATTTACAAACTTCAACTACCAAACTGAATGAGACTGGCAGGCGGGAGAATATGAGTGATATCATATAGCTAATATTTACTATAACACTGGTAGCAAATGATTCTCCACCAGTTTGCATATCAAAGAAGCTGAGGAGAAGCACTTTGGGGTTGGTGCAGCGAGATGTTTACTCAGCAAACAACTGTTTAATTTAGAAAATAATTTCCAGCTGCTGTGGATTTTCTAACGTGGTCCTGCGTATGCGCGCGTGTGTGCGGGAATAGATTTCAAGTATTCAGAATATAGCTTCTAAATAATTAAAACCATCCAAGGGGAAATTAATGGAGCAAGCTTGTTACCACGCTCCATCTTGATAACTCTCCCGGCCACACAGTCGGTTTAACAGACCTGTCAGGATTCACCGCAAGTGACAGTTACTATTCGGGATCTGATCGCCTAATTGATCCTCCCTGAGATTGCCTGCAGAGAGAGCTTCTCACAAAGTGCAGGAACTGAGGAATTATTGATGAAATGTTGGGGAGGCTTGGATGGAAGTACACATGCTATTGAGCTGGAAAGGCTTCCTTTGGGGAAATCTTGTTTCTGGATCAATGTTATAGTATGGGATGGATTGAATGAGTTCTGCATCCAACCTGCCATGAGAAGTTGTACATAACTGCCCCATGAGCAGCTGCTCAGAGTAATAAATTGTGCAGATAAAGGCACTAATGGGTAAATTTTATCGAGCTTGGTCGTTTTTCCTATTCTTGATGTTCATTTATGTTGTACATGAGCAAAAAACTAATTACAAAAAAGGACTTGAACAGGGCAGGAAACTAAGAACCTCAAAGGGATGTGAAGTATTTTCTTAGACTTGAATGATTCCTTGCATAGTGAAACAATGATTCCCATTTCTCTTCTCATTTTGCCTCACCTTCACTTTGCTTGTAGGAGAGTGATTAGGAGGCTGACTTTGTAAAGGTAAAGGGAAACTCTGTTCCCCTTGCCTGCGTTGGGTCTTTTCAGGCTGTTAAGGTTTTATTAGGGGAGAAAATGTTGATAAAGAGAAGAAGCCGAGTGAGAGGGCAGTACAGAGAAGATACTGAAGACAGAAACTGGAGTCAATCTGTTTTTATAGGAATTAAAACAGTAATGAGTTACCACAAATGAAAAGTATTAAAAATGAATCTTATGATGATGTTAAATGATTCGACTTTCTCATAATTTGAGGATTTTGGTTTGAGATGCCATCAGATAAAACCATGCTTTGGGTGTTATGTGATTCTCACAACATAATGTAGAAGTGAAAGAATATCTATCTTAGCACATCCTGGTACTTCCTTTAACATTTTGAACTAACTTTATTAGGCAAACTTATTCAAAAGTGTCTCGACACAATTTACACACATCAGTCAATCAAATGCATCTAAATTAGAAAAAGATTTATTAAAAGGTAACAGAAATCCGACAGTAGTTTAAATGCCATGGTGCGATGTGCAGAATCCCTTCCCCAAATGCAAAACCAGTCCAACCTTGAAGCAGATGGGCTCCAGCAGCAGAAGACCACAGCAGATATTACTGCTGCAGACTAAGAACAGAAAAATGAGGCTGCAATGCACATCAGCAACGTGGACTATAACAGATAAAACGTGGCTTTCCCTTTTAGTTAAAATAGTTACATCTCAGGGTTTGAAATTGCTTCAAAGACCATAAAATCTAACAAATGAGCCTCATCACAATGCATATTGTAATTTATTGAATGGGTAGCATATTCAAATAAGCTTGGCAACTGTTGGCCGAGACAAAACTTCGTTTAGCTGCTCAACAAACATTTTGTCCTAGTTTGCCAGATGTTGTTTCTAAGGTTTGTTATGAATAATGTGTGATGTTTATTTTCTCTCCACATCATGGCTGTCCACGCGTTTTACTGAGCTTAGAATAGATTTTATGTACAACATCTGCACACAGTCATCCAAGTGAAATTTTTCCATTTCACAAAACCGTTGTTTCCTTCTCTGTGACACCACAGAGATGTGACTTTCTGTTTGAACTGTAACATTTCCAAAGTCAGAATCCTACCAGTTTGTTTCCCAGAATGTAAATGCGAGTTCTGGCTCTGAGACAGACAGCATGAAATGAATCGCAGGGACTTCACAAGGTGGTGAGGAAATGCATTCTCTAGGCCCAGAAGGAAGGAATCAACAACATGTACAGTAGAATAACTAGCTGCCTCCGTATCAATGCCAGTTGTCAGAGCAATCAAGCACCCAGCTGGACTATTATTTGGTGCCACAGGAGTGGTTTCAAAGGTAATAGGATTTCTTGCCCTGCAGAAACAAGCAAGTCTGCCTCTATGTGTGTTTGACCAAGGAGACTAGATGTAGGCATTAGGACAGAGTCCAAGAGTGTGCAGCTTTCTCTTGATTGAAAACAAACTCATTGTTTTCCTTTAGGCAGTAACAGTCCTACTTTCTAAATCATCTTTATGCTTTTTTATCTTTAAGCCACTGTTGCTAAATTGATCTTCCATTGAAAACAACTGTTGCAGGAAGACAGGGGCTGGTTAGGCTGACTTTCTTATACCTGACGGTATTTTGTTTTTGCTTGAGTGCCCAGGCAAAAGACTGAAACTGGCTTCATACAGACACTAGAACAGCACAAAATAAGGAATGTTTTGCACAAAATGGTTAAAAGTGACATTGTTTATGTGCAGAGTTGTTTGAATATAAATCAAACTTAATCTGGATTCATAAGAAGGTGTTGTTTAAGACAAATTATTCCTATTTCATTTGAATTATATTAAAAAGACAACCCCATAACATCCAAGCAGACTTTTTTGTGAAAAATAAAAATATAAAAATATATATTTTTAAAATATTTACAGGGTCAGGTATTCAGCTATTGAAAAATGATTGCTTTCTGGAGGCATAGACTCTGTTAAAGTTCAAATTTGACCCACTTGCTGGCATGTGGGCGTGGCGCACATGAAGCAGCAGTTTGACACTATGAAGCTTACTGGACTTTGTGTGAACTGTAAACACACATCTTCCACTGCAAAGAGAGAAGTGCTGAATCAAACAAGATGGTTGTTATTGTTAATTCAATATTTGGAGGTTTTGTTCACTTCCGCCATTGCTAAACTGCAGGCGGATTGGTTTCCTAAAACAGTGCAGAAAATTGACTTAATTAAATCCTCCTTCTGATCACTGATTGACTCAGGTGAAATTCAACCAGAAAAATCTAGATTATTAGAAAAAATCCCACACAAACTGTGGCTAGCAGCTAGCTAGACTAAATCAGTAAACCAGCAAACTTAAACACATTTCAATAATAGTTTTGCGCTGTCATACCAAATATTGATCTTCATTGTGTCTTTTTTCTCTTGCAACATGTTAAATCTCTCGGTTTTGTTTAAAGATCTCTGTCCTGAGGTAAATTATTTCCTTGTGCCTCGCGGCTTTTGTTTTTCCCCTTCTCCTGAATTTCTCCTGTTTTAAAACTTCAATACAACTGGGAAAGAAGGAGCTGGGATGTTGCAGCATGTGGACGATGTGGCGCGAGTCGGAAAATGTTCAAGCGTGACGATCTGTGATGAGCAGAAATGATTGACTACTGGAAGCTGTAGCGGTATGTGTAAAGATCGCATCACATTGTTCCCCCTCAGGTAGGTTAAACTCGCTGCCGATGAAGCGGCTCACTGATCCTGAACTTGCCTCTCCCGTCCACTGAAAGGAGCCAGCTGAGGTTGGATAAGATCTAATGAGGATGCCCGCTACAAGCTCCAGGGTACCTTATTGTACTGGTCAGGGAGCCTTGTGGGATACAAAGCCTAAAGTTGTTGTGGTCTGAAAAAGAAAAGAAGCAGAGCATCCAAGCGAATGTACTTCTCTTGCTTCAGTGATTGCACACTTGTCAATCAAAGGCAGAAAAGGCTTCGAATCAGGCTGGTGAGTGTGAAGCCTTAGTTATAGCCTACTTGCACTTTCTCACTTTGGTTAATATAAAAAGGCTCAGTCTCTTTCACAGTTTGTTTTCACTGATCAAACGTCAGCCCTACATTTCAAAACCACAGAAGCAAATCACGACACTCATTCTTCTGACAAAAACGCAATTTCAGAATAGTCAATAAAGCTGACCTCATGTGCTTTTTGTTGAAAATACACGACTCTTGGATCCCTACTGTACATACTGGATGTCCAATGGTCACAGAAACAGAATGCCACAATAGCTTACAGTTTTTTATTTGTCGTTTTTCATCCATACCTTCAAATTGACTCTTTGCCTGGAGCACAGTAGAACCGACCACAGCATAGAACAGCTCAGTATGGGCTACACATTGAACAACCTTTTCCAAATGACAAAAAAAAGATTGTGACAATATCTTTAAATTGTACACAAAACTCAAAATCATAAAAAAGCATAACAAAGTCTAGCTCCTATCTATTAGCCTGCTGAAGCAATGTGGTGTGAAATATTAACAAGGTCTTGAATATTTAAGGTAAACATTCTCAGTTTTTGCAGCACTAGCAACAAACAGCGCACTCGTTACTGGAACAAGCTCCTGGTTGTCTGCTCTGTGCAATGACTCAGTTCTGCATAACGCAACCAACATAAAGCATGATTTATTTTTTAGCAGAACAAAGCTACTTCTCTCATAAAACATTCCTGTTTACATTCAAAGTTCTCAGAAAATATTAAAACCATCAAAGAAGGTGGACCATTGAAAGCAATCAAGCATTAGACTGTTTCTGTGGTAACCCTTACAAACAACACATTTTTGAGCTAAAATCATTTAAAAAAAAATTTGAGAACCCTTTACTGTTTTGGATAATTTTCTTTTGGGAGTAAAATTTAGTCGTCCTTGAAATTTGAAGGATTTCTCTAGTGGCACTACATGCTTTTCATTTCCCTTGGTGATGTGTCAGTTTCTCATTCACTATTTTTCAAAGGAATTGCACATTTGAATCCCATTTCACCACAGAACATTTTTATTAAAATATTTGACATGGTTAGACAATTAATTTATTTATTTTTTACATTAAATGAAGGCAGAATGCATACTTGGCTTTCGTAGGATTATGAAAAAGTATGTTGTTTTGTTGAAGGCATAATTTTTTGCAGAGCAGATCCTTCAGCAAAATTTTATTCAATTAAATTTATTTACAAAAGCAATTCACAATAAATGCCACCTTGATGCACTTTACAAAAAACTATGTCAGTTCAGTCACACGTATATCCCAGCTATTAAACAGTACCCTGGTCTCAAGTAATTATTCTAAGTAGTTTAAAATGTTGTATTTAAAGAAACCAAACAGAATTCATCAAGTCTGTAGCTGCATTTCCATTGACCAATGATAATTAGCTCAATTAAAACACAGCCAGTAAAAAACTCCTGCTTTCCAATAAAAGGTTTTTGCCTTTATAATAAAGTTATTTTTTGGCAGTATTGGAATTAGCGTATTTAATATGTAAGTTAATGTTGAAATAACAGCAAATAAATGACTGCAAACGATGAGTCCATCTGTCTGCAGTCTGACCGGGAATCCAGCAGTAAAAGTATTTTCCACAGTGCTTTTCAAAGTGTACACAGTAAACTTACAATTTGAAATGCTGTGGTGAGAAATTCTCTGTCCCTCCTGGTTGGTTGAATTTGAAATCCTCAAGCATAAAAGTCACCGTTTTGCTCATGTTTCTGGTGTTTTATCAGTTCTCTTGCACTGAAAAGCAAAATCCACTCTCATCCTGTCCAACTCTGTCTTCATCTCTGAGTGAGTGTGTTATGATCGCCTGCAGTGATAATCACATCGAGCTGCTTTGCTTGTGTATAATTTTAGTCTGCCAAAAGCAGTAGAAGTACATAATCCAGTTTCACTACTTCTGCTTCATTATTGTGTATATACAGCACCAAGGTGGACCGGAGAGAATAAAACATCTAAAATAGTGGCTGTAATTTATGGCTTTAACCACCTGCTACAATATGAATGTGAAGAATAAAACAGGACAGACCCAGACAGCATGCAGTGATCATCACAATACAGAAGTGCTTGTCTTTGCAGAGGAGTAAAACTATTCTTTCCTGCCTTTAAATGTTTGAATGTGACTTTGGGGCCAAATGTGCAACATTTGATGCTCAATGCCACCATATAAACCAGAAACAATGCACGGCTCCTGCAGCGACATCACAGAAAACAGCAAATGGGTGTAATATTCTGTAATATTCCAATGAGAACTACAACAAACTAGAGCTTCTCAATTTGTTACTGACATCATTCTGTAAATACAGCAAATGCATCATTCCTGCTTCAACAGGAATGATTTTTTTAATGTATATTTTTCATAATCAGAATGATTATGATGATTCTGCAGGAGCATTTCTCCCATTTACTAAAACTTTTATACATTTTGTAATCATTTGATGTCTCATGAATAGGAAAAAAACATATAAGTCACACCTGACTATTAGACAAAAGACCTGGTGTACCATAACTTGATAACAAGATGCTGCAATACATTCTTGTTCTAAAGTAATCTGTTCTGTTCTGAGGAAAGTACCACATCAAACTTTATCTGTATATAACTTCAAATCTGACAAATGAAACTACATCACAGAAACACAGAACGCTCATTATCTTTCTCCCCCAAACACACTCCAGCTTCCCTGAGGGAGACAAAAACACCTCCAGACTACCAGAGGTGCACAGTCCCACCAGCAGAATTTTAAAAATCTCCAAAGACCAACCAGTTTCCTAATCAGACACCTAAAAACAGCCTAAATGACCCCCTGTCCAGTGGGAGGATCAGGGTCTCTAATCCAAGCTTCCCTCAGATGACACAACCCCTGAACCTATCTCTGTCTGACCCTGCCACCCTGCACAGGCAGATGCTTTCATCAGGGTTCTTGTTTTTTCGGTCATGATCCACATCATAAGGGAGTCTGGAATCCACCCGGAGCAATCTAACCACAGTTGAATAGGTTGAAATATTGTAAAGAGAGTTGTCCAGTAATAGCAGACATGGTATTGGACATGGTGAAGGTCCAGGTGGTAATGGAAAAGTAGCAGCTAGCTGCATCTTTTCTATTTAAGAGTAGAGTGGGAAGGTATGACCTGCAAGTGAAAATGCAATTTAAAGCAACCAAACGTTCACAGCACTATTTAGAGCGTGGATATCTGTTTGTGGAGTGACTTTGTTGAATGGCTTGGACAAAGAAACTCAGGTAAATTGTTGTACTATTTAAGATCAAACATAAGTAGTAGACAACTGATGGAAAATGTGTATGCATGCATATAATTGCCATTTTGTTTGATTATTTTCCTGTTTCCTTTCATTATTCATGCTGCTCCTCTGCTACAGCCCCTCCCTCACCTGCTGAGTACCTCATTACTCTCACCTGTGCTACAGCCCATGTAAACTCCTGCTCTGCACTCATTCAGTGAGAGATGGTGTGTTGTTAATTCCTGCCACAGTCTGAGCTCTTGTGCACATGTAGCCAGATCTTTACAAAAATGAATATCTCTGCTACATCACTTAAAATGAAGCTGCAAAGGTAATTCTAACTATAAGACACTGCATTGGGTGCATTGAACGACCTTGCATTACCGTCTATCACATCTGCACCAGGAGATTGTCCAGGGAAGCAAAGATAATAAATAATGATATTCTACTGACAGTGAAATGTCTTTAATGTGTCTATTCTAGTGGGAAGGCTTGTTGAGTGTGCTTGGACAAGATTCAATTAGAGGAAACATTCAAGAAAAGGACTGATGGATTACTTCAAAGAAACATTGTTCTTTATTTTAGGTTCAATTGCAAATAAAATATCCAACTTCTGAAAACTCTTTTATTCTTCTATGTTAACCAGAATATTTTAAGAAACTTTCAGATCACAAGTAATGGACGTGAGGTATCCGTTGAGTTATTTGTACAATGGACTACTGCATGGTGTGTTTATAATTCCTGCAGTGAGGCAAAGGAAATGTGTGGCTATAAAAACAATTGCACCTTTGCAGAGGACTGGGAGGGGAACAATAATGGCCTATCTGCTTGTTAGAGCTCAAGAGATTTGGCAAACTATCATTTGCAATGACAGGGATGTAGAAGGTGTCCACATGCAGAGAACAGGTCCTCAGATCCAGTTTGACATTAGTGCAGACATGAGGTCTCTGAAGTGCTTCCAGCCCCACAGGTGTCTCCTCAAAGTGCTGAGCAGGTTAACACTATCGAATTATTTACAACCTATTGAGGATCCAAAGAAAAAAGTCTTAAAAATGTCACCCTTTATGACGAAAGAGAGCAGGACCTCTGTGTTAACACAACACAACAGATGTAAGTAAACAGTCCACAACATGCAGCGAACTCTAAGTGCATTGTGCATCCCTGAAGTGCTGCTGCTGTTATTCAAATGGAACGAAAGAAAAGAATAAAACATCTGCCCGAGTTGACAGCTGAAGGATGACTTCAGATGACCTTCCTGTTATCTAAGAGTTCATGAAGCCCTGCGATGAACTTGTCCAGAGTACTTTACCTCTTACTGCTGACTGAAATGGGATGCACAGCGTTGTGATGAAAGCAGCAGTCAACAATAGACATAGAATAAAAGTGGAAATATGTTTTATGGCTCCAGTACAGTTTGTTGTTCAGGTGAACCTCCATGTACTTAGAAGAGAACCCTATCTTTATTAATATGTCATAATTTACTGTTTACATGTAGCAGATGAGTTTTATTTATTAATTGACTATAAAATGGATGAGATTGCCTGGTCAAAATTTGATGCATTTAGATGTTAACATCATTTACATAATTAAACATGATTAAAACCAGATGAAGTTGGATTAATCTGGTCAACTGCACAAAATCTATACATTAACACAAGCATTACTCAATCAAACCTCCTATTTTTCCATAAACTTGTATTCAAGGGAGAACATAGGAGATCACTGTTTAAATTCATAAAAGACCCCAAAAGCTCTAAAAATTGACACATTATCTCTTCAGCTACTCATCATGTTGTTTGCAATAAAAGCTTAGCTGATGCAGTAATGCAACCTCCAATCTTACGCAGCACTCTGTACAAACTCACCCTGCAACATCAACATAATCTGCTAATAAACTACTGCAAATACTGATGGAGTTTCCTCCTACCAAGCCTGAAACTGATGACTGAGGTGCAGAAACCTTTCATACATATACAGTTCATTGGTTGATTTAAGAAAAGTTCCTAGTTCCATTGTTATAGCATGTTTATAGCATTTTGGTGTGATTGGGAAAGAGAGAAGTAGGATCATTGCTGCCTTCATTTCATGCTCTAATTAAATCTTCCAAGACTTGATCTGATGCGGTCAGTCATGAAAGCCTTTGAGGACTGATGTTAAAAGGTTTCCTTTCTATTAAATTTACTTTGAAACAACATTTTTAGTTCAGTGTTAATTGAACACAATCACTTCTTCTAGAAAACAAACTCTTCTTTCCTACAGATTGCTAGTGAACAGTTTGAATGATATCCTTCAGCCCTGCGAAAGGCCTGCTGCAAACTGATGATTGTGCATGCGGTGCGTTTGTTTTCTGAGTTAATGGCAGCCAGCTAACACAAGGCAATCTGTATGCACTGCAGCAGGCACAGCAAAAACTGTGGAGGCAAGTCAAATTTTATAGATGTCAGAGACTGCCTGCTAAATTGTCCCTGAGGTCCAGTGTTCAGGTTATGTTAGACTCTTCTCAGAATACCGCTGAAGCAGTTCTTACACCAGACTGTGAAGCATCAAGGATCAAAGACAGACTAGCAGTAACACAGGAAGTATAATTTAATATTTTACATTTATTTGGCATGATTTTTCACTATTAGGACAGACGTGTGACAGAGAACACACATTCACAACCACAGCATGGTGTTTTCATAACATACTGAATAGTCACAGTCAAATGTTTTGAAATATCTCATTTATTAATTCTTTAAAAATGCTGTATCTTCAGCTGTTCAATGAAATACTTGCGTCATCTTTGTGAAGTAGGAAAATAAATGCCAGGTGTACGATGTATAACTTCTGCTCTCAGAAATTCTTTGGTGCACATATCTTTTATCTTCAATCTTTCACCTATGTCTTATATATCAATGGCTGCCTCTTGAAATAGATCAATCACAAGGCATGAAGAATATGCACCACCTGCAAAAACCTGAGACAAGTGCTGGGTAAATTTAGACCAAAGGATTGCGACTTGGTCATTATGGCAGCAAGTAACTGGAAGTAAAATGATTTATTCTTTGGTTATTTTGCTGATATTAGCTGTATTGTGAGGACAGGATCTGACTTCAGCACACATTTCAAGGTGGATCGTTCCCTCTAGGTTGGCGGACAGTTTTTGCCTCCAGCAGAGGAGTTAAAAGTGTCTTGTGTGTGTGTGAATATGTAATGTAGCGGGAGATGGGTTGACAGATTGAGCCTTATTCTGCTGTAATTAGACCCATTCTCCGGTGTGTCGTTGTGGTTTGTCTGTGTTTCAGGCCTCACATGTGGTCATGAGATATGGATCACAAACTGAAAGAAGATCTCAGGTTCAAGCAGCTATAATTGCTCATTTTGTAGACTTAAGTTATTATGTTAACTTCCTCTGAAGACTGAACTTTGTCAGCCGGGAGGAACTGATAATCTGTGGTTCTCATTGAAGAGAGACTGTTAAGTTGGTTTGGAAATCTTACCATGAGTCTATTGAATGTCCAGTTTCTGGAAACAAGTATCAGTTTTCAGTTTCACTCCTTTAACACGTAACTTTTATGAAAAACATGGTTTTTACATATTTGTTAAAACTGTCACCATGTTGTGACAGCACAGCATGAGACAGATATTTGAGCTCCTTGGCCTTCTCCCAGTGCTCCCAGTACTAATTACTGAAATACACAACCTGGTCAGAAACAACCAATCAGAGCCAGGAGGAGGGTCTTAGAGCTGTCAATCATGCTAGTGTACATAACACTCACACCCATCCCTTTGCTCTCTGCTGTGTATTACTACATTGAGCACCTCACAGCCGATGTTGATTGACAGCGCTAAGACCCTCCTCCTGGCTGTGATTGGTTATTGCTGACAGGAAGCGGTGCATTTCTTCAGATGGCAGCTCAGGGAGGAGGGGGAGGAGCCCAGTTTATTTCTTAGATTATCTGTCTCATATTACACTGTCAGGACGTATTGGCAGTTTTAACAAATAGGTAAAAAAAAAATTAGTATAAAAGTTACATACTGCATCTGTAACTGAAACACAGTGTTGTTTACTATCAGTTCTCACCAGAGGCTTCTGCACAAAAAGTTTCTATTCATTGGCTCCAACTTTGTGCCTGTCAGTCACATTTACTGTGATTTTACTATTTCACATCAGAAACAATAGACTTAATTTATAAGACTTGTTTATATAACATTTATATTCATGTTCTCAGCATGAATGTTTCTCTACTGATGTTTTCTGAACCGCCCAGATAATCCTGACAGACGTGGCCCCCAGTTAGTTTCTGTTCTCTCCACCCCAATAATTCACTCTTGCACATTTTTTGTCAGTGGTAGCTGTATAACTTAACCTCTGACAAATATTCCTGACATGTCTATTCATGTTTATAGAAAACGGGTGAATTTTGTAGTTTTTGTTTTTTTGCTGGTCAATCTCTTCCTTCTCGGAGCCCACCCTCCGTTTATCCATGTTCAGATATATCCAGTCTCATGCGTTTTTTATCTTTTCTCTCTGATTGAAAACACGTCGCAATCTCTCATCAACCAAATCTTTTCCATAATTTTCAGAACATGTTACTTTTAGAGACCTGCCATTCAACTGTTGATATTTGGTGAAAATTCTCCGTCAAATGGGTCGTGGAAATTTTGAATGTTTGAATAAATGGAAGCAGCGCTGCTTTTTATGATTGCTCTCAAACATTTCTTAACCTTTCATTCAAAAGTTCCTTCAACTCAGACTGACAGATGTGGAGTTCCCTGCTAGTTTTAAGTGAATACTGCAGCAGAGTAAAGTCTTGCGCTAACAGTTGCTGAAATAACGAAGGTGTCAGAGATTCAGCAGGTCCAATCTGGGGGTTGATTGAGTATTTGTCACCGGAGAGTTGATTGCCTGGCTGACCTGTATCTCAGGAGCACGTAGCACAAACTGTGATCACTTCACAGGAGGACACTGTCAGACTGAGAAAAGGCTCTAAAGGAACAGTGGAAAAAATAAGCTATTGCATCAACATTGCAAATCAAGGGCTCCTCATGAATTTTAACTCAGTTGTTGGCGTTGGCTGTAATTCTGACCGTCATCAACTGTTTTGCTTCTAACCTTCAAGCCACGGCTGCCTTAGTGTTCTGATAACATTAAAATAGTCTGAAATGAAAACCAGCAGTTTATCAATTCTTAATTTTTTGTCAAAATATAATTTAAAACAGAACTTAAAAGGTGACAGTTTGAACTGACAGAGGACTCATTTTTTCATGGAAGCAGTCACAGATACAAGGGTTGAGATGAGGTGTGGTTGGATTTGTCATCAGAACCAGCAAAGATCAGCTTACATTATTTAGGTATCATGGTGTTCTCGGTTTATTTCATGACACACTGAGCTTCAAATATTATCATGATCCACAAATATGTGATGTTGAACCTGAACTAAACACACAAGTTGTGCAGATGCAGTTAAAGCACCTGGACCAGAAGGAGTTTCATGTCTGAGAAACTCCTACTCTTTTCTCACTGTCTGAGAAAAGCAGTAGGCAGACAAAGCAACAAACTGTGACCCGAAGGCGCCTGCAGTTTCATCAGGCACTGATGTCTCTGCACCAAAACGAACTGCTGATCTCCCAATGAATCTTACCATGTACACAATGTTTCTGCATTCCCTCTGATTGCAGCCACTTGTCTTTCTGAGTTTTGCTGCGGGACAGCAGCGAGGTTCTTCCACCAATCAGAGGCAGGCTGTCATGACATCACTTTATTAATAAAATAGGGCAGTAAAATGAAATATGTTATCACTGGAAATTGAGTAACTGTACTGAAATGATTACATTTGTATAAGTTATTTAATTGTATGATTTTTTTTTTCATCTTTGTATTCATTACTGTTTGATAACTGAAAGGAATTTGATTTCAAAGTTGTGTAATTTCTTTCTGTCTCATTCTGTCTAATCCTGTTGTCTCTTCCTAAAAGCTTTGCAGCCAAAATGTAGTTCAGTTACTCAGATTGCAAATGTGACATTGATGACTTTAATTTGTGATTAAATTAGCTGAGTTTATATTTTCTTTTCATTTGACAAATTTCATTTTAATTCCAAATTCTTAATTTATCCCAAAAACAAAATTAAAAGTCATAAATCATTTCAGGCTTCTTCAGACAGTCACTATGGTTGGTGATGCTGTGGGGAGGAAGAACCTTCACCAACAGTCAGTCTTATAACAACTCTGAAAGCCCTCGAACTTAAGACTGTTGCTGTATGACAGTCTGTCAAGACATGCTGCGAGCTACTCTTAGCTGTGAAAACCAGCTTGTTGCCATGGTTTTACATCAGCACAAATGTCCAGATGTAAAAAAAAAAAATAGAGCAAAAATTTGAGCACAAAAAAGTCATTTTTTTATAGTAACACCTTACTATCTAATCACTTGCATTCAGTAACTTGCATTTAAATCCATTAAATATTGTTTAGTGCTAATTAGTGAATATGTCAGCTATGATTTAGGAGCTGAGACTTTAGATTAAAAATGAGAGAGGATGAAATTTACAAAACTGTGCAAACTCCAACGGTTTTGCATGCCAGCAGTTTATTTGTTTTTGTGCTGCACCTTGAAACAGAATGGACCAAATACATGCAGACACAAACCCAGTCAGGTCCAGCACATGTGAGAGTTGTGTGCTCGTGTTTTTGCATCCGGCTGCAGTTGTCTTCTCTGCACCCAGCAGCTGCAGAAGTGAACAAAGAGACAGAAATGAACATTTTACTTTTTCCAATTATTATTTTATTCAACAGGAAGGATTAGGTTTTTATCTGATAAGACATTCATCTGAACTCTTGGAGCAGTTTAGTTGTTTTTAATGCACAGCTGCACAATGAATGAATGTATTGTAACAACTTGTTCTGCTAGAGTGTTTCTTTGTAGTTGCTACATATTTTTTTAAGCTGTGCAGTGAGTTTATATTCTGATTATTGTTTTTCGACTCCAAAGGAAAAAACAAGAGTCTGACATAATTCCTCCAGTTAGTCAAAGTTTTGAGGCGTGTGTGACCAAGTCAAGGCCTTAATTCCAAAATGTACATTTTTTCCTTGGCCTTTTCACTTCACTGCATTCACATTTTTTGATGTGTAATGATGCCACTTGGCAAAATGCATTGTTTACTGGTTTTATCAATTGTTGACTGTGTACTGCATTCTATCACCTGGTATTTTTGTGTTTTTATGATGTAAAGCACTTTGTTTAAATGTGCTATACAAATAAACTTGAGTGATTGATTTTAGAGAGAACATTTGCCACTTTTAAGCAGAAATGAGTGCAAATTCATTTCTAGAATTTCTGCATAAGTTTAGTGAAATCTAATTCATGAATTCTTACAGAAACATAGCAAATAGTGAAAGTAAAACAGCTATAAAACAAAATTTGGCACAGCTTTGTAAATTTTATTCAGTAGTTTCTCATTGTAATTTGAGTAAATAGCATCAGACTTTTTAAAACTAGATTTAACTATTTCAGGACCAGCTTTACAGAGTAGGGAAGAAGCACTAGCTCTGGTTCCAGCACATTTAGCAAATATTTGTTCAAATATCTGTGAGGATACTGCTGCATCTGTCTCAGATTGGAGATGCGTTGCATCTGCCACTGAGCTGCGCGCACACACACACACAAAAATACAGAAATAAACATGATTTGCATTCAGGTGACTTGGATTGGGCTGAAGCTGTTTTCCTTCAAGTTGTGGAAAGATAATAACAATGGAGACGCTGCCAGCAGGCAGGACTCCTTACAGCAATTGTGCTTGCTTTGTGGCGCCCAACAAAACCCTGGCTGTTTGTTGTCCTTCTCATGAGAGGCGAAAATACAAATGTTTCTGGCAGCTGAGTCCTAACATGGTGTAATTCACTAAGCCTGGTAATTTATGTCACCCTGAATTGTAAGACATTTGCCTTTGTTCCAAAAGGGTTCAATGCAGCAATATCAAACCAGAATCGTGATTACGGTGATGAGTCTCGTTGCAGCCATAAATTCCTGACTAAGATCAGATCTTCTTGGCCCAAGCAGCTCAGCTTTTCTGAATTTATTTATTTACACAAACCATTTTAATTACAATAGAAGGTCTTGAAACCTAATCTAGTAATGCAATCAGAAAAAGAGCTCAAACTTTCTTGTTCATTCAAACATATTTGAACCACATGTTTGTAATTACTTTACTCCCTCCTGAAGAAGCAGAGCGCTGCACATAAAACATGATTTAGGATGCTGTATAGGTGCCGACATCAACATTTTTATTATGGCACTAAATTTTTCTATTGATTAAATAACATTTATATGAGCTAGAGTGTAACATGTTGTAAATCCAAGTGTGAAACTAATCATACCAATGTGTAACACTGATATAAAATCAATTTCCTGTGGCTAGAATGAACTGCAGGAGTTAACAGCGTGTTGGGTTTTATTTAAAGGAGAAATATTTAAAGGTCCATTTACAATTTCCCCCAAATACTGAATGTTTTAATCACAAGTTTAAATCTTCAGTATATTAAAATAAGTGTGGTCAGAAGAGATAAAATCTTGCTGTTATTTATTCATGCTGCTTGTGAACCAAAAGCAGGATTTTTGGAAGGGAAGGAGTTTTTTCAGACAGTATTTTGATGCACCAATCAGACAAACTGAGATCGGAACCAATCAATTTTTCCTTGATTGTCTCTTTTTGGTGATTGGATTAAGTAGAAAAAACTTTTCCTACCTGATTTCATCCTGATTTTTTCCTGTATTTTCCCAACCAGCTGGTTTTAAAACAAGGAACTGACAATCTATGCAAAGAAAAAGGAGAAATGCAAGAGAAGAGTAAAAAAACGAGAAAGTTGAAGTTAATTGTCTATATGAAGTTAATGTGATCTTGTAACTTTCATTTTATTCTGAATGAAGTTGTGATTTTTATGCAAGCTGCACAACCTGCCTGCAGGTATTTACCAGTGAAACGTGTTTCCATATTTTAAACAGCGACTTCATGTTTAACTAGAGCCCTGCTTGTGTTTCTGCATTGCAGTAGTAAGTAAAATTGTCCTTGAAACTAAATTCATAAACTTCCATGCTGCAGACAAGTGGGCAGTTTACATGAAAACACTGAATCAATTACAGGAATTTGGTGTTCAGTCAATCCAGTAGAGAAAAATACTTTTTCAAGGAGCTCGAGTTATTGAGATAAACGACCAATCGAAATGTTATGAGCACCATCTTTGAAACTCTCAAGTTTGTTTAGATTTAGCTCTTATTTAAGACTAAAACAGCCAAAAATAAAATAAATATACAGCTCAGGGCTCAGGTTTAGTCAGAGCTTTGATATTACAATGTTGGATTCATTTCTTCTATATCTTTTATATTAATTAAACAAACATGTTTTTATTTTGCAATTTTTTTTCCACTCCCTTTGAGAGTTGCTGTTTTAAAAAAATTTGTTGTGCTGTCTTGGACAAAAAAGGAACTGTGATTAGCAGTGGCATACCTTGGTTTCTTTGTTAACTAGAGAAGCAAAGTGTCCACAAAGAGCTGCACTTACAGCCTCTACTCTTCAGTCAACTCATAAACTGCATTTTTCACTTTGTTCCTAAATGTAAGAATCAATAAAAAAACTTTATGATGCAGCAGCATGATGGTTTTGCTAATGATGAATGGCCAGTGGGAGAAAAACAGTTTTAAACTGTAAAATTTTGAAAAAGACATTGTTCAAGTACCATCTGGTACTTGAACAACAAAAAGGGGTTTCTTTTTAACTGAACCCCAGGAGAGTATTCATGGATGTTTACGTCCCACAGGTATAACTAAGCCATGCTGCGTTTTTGGCCTCAGGCATTGAAGCCCTGCAGCTTCCCTGGTTTGGACATCACCTTATATTGTGATTACAGGTATATGTTTCTGAACAGTCACCACTGCCTTAAAGCAGAATCAACAGGTTTAGTTCATTAGGAATATGAATTTTATTTTAAAACTAACTGAAAACAAACAAATTGGCTTTTACAGTTTCTGTTTCCCAGGATCAAGTCAAACTGTTCATGAGGCCGATGATTAAACAGCAAATTTGTTTTAGCACTCGGTTGTCTTCAGACTTCTGCCACAATCCTTGGATGCTTGCTATTTGGTTTCTTTTGTTCTGTTTTTCATTATTTTCTCATGATTTATTTATGAGGCTCTTGCCATATTCAGTTCATTTTTCTCTGTTTGTTATTTTTAGAGGGTTGTTGCAATAGGTTAATTTATTAGTAGAAGTTGATTTCTTCGTATTTGATTTCTTAGTTTAGTCTTGTGTTCTTTAGCATTTGAACTCAGATCTCTTAGGGCGCATTTCCAACAACCCGGTTAGGTCCGCTTGCCGAGAAGATCCGGTTTGTCTGGGAGGTGTCAATGTGTGACCAAACTCTGACGCCTAAAAACCTACCTTTCTGTTTAGTTTAACTGAACTCTGGTGCAGTTCAAATGCATATGTGAAGCCAAGCAGACCGGAGACCACTCCAAAAACCGGAAGCAGACTATAGCACAAGGCATTCTGGGTAAAAACAACCAGAACAAAGGCAGGTGTCAAGCACTAGTGGGAAAAATGGCTTGTGAAAAATTGTGTAGGAATTCTACAATCAATACAATCTGATGCCACTTCATTTTTGCTTACATTTTGATCCTTTGTAACCATTTATGGCTTTGGCTAGAGTATTGTAGGAAAGTCAGAAAACACTGTACTTTATTTCGGTTAGTCAGATTCAATATAACTGATGTATGAAATGAAGAAAGTCAATCAGTAGATTAAATCTTTTAGCATCTCAACTTGCCCTGCTCAACCTTTGAGGCCTACTGCATGCAGCAGTTAACCAAAGTGTTTCAAAGTGATCCTTTATTTGCTTTTATCCACCAGAGACTTAAAATAAAAACAAACGGCCAAACAGAGGTCCTGGCAGAAAATGAGTTGAATTTATATACACGTTATGTATAGAGAGGACTTCAATGGGGAACTGATGTCCAAGTCAGGGGGTGAAGCAACATTCTTAACAGATTCAGTGGAATCTGCAGCCAAGAGAAAAAAATAGCAGTTGAAATGTCAGGAGGTCCGTTTTCTAATTGTTCTATTTCTGTTTGCATTCTTTTTAGTCTTGTAAGTTATTTTCAAAAAGAAAATTGTTTGTATGCCAACAATTGCTATTGTTAAAGCAGCATACTTGCAAAAACTCCTATTCATCGTTTGCACAATGACTTCCAAGCAAGAGGAAATGTCAAGTGAAACATAAACAGTGGAATCGGCGGTCCGCCCCGGATGTGCTTCATCAATTATGGACGGAGCTGATGCAGTTTTGAGGCTCAACATTCACTGAAGCAGTTTTCAGAAAATATGGCTGAAAACTGAAGTAACCATCATAAAGCACTGAAAGTTACTGCAATAGATCTGATGATAAATCTTTACAATATTCTGTAAAGCAGCTGAAGCTGAGGCCTCACTGTCCACTCACAAATACAACTTTCTTTCCAACAAGTTATTTCATGTGTAACTTTACATACACACATTCACATAAACAAAACTAACAAAAGCTCACTTATAACTGATGTTTCAAATGAAACAGTCTGCCATTTGAACTAGTAAATTTAATCAATATTAAGAATTTATTCAACAAAAACAAGCTCATGTTTCTTGTTAATTAGTTCTCTCTTATTTCAAGTGTACTAAGATATTTGCACTAGAAACTGAATGATAAACATCTTGATAAGATTTTGTGTTTTTTGCAGTGTAGGTTATTTTCCTCTGTTGAAATATATAAACCGGAAAGCAGAAGAAATCTTTTTCACAGTTCTCTGTGTGTCAAAGATGAAAAGATGTTAAATTCAGAAACCGTAAAGGAGTGGGAAAGAAAATATACAGTAGATTTTTTAAAAACAATTTCTGAGCTAAAATATGGAGTTTCTTGCCGGTGCAGTAAATCAGAGTCGCTGTTGAAAGTCTGCAGAAATGTAGAAGAAGTGGGGAATGTCATAAGGTAGAGGTGCTTTTTCAAGAGTTGCACAGTTTTCTTGTTTTGGAAAGTTCCTGCATGAACCCCCACCTGCTGTGAACGCTCTGCAGTGCTTCCCCTGTTAGATGCTAGTCTGTCGCCTGCATGCGCCTCCTGATCAAAGCTGCGGCGGAGCAGGGCTCAGTGCAGCAGACTCCTATCATCTCTCCACACCTATAATAAAGAGAAGGAGAGAAAATAGATTCAATAGATTTTCAATAGATTTTGTCTCAAAATATCAGCGATTATTGGTTACAACCTGTTGAACATCTTATTCAGGGAGGACATGCCCATTCGGTTTGGTTTAAAGGTTTGGAGGAAGTCGGCCATGCATGTCGAAGGAGTGTCTCCTCACTTGTTACTTTCATTTGTTCATCCCATATGACTGGAAGCCACTAACTTCATTTAAAATATGTAATAACAAATATTATCTGACTGTAATTTGCTCGTCTTGACCAATTCCACTGTGAATCTTTGATGGTGTATTCTTTGTTTGAGCTTAATTACAACTTGTGCATGCTGGCCCTGTTCAGGGAGTTGCAAAGCTTTTTATTGAATTCAGTTTGAGGCAGCAGATTTAATTTAACGCAAATAAAGACAACAGGCGGTGGAAACTCATTAAAAACTGCTCTAAATGGGTCTGATAAATGAGAGCTGGGATAGGTATCTAAAAACTACATCTGTTGAGGTGAAAGCCTGACAGCTTTATAAATCAATGTGGAAAATTGAATCAAGCTTATGAGAGTTATGTCATTAGATTTCAGCTTTTATTGAAAAACTGCCCTCATTTAAGCTGTGTGACAGGAGTACGGCTGCTGCCGGGCGGTTATTAAGACGTTAAGCTAAAATGATAGCAGGAAATATGCTTTTTGTTTGAGTCTCCTCTTTTAGACACAATTTCAACATATTCAGCCCATTAGATTTATTACCATGTCACCGTGAATCTAAGTTTTAACAATGAGGAAAAACTTTAACCCACACAGCGGCAGTGAAGGAGTCATCAAAGTGATTGTTTCAGAAAGTTTTTAACCCTGGTGATTAGCCTTTGTGAGATCCTTCAAGGCTTTCAGTGGCACACCTCTCTGGACTCGTTTGTTGCCTTTCATTTCGAAAGCCGGGAGAAAAATCATCATTAGCTGGGGCCTTATCTGCTCTTTATTTTGCCCCTGTGATGAGCCCTGTCGCTGGGATTTGGGTGATAATGATTGGTGCCGCAGTGTAAGCTTAATGGCTTCCCTTTATCTTCAAAGGCTTTGATTCCTCATTGTTGTTGCTTAGCAGACAATTAAGGGGTAAAGGCCACATTGGAGATGGATTTCTGTGAAGGCCTTTTTTTAATATAAATTGCAGGACTTTGGCCCTAATGAAGACCACAAACAGCTGTAAAAGAAAAAAAAGACTTCTGGACTATGGTCTCACATTTTTCTAGAGAATTTTTTTCTTTATTTGAAAGTTTACAATGAAGTCTTTTTATACTCCATAAGATGTTGGGGTTTAATTGCTGATCTGTGCATCCAGGGCCTGATCTTCTAAAAGTTTCCATGAATCAAAAGAAACTGCAAACTTTACCTGCAAATATCACACAAACAGGAAACAGTGCTTTTGGAGTAATTCTGGCACTATTTCTAAATTGAATAGATTTAAATTAAATTGTGAAAAATTTCTTTGTAAAAGAAAAAAAGTGTTCCAAATTCATTTGACATCAAACTCCAGAATAAATGTAGATTTTGTTTGTTTTGTTTTTAACATTTAAGTGCTTAAATAATTCATGACAAGTTTTATTTCTTTATATATATAAATTTCACTCCATGACCTTCAGAAAGTCTTGGCGATCTCAATGTTGTTGTTGTGGTCAATGCCAATGACATCACAGAGAAATGGATGCGAGCCGTCATGTAAACTGAACTGTTTCAGTAATTGTTTGTTTGAATTGTTTGATTTGCTCATCTGAAAGAAGTAAATGTATATTTCAATAGGATACAAACTATACAAAATTGTGATACTTCTAAAAACTTTTATTTTTTTAAGCCAGGTTCTAATATTTGGCCATTTGAATTATACAAACGTGATGTAGGTCTCATAAATTTTATTTTATTTTATTTTTTTGTTGTGAAAAATAGAATAGATCAGAGATATTAATGGTTAAATAATCACAATAATGACTGGAATTCTGTGGGAAAATTTTTTTGAAAGACATTTTCAATGACGATGCCCCAAATGCCAGAATCAACAACTGATTCAATCTTTCAAATGTGGTCTAATTCCCCCAATAATTAGGTTATTATGATTTCCATATGTGAATCTAAAAAGTTTTTTCTGGCGATCATGAGTTACCCACTTAAAACATGGACAAGCATTCAACACAAACTTGAATTTATGGGAGAAACAGCCTAGTCTCTGGTGAACTGGGGCTCAGTGGCGATCCTTCATTTCAGCAGCCAGTCAGTAAATTGAGGAGAAGGAAGTGCAACTTGGAAAAAGCTCCCTGCTGTGGCCAGCTGCCACACTGTTTCTCACACTTTATGAAATTAGCTGACTTTTTCTTTACACATCTTTGTCGCAATGCACAAAACCATAGTTTGTTGTGAGAGCGCTAGAGAGGGAAGCATGAATGATCCATCCGTCTCTGCTAACTATAAGACGTATATATTTATTAGTTTACCGATATAAACACGGACCTTCATCCACACAATTCCTCACAAACAAAATCCAAGTCCATATCTTTATTTTTTAATATTCTTGCTTTGCTTCACAAAATGCTACCCTATGTACCAAGAGACTATTCTTGTGAGCCACAAACTTCCAGAAAAGTGCAAAAGAACCGAAACACTGAGTTTCTTTAAATTAAAGCAAAAAAAACCTCTTTTGTTCAAAGCGGCCTGTTAATAATAGTCATTCTTCCAATATTTGATGACAATTTTTTTTCAATGATGACGTTGATAAAGTTTTGTTATTTTATGTTCTCAACATTTGAAGCTCATTGAATCACCTGTTGCTGAAATGTGTCTTGCCTTTAAAATGCTTTGCTGTGGATTACTTCCGGGTCACCGGCAGGACGGTGGAGGAGACGGGATGAACAGGCACAAATTACATAAATGAGAGGAGACAGATCTCTCCAACATGATGGATGAGAAGCTGCTCCAAAGGTAGAGACTGCAGGCCTCATCCACATCAGCTGTTGCAGATATTCATCCATAAAGCTGTACTTTCATACTGTCACATCGTTTTTTCTAAATTACATCTGCTGCTTATGTGTGTCAGTTCGTTTCCAGCTGCAGCCTGGCAACACCATTGACATCTCGCTAGGAAACAAAGGGAGGATCTTACTATTTCATGCCCTATTACCACAGTTGCTTGACATTTTTTTACTTTCCTCTCACATTGTTCAAATATGCGCGGACTACTCTATTTGAAGATTGAACAGGAGCAAAATCATGCAAAAAACTCAAAAATAAAAACTAAGTTAAGTCAAACTATTAAGATACATTCTTTTTGAGGACACAAACAGAGATGCAAACTCAGCAACAATCTGAAAACCAACAGCCAGCATCAATGAAGTTGTTATAAAAATTATGGATATATCAAACAAGTGCTGTTGGCTAGTTTGAAGGAGCTGAGAAGAACAATAATCTGACAATAAAGGACAGTAGTTGTGACAATACTAATTTAAAAAACAGTGCCAATTTAAGATTTAACACGCAGGCTCTATTAACAGGATATCCGTTATTGTATTTATTTATTTTTTTTTATTTAGAAATGATGTCTTGCAGGTTGTACCTTGTTGAGCCCCGCCCACTAGGCGGACCCTGCAGCTACAGCACAGAAAAACACACAGACTCAACAACCCCAAACTGACGGGTAATGATGCCTCCATCCACAGTGAAGCGAGTCCTGCACTGGCATGGGCTCAAAGGTCACTCAGATGATGAAGCCATAAAAAAACAGATTGCAGTTTGCAAATGGACACAAGGACAAAAACGTTCATTTTTGGAAATAATGTCCTGTGGTCTGATGACCGTAAAATTTTATGTCCTGCTCATAAGGGCATCGTTAATGTCCAACATTACATTTGGAGGAAAAAGGGAAAGTCGACAACATCTTAGGTGTGGCAGCATTGCAATATGTTTTTTTTTTTTTTGCTGCACAAAGAGCTCTGCAACCCCTCAAAAACTATATACTGAAACAATTTCTCAACAAATAATCTAGAGATTTAAAGCCAAGACATAAATGGGTTTTCCAAATAGGCAATGACTGTAAGCTTAATGTTAAATTAGTTTTAAAGTGGCTTAAGGATAACAAAGATTATGTTTTGCAGTTGGCCCCAATCTCATTGGTCCCAATCTCATTTCCTCAGAAAATGTGTGTGCATAGCGGCGTGAGGCAACCTACAAACCTGACTCAGTTACTCAGTTCTGTCAGTAAGAATGGGCTAAAGGATTCACAAACCTGACATATGGCTGCTGGAGGGAGTTTCATGTGTTCATGTTTGACAGGAGTTTGCACAACCAGATCAACTTTAGTATTTTTACATTAATAAATGTGTTAGTCTCAGTGGATATGATAAAGACCACAGTACACCGAGTAGAGCAGAGGGATGGCTAAGCACTGTAACAACACCTGTCAGTAAAGCACATTTCAACCCAAACTGACCTCAGTTTCCTGAGAGCTAATTAAAAAGTAGCAGTGAGAGCCCACCTGAGTGTGGCTCTTATTATGAGGTTTGACATCTACGGATTAAAACATATTTCAAACGTTGCTAGCCCCAGTCGTTGAATGGGACAGTGACTCAGCAACGCACCGGCCCAGACCACCTTATCTCCAGCAGCGTTCACGGTACACAGAACTGTCATTGTTGAAAACTGCCTCTGATTCTGCCAATGTAATTACTGCCACTCACCGCGAATGTTATCAAGAACATTAATGAAGAAATTATGTGATGGAAATGATGAGTTCTGCGCTGAACAGAGATCTTCTCAGCCAATTATTGGCAGCAGTGTGCTCAGATGTGGCGTCTTTTATATTATTACGATTGTGATGACAATGGTAAAGAAGCTCGTGGTATAAATTATTTAGCACGCAGTTACACATGCCCTTTCTCAGGGTTTATTCAAGCTTGTACGTGTCCTTTTTCTCCAGACTTCTCCGTGCCAGGCTTTCTGCCTTCCTTTTGTGTTACACTTTGCTGTACTAAGCTGCACGGCACTGTTGCAGCATCCTGAGAGGCCGTGTCAAGGAGGCTTCCATGAATTGCTTCAATCCTCTGAGCCATGCAAATAATTGTGTTCCTGACTGATGTCCCATGCATTTTTCATACCGGATCTGAACTGTGTGAGCGCTGAGCAAAGAAGTTTTTCCTTTTTTTTTACTCCCATCGTCAGTTTCCATCTTCTCACCAACAAAGTGCATTTTTCACCTCCTCATACCCTGTATCTTGACCTCATAGCCATTTCTCCACATGCACATTTCCAGCCTCTATCATTGAAATCAATGGAATTGATTCTGCTGCGGTTAATGGATTTTGCTGCCAAGGTGAGGAGGATGCACTTTAATCATGGCAGATCTTAAATATTTTATCAGGGAGAGCAAAAGGTTTAGTGCAGGAGCTGGCAATGTGAAGGCATGAATGATGGGAGGGAGAGGTTCACGGTGCATCTTAACACTTTGGTCTATCATTGGGCCAAACACGGCACGCTTCAGTGACTATCAACAAAATGGTACCAAAGAGACTATGGCATATGTCAGAAGGATTGTGGGATAATTGCCTTGGGTACATAGAAAGTAGTTATATTTATCTTTTTTTACAGGGATGTTTCAATCAGGATTTTGTTGTCCCCAATACAGAGTCATTTAAAAATAGGGATTTGTCAATGCTGTGGGGCCCTGGTATCCATAGGGATTAGGAAACATGGCAGCCCACAAAATGCTACATTCTGCAAATACATGAGTTTATAAAAACATTAAAACTGCCCTTTTTTCTTAATTTCTTAGTTCATATGCCAAATATACCTTAATAAGCATTAATGCAGCCAGTGGAAAGCATCTCAACACTGCTGCAAAAGCTTTGCACTAAAATAAATTAACAACCTGTTGTAACAAAGCTCCAGATCACCCAGGTCTTCTAGTCTACTCTGCATCCCCAGAACCAGAGCCAAACATGGAGCAACCAGCATACAGCTTCTATTTGCCACAAATCTGGAACAAACTTCCAGAAAACTTCAAAACAGCCGAAACACTGAGTTCCTTTAAATCAAGAATAAAACCCCACCAGTTTAGGGCTGCGTTTCACCCATAATCACTGGAACATTGACCAACATATTTGACGTGTATTGATGATTTTGATGATGGCACTTGACCAAATGTAATGTTTGTTACACAACTGGTGCTTGTATGATTTTTTTTAATGTTTTCATAATGTAAAGCACTTTGAACTGCCTTGTTGCTGAAATGTGTCATACGGATAAACCTGATTGATTGAACTTAATTGATACATCCTCAGGTTTCCCTATCTCTGCTGTATCACAAATATAGAAAATACAGAATAGTGTGAAACCTTCTCAGGTCTAAGAAAATTACCAAAATGACTGTGCAACCAGATTAACAATCAAATTCAGGAGGTTGCAGAAGAACCTAAGGCAACATCTAAAGGGGAAAGTACAATTTTCATGATTCAACAACGAGATTTCCTGCAAACATGGTATTCATTTGAAAATGTGGTCAAAACCACTGGTGAGCAAAAACAGCACAAAGGCCAGTCTCACAAAAAAGTGTCTTGATGATCCCTGCAATTTCTCTGAAAACGTTCTTTAGACTTTTCTTTAAGGAAAATGTCCTGGTACATCTGGCATAAAGCTAACACTCCGTTTTAGAAAAACAAACATCAAACCAACAGCTAAATGTGGAGGCGGTGGTGAATCTGGTGAATCTGCTGCTTCAGAGGCCTGGACAACTTGGCATATTTGATGGAGCAATGTATCCTGCTCTCTTGCAGAAAATGTTGCAGGAGAATGCCTTGACATTAGTTTGTGTCCTTCTGCTAAAGTGGACTTTTGTTTGCAGCAGGACAATGACACAAAGCACAGCAACAAGTCCAACTCTGATCACCTGAAGAAGAAAGGTGGACGGAAGCAAACCTTGTTTTGCTTCTGTCCTCTGAGCCATGCAAATAATTGTTTTCCTGACTTCTGTCCATTTCATGATGGTGCTATATTATTAAAGAGAGCTAGATAACAGCATTGTAACTAGAACTGCAATTTTGAGAGTCAGCTTTATAGGCTTTATAGATAAATATTACTACGGAACCCTACCGTTAAAAACCTACAGCAGGTAATATCCGTGATGGCATGAGGCATCCCAACAAGATGGAAACACAAAAAGCTGAAAGCATAATGACACCCTCTCAGCGTTGCCATTCCAGCATGCTTTCAATCCAGAGAGCTTTTTTTCTTTGTTATGCTCTTTTTTTTTTTGGTCTTTGTTTCTACTTTTTTTGGTGCCTTTTAGGTAATTCTGCTGTACTCAGTTTGGACAGACAGGCTTGGTAAAAAAAAACGACATTTCACAAAAAGGAAATAAACTTACAAAGTCCCATTTCCATTAAAATGCAGTATTTGTAACGACTGTTCCAAGGTTCAATGTTCTTTTATTGTGCACATAGTTTGAATATTTCAGATTATGAAGATTACTAGTGCTAAAACATTTTGAAAAATCTAAATCAAATTAATTGGTTTATTAATTCAGTTATAAAACAAAATTTATTTCAATTAAAAACATTATTGATGAAAAAAATAGACTAATCATGATCACACAGTTACAATTAGAAGCTTTTTTGTACATTTTGCATCACTAATTTGTACATAATGATGAATTGTTTCAGCCTGAAATACAGACCACACTAACATTAGCCAACATCATGAGCATAAAGAAACAAAAAGGTTTCAGGAAAAGGATTTTGAAATAAAAGGAAAATCAAATTTGAATTTCATTCTGGTTACTCGTCTTAAATTTCACATTAAGCCACAACGGTGAAATTTATCATTCATTTTCTTTTCCTTTTGATATGTGGTTGTGGGAAATAGAATGAAACGGCTTCAAAAAACGTTTTGTGCTGTTTCTGTTCTGTGACAGATGGTCTTATAAAGAGAAGAAATGACATGTCTTCCTTTGTTCTGAAATTATTACAAAAATATCTAAATAGTCATTTTTCTCACCTGCAATCAAGTTCACAGCTAATGATGAGGACTTGAAGAAATTAAATATAAACAGCATGCTTTTTCAATTTAAGTGTATCAGTTGACAACCAGAAATGATTTAATTATGTAGCATTTCATTACAAACTCAACAACCATTTTGAAATCGAGTTATTTAATTTCACAAGTACTTTGGCATAACTGCGCTCAATTATTCTCTCTAATCATTTTAATATTTGCTAAAATCTCCCAACAGCTGTCATCATCTCTGACAACAGAATTGGCTCCTTTAAAGAGGATAATTATTGCATGCAGATTATGTGCATGAATTAAATCAGAGGCTCAGTTCATATGCATTACCGGCCATCAGTTCAAATGGCCCTAAAGGTTAGACATGGCATCTTGCATTGTCTGAGTCATATCTTAGCTCCTCTTTGTTAAACAGAATTATCTGAGTCTACGTGGGAATGAATGTCAAACGGCAGGAAAGAGAGAACAAATTAAATGCCTGTTAGTTAAGCAGATTGCGTCTGCTTTTGAGCTTATTCAATAAATGCTGAAAACAACCTTGCTATTGATAAAAGGTGTGTTTCTTATGTGAACTTACTTCATTTTTATCCACTTTTTGAAATTATGAATGAGAGGGAAGCTGCAGTTTATGGTTTAACAGTATTTAAACCTTCCATAGTTTAACTGAACCAAATCTTTGCTTTGCATTGTCTATAAGGAGTTGCATTGTGCATTGTTTATTTGATTTAGCTGAAGAGACAGACTACATGAGATGTGCCCAGACAGACAAACTGCAAACACATGGAGAACACATGGATCTGTGCTGTCGGTCTGTGGCAGCGGCCAAGCATTAGGATCAGAGAGGGGAATGAGGATCAGGACGGGATCGTCCTCTCAGCTGCTTTTCTGCCCCTCAGGAACAGACACAAGCTCAGAGTTGGCAGATTTCACGAGTCACTGCCATCAGAGTGCAGTTACATGCTGAGTGGTTTTCATTATCTGGATGCATTTTGTATTTTCATTTGATTTCTGTTATTAATTTATTATACCCTAGCCTTAGTTTTTCCTCTATTCAATCATTTTTTTGTAAAGATTAATCAGAGAACAATTACAGCATCATACAGTTGATTCACATTTAGTTTGGTTCATCCATGATGTGGATAGTCTTTCCCACCATAATATTACACTGAGACTTTATTACTGATGACATGTTTGCTGTAATTTTCTGGCCTGCATGCAAAGTCACAAGATGTGACATGAAGAAGTTAAAGACATTTATTCAAAATATGTACAGAGAAGGAAAATGTGATCAAGGTGGGATTTTCAAAGTTTACGGTTCAACAATAAGTGGAAGAGAAATATGAACTTAGGTTGTTTTCCTAACTCAGTGCGGTAGACTCAGTTTGATGGAGGACCAAAATTGAAACATTTGTTACAGTTTCAGCTGGTGAAGGACCGTGATAAAGGATTCAAACTCTTTGAAAAAGTTGTTCCCTCAGACCACAACAATTTCTCTCGCTAGAGCAAGACTCATGCGTTTCTTTTAGTAATATTTACCCAGAATGCCCTTCACTATAGTTTGCTTCCTGAACGAGTCAGAGTTCACTTTAACCAAACCAAGATTGGTTTGTAGGCAGAGGTCAATTGAAGGAGATGAGGATAAGCAGTGGAGAATCTTGTCTTGAGGGAAGTTTCCAGAAGGTTCAATAACCCAGGGTCAGAGTGGCAGCTTCAACCTGGGGAGAAAATGTAAACCTGAGCTGGGTAAGTGTAACAAACTTTCTTTCAAATATTTCCAGTCATTAGAGACACAGGGATCTTTAGATGCTGAATATTCATCCTGCAGCTCCGTAAATCCCCAGCAGAGTAATGAGGATTGCAGGTAGACCAGCCAGACGTCCAGCAGAGATCCTCTGTTCAGGAAAAACTCACTGACACAAAAACACACCAACACAACAGTGGAGGCCCCTGGAGTATATAACATTCAGGCCTGATTTGAAGCTCTCATTTCTCACCAGCTGCCTGAGGTTCTCAATGGTAGCCAGAATGAAACCGGTGCCAAAGAACTTTTTTTATATCCTGAAGTCCTTCTCATTTCTTGATTTGATGCACACTTTTCAAATACAACTTTTGCTACTATCTAAAACTTCTAGTTTGCAGAAATTATGCTTGATCATATTACAAGCTGTGTTTTCCCAAGTGAGCTGAATATAACTGTTTTCTTTTTTATGGATCCTCTAAACTGCATGTATTTTTAGTCCCACACTGTCATAGCACAGTATTTCTATCGGACATCTAAGTCTTAAAATAAATAAAGGTTTTCAAAAATACTGAGTAGCTCATTTTCAAAGAAAAGTGTTAGACTGTGCAAATTACCCCATGATGTTATTCTCAGCATGCGCTGTTTAATCCATGATTTATGCTGCAATTGCCCATTTGCAGATTTAATGATTGCATTTATTTTAATATTTAATTATGTTTCCTTTAATTTCATGTATTTTCTCTTACTAGTTAAAGAGCAGTAAGAAACATTAAAAGCCAATTATTTTTACATAATATGTTATGCAATAGACTCTTGAACTCTTGTAAAAATGTTATCAAACAGCAACTGTTTCATATTTTCTTTTGCTTCTATTTGTTTATGTTTGTTGGGTTTTCATCTCCAGCGTTATAACAGGTGAGACTCTGGACAGTTTGGGAATCCATCACAGAGTAACAAGCAGCACAGACAACTCACAGCTAATGCTCATCAAATCACTTAACATGCATTTTTTTGGATTCCATTCTGAGAAACAGGGATTTGAACCAGTAACCTTCCTGCTGCAAGGCACCACTGCTAACTCAAATAAATATGTGTGCTAACACAATCACAGTCTAGACTGCTACAGCTAAAATATTTCATGTTAGCATGAAGTCAGCAGGTGGAAAAGATTCATTAGAATAACTTTAAAGGGCTCAACCACAGGTTATTATGTAGCCTTTATACCGTCAGTGTAATGGATTATACCAGTCAGGCACTTGAAAGGCTCAATTTAATGGAAGGGAAGCTGGAAATCCTGAATATCTTCAAAGTATAAAATTAAATGAATGCAATTGGAATTTTTCAATGTGTTTTAAAGGAGATCATTAATTTAATAGCACTATTTTCTGAAACACAAAGAGCCTTTGGAGCCAAGCCTTTCTGACAACAAAGTGCATGTGGTATAACAGATGGTGTTGTCAAAGTATCGTTTTCACAGCTTCTCAGAGTCGTGCAGTTAAAACCTGAATATGTGATGGATAGACAGACAGACAGCAGCTGAGTTTCCATTTACCTTAAAATCATGCATATTGTAATTACAAAACAACTTTGCTTAATGGAAACACGGCAATTTTGAAAAAACTCATGTTTTTTGACAAAAGTTTGTTGCTAGGATAAAGTGGTTTTATTGAAATTAGTGTATTTGGCAAAACACTTGTTTTTCCATCCCATGAGCCATGTGATCAATAACTGGATGTCACTACTGCATATCGGTGTATAAATGTGTGAGGCTTGGTGAGTATGAATGAGTGAATGCGGCTCTTGTGTAAAAAGCTCTGAGTGGTCAAAATGACTGGAAAAGTGCGACATAGGTTCAGCCCATTTACCATTTTCTGGTGATGGAAAAGATGAAGAAGATGACAGGAAGTGGAAGGAGGAAGATGTGGTGGCACGTTTTTTTAATAAACTTATCTGATTTTAATTTAGTTTTTATTAAAATAAATTTTAATAAATGTATATATGTGTATATAAATGTCGTAGTTGTATGCTGTTTATTTTTACTCCTAACACTATGCACAGCGCTTTCTCTCTCTGCCCATAGAGTTTCTTTGCTTAGATAACAAACTCCCTTGTCTGATTTTGTGTTTGCAGAAAAAATATCCTGAAGTTCAGAAAGTTGTATTCTTGTCGCTCCCTGTTGAACTTTCTCTACTATACAAAGTGTAAAGAATAAAGTAGTGTCTTTCTATGTGAAGTCAAGAAGTCTTCATTCTGTGAAAGTTGGTCTTTGCTTTTCATATAAGGCCTTGATGGCATTATTGTGTGCAACATATTATTGTGCTAAATTTAAGGTATACTTACCTTACAGAGAAATAAAATATGTTGTATCATTTAAAACTAGAAAGGTAAATTGCTTTAAAAATCAGATACACTGACAAGAAGCAGTGGTACAGTATGATGGGAACTCAGAAATAAATCATTACAAATACAATTAATGTGACTCGCATGCAGACTGGAGCTTCTGTAGCTATGGTATCTGGGTGAAAATATGTTTTTAACCAAGGTTCCTCTCTTCTTTTATAAAAATACTTTTGTCAGAAGGTTGTCCTTTATCCACTCAAGGCAGCCAACAGGCAAACTAGCAACATTTGTATTGATTTGGAAGATATCTATTTCTTGTAATTCTGATTGAAAGTTTTGTAAAGAAATGTTAGAAAAACAAAACTTCCTCTCTTCACAAAGAGTAACTTTTAATTTTAACTGTTTTATAAAGACATTAATATGTGATTTCAAATAAAATATGTTTTTTTTTTAATTTATTTACAGAACAACTGGTGCCAGAGACATGTGGGGCAATGATTAAAGAGGAATCATAGCGCAGGGCCTCATGTTTCTGTCAGGCCGGATGTCAGCCAGGCACTGATAAACTTCCTTCAGACTGCTCCTTTGAGGTGTCAGAAAGATCAAACCTGCTGACAGAACCACATGAAAACTTCCTGAAAAACTGGCAGTTTTATGTTTATATCAACATAAAACTGCAGATAGTTTAGAGATTTAATCTCTGAACACACACTTGATCCAGCTGAATCAAAAGATTCTCCACCAACTATCTGCTTTATTCATTAACACTATGCACATATATTTCAGCAGCACAATGCTAATCTAATTATGTTCAAACTACTTTAGATTATATTGATGTTTGTAGATCAGTCAGTTTCATAGCTTATTGAAAAATATGACTTTAATCTCTTTACATCTTCAGGAAAGAGGACGTTGTTGCACAATCTTGGGATTCAGAATCAAAAAGAAAGGATGTTAGATTTTAGCATTTCGCAAAATAAGCCGGTGGCCGGTTTAGCCAAAATTTCCATGGTCTTCTATATAATTTCTGCTCATGAAAAGTGTCAAGTGTTAGTTTGGTACAATTGCTAAAATCAAAAGAGAAATCCTACAACCACTAAACTCTGATGCCATTCCTTTAACATTTCAAGAAGGAAGCTGTGCTCAGCATCTTGTTCAGATATTTCCTTCCATAGTTTTTGTGTCTTTGATATAGCACTTTGTGAAAGCAAACTGCACCAGCTGAAAATAAAAATGTTGCAATTTTTCTCCCCAATTGAACAGGATCCACTGGACTATTAGGTGTGAAAACACCCTTCGAGGCCATAGTAACAGTGAGACAGCATTTTGACACTCTGTACAGGGTTACAAGGTTATTTGCCAGAGCGCCAGTCTGATATTGTTAGTGGGAAGTATGAAGAAATCATGCACAGTGGAAGCACAAATTACATGGGTCACACTTGCAAGGAGAATAAGGAATCCTGTGCATTTAGCAAGAAAGCGGTCAGCTTGCTGTGCATCAATCTTAATAGAAATCCATCAATAACTGAATTGGAGAGCAGGAAATTATGCCACTTGGTTTTCCTAACCGATGCAGTTTTTTTAATCCAAAACCTGTATGCAACATGCAATAAGATCCCCTTCTCCAAGTAAGACCTTAAGAAAAAGCTAGACACAAGTGGCAACCTCATCCTCAATGTGCAGAGTTTAAAACATAGCCTTCATGTAGGATCAGTTTGCAATTACTTTTCTCAAAAGGGGAAAATAAATTGAGTCTTTGTGAGCCATTAAACTTCAACAGAAGTAGACAGCCAACCCAGAAAGTAGAGAGCACCTTAAGGTCTGATTAGCACCAACTAAAATGGTTATTCTCTTGAATGAAGTTGTGCCTCATTTTGCACAAGTATCTGGGTTCACATTGAAGCAGGCAGGTGGTGCCGACTATAATACTGCAAGCATCGGCTGATTGAAGAAAACCCAACTTCAGATCATGTTGGAACAAAGAATCATGATAACAGGGATTTTTATGACCCACATGTGGACTCACACTCAGGATGCGAAATAGTTTAGTGAAGTTTAATTACAAGAATGTGCAAAGAGGTGAATGGTGACCAGACATGGAGCAGCAAGGAGCAGAAGTGGGATATTGGAGAAGTCTTGGCTCTTCGTAGTGAAGGATCAGATCACCAAGGTCCTCTCCAGTGGCCACCGCCGAGCCCACACAGCACCCTTCCCCTTTGGACCCACCCACAGGTGATTAGCCCATGGGAAGAGGAGCACACGTCTTCTCGTTGGGCTGTGGCTGCCATGTGTGAAAGCCTGGCCATGAGGCACTCGCCATCGTGCCTCACCTCCAGGCCTGGCTCCAGAGAGGGGCCCTGGTGACCCACATCCAGGCAAGGGCACAGACTCAGGTCCATTTGCCACAAATTGATTGCCATTGATTTGTGGCAATCAAAAGGAGTCTTTGGGCTGCAATTCCTCACCTAGGACCCGTTTGCCCATGTTGCCAAGGACGTCTCTCTGCTTTGGCTGCTGCCCCGCAGAGGCACAGTGGAGGATGGACTCTCAGAGAATAGAGCAGCAGAGACTCTAACCTGGCCCAGAGAAGGTGAGGTTAGCTTAACAGCATACATTACTTTTATTAGAAATGTACTTTAAATTACCTTCAACTCTGAAATAACTTACCAAAGAAGTTGACCGTCAGGCAGAGTCTTCTTTTGATTTTATGTAAGGGTAATATTACCTTTAGATTGAAAGGTAGATCTGGATAATTGGCAGCAAGCAGAGAAAAAAAAATAGATTTGACTAAATAATCCTTCAGAAATCAAATAACCATGTTGCCTGCTGGCTGATTTGTCCTCCAAAAGATCAGGAAACCCAACTGCTTCTTAAATCTCCAAAGCCTGATGAGATAAATGCTGCCAGTTGTGCAGACAGAAGCAGGTGTGACGCTCACGCCAGCAGAGATCCTCTGTTCAGGAAAAGATTTCACACTCACACAAAAATTCACAGACACACTAGTTCCCTGACTGCGTCCATCCATCCATTCATTTTCTGTACCCCCTTGTCCCGAGTGCGGTTAGGAGGGGTGCTGGTTAGTTCCCTGACTCAAGGTTGCTAATACGAAGAGAAACACAACTTGACCAGAAGAATTAATTCATGCAAATGTTTCACAAAATAAATGACAAGTAGGAATCTGTTGAACAGAATATTAAATTCTGCCAAACTAGGAAATGAGTGACATTTTTTAGTTCAAGGATAGATCTGTCTGACCAATGGTGTGTAGAATCTGTTAACTCCAGCTCTAGAGTTGGTCAACCAACTAGATGTGAACTTGGAAAATCCCAAGCATGGTCAGAGATGAGCATTGAAAATGTTCATAAATCAATAAAAACATCTCTTTACCCCTGAGTGACATTTTAGCCTTCAGTCACAAGTAAAGCATCACTGCATTGATTAAAAACAACATTCACATTTAAAGTTCAACACAATCAACAATCTGTATTAAAATTCTCTCTTACTCATAGATGTTTTGCAAAGCTTTCTAGATTTTTGAATCATAATAATATTTTCAACCTTAGAAAAACTCTTTGCTCTGTACTATGTGTGAAAGGCACTGGCATAGAGTCTTAATGTTTGGAGAAAAATAAGGATAAGGCCTGATTTTGAATAAATCTCTAGTTCTATAAGCAGATTTTCAGTGACCTGCCAAAGAGCAGTTCTTTAGGCTGAAGTTCCCATCCAGTGGGTTTCAGCTTCACCATGTTCTAAAGTGTTAATTATGTACACCTTTATCATCTCTTGAGAAAGTAAGTACTCCCTACTGGATCTTTGTTTTTTAAGACTTTGAGCAAGAATAGTGTAACCAGAGCCTGGCCGTCAGTCGCAGTGCAGTAACAGAGGACGTTGTAACCTGACATGACAACACATGATGAGAAATCAATGGCCTGTTCTCTGCAGATCGTTTGAGAGGAGGAGGAGTGGCAAAGCAAGGATTGAGGGGATGGATGTCAAATTCATTTTTAATGTGGAGAAGATGGATCTGGATGCTGACAGACATTTATTGTGTCCCCAGCAGGCGAGACAGCACAGCTGAATAATAATGATCTATCTGCGCACTCGTCTTACATGTTTTATTCTGTATGTGCCACAGGACATATAGCATATTTCTCCCCAGAACATAGTGTCTTTTACTTTCTTATGTATGTGCAGCTGCAATCTCCTCGCTTACATTTCTCCTGCTCCTGTATGTTTTGAGTTATACATTTTTTATTTATTTATTGTATTTATTTTTCTCATTGGTTCAGTTTTTGCTCTCTTTCGTTACCTCAGTAGGTTCTACTTGTGGTCTGTCAAACTTGACATATTGACAGACAACATGGGAGGAAATCTGTAATGATGCCAGTGAAACTGTTACAGTAGATATCTACATAGAAATCTCCAGTGTATTTGGTGCTGGAAGGAAGGAAGGAAGGAAGGTGCACCCCAAGTAGAGGGAGCATATTATTATCCCTGTCAAAAACAAATCAAATACATGCTCCATAAAACCATCACTGATTAAATTTCTTGAGCACAAAATTACCAAGGACTTTATATAATATTATGGTGTCAGAAAACCTGCAAATGATTAACCTTAATCAGATATATGGAGAGACAGCACTTCCTATAAAACAGCAGAGAGACGGCTTATAGAGCCCGTACTTTATTGTGTCACGTCAAATATTGACGCTGCACTGCTGGATGGCGGGTAGCGGTCTGCAGAGGTGTTAGCTAAAATACTTGATTGTGTTATTTTTCAAAGACAAAATAATCAATATGGATCTTCCATCCATCCATCCATCCATTGTCTATGGCTGCTTGTCCTTGCAAAGTCGCAGTGGGGGGGTTGCTGCCTGTTTCCAGCAGCCATTGAGCGAGAAGCGTGGTAAACATTGGACATATTGCTACTTCATTCCTAAAACAGATACAGGACAGACAACCATGGATGCACAAGTTCACCTAAGAGCAACTTAGAGATAAACAAATTGACCTCAGAGTCGTGTTAGCACCCGGAAGCTGGAGCACCCAGAGAAAACTCATGCAAGCACAGGGAGAATATGGAACCACCAGATGAATCTAAATGCAATTGATATTTAAAGGAAACGTCAGTAACAAATTCACTGTAAAATATGTGATTTTGTAATATATCTGGACTAATGGTAGATCATTTAATTGAACAAGGGACAGGAATATGTAAACTCAACCTTTATAAGGTTTATATCAGGTCATAATGCTTCAAAAACCCATCTGGAGTGTTGTGCTGATTCTTTCATGCATGTTTGAGAAATCCTTTAAATTCCCATGGCAACCATTCAGCTGTGCCACCTTCAAGGGCAAAGCTCCTCATCGGAGTTGTAGTTTCCAAGATACCGAAAACATCCGTCTCACAGAGCAACACTCCCTCACGACTACCCCACTCAGTTCCTTCAGACTAGCTGGGAGCAATTAGCAAACACCAGGCAGACGTTGTTAAAAATGACTTTAATAGAGGAGCGATGTTGAAGTGTTGGAAAGAGCAGGACTTTCTTAAAGAGACAGAGGCCCAATTTCAATTTGACTTTAAATTACAAAGTCAAATTTGTTTTAAGTCATATATGCATATGTAAAAAAATTTTATCACAACATAAGGTAAGATGAATAACTTATGGTTTCTTTCTGTAAAAACAACTCATCTTGAAATATTCAATTTATGCTGGATTACAGTTTTCAGATTGTTATTGAGTTTGTTGTCAAATTTTAGTCCTCAAACATTGATGCAAAGCAAATTTTCCTTTAGGTAAAATTAAACTGATTCACCTGAATAAAATCACCAACGTAAATGCAGCTTCCATCCGACCTGCAGCACTTCAAGGATTAACTGGGCGCAGAAATTATATGATTAAAAAAGGATGTTCATTATATTTCAATCAGTTTGATTGCAACCCCTAACATATCTCGTCTAAACTTTTTTGAAATATCGTTATACACAAGAAGCAAATTATTCTTAGTGAAATATTGCAGTTAAAGCAGTATTTTTTATGTTAACACGACAGCACATTAGTAAAAGATGAAACCTGCCTCTGGTGCACTGAGTGAGCAGTCTCTGCAGGCTCATTTGAAAATAATTCCTCTGTCTGGCCCAACTCACACACTCAAGTCCTTCTAAGATCTAATATTGCGATTTAGTTCTTTTACAAGCTGACCTACATATACATTTCTGAATTCAAACACTAAATATATTCACACACTTACATCAGTTTGTATTGAATGGAACATGAAATGCAACTCTTGTAAAATATTGTTTAAGTCCAGCTGCACCTGCCCAGAGCAGTTGCCACAAATCCTAGTGTAATGGTCCAGTTCCCAGTTTTGTCTTCCATTTAACACTCCAATCCAGATGGGGATCTTTAAAGTGCTTTGGTAACCAACAGATAAAACCAAGAAGAAGAAGAAGAAGAAAAACCTACCACACCTGCTGTCTCATTGTTAAATGCCACACACCTGTTGTACCTTCTGTTGATATTCTGCCAGCTTTTCCTTCCTCACTTCCAGAGAGCTGCAGCTCTCATTTTCCTGCTGAGCCTCTCCCTCATTTTCAGCTGTTTTTGTGGTGTTGTGGGTTAAGTTTTTACCAAAGTTTACTTGTTTCAGCTGTGTCCCTCCAGTAAGTTCTGCCCCTGTAGCCATCTTTCATCTTATCTATGATTTAAAGATTTAGAATGTATTTTTCAGTCTTCGTCAAAATGGGAAGAACAGCAACTAAAAGCATGTTCTGTGTCTGATGCAATTTGCTTTTGTGCCTATTCAAGTCTCAGTTTCTTAGTTTCAGTTTGGTTGTGCATGATTTTCCTGCTGGTTTTATGTTTTGTCAGGGCCTGTGATATCATGATGTGACTGCTTGTTACCAAGCAGAATTTATTTTCCGCAAGAAAGTCAACTTAGGGCTACGAACAAATGCTGGCTGCAGAAGAGCTGTTTCATTATTTAACATTTACCCTACAGAGAACTCAAAGCACTTTCCTTGGTACTATATATTAGACTGTTAGTTGGTGTTGCTGGAATGACACTGGAAAAATATAACCAGAAATTACTTTTCTATTTTTCTGATCCTGTGTTTTTGTCTGCTTTCGTCCCAGGGGCCTCGTTCTCATGTTAAAATCAAAGAAAGGGCGCCCAGCAGGGGGGGGTGTTTGGGGAAGAAAACTTTGATGGTGCTGTTATTGTTCCTGTTGTTTCCACCGTCAGAGTGCTGATTTCTGTTACCACAAATTAACCCTAAATGCACAACAAACACCGAAAGAGAAACAAAACCAACAGTAATCTTTGTTTATAAAACTGAAAAATCCAGTGGGGTATTTGATGTGTTTAGTCTAAAGGCACTGGTTTAATCGGGACCTGCTGTAATTGTCCAACCTCCAGCATTTAGTTTCATTTATTTAGAAGAACAACCATTGGACATGGATTTCTGTGGCCTCACCTCACTTAAGTGTGCAGCTGTGGCAGAAACAGGATGCATCCTGACCGTAAGCATTACTCAACGTATTGGCTCTCTGTTCAGTTAATCCTGCACGGAGTGTATGTCAGATTCTAATGGGTCTCGAGCAGCACCAAAACAGGTAAACGTGAAGATCTATTGTCTGTGCTTTGGGGCCGAATAGCTAAAAAGGGCATGTTTATTCTGCTCTCCTCTCCTCGGTGCACCATTCACCATCTCTTAGTGCATTGCCTATTGATTTTCCTCAGCCTCCTCTATCAGTCAGGCTTTAATAAGACAACACATGTCGCCTTTTAAAAGAAACGCATTAGAATGTTAATGGATCACTCCACAGATCTGCTCGAGTCTCTGGACACGCGCAGGCAGCCCTGTTTATCTGGGCACGTGAGAAATCAGATTTTCATTAAAACCAAACAAGATAACATTCATCATGACGTGCAGGGGGAGTAAAAAGGGAGTGGAAAACACGGAAAATGCAGAAATAAAGAGGATAAAGGGCTGCGGATGAAGAGCGTGCTGGGAAGTGAAGGAGAAACCTCCAAGTGCAGAGAGGGATTCATCTTGTGTCTTATTGCTACTGTGGGGACCAATTTATCTTCATTTTGGTTTTTGGCAGTCGCCCCAAACTGGACCAGCTGCCTTAAGACGGAGCAGGAACGCTGCATGGATCCGGAGCCCCGGTTGCCTGTAAGGTCTAATTTGGAGCTTTCTGAGTACTAGACCGTAAAATGAAAAGAGTCTAACAAGAAAAATAAATTTTCTTAGTTAAGTTTTTTTTGCTTCTTACTTACAGCTGAAATTAACAATTCAGTTCAAGAGATTAAAGATGAAACATTGAAAATTAAGCATTTATACTGTGGGACGTTAGAGCTACAATCTTTAATATGATCTATTGGGATTTTAGGTGAGAGATCAAAACACACATAATTATGTTCACTAACAAACCTGCAGAGAAAACTGCAGAGCTGCATGTTTTATGACTGATGGATAAAGTTTGAGAACATACAAACTTCACACGAAAGGCCCTGAAAGGGATTATATGGAGCTAAAACAGTGCCATAAATTGTGCTAAATTAAAAATGAAGTGAAAATGATTTGACACTGAAAGAAATGGCAAGATGAAAAATCTGAAACTGAAAAAAAAACTTCAATCTGAAAAGTAGTTTTGAATTTATTTCAGTTTCAAATTGTTTTTCAATAAAAAAATGAGCAAACTTTATGGCCCCAGCTGAGCTCCATAGAGTAAACCAATAACCTTCTGCAAAGCAACAGTACAAACAACTGTGCCACCATTCATCTTGGTCTGAAACAAATAAAAACATGTTTTTATTTGTTTCATGTATGGCTGCAGTGAATATAGGATGTTTTATCACGTATGTTAATGTGTTAATGCAAACCGGTGTCATTCTCTCTGCAGACCTTAGATTTTGCATGTTTTTCCAGCTTCCCTGTGAAGGGTCTGTGTGCTTAACAGAGATGAGGCAACACGACTCATGCTTTCTCTCTTTTTTGTGCAGCTGTGTTTATTTATACCTACAGAGAAAATAAATTTGAACTTCTATGTCACTTCTAAAGCTCTGCAGCTCAGCATGCTGTGATTTCTCTTTATAAGGCAGGAGATTTATATTTGAAGATGGAACTTTGCGACATCAATGATATGGATAACCTCTAAAGTCTTCTTTCTTTTTGGAATGAATAGTAAGTTGAGTGTTTTTCTGTTTTGTTATTCATTACTAACAATTATGGCAATATACAACAGGAGTGCAGTAAAAGTGTTCATCATAGGCGGACACTCCACCGGTACTTTAGAAGTACTCAGCCAACACTTAGAAAAAATATTCACATGCCTCAGACTTTAATGTTTGATGGTGTAACTTCAACCAACACCAGTGTATGCATCTGGATTTAATGTGGTAGAAAATTTGAAATAAAATCCAATTTAACCAGAAGTTGCCTTTATCAGTAAAAAGTAATTTATTCTTAGGATAATTTGAGCTCTCATGTGAAGTAGGTGTGTTAATAAGCAGTTATGACAACATAAAGGTGGATACAGTGAAGCCTCAACATTGTTGGGAACCACAGCCATTTGTGAATGGATAAAATCTGAAAATGATCCAATCTAAAACCTCCCTTAGCTCCATTCTCCAGAGGTTCAGCCAATCACTGGCCCTGAAAATGAATGGTGCCCTTTGATTGGCTGCTATGTTAATAGTTAATAGTGTTAATAGTTAATGAATGGACTTAAATCCAAGGAAGAAAACCTGTGAAAACATCCAAAGTCTCCCTACAGCAGAACTACTACTTTAAAAAACAGAGCTCCAGGTAAAGTACACACCTATTCCAATCAAGACTCCTTGCCAAAACATTAAACTGCTATTTTCTGATATTTTCCATCTGCTCTGACTTACCTTGGTCTTATTTTCAAAGAACAGTGCAAACCAGCATTTTAATTTTTTTGTTTTTAATATGTGGAAAGCCATTTGTTTTTTTAATGCATAAAATTTCAATGAAACATATCAAATATTGCATTTCTACAGTCAGCATGTGGGAAAGCTAAAGGGGTATGAATAACTTTGCAGGGCACTGTAAATGTCAAAAGCCTGTATCTTTACGGGTTCTTGGTAGAAAAGGCAGCAGCTCGGCCCAAGCAGCCAGGTCTAAATTAATATTGATCCGCAGCTTTCTATGGCATCAAAGACAAGGAGGCCAAATAACTAACAATAACCTGCTCATTATGAGCGGGAGGAGGCACACTGAGGGCAGCACATAAAAAAGCAGCAAAGCTCTTTAACCAACTGCTGAATAAATCAGAATATTCCTGCTGCCTCGTGACGTCATCAAATCCTGCTAATAACCAACAACCGCTCTTTCTTTGCGGGTTTAACCTGTTGATGAGCAACAGTGGGAAAGTTGGGGTTTCTATTGTGAGTCTTCCTCAGCCTTTATGTGTGTGCAACTTCTGAAATGACATGCTGCACGATTCTGGCTTCACTGCAGGGAGCTTTGGCGGTCGAAAGCTTGTTATTTGTTTTCCTGATAGAGAAGAGGGAAAAAGGTGGTGGAGTGCCGAGAGTGGTGTGGGGGCCCGAGGGGAGCTGCTGAAAGGGAGGGAGACGGATGTCACAAATCAGAGGGACCCCTGCTGCTGTCTGGATGCAGCAGTGGCTGCGCATTAGGAGGGGGAGGGGGTCGTAGGGAGTGAGGGCGCGTTGCAGAGTTGTCTTTCTGGCTGTTTGCACCGTGCAGCCAGCTCCGGGCGCCCCCACTGTCAGCCCAGGATTGATGGATAGGACCGTGCATCGCACAAAACATCAATTCTCTCCTGCTTTCTCTTTCATTCTGAGCCTCACGTTCCTCATCTCTCCTCCCTCTCTCTTTCTCACCCTCCCCTACTGATGCTGCTCCAGGTCCCTCGCCGGTTCCTCTCTCTCTCTCACTAGTTTCCACAAGGCATCCGTAAAGCCGACAGAGAGCAAGCCGTGAGGCAGCAGAACAGCAAGGCGGGTGGACTGCTATTTCTGTGACAGCCTTTTCTGTCTGGCAGGGTGCGTGAGAACCGGAGCGCTGGACTGGACTGTGGTTTTCCGTGGGCGAGGAGGCGGAGGGGGACCGAGGGGGAGAAGAGAGGGGCAGGTTGGACAGATGGAGGACGGCGGTACCCGGCACCTGGGATGCTGCGTGGTTGACGTGAACGAGCTGAGCGCCAACCCTGAAGGACTGAGCGCTGCTGGTGAGCTGCCTGCACTGTGTCTGTCTGTCTGGCTGCTGCTTCTTGTGTTTTTTTCTTCTGGTTGTTCCATAAATCTTGTCAGACACTCAAACTCAGGGAATGTGTCTTTGGCAGCGAACTCAAATGGTGGTATCATTTTTAACTTGAACTAAACCATAACTAAGTTTATTCAGATGACAAAAGTCCTAGTTGATGCAAATTTCTGTTTGATTGTTTCCAGATCAATGCTGAATGACTCTAAATCTGTTGGATTTTGGAGCTTTTTTTCATTTTGCCTTTTGGAGGATGCTTTTTTTTTTTTGCAAAGTCATGTTGATGCCTCAGTGTGGAGCATTGCTCCCAGTTACAGCAGAGAACATGTTAAAGAAAACTGCCTGGCTGATAAATGAAGTGGGCTTTCATATAGTTGCAGATTGTCCCTTTATGTCTCTGTTGTCTGTAACTTTGTGTCTGATGTTAATTATGTTGCAAAGTATTCGACAATGACAAACAGTTTTATATTTCGTGTTTATGCTTCCCACTCATATTTGGCCATCTGTGCTCATACCTGCAGTAGTTTTCCAGTGGATCGAAAAAGTATTCATACCCATAGACTTGTCAAACTACAGAGGTCAGTGTGTTTGATAGACCCATATGATATGGTGCATACATTTTAAATTGAAGGAAAATAGAAATATAAATTTAAAAGATACTGCCTACCTTGTATTTGCAAAATAGCTGATCAGACAGGCTGTAAAATGTAAGAAGCTGAACATTTTTATGTTTTGCATAAATTTAAAGTTGGAATTTTGTCTTAACTTTGAGTAGACCATTCTAATATGATTGCCTTGTAGATATGAGTGTAAATGTACCGTTGTTGTTTGCCTGGAAGGTGACCTTTCATCCCATCTCAAGTATCTTGAGGTTCGTAACAGGTTTTCTTCCAGGATTGGATTTTTTTCCCTGGATTTAGCTTCATCCATCTTTTCAACTCCAACCATCTTCCCTGTTTAGAGGCCACAGCTATGAAATCTAGACTCCCTCACCACTCACTTAAAATTGAATATTACAACTGGTGATGCACCCACTACACTTTAATATGCATTGATAAATATATTGGAAACCATATCAGTAAAACACTAGAAGCTAATATCAACAAGTTTCCTTATCTCCTCTTTTGATAATACAGCCCATCAGCAGCAAGGGAAAAACAAATGGCACACCTGCACTGACTGCTTTGCAAACACTAAGCAGTAGCATGCTGACTAGCATCTTCGTCCACATGTTTGCTATTGCTTTTGCTATTGCCTTCAATGCTTGTGCAAACTAGACATGATATGGCTTTCTTCTTCCTACTCCTCTAGGGGCAGCATTATGTAATTTCCAGGCAAATAGCACTATTTTGCAGCACAATCAAACAACAATATTACCTTTAGTTTTTATAAAGATGCAACTTAAGGTAACAGGTACCAATGTACAAAGTAAAATATGACTTAGGTCATATTTGAATTTGTAATTTACCACCTTGAAATGGGGACTCTGTCTCTTTAAGAAAGTTCTCTTCTTTCCAACACTCCACCTTCAGGAAGTCATCACATCACTCCTATTGACCCTTAAACAACGTTTTTACCAGCGTTTCACTCAGAAGTAGCTCTTTGCTAAGTGCTGCTGGCTAGTCTGAAGGAGCTGAGTGGGGAAGTGGCAGTGAAGGTGGAAGCTTGAAGCTTGGAAACTACAGTTCCAAAGTGAAACTTCATCCTAGCGCCTGTGGAAGGCAGACCTAGTGCTGCCTTCCACAGGCAGGAAGGCAGCACTAGGTCCACCCAGATGTTTTGCACAACTGACTGATTGCCACGGGAGATTAAAGCATTTCTCAAACATGGATGGAAGAATCAAGGCAACACTCCAAGTATGTTTTTGATGAGGGAGTAATATTATGATGTGAAGCCCGAAGTTGATTGTACATAAATCTGCCACTTTAAAATGGCAATATTTGCACAATAGCTAGGCTGAAGGCAAAGTTCCCCATCTGAGCAGTTGATGTTTGCAGCTTCTCCAGAGTTAAAAGTGTCTCTGAGCTGCTGAGTGAACTCAGATGTTTGTAACTTTTTAGTTTTACCATGGTTGTTCACTAGCAAATCTCTTAAGTCTCCACACAACATTTGGATTTATACTAACATTGAACTTCACACAAGGGGACTGAATTTAATTAAAGTGTGGCCTCTTCAGGCAATTGGTTGTGTTGGATTTTATTTAAGGTTGTCAGAATAAAAGGGGAAACTAAATACAAATCCTCATCACTCTTTTTAGTTTTTTATTTCTTCAAAGACATTTGAAGGCCAGACCTCGTTTTTCTTCCTCTTCACAATTATTTGGTACTTCATGCTGGCCTTTCACACAAAGTCCCAATGAAACACATGACTGTAATGTGACAAAATTCCAGTGCTGCTTGTTTCTCTGAGCACTTTTGCTGCAGCCTGTCCTTTGCTGTCTTGGTCTGCTGTCATTGAACGCTTGCAGAGGCAAACTCACCTTCCTTCTCTCCACTAAGAGAAATGACGGAGGAGGTTATCCTTATCAGGAATGTCACAAAGCCTGATTCTCAAACGTAATATCTCTGCTTTCAAAAAGGACAAAAGCTGCATGCTGAGCTGCTGAGCGACATGGAAGTTCAAAATCATTTTCTCTGTAGGTATAAATAAATAGAGCTGCACAAAGCAGGGAGAAGTGAGGTGCTTTGTTGCCTTGGCTCCTTTAAGCATCCAAAATCTCTACAAAGAAGCTGAAACAGCATGCAAAGACTAAAGTCTGCTGAGAAAATTACACCGGTGTGCACAAGCTACATTAAAATACACGATAAAACATTTGCTGTCAACTGCAGCCACACGCTGCAGCACTCAACCTTCAATTCTAAACCCAATACTCAAAACTGCTACGTTTTTAAGTCCCACAAAAGACATATTTTTATATGGTGGCACAATTATTAGTGTGCCAGGATAAAATAACCAGCTGAGACCATCCAGTGTTGAGTATGAATGTTCTCTTATTGTATCTTATCATGCATTTTATATTAGCTGCTAATTACCTGTAGGTGGGAGTATGTGCATGCATGATTATCTGGCCTGCGATGGACTGCTGTCCTGTACGGAGTGTACTCCTCCTCTTGCTCACGCAAAACTCTGCAGCTGATGGATGGCCACAGACAAATGCAAACTCTCAACACAAAAGACTTATTTTAAACTCCTTACTTATGTATTGTTCCATTTTTTCACATTGTCATTATAAATGAGACAATTTGCTGAGGTTACTGTAAAATACATCCAGAATTGAAGCAGAATTTTATGTCAACATGAGAAAACATTAGTAAAAGGTGAGAAACTGTCTTTGCCAGCTCCATATGATCCTGGCATGCGGTGCGCTGAGTGAGCGGATTCTGTAGACTCATTTGAACATAATTCAGCTGCATGGTACAACCCACACATTTAGAAAAACCTGCTGAGATCTAAGATAGATGCTGGTGCGTACGCCAGCTGAAATGGACACAACTTTCCCAGAGATAAACAGACGTGGCTCAGAATGAACAACAAACACTAACTGCTGTTATTCAGTTAATTTTATTATTAAGAGGAACACTGAAAAAAAAAGTATATCTAGCAACCAGTGTTAAATTTGTTTGATATTACTGAAATAATTTTAAATATAAATATCAAACTAAAATCTACAATTGTAGACTGAAAATCAACTTATAAAATGCACACATTCTGAACATTTTAAAGTACAGAATGAGAGGGACTGTTTTTCCTCCAATTTATCTGGGAGCCATTCAGAGTGGCCAGAAAAATTTTAAATAAAAATCTGGTGGCTTCACCAGAAACTTAAACCCTTTTATTTTCTCTGTGACCAGGCTAACTCATTTTAGCAATACAACTTATACAATAATATCATTCTCTGGATGTAGGACTTTTACTCTGACAACATGGTCACCATGTATTGTGTGGTTGAAAGTTTTACTTAGAAGCAATAATTAGAAGTGGGCTGCCCAGTGGCGCAGCTGGTAGAGCTGTTACCTTGCAGCAAGAATGTTCTGGGGTCGATTCCCAGCCCCGGTCCTTCTGCATGGAGTTTGCATGTTTTCCCTGTGCATGCGTGGGTTCTCTCTGGGTACTCCGGCTTCCCACAGTCCAAAAAAACATGACTGTCAGGTTAATTAGCCTCTCTAAATTGTCCCTAGGTGTGAGTGTGCATGGTTGTCTGTCTCTGTGTTGCCCTGCAACAGACTGGCGACCTGTCCAGGGTGACCCCGCCTCTCGCCCGAAAAGATAGCTGGAGATAGGCACCAGCAACCCTCCCCGACCCCAGTAAGGGACAAGGGAGTATAGAAAGTGGATGGATAATTAGAAGTGCGTATTAAGAATATTTTCATTCATTGCACTTTGAACTTTTGTAAATGGAAATAGAAATTACAGCCCTCTAGCAAGAATTCAGTGCCATTTTTTAAAATAGCATCACAACAAACTGAAAAAGTCTTAAGTAATCTTCTATTACTTAGTAAATTTAATATTTTACACAGTAGTAGAAGACCAACCTGGCATTTGCCAAGACGGTCACTGTTTAAATGAATAATAAAAAATGTTATCAAAGGTGTGACTTTTGAGAGGTAAACTTGGAAAAAAAGGAGAATTTACTGATATACTGATGTTTTCCAAAAAACCAATTGTCGGATTTTTTTCCAACCGAAAACAATTAAACTGATTAATTGGGATTTAAAAGAAAAACTATTTAACAAAATTTTAATGGGGAAGAAACTGCATTCATGCTGGTGTTTTTATGTAGAACTTCAAAATGTGGAGAGAATTAACATGTGGAAGAGATAAAATAAATAACCAGGCTGCCTATAACATCATTTGATCAAAGGTTTATGACCATTTACCCTAAAAATGTAGATTTCATTTAATTTTCTGTCAGGCCTATTTATTGAAGCACTCGGCATAGGCAAGAAGGCTTACTTTTGAAGTGCACAAGCGATACTTCCTGCAATGATTAATTGATGCAATGGTTGTAAGAAAGTCTTTTTAAACTTCAAACAGGATCCTGAAGGGAAGAGAGGAAAAAAGTGGTGGTTCCCCCCATTTTTTTGTCTTGCACTGAGATGGAGGATCCAGTCAATACCTTCAAAGGTCACCTCTCTGCCCACAACTTCACAGTTCAGACTTTGCAAGGGAGCAACAAAGATGAGCCATGAAAGGTTGAAAACTTTCCTTTTTTTTTTTTTAAGATAATATGGATGTTATGGATCTGAACAATGCATCTCTCTTAAGTGTACATTGTCCCTGTTTTATATAATTAGTCAATTTTGGATCTTTTTTGACGAACAGTCTTGAACTAAGATGAACTCATGAACAGCCTTTGGAGCTTAAATTCAGTTCTGAATAGTTAGCCTACTCTTCTTATTTCGTCCCTTTGTCATTTTCTTCTTTTTGCATTTTGAAGCTCTGCCTAAAATCTGGTTGCAACTCAGCAACAGGAAAGGTAAACATTTGTAGTTTTCCTGTGGCTTGGTGCATTTTAATCAGAGGCGGAAATAAATGGCGCATGTGTCTATAAGTGGACTAAATAAGCATAAAATTATGACCTCAGACAATCATGATGGTGCTGCTTTTTGTCAGAAACCAGTGTTCTGCAGGTAAAATCTGACAGTTGCCACCCATTGAACCTTTCTCTGGTACAAAATGGCAGGTTTTTTAGCCGACAGGTGTAGGGGAGCGAGACTAATAAGAAAAATCTGATTGCAGTTGTATTTTGTTTTCCTTTTGTGTCCTGAAAGACAAAGGAGAAAGCCAAAGCACATAATTACCATGTACAGCACAGTCGACAAGTTGACAGCCCTGCATTATCAGTCGCAGGTGAAATGGTTTATCTCCACTTTGTTGACGGGAGACAAGAGAGGGACTGAACTTTGCTGCCATGCAGTTATTAAGACGAGGCTGTTCTGTGTTTTTTTTTTTACACGTACCCAAAGCCCAGGAAGAAATTATGCCATTTTAGCTATCAGCTAATCACATCACAATTTGCATAAAGGAGCGTGAGTTTTTGCTGTCAGCCCTTACCTGAAATATTAATTAGTGTTTGGTGTTTGACATGATAAAGCTATAACAGAGCCACCTCTCCATCGGCGCCCTTGTTAACCTTCCACACTACATCTCTTATCGCAGTGACAGTCGAGACCACCTCGGCTGCACCAACTGATTCACAACACTTCATTAAAGGCTGGCAACAAAACCATCTGTCCCCTCTCAATCTCCCACCGCAGTAATGTGAGGATAACTCACTCCTGCGTTCAGCACCACTCGTCCTAATGGGATGCCTGTCTGTGCAAACATCAATCGAGTTACTGTAGAGGTGCGATCACCGGATGGATCGCCGTGGATGATGCACAGAGGGCTTTTGGGGAATTTTAAAATGTGGGAATGAGAGAAAAATGTGCACAGGGTTAGACAAAAGGAGACCGAATACAGCAATTATTGAGCATTTATCTGTGTGCACTCGTGGGTAGAGCCGCTGGCTGGGGCGGAAGGGGGAATGCTATTTATATCCTTGAAATATCAAAGCCCATGCTGAGCCAGTCGTATCAGTAAATTATTTATATCTCCTCAAAATCTAAAAGAAGACACTATTCAAAATGTTATCAGGATTTACTCTTCTGAGGGAACTTCTCTGTGTAATATCTATTCATGAGGAGAATAAGTAGAAATGATTAGCATGTGAATCCTCATGTTGACTGGAAATTTTTGCACCAGACAGTTATTTTTCATGCATTAAGGAGCTTAGAATAGTGACAGCAGCATGTCCATCTCAGGTATGTGTTTATCATCATGTACAATGGATAAGATATCGAAGAAACAAGTAGAGAAAAAAGGTTAAGTGACCATCTTACAGATGGACAATTTACCACCCAGGTCATTCATTAACTCTGTCATCCCATAGAAATGCCCCCCATGCTGGTCCATCCTTACAAATTCTCCCCTGCGCTCCCTTCAGCGTGCCTTTCCCCCCACTGATACCACCCGCCGACTCGGGGGGGTGATAAATTGGAAGTACACTGGGGCTGTGCTGTTATTTCTGGAGCCAGATGAAACTGCGGTATAGCAGGCGGGTACACCTCATTTGCTCTGGGCCCCTTCGGGAGATGCATCTGCATGTGCAGCCCGCCTGCCGCCTCGCTGAGCTTATTACCATATTCATAATGCTGCCGGATATCGATTATAAATACCACACCTGTGCCACTTTTCTCCACATAGTTGTTCTGAGCCACATTGTGGCAAAGAGCATTGTGTGCTCGTTGCAGGTATGAGTGAGATGGGCTGCACGGGTGGCATGCACTTCTCCCCATGTAATGTTTAATTATTGCAATTAGACCATGTAGCTGTGCAGAACACATCCAGCATTTTCTTACAGGAATTAATGGCATGTATTATATTTAGAGTTTCAGGACAAAATCACAGTAAAACACTAATTTGCAAATGATCAAAAACAGCGATTGAGCTATATGTTGAAATGCGGAACCTAAAAACATATTAAAAATGAGAAAACAAAAAACAGTTGGGATATGTGCTTGCTTGTGTGTCTGTTGCATCATCTCTTTTAACCAAACCCCTGCCACTTTGAGTAGTTTTACAACTGGAGTCTTTACAGATTCTTGCTGGGCTGATCAACAATTCAGAGGCTTGTTTGCCATATCAGACTGATTTTTACTGGGAGACAGATCTTAACTGCAGGTCTGGGAGGCCATTTTTGTACATCCTGCAAATGGTTTGATGATTATGTCAAACCATAATCACCAATTATTGGGGTTTACCAATTGGTACTTAATTGGTAAACACCAATTAAGTAAATTGGTGTTTACTTAATGACATTTATCTATCTTTGCTGAAATATCAATATCCTCTTCTCTGATCTGATCTAAGTATGTTTTTAAATGTATAAAAAAGACATTAAATATATGTACATGTTTTAGTACATTTAAATAAAATATTGTCACACAGACGACATGTCGTTTACGCTGCAATGCATTCTGGGTAATTTACATATGCTTGGTCCGATTGCATTAGCTGCGTCCATGCTAATACACTGACGGATTAGCATGAAAATCCGTTAGTGCAATTATGAAAATTAAAACATGGAATTTAATGAGTATAAGGTACCGTAGTGTTGCTTCACACTCATGTACAGTAGGTGGCAGTATGCACCTTAAAGTTACTTGCGATCCGCTATAATAGAAGAAGAAAACGAAGAAGGAAGGAGGAAGGTTGACTAATGCGCTAAGACTTTTCCATTTGAACTGGAGCCCATTGAAAATAATGGAAATGTAGAAATCACAGGGAGTAATGAAGATGAGGAGGACCAAACAGAGGAAGAGGAAAGAGTTAGCCGAAGAAGCTGCATTTGTGTTGCTGCCACATTCGGCTTCATAACAGAAACAATGAATGCCACGCACCTCTGGTCGGACTGCGGGATCTGGTAAGTAATTTTGTAAGTAGCTCAGTGTCGGATCTGGTCTTGGGTCATAGCAGCTGTTTAGGGTCGGGTCTTAACTCTGTTATCATTTAAAGGCGCCTCCACAGTCTCTGTTTCTCCCTCGCTAGCCGGCGGCAGTGTTCAGGAGCTTTTCTTCATGTGGTAGATGATCCAGACTCACCTTACTATGTTTTTTATTACAGCCAACTCAGTGCGGAACTGTCTAAATTTACACCAGTCAAGCTCTATATGATAAACTAATCGGGTAAAGTTAGCCTTCCTCTGTTTACCCTGTGGATTCCAGTACAGAGCGTAGCTATCTACGTAATGTAATCAACCCAGCATGCATTGCGAAGGTGAAAAAAACAGCAATTTTTTTGTTAATATATAAATTACTAAAAATTTAGAGCAACATGTTCAACTAATCGTGGGTCCCTTATAAATATTAAGGGAAGCAAGAAATTGTTGCAAATCAAATAGAAAGTTTTTTTTTGAAAATGTATGACCATAATTTAATTTGACACACAAATGACCGCTGGCACGTTTCCAAAAGTTTTGTCCTGGGATGTTCTGAGGAATATCACGAATCCATCTATGTTGGTTGTAGAATTGCAGAGCCATACAGAAGTATTCATACTGAGATCTTTTTACATAGTTTTCAAACACTTTTCACATCTGAAAATGATTGCATGGAATTGCAGTTGACCCCGTCTACTTTGACACCACCAGTAAAATCCAGTGCAACCAAACACCTTCAAAAGTGACTTAGTAAATGAGTCCACTTGTGTGTAACGTAATCTCCCTTTAAGATATTTTAGATAACAAACATCATCATGAAGGTGAAAGAACACAGCAGGTCCAGGAGAACATTGGAAATGTTTAAATGCCATTAAGCAATTTCCCAAGCTGGGAAATCTCATAACTGTTCAATCCATAATCTGAACATGGAAAGAGGATGAACCACCTGACATGGAAGTCCACCTAAAATGTCGGGACAGGAAAGAAGAGCATTAATAAGAGAAGAAACCAAGAGATCCATGGTAACGGCAGAGATCCACAGCTGAAATGGGAGATTCATTTGACAGAATATCTGCTATTGAAGTAAATCCGGATATTTTGGAAGAGTGGTGAGAAATAAGCCATTGTTAAAAGAAAGCAAAAAGACATCTTGTTTGTCAAGTTATTTGTTAATTTAATTTGTTTAATTTATTGTACACCGCTTTATGATTGTGAGTTGCACTATATAAATAAACTTATACTGCAAAAATACAGAATCTTAAGTATTTTTTGTCTAGTTTCTAGAGCAAATATTTTAGTACACTTGAAATAAAACCAAACTAACTTAATATTAATGAAAAAGTTTTAGTTCCACTGGCAGAATATCTCATTTATGGGTGAAATAATCATCTGGTACTTCCAATAATTCCTTAATTTAATCAATATTAAGGAATTATTTACAAGCTCCTACTCCTACATCTTGTAAAATTACCAGTGAATTTTATTTGATTTCAAATATAGTAAGATATTTGCACTATAAACTATGTCAATAATTGGTAAGATCTTGTGTTTTTGCACTGCACTTACTTAATTTGCAGAATTAGCTTTGGTAAGATGAGACCGGGATTTAGTCTCTGGTTCTGCATAGAGAACATGTCTTATAAAGTACCAGCCAAAGCACGCAGACTTTAAGAAGAATAAAATAAAAATACAAGAGGATATACTTGAGCAGTGGAAAGCTCTCATCTGGACTGTACTGCTATCAGATGTGATGACGTATCTGTCTTGTGCTAGACACCAGCAGCTGCAGCCGCCCTGCCTGTGAGAGGAGGATCCTGTAGGAAGGGAAAGGCGCTCATACACCTGCTGTGTCCTCAGGCTGCAGTGGTGCAATTCAACACCGATCATGAAAACCCAACGCATGCAACAGTTTACAGAGCGATGCTGGAACGCACTCGGTCTTTGTCTTCGAAGGTGCAACATAAACTGTTGACTGTGTACAAACAAAACATCTGGCACCATCCTTTCATTAATATTTGACAGTCTACCTAAGAGCTCTGCATATAAAAGCAGACAGCTGTGAATTGTAATCCTCCTTCCGCTCTGTCAACATTCACTTGCTTTTCAGCACGCTGGGTTTTTTGTGATTGGCATCCTTTCCAACCCACACCGAACTTATCTTCATTCCTCATCTTTAATTATTACTGCAATGTCAGGGATTTATCACTGCCTCCTACTACTCTGAAAAAGTTAATGTATGGCACAGATGGAGTCCTCTAAACAAACTAGGCTGTCACAATGACAATCCCTTGTGATAACATAGAAGTAAAGGCAGGACCGAACAGCTGGCTCTGTCTCGGTCCACATATCTAAAGGGCTCCCCCTTTTTTTAAACAATACAACATGACATTCTGGCTTATTAAAGTTTCATATGGTCCTACAAGGAAACGTTAGTGGTGACAACATGAGCAGACACCAACCGAGAGGAGCAAGAGGTTGACAGTTATGAGAAAACCAGATCATGTCAGGAAGTTTATTTAAATACAGCATACTATACTTGCCCTGCTTTTGAAAACTGTATATGAATACATTTTCTTTTAGTCCATATACTTCTTCTGCAGTTTTGAGTTTAAATTTACTTTGAAGAATTTTACAAAAAATCCTTCAAAGTATATATACATATATACATCATTATGGGGAAGATTTATTTTAAAGATGGTCTATTGTGCTAACAGCAGAGAAACAGCCTTTACATAACCCTGATAAGTATTTTCATTTTCCTCCTCCTCCTTTTCTTTTCTCCTCCTTTTAATCAACAGAGAGGTGAACATTTAAATATATATATATTTATGATATTTCACAATATTTACATTTCAATTGAAACTGAAAGTTTTTCTGATAGACTCGAGAATCTCCTAGATCATGATCACTTGACCATGATCTATTTTAATGGTCAAGTAAGAAATCTAAAACACAAAAATAACATGAAACTAATTCTACTTGATATCTGAAAAAAAGTTGTAGTGCCAAGGAAAACTTTGCGAGAAAGAAAAAGGAGAATTCAAAATAAAGGCCTTTTGAGAGAAGATTCAGAGTTAAGATAAAAAGAAGACGCCTTACTTTTGGCCTGGGCGTTTTCATGTCACCTCTCAGTGAACCCAACTGGGTTCCTGGATCTTTGGTTCAGAACAGCCTCTCAACAGGGGAATCTCTGCACAGCATCTGTCCAGCCTGACCTCAAGGTCGTCTCTACAGGGAGGCATCTGTCACAGACCTTGAATGTTTGGTGGTTTCTGGAATCTGAATCAAACAGTTAAAGGGAAAAAAAACTATCTTTCAGGATAAGCTGGGTTTCACCTCCAGCAACTAAACGGAAGCTGCTGAAACATTAAGGAGCATCAGGAGGACAAGCAAAAACAAAGAGTTACGGGAAATAATGCTTTGCAATCGAATCTACCGGTCGATCAGATCCAAAATACAACTCGGGGAGGGCAAAACGTCTTTCTATGCTTCTGTTGCTCTGTCTCTTTAGAAATTCACACTCTGACTCTCCTCTGAGTCAGCATGGAGAGCTCACTACAGGCACAACATCATGATGTCATCAGGTGATGGTCACCCCAGCAGCAAAAAGCCTTGGGAAGCATTTGTGCATCACATTAGATGATGATTAAGAAAAACAGGCTCTACTATCTAAAACCGTCTCAGTGGAGACGGTTCCAGAGCAGTTCCAGAGCAGTAGATGCTATTTTACTGGATGGAAGCTCAAGGTCTGCTGAGGTCTAAGTTACCAGAAAAAGAGCATTCACTCAAAAGAGGCAGTATTATGAAAAATCTACTTTTATTAGCTTTACATCATGCTGCAATGTTATTATACATACATGGAGCTTTTCCTCAATTCTTTCAAGCATATTTGAGAAATCATTTAATCTCCCATGACAACGTTTAGCTGTGCGAAACGCCTGGGTGGACAAAGCTCCGACTTCCAAGTTTTGAGCTTCTGCCGCACACAGCAGCCCTCTCCTACAACTCCCTCACTCAGGTCCTTCAGACTAGGAAGCAGCAATTAGCAAACACCTGGCTGAACTGTGCATTATAAGAGCTACTTTTTAGTGAAACTGGTCAATCAGGACTGTCTTAAAGAGACAGAGGCCCAATTTCAAGGTATTAAATTGTAAAGTATTTTTTTAAGTCATATTTGATATATGTGGCATTTTCATAACAACTGAAGCTAACATACTTACTTCATTGTGCTGCTATAAAGTGACACTGTGTGCCTGGTAAATAAATGACCATCTTCTTGTCACTGAATGCCGCCTCACAAAACAGGTGCGTTTTAGCCTTGATTTAAACCAACTTGGTGTTTCAGCTGTTTGCAAATTTTTGGGAAGTTTCTTCCAGATTTGTGGTGCATAGAAGCTGAATGCTGCTTTTCTATGTTTGGTTCTGGTCCTCTGAATGCAGCAGAGCCGACCAGAACCAGAAGACCAGAGAGGTCTGGAAGGTTGAATCAACACCTTTAATGTATTTTGGGACTAAGCCGTTAGGAAGAATTTTAAAGTGTGTTCTGTGGGTGATGTACTCTCCATTCCTGGTGTTGGTGAGAACGTCAACAGCAGTGTTCTTATTCACGTGTATTTATAGACATGTATTGTACACCACTACCCAGACAGAGTGGAAATGGGCCATTTCAGTAGCATGTTTTTGCAGTGAGAAACTCCAGAACCAAATTGATCTGATTGGTGCACAGTTATAGCTGCCAGAGAACAAAATGACCAAAATCTATCTAGCCTTTGTAAATGATCCTCATTTCATTTAATGTCTGTTATCTAAACTCTAGTGGCTCCAATAAATCAGAAATCACCCTGAATGTGTGGCCCATTAGTGGAGTTGATGAGCCTTAGAGAGGCCAGTTGTGTCTGTGGGCACATCAGCAACACACTCGGTGCTCTAAGGCCGCTGTGTGTCGATCCAACCTGCAGGCGTTTTCATCTGCTTTGTGTTTGAGCGGTGGTGTCGGACTGGGAGAGCAAAGAATGAGAAACAGCACTGTTGACAGATGATAGAGGCAGTCAGTACACTGCTCATCTTTTTTGGCATGAGCCCTCAAGGACAATCCATACCAGAAACTCTCGTTTGAATGGCCGACAAAGTTTGTAGGCTTTTTTGCATAATCTAAACGAACAGTTCTGGGAGATTGTCACGCTTAGAATTTTAGAATACCATTCCTCTGCTATCGAGCTATTTTCTTATTAAAATAGTTTCCACAATCTGAGCTCCAGTCCCCATCTCTCATTAAGAATATTGGCTGCCGATAAATTATCGGCTAGAGATGATTTAGTTGCTTTTAAAAGTTAACGACTCAAGTAGTTCTTACTAGAGAATGTTGTGACATTGCAGTGTTTCGGCGTCAGGGTGTGAGTGGACCGCTTGTCAGAGCAGGAATCCAGATAGCGACATGAAAGCAGAGCTGCACAGTGTGACTGGATGTGAAGAACGCACGCAGCAGGAAAGACCGACCGCGACGAGCACCGGTCGGGAGGATGCAACGGAACGAGGCTGCTAGGAGACGAAACGCGTACAGACTTGATCATATACAGAGTGAAGGATTTCAGGAAATGTGAGGAATGGGAACAGAACTTTGCTTCTCAGTCACACTGTGGCAACATGTAGGGGAGTTGACAATCCGGTGAGCAGCGAGCGGCAGTGTGTGGGTATTTATACTGCAGAGGCTTGATGAATGAAGGCTCCCAGGTGTGCAGGCGGAAAAAGAGACACTAGAACATTATGGCTCTTATTTACTCACATACTGTCACACAGAAAACATGGGGGTGGATAAACAAGAGACCGACCTGACATGCAGGAAGAAGGAAGCGAAGGCATGGGCCGCCCGGAATAGGTCCACTCACAGTTACAGTATGTCAGGGAAATACTGCAGGTTAAATTTGTTTGCCACATAAAGCAGGTTGGGCTGCAGAGGGCGGAACTGCTGCCTTGCATCAAGAAGATCCTGCATGTCATTTGTATGATCTCCGTGTGCATGTGTGGGTTGTCTCTGGGTACTCTACCTCTTTCCACAGCCCATAAATACAATATTTAGGTTCATTGGTTTCTCTAAGTTGACATTATATATGACTTTGTGTGCATTAATATCTCTGTACCTGTGTTTCCATTACAAATGTGCACAAAACTTTGTCTATCATAGCCAATGGCTGCTGGAGGTGGACAACCCTGCATAAACAAGTGGGTATGGACAATGAATGGATAGATGAAGATAAAAAAGATTTATCTTTTCCTAGATCTTCTTCGAAAAACATGTTATTTTTTCAATTTTTTTAAAAGATTAAGAGATCAAGAAAACCTTAATTAGTGAGGTCTTATTCTTTCTCTCTCTCCTTTTCTGTCCAACAGCTGTGACTGTAACTCCAAAGCTGCGACAGTTGGAGTTCAGCATCGGTAAGTTTCTGGTCTTGCAGAATGTTGTTATTTTACATAACATGTGTTATGTGTACACATACTAGCAGGGGTATCTAAAGTGTGGCCTTATGTTGCCTGCCGGCACATGCTGATTGTGCTGAGGAAAGACTTTTACTGACAAATAAAACTCTTCTAAAAATGGAAAATGTTTCGCGATACATTGAGTATACTCAATACATCGCCCAGCCCTACTTGTATTCAATTCTTGTTGCAAAGATCATTTTATTGACTAACAAAATAGAAAACGATTGACAAAAAGCAATTAGGAAGCAAAATGCAATTTAATGAGGCACATTTGTGAGGCACTTTGTGTTAAATTTACAACGGTTTGCAGATCTGTTTGCTATAAAAATACAACTGCTGCATGTAGAAAATGATGGTAGCATTTTTATGAACTGTCTCTTGCATGTACCAGCATGACGTGGTAGTTTAGAAGTTGCTTCAGGAGCATCTTCTCAACCACCAGTTGCTTTGGTGCTTTTGTGGCTACGTGTAGTAGAATCATCACAGGAATGTGGCTCTGTTGCATAAAGACAGATTGGTTCAGGAGTGGATGTTAGTGAGGCCTGAGGCCTTAGCATTGCTAAAGGAGTTATTCTTAATTTGCTGTGATCCAGTGGGACATGAAGACCGTCGAGTAACCCTGAAACTGTGTCAACGAGTCCTGTAAGGCTCACAAGTTGGAGTTTTTTTCTATTTAAAGTGACTTGTTTGTTTTATCAACTTTATGTCAAAGCTTCAGCTGCTTGTCTCTCTGGAACAGCTATGAAATTCATTACAGAGCATTTCGATTTCTAAACCCCTGCTGTCTAAGGAGAGAATCTTATGCATGTCTTTGAGTTTTTTCCAGTTCTTATTCAAACTCTGGGCTCGTATTTGTGAAAGAGCTGCAGCTGTTCCATATTCCAGGGGGGTGAAAAATTAGTATAATGGGTCTTAACTGTTTTCACTTTGTGTGTGTGTGTGTGTGGTGTGGGAGTGGCAGCAAACCTCCTCAGTACCATCACAGCCAATTAACATTTAATGAGATAACTTTAGGAAAACACATTTTTTACTGGAACAATGCTTTGCTGCGATGGTGATGATTAAAAAGGAACTATTCCACTTTTGCATATAAATTTCAGCTTATTTGTCATAAAAAAACCTTGTCAGTTTAAATGGAAACAAACTGAAAGAAGTCTTTTTAAAATGACTTTGATCACATTCTGTTAGTTTTTACAATTTAAATTATACAATTGATCAAAAAAGAAACATTTTTAGTCTTTTTATTTTTACCTTTACTTTAATCAGTCTTGCTTTGCTTTTAATCATTTTCTGTTTGAGTCCCATTTGTGTTGTAGTGTAAAACTAAACACCTTGGCTGTCCATGTTAAAGCACATACAAAGTTGAAATAATGCTAATTTAGCTGGAGATACATCTTCAAACTGCCTTTTTGTAAGTTAACTTCATTTAAGCTGAAACCTTTGAAAAACAAACAGATTTAAATGAATAAATGTGATGTTTTGCACATTTTACTTGTTTGTGAAACATTTCTGTTCTTAATAGTTACAGATTTGTCAAGCAGAATGCCTGAAATAACTCTTTGAAATCCAGTCACGTCTTCAGATCAAGCAAAAGCTTCAATCAAAAAAAGGTTAGAAGAAGCAGTTTTCTGCAGAAAAGTCTTTAGGCCATTGAAAGATGTTTAAAACATCTAAGACATTGTGATAAAAAAAAAACAAGACATGTTTTTCTTAATGCAATACAATAAAAGATTTGAATAAAGGTTTTTTTTACAATGATGAAGTTTATTAGGACGTATTGGTATTTGCACTAAAAACACTCTAAACTTTAACTTTTTCAAATGTTTTGAGGTTGCAAACTCTAACTATATTTTATTTGAATTTCAAGCAATTACACCAACTTCAAGAAGTTCATAATTTGCAATTTGATACATGATTTCCATAATTTTCTTTACAACCTAATATCTGTGTGCTGTGCATTTGAATTTCCTTTTTCCTACCTTTCTTCTGTACAGGCCAGATTGTGGAAGTCCCAAAAAGATGAATAAAAGTTAATGGTTATAACATAAGAAGAAAATATAATTTTGCACATCACTGCAATTTGAAATACTTCTAGCAGTTTTTGTTAATTTATGCCATCAGTATTTCCACTTTTCAGAGCAAGATTTAATTATGTACCAAAGTATTTCTGTCGGATAACTGCCGAATTTTTAATGCGAGAAATGCATAAAGATCAGAATATATTTGAATCAAGGAATGGCTGCATTTTAAAAAATAAATTTGTTGTTTTCTAACGCAGCCTTCCTTTTCTCAAAGGAGTTGAAATACTCATTGAATTTTATATCATTTCATTTAGTTACATCATCTGAAAATGTCAAAGACAAGCTGCTGTGGAAGAAGCTCAGATTTTTCCGAGTGAGGTTGCTTTTATGTTATGACCAGTAAATTCTGCTCTTAACTGCAGTCGATAATTCTCTCAGCATCTTCACTTTAATGAAAGTAAAGAGCTTGCTTCCCAGCTGATGAGTAGTCAGAGAGAGGCAGAGACAGAAAAAGGCTCATATTAAAGCAAATGTACATTAAAAAGGACAGGTGCTACAAATGTTGGCAGGACGGTTTAGTTATTTTCGTAGGACTGAGTCCACAGTTTCCACATATACAATGTGTGACGGTGAATAAACAGAATGCAGTAAATGTAAAGGACCTAATGTATATGAATTACAACAGACTTGGCTTGGAGCGTTATTTTTTAGTTTTTGTGTCACATAAGACTGGTGTAAACCTGTGTATACAAGGTGAAGTTAATTCCAATCATTAATAAATTATTGTGCTTAATTACATATATATTTTTTGTTATATATCAAAAGCATCAAACACACATAGCATTGATTTCTGAAAAGCAAAAAAACAGAACTAAAAGACAAAGAAATCAAAAACCTTTATACAAACTTTTACTTTACATGGTGTTCAAATCCTTTCATCTTGTTTGTTTTCAATATTAAAGTCAGAAAAGTCAGATTTCTTTGGCCCAAATCTTGCCACAGATTGTTAATAGATTAAGGTCTGTACTTGGACTGGGCCAGTCTAATACTTGCCAAATCCTGTCAGGTTTTGGTATGGTTTGGTTTTCTTGTGAAAAATCAACATCTGATCTGATCTGATTGAAACTCATGTTTGCCGTTTCTCCTGCATGGCTTGTTGCAAACTGCAGTGGCTTCATCTCACTTCTTACCATACTTCCACAAAAGTCAGATCTCTTGGCTGATTATGTCCTGTTGACAATTTTTCTCACCTTATCGGTGGATCTCTGGATTTCATCCCTTGTGCCACTTGACTGCTTCTGTGATTAATTTTCCCCTTGATCTATGAATTCAGGTTTTGTGTTTCTAGGTTTGCATTTGTGCCAAACTCTTTCCATCTACAGACAGGGAAATGGGAAGAATCTTGTTTCAGGTTCTAAGATTGGAATATTGCTTTATAACCTAATTCTGCTTTAATTTTAATCTCTGCCACAACTTCCTGCTTTGTCCTTTAGTGTTGCTCATGACTAATATTCTGCAACAAACTTCTGAGTCCTTCACAGAACACCTGGATTTATAGCGAGATTAAATCAAGCACAGGTGGACTAATTAGGTGACGTCTGAATCCAGCAGCTTGCACTGTAATTTATTAGCAGTGTCAGATTTGAGGGGACTAGATAAAAATGTTTCACAAATTTCAGACATTTCCTTTTCAATATTTTGAATACAATAATTTTTGCTTTACTTAAAAAAGTTACTTTTTGTTTGTCTCTCCTGTATCGCCCCGACACACAAATGGAGAAAAATGTGAATTCTAAACTCTGTAATAAATGGCATTTTCCCCAGACTCAGACAAAATGGTGTGCAGATCAGAGCAGTGGCACATTAGAGGATAATGTTGTTGGATTGATTTAGGTGATGAATTCTTATCATGAGATGGATCATTCTGGAGATGAGCATGCATTTGTCTCATGCGATGAGCCCCACGCTCCCCTCTGCCATTACACAGAATTCAGATTCCTTCTGGAGGTCACAGAAGCCTCCTGCATTAAAACCCGTTGCTTAAAAATTCATCTTGAAAGACGTCAGCGTATTCCAATCAGTCTGAATAAATACACTGCAGTAATTGAAGTCTCCAAGGATGATCAAACATTATTACTCAAATTGAACAATTGTTGTGCTAATTTGGGAATCAGTTCCGATTTACTTTGGCAGTTTGAGTAACTTGACTGAAATTGCCAGTCGCGACATTGTTGAATTAATTTTCACCTAAGCTAAGGAAGGCAATTCAGAAGTAATCAACAGAAGGATCTGCAAATGTAATTTTCTTGAAGGCACTCCAAATTTGTTCAATCCTTTTTTTTTTTTTGCTCTCCAATCCATTATTTGAGTCTGTGACATTTTAATGAGCCGTATTCCTCCTCCCTCCACCCATGTTTCTCCCTCATTACCTCCACTCTCCCCCCTCCATTTAGACTTCCTTCCTAAATCTCTAAATGTTTCTCTAGGGGACTCTCTTGTCCTGTCTCGTCACTCTCTCCATTTCCTTTTCCTGCCTCCCCCACCTACAGTACTAAAGGTTCTTAATGCAGCAGTTTCATCGAAACGTCACATTCCTTTGAGAAAGCCACTATTGTGGTGTTTAAAAGGGAACCGCTTCCAGTTTAATCTTTAAATCGGTACCCTCGATAGTAAAACACACAATGTTGATCACCCTATTTTTAACTTATTATACTAATACTGCTAGGAAACTCATAGGAGACTCACAGTGCTGGTGAGGAGTGGGGATGAGCTCATTATCAGAACAAATATGGAGCTTTATTAAGTCCAGAGGACCCAGCTTCATCTAAATATCAGCAGCTTGGTGGATGGAACTGGGAGTCCTAAAAGAAACTGGTTTTGGAATGGGCATATTAATCATCTGGAATGGCCAATTCTCTAACCTTAAAATGCATAAACTATGAATAAAAGCTGAGTTTGTGCCAAAAACAAAACATTTCAAATAAACTCTACAAATTCTGCCAGGAAGGGTGTTTAGGCAGAATTTTGCCAGAAGCTTGCTAATGGCTACAAAAAGCATGTAATCAATGTGCAACCTGCTAGTGGGCATTTAGTCCAACATTACTGGAGCTGTATGAATATTTGAATCTTTCTGTGTTATAGCACTGTGTGGATCAGGAATCATTCACATTAAAATCAAACTTGTTTGTCACATAATCATTATGACCCTGGGATAAAAAGACTACAAATGCATCAATAAAAGCAAGAAATACAGTTGGAACCATTCATGCCTTTTAATGATTGCTTGCAAACTTTTGATTAGCGCTGTAAATCTCCTACGAGTTTCCTGTGAGAATTGTGTCCCTCCTTTGTCAGTTTTTATTTTTAGCCAATCCCTCTCTTTGCATGCTCTCTCACAGAACAACCAAGTCTAATGTAAACTCTTTTTGTCACTGCAGTAATGACAAAGCTGCAGCTGAAACACAGGCTGATAGATGCTGCTGCTTTCAGCTCATATGAACATGGTTTTATGTGAGCAGAAATGCCTTTTATCTCCTTCTGCATAAGCAAATGTCAGACTTCTTTAATGCAAGTCCAAAATTCCTGCTGCCTTGACTGAAAAGGGGGAATATGAAATTAAAATAACCCCTAAGAGATGATGCATGAGGTCTGCTGAGCTGCAGGATACCTAACAGGACTTTCCTGCAGCTCCTTTTTCACCAGCCACTCAAAGAACCCGATACTGAATGATGCTGTCTTATATTCTGGGTTTACAGTTATGGCCAAAAGTTTTGGTACTCATACAGATTTCATACTTTGGAAACTATGTCGCTACAGCTCTGACAATGAATGAGGAAAAAATATTTTGGGGGGATTATTTTTGTATAGCAAATAATTCTATAAGCTTAAAATGTAACTTTATAAAAGCAAAACATCAACCACTTTATTCATTATATCCATTGTAGTTGCTTATTTACAGAAATAACAAAGCAGACAATCCTATCAGCTCCATGCATTTTGGCTTTGAGGGGATGACTTTGACATAACGTTGCACGCTTGTGCCAGATGGTATTCAGGTTTTCAGAAGCTGCTGATCTGCTGGGATTTTTTTTACACACAATCATCTCTCGGATTTATGGGGTACGATTCAAAACACGATCGAAAGGGAAAGTAAAGAACAAAGTATATAGTTATAGTATATATAGTTAACTATAATAACCTACCAACCTACCTGGGAATTGTTGCTGATTATATCTATCTATCTATTTATGACCACAGCATACACATTGATGACCAACACATTAATCCATCATGTCACAAAAGTCAAAGTATCTGAAAGGGTTTTTTGAAACTGACAATGACCTCACATTGCTACATTGGATAACAAGATCAGGCTTACATTGTAGATGTGCAGCCAAGAAATCTGCAGCAACTCCATGATCTTGTAAGATCAATGTTGAAAAAACCTCGGAGGAAAATTTGACACATTGCAGAAGAAATTTAAGGCAGATCGAAATGCAGATGGAATCCAGATCCAACCTTTGGACCCACAGACCCCTGATGAGTTCTCAGCTGGCATGGGAATGGCTTGGGATTCCCTCAGATTAGCTGGTCCAAGTGGTTTTGGAGAGGGAAGTCTGGGTCTGTTTGAAAGAACTCAAACTGGTAGTGCAATAGAAACATATTTATTTTGATGATTTGGCTTAAACACATACAGATTTGTGGCTAGTCCCACTCTAATTGCTTGGTTTGCATACATAACTGCCAACTACTTGCAGAAGAGACTTTGAAAACAGCAGGGCTGTCAAAGTTATTTTATTTAATTGTTTAAAGTGAATAAAAACACTTTGTCATTCCCTAACTGTCTTTTTTAAAACTTTCTTTATTTTACATATATCAGATATCATTATTTTCAAATCTTCTGTTAGCTTATGGTTTCTAATTATCACCACAGCATGTAGAATTAGATGCTACAATCACTAATGCAAAGTTAATTAAAGCCTGATGAGGCAGTTCTGTTTGTACCAATTTACACTACGTAAATTAAAATTTTCTGATACTTTTTTTTTTTACTTTTTTTGAAATAAAAAAGTAATGCATTAATCTCAGAGAGTGAAAGAAGTTTCAGATTTCATCTGACACTCATTTTCTCTGCCAGACCTAATCAATGGCTCTTAATCTGGTTTCTGTAGACGTAGAAGTCTTTTCTATCTTAACAGGGGCAGCCATTCACAAATGGATCATTAACAAAGAATTCGCTGCAACATGAACAAGCTTACAAATGATCCCATCGTGAGAGTGGGAGTAAACAGGTTATGCTTTCAATAAACAAATAATCACTGAGCAAAAAGCTAAAGTAAGTTGTCAGTCCAAAGACAATGACAGAGATAAGGTGCTAAGTAGCTTAAAATATTCTGATGGAAAAGATAATGTCATTTTGCAGACACAACACCCTTAACAGCTTCTCTTTCTGCATTTTCGGTGGTTAAACTTATAAAGGCAAATGGGATCAGAGGAGTGGTTAAATAAAACAGGTCAAAAACAAGCCTTTTATCTAAAACCTTTAAAGCTTATGCAGCTCCCATTGAACATTTCTATAGTTTGCCACTCTGCAACCAAAAAATGTATTATTGCTTAAAGGATGTTTTGCGATTTTGGACATATTTCAAATCGCATGACCATAGACCATAGAAGAGTCGAGACACAGACAGACAGGTAAATAAGGAATCTAATCATGTGGAACTGCTATTTTTTTTTTTTTTACCACAATAGATCAAAGCATCACTTGTCAATACATCTCAGTATCTTACCGTTTCCTGAACAAGACACCACAAGACTTGAAGTTATCATTGAAGGCGAGATTTCCCCCCAAACCTGGAGGGAACAGTCAACCTTTTTCTGGACTAGGACTATGGCCTCAGGCTTAGAGGACTGCTTCACACACAAACCATCCTGGGGCAGGCTGAAGGTCATGGCCTAAAGATGGCAACAGAATGGGATCATCCATAAAAAGCAAAGATGTATCTTGGAGGCTTCAAACCAGATACCCTCCAATCCAAAGTTAATAATTATCAGAAGTGTGGGTCAGAGTCCAACCCACCCTGGGAACAAGCTCAATATTGTACCAAGAATGTGAAGACAGCTATAGCTTTGGCTATACAAAGACTAAGTAGCCCTAACAAGCATCCACGTCACCCCATACTTTGACAGCACTTCCTATAAAGTACCTCGAGGGAAAAAGTCATGAGGATTTTCAGATCCAGAGAACATACAGTGCACACAGAAGGTATTCACAACACTTCACTTTTTCCATATTTTGTTTTATGTTACACCCTAATGCCAAGTTGTTTTAAATTAATCTCATTCCTCAAAATTCTACACACTAATACAGTATTATGACAATATAGAAAAAATGTGAGGCAAGTTTATTAAAAACAGAAAACCAATAAATTGTATTTGCAACCTTTGCTAAATACATTGTTGATCCACTTTTGGTAGCAGTTACAGCCTCAAACCGTTCTGAAATAAGAAGCTTTGGGTAGTTTGGCCCATTCTTCTTTGTATAACGTCTGAATGAAAATGGTTCTGTGCACAACCACTTTCAGATCTCTGCAGAATGTTTAATTGAATTCAAGTCTGGACTCTGGCTCAGAGACTCAAGAACAGTCACAGCGTGGTCCGGACGTCACTCCATTGAGAAACAAAATAGCCTCTGTTTGTGTGGCACTTTATCAAGTCCAGTCAGTCATTCCCCCATTTATGCACACGTTTACCAAATACACACTCTGATGTTAGGAACATACAGCCACAGCTTCCATGGTGCATTCTGACAGAGGCTGCCTCACACCACCATCAGCAGGCAAGGCAGGTGACTTATGTCATTGTGCCCAATGATACAACTACTGAGACGGAGGCTCAAACTGTCAACCCAATTACAGAAGGAACTTCTGCCAACATCACAACTGTCGCCCCTTCAACAATGGCTCCCAGCAGAAGGTTTCTCCTGCAATAATCTCCAATGACTTCCAGCCCAAATCTGCTAAAAACTATATTTGTAACAGCGGCTCTCAGCATTCAGACTTGCATCTGAACCAACTTCCCACAGAACCAAAGAGAAACTTTCCCAAATGTGAGTTGTAGATCTATCAAGTCAGGCCTCCACTAGCTTTTCCCCCTCACACCAACCATTCATTGCACCTTACCAGATCTTTCCATTACCAGAGCCAACACATTTAAAAGCCCTGCCCTTCTTCTGAGTCTAAGAGTGCAGAGACGGCACTCTCCTTCGTCTGATAGTACAAAATATCCTTTCTCTAAAGTTATTCTTCTTTTGATTCTGTCCATGATTCTCTCTTGGGATATTGTCCACATCTCAGACTTTTACTACTTTTTGAGTAAAATTTACTGTCGGCTCAACAGTAAAAGGTTTTTATGAATGCCAGTAAGACTTTAATTTATTGTGACAGATTGAGTTGTGGTATTTAAATAACTACAAGTCTCATGATGAGACATTCCCTGGAGATGTAAATGAATTAGTAGATGCGATTTAGTTTAACAGAATCCAAAGCCCTTGTGGAATTGATGTCACAAGATTTGAATAAAGAACATGGACTGACTTTTTTACTCAGCAGACTGACTGTTGGTACAATTAAATACTTTGAGGAAAAAAATTATTGGGGTGCAAAGCACGACCCAGGAAGTGAGGCCATCGTCCTCGTGGCAGTGGTCACAGGTTTGATTACCAGCCTGGTGACATTTGCTGCATGTCTTCCATTTCTCTCTCATTCCTGTCTAACTATTATTAAATAAATGCCACTAGAGCCAACACAACCTTTAAAAAGAAAAAAAATGATTAAATTATATACTATGTTTTAAGACAAGGTACATAACACGTTACTGAAATTTAAGAAGTACTTCTGTGTTTACAAGGTAATTACTAAGATCCTATGTTATGAGAAACTAGAGGGATCTTATCCTTCATAAGTAAAGATCTTGACAGTTTCTTGGGATCTGCAACATATGATTAAAGTTCTAAAAATTATCTAAAGAAAAAAACATCTAGAAGGCAGAACTTGCATAGTACATCAGGACAAGTTTATGCATTTTTGCCATTAACTTCAAAGGCTAATAGACAAAGACACAATGAAATGGAGAAAACATTCCCTTGGGGAGCGCAGATGCTGGTGATTCTTGTGCAGGAGAAGATGCTCTTCCAGCTTCACCTTCTTAATTCTTATTTTGTTATGACCTTGGTAAGTGTCAAATATATTTTATGTGCCACATTATCAGAACTTCATTATCAAGATGTATAATCTTAATCAGTTGTGACCAGAAAAGAAAACTAATGATGCTTCATGCATTTAAAATAAAGATCTGTATCAGGTTCTTGTACAGAGCTTCTTGTATAGATCTGGAGGGAGTTATCAAACTAAACTAGAGAAACTACGACCTTTTCACTTGACTTTTCTTTATTTGCCTCAATCGACAATGATTTATTAGCAATTTAAGATGTGAGGATTTATTTTTAGTTTTTATAAAACATAGGTTTTATAAAAGTGAAAGATTCAAAGAGGCTGTAAAACTTCCCTGTTAAAAGTGGCTGTTTTTTTATAGCTCTGCTTTTTTGCGGTAAACTTGTAAGAAAAGCTCATTAAACTCCGGCTTTATTTGTGTCGCTGTTCTTATAATAACCAAGGAAAGAAACCCAGTTGCAGAATCAACTTTCTGGTCCTGTTGGATAATGTGAAAATTTTGTAGTTTTCACAGTAGATGAAGATTGATTTACCAGTTTGCAAAGTTGTTTGAATATTGTGTAAACATTAAAACCAGGTCATGTGCTGCTTTGTACAATGTATAAGAATTACATTTGCATAAATGATAAAGAAACACTGCATCTTGATTTAACTCATTTGAAACATTGACGAGTAAATACAAGCAGCTTTTTACTTTTTCAGAGTAAAGTGTGAAACAGAATGGGCTCTGAGTGCAGATCAATAACTGGATAGGTGCCAGAATTTAGACCTGGACAAATAAAATACAGTTTTCAGATAAAATCCAAGCACGTTACTGGGGAAAATGTCTTTCATACACTTAGGGGAGTATGCATAGATGCCAATTAACAGAAAAGAATGAGAGCCATTAAATGTATCTGTCTGAATACAGATACATTTAGTGTTAGCTGTCCCTGTTAGGCAGATATAAATACAGGAGTCACATCTTCCTGCTTTTGTGTCTGTAAGAAAAAAGCGGTAACCATAGAAATGACCATTATCCCTATTCAAGGTTTCAAGTTTCTTTCACTCTTCAGATCTGTGAAGTAATTTAAATCTGACTTTAACAAAGAGATTACAATGCTTGGTCTTGATGGGATCAGTAGGGGTTATTTTGTTCAATGGAGTTTTAGTAAATAATTATTACCAAGTTCATTTTGCAGTAATGACCCTCAGGATTAAAACACAAACTTTAAAGTGGGATAAGTGAATTAAGTCTCTGGGCTACCATAATTTGCTGTTAGACTCTTACTCTGAATTATGGCCAAGATTCATGGCAGAGGAAATGGAGGCAGAAGTAAAAGCAGGAGACAGAGCCAGGGCCACTGCCAAGCCAGAAACAACAAATGTTTGGGATGCCACAAGCGGTATAGACAATACATTTATAGAGAGTAGCATTACATGGTCATTTGGCAAGTTGCATGGACACCAAAGAGATTTTGGAAGACATTGTAGACAATTTTCTGATGACTCTTATCACCAGAAATGGCAAGAGACCTTTAAAAGTTGTTTGTTTTTTTACCACTTATAAGTGATTTTAGCATTTTAAAGGACTAATCTTAAAGCCACTCCCCAGGTTTATTGCTAGCCTGCTCTATCCTTTCCAAGTTTAGTTATGTGTGTTTGTTCTGTTGGAACAGTCCATCATGCCCAAGTTTCAAGCATCCAGCTCCAAATTTGAGATCAAGTTAATGATTCTTTTTTTCTTCCTTCTTATTATCCCTCCACTTTGCAGCAAAGTAGCCCCATAGCATGTTAATGCCACTACTGCGTTACATTTGATACTTATTGGATTATGTTTTTGGATGGTTCTTTGTCAATTTGAGAGATGTTTGCAGATAAAATCCCAGTTTCTGTCTAGAGTCATGCTGTAGCTCCTTTGTTCCTGATGCAGCGTTTGAACTTCAGGAAGTCAGCTTTCTGTTACAAAGTAATGAGCTACATAAAGTTGACAACAGTTCATCAGGAAATCAACAACTGATTAAATGACTCATTAGAAGCTTATGAATAATATTACATTCATGAGAACGATGAGTTCTCATAGTGCTATGGTACTTGAAGCATGTAGCTAAAGTGAGTCAGGGATTTTTGTAATCTTTAAGACATAAAGTATAAGAAAATGTGCAAACTTTCTTATAATGTAATTCTTTGCAGAAATGATGATGAATAAGAAGATAGTTGAAGCATCTGGTTTCATTGGCGATTTATTGTGCTTATAGTTAAATATGCACGCTATTCATAATGCTGTCAGTTTTCACGGGCTTTGGGGCGTTTACTGAAACGTTTGCTGTAAACAGTTAATAGATGCAAAATAAAAAAGCTTTACCCAGCTGTTAAATAAATGAGTTTGGATTTTTTTTTCTCTTTTTGTAAGCATTCAGCGTCTCTTGGTGGGACTTCTTCCTCTTTTCTGAACTGTTGGGAGCCCTCACGAACTCACATCCTCCGGCGCAGCGGCTGTGACGGCAGTAAAGTCTGAGGGTTTAGAGATTAGGGTGGAGTTTAGGTTCGGGCCTCGTCGTCTCTGAAATCTGAGCGACAAGCTGCTTTTGATGTCAGAAATGAAAGCCAAAATAACACTGATATCTCACTGCCAGGAGGAGCTCTGGTTGTCTGGCTGCATTTTAATCAGGTGCTGATGCAGCAGTTGTGTATCTGTGTGTCCACATATTTTTACTAATTTCTTCAAACCATTATTGTGTTTTTGGGGTTGAAGTCTCTCTACGTGCAGACTGTCTTCCTCTTCCTTTGTGTTGAAGCAGATTTCTAGCTCTTAGTCATTTGATGTTTAATCTGACAGAAGATTATAATAAACTACTGTTGGCCTTCTTTTTTATTGTGTTTATCTACAGTTATTCCGTCACTTTTTGTCATTTATGACAACACTTTGTGTGATTCTTCTCTCTTATGCATGCATCATAAAGGATTATCTTCTCATCTGTCACTCTCTTCTTCTTCCTCTTCTCGTCTCCTGTTTTTTTTCTCTTGATCTCCTCTCTCTTCTACCTCTTGGCTCTCCTTTCCTCCCTCTCTTCCTTTACGAAGCCTGTAATGATCTGGCGGCCTCGGGCAGAGACAGGAAGCCCAATGCTTTGGTCCAGGTGGCTGTCATAGATCCCCAGAAGCAGCAGCTCGTCTTCCACGCCTGCACAGAGATAGTGGAGGTAAGCCATAGAGACACACACACACACACACACCATCTCCTCTCTGTCTGACCGTCGCCTTTTGATGTTTGTTGTTTTGCGTAGTCGTTGGATCTCAGTTGCATTTCTCTCCATCTCTGTCGGTTCGACTCCTCATCTTGTCCATATCTCTTGAGTTTATGTAATATTTTTAGGGCCTCAATTAACGATAATTTTAGTAATTGATTAAACAGTCAATTATTTTCAGGATTAACTAATGAATCCGTAATTTGAAGCGGATTACACTAAAACTATTCCCCTGGAGGACGAACTTACAAAGAAGGTGTTTTTTTTCATCTTAAACACAAAATGTTTGTTTTTATACAGTTTTGGTTTAATTTCTGGTGTTTTCAGCAAATGGCCTTTTTCTGAATGATTACTAAATTAATTGACAATTATTTCAATAATTCATAATTATTATGATTAATGGTTTCAGCCATAAAACATTTAGATGGAACAGCAACAAACTTCAGTGTATTCAGTTGGGATTTTATGTGATAAACCAACAAAAAAATAGGTCAAAACTATGAGATGGAAGGAATCATTATTTTAAAAGACTTTTTCATACATAAATGTGTTGATCTAAATCATTCCGGTGGATCTGTCGCTCTATGTTCAGCGTTGTTGTCCTGCTACGTAAAGATTTAGAACTGTTTATCTATAACATGTGAACAACTTTCCTTTCTCTGCTGAAGAAAAGCAAGATTGACGTGAGGCAAGCAATGAAACAAGGTCTTTGTATCTCAGCACACTGGAAATCTCACTCAGTTATGTTACATATTTCCATTCCAGTAAACATTCTGACATAATCCAAATATCCTGAGTTATCTGGGATCTTTTCTCATGCATACTTTTAAAATCATGCATCAATTTCCTTCCACTTTGCTGTCTTGTAGTGTTTTATGTGGTTCTGTCACATAAAATCCTAATAAAAGGGACTGAATTCCTTTGGCTGTAGTGTGACAGGATGGTTCCACTTGAGGAAAGCTCTGTGCACTGCACATGTGGATTCGACTGGGACACTGCTACATACAGATTTCATGCCTGTTGGCGTCTTTCAGTGCTTCAGTATGAAACTGTTGCTGCTAAGGCAAAAGCCGCACGTGTTTTTTTTTCTTTCATGCAGCATGCAGCTGCCCCCTGTTCCACTGTGGAGAACACACACATACACGCACACACGCGCTCTGGTTCCTCCTCTCTCATACGAGCGTAAAGTTTCCAGACGCCTGAAAGGGAGTCACTATTTTCCTCCTAATTCAGTAAAGCTTAATTAGCATAACCGTCTCCTTCAGAGTCTGATTTCAGCTGCTATTCCCTGGTGCTCAGGGAGCAGCAGCGAATGCGTTTTTCTGTTCATGCATGTGTGGAAACACAGGATGTGGTGGGATACTGTATGCTGGCTCAGACAGCTCCGCAGACACTGAATGCCACTGGAGTTCTCATTTCATGGCTGTAATATTCTGGATGTGGAGCAGGATTTGAGAACATGGACTGCCTTCGACATCACACAAACAGGGTATGTGTCTACTGTCTGATTTGATATATTAAGAGAACCTAGGATATTCCTAGAAATGTACTTTGCAGTGTGAAAGTTCTCCCTTTTCACACTGATGATCAGATTCAATATCACAAAATAAAAATATTCTGCCTCTCTTGAAATCCTCTTTTGAAAAAACCTTCTGGACATTTCAGAGGAAAGGGGAAAGTTTCAAGTTTCATTTAGATATGTTTTCCATGAGATATTATTTTCTGTTTAGTCAGTCAGAGAAGTGTGTGCCTCTGAGAGGGCTTGTGTTTCTGGGCAGATCCACTCGAGCTGCGGTGCCTGAAGACAGCCCCACTGCCTCTTGTGTTCCTCCTGTTGTCACATTCCCAGGATGCCTACTCTCAGCAGCTGCTGTCGACTTTGCCGGATACTTGAGCGCTTGGCTGCTGGAAAAGCTTCAGTATTAGTCACATTCATGTGATTGGCATATTATTGGGAATCCACTTTATCTGATTTATTAAGATTTAATTTAGAAGATAAATAATGGAAGATGCCAGCTGCTGCGTAGCTTTCTCTTATGTCACTCATGAATGCCAAGCTGGAGTTTGGAAGGAAGTGAGCAGAACTTTCCATCAGTTTTAGTTGAAAGATGACAGCTTTTTTTGTTTTTCTTTACATAGTTTGACATAAAAATGGATGTCCACAGTGTTGAGAGCATAATTCACATTAAGCCCTAAAACATATGCAGGAGAACATTATGTAATATCACTGGTTTATCTTGCACTGATAATTTGAGACAGCACACCATTTTAACAGTATTTTGGAGAAAATTTCAAATCAAAATGTGTTTTCAGTCCAGATTTGCCTTTAAATGTTGCAATTTTATTTTAATTTAATGTCACATTTCCAACCTCGGGGCTGCCCAGTGGTGCAGCTGGTAGAGCTGTTGCCTTGCAGCAAGAAGGTTCTGGGTTCGATTCCCGGCCCCGGTCTTTCTGCATGGAGTTCGCATGTTCTCCCTGTGCATGGTGGGTTCTCTCCGGGTACTCCGGCTTCCTCCCACAGTCCAAAAACATGACTGTCAGGTTAATTGGCCTCTCTAAATTCTCCCTAGGTGTGAGTGTGTGTGTGCAGGTTGTTTGTCCTGTGTGTCTCTGTGTTGCCCTGCGACAGACTGGTGACCTGTCCAGGTGACCCCGCCTCTCGCCCAGAACGTTAGCTGGGGAGGCATCAGCACCTCCCGACCCCAGTAAGGGACAAGGGAGTATAGAAAGTGGATGGATGGATGGATTTCCAACCTCTAAAAATCACTGCTGTAAAGTGAGAACAGTGTTTTCAGTGAACCGGGGTTCTGCTGTTGGACTTTCTAAAGCACTCACAATGAGGCGAGTCCTTGTTCAGTCGTCCCTCCGAGCTGCAATTAGTCAGTGCTTCTGTGTTTGAATTGCAAATGAAATTATCTGTTTTACTGTCGATTACGAGTTTTTTCTTTGTTTGATCTATTTAGATTGTTCTAGTGGATTATAAAGATGTTTGTTCTTTAAAAGTCCCTTCGCAAAACACTTTATAGGCTGGATAAAAGGCACTTGGTGTTGTGTTAAAGGGCCACAGCAGCAAATGGGGTGGATCAACAAACAACAAAATTACTGCTCTGTTTTTCCACCATTGTTGTTTTGAGAAAAAAAACTTTATTGGAAGACTCTGATGAAGATTTTATGTTCTCCTGTGTTCCATTCTGGCAATTAAATTTTTTTACTACTGTGCAATATATCGCAATTTTCAGGATGGAAACAGCTAGACTGGCAACACTGATGCTTGCTGCAACTGGACAGAGCTTTAAGAAACAGATTTCATCTAGACAAGAATCTGTTTGACATGTGCAGCAGTAGGTGTATATTATTATATGCACTGCCAAGGTGATAAGCTTTTGCTAATAAAGTAAATTTTCAGAGCTTTGAAAAATAAGTAAAACCTTTTAATTCATATTTTACATCAGTGGAAGTAGATCTAACATTTACTGCTGCAAAGCATGGACTGTAAAAATGGCTCTTTTTCTTCTACTAATGCGATTATAGGTTTCTTTACAAGATTAAACATGTTATGTCTTATTAGGTTTTTTACTTAGAAACAAAACACCTTTGACAATAATTATTCCAGTATTACTGTATAAAGTATCAGTGTTTATTTTTGCCCTTTGGAGAGCGGACTCCTGCTTTCTGCTTTAACACACCTCGAGTAAATCAATGGGTCATTAACAGGCCAATGCAGACATAATGAAGCCATTAAGTCAAGACAAACGTAAAATATGCAGGACACCGGCTTCGTATTGGACTTTGCTCATATAAAGATTTTCTTTTTTCCACATTAAACCCTCATTCCTAGACATAAATTAAACATATGTCTTACTGTGGACATTGCACGTTTTTGCTGACTAATTCATAAAGAATTAATGTCAGTCCTTTGAGTTTCTGAAGGGGTTTGTATTTCACGTGTACTGACACAAGAGATGAGAAATTTGGAAAGAAATGGCTGCATGTCTTTTGCCAAACCTTAATGTGTCTCCACTGGAAAATCCTGCAATGTGGGTAGCTGGTCCAGGAGTTCTGGAACTTGATGGGGATTTGACGTCAAGCAAAGCCAGCAAATGAAAAGGCCTTTGATGTAACGCTAGTGAAGCACAGATCCATGTGCTGAGAGCACGACCAACAAGACTCTTCTGTCTGTTTGTGTATAGAGCTGTGAGCGGTCAGGAGAAGCGGGCGGGGGGGAAACCCACTGAAGGCAAACTCAGTTGTCTTATTTCTTCCTCAGCCTAATCACACACAAGCACACACCCTGTTAATGGCCTTAAATTGGTCGTCCCTCTGCGGAGCCTGGATGGACAAAAAGACCAGAGAGAGGCAGCTGTCTGCCACAGCATATGCTCACCACTTGTATGACAGACTGGTTTGCTTCTCGGTGTAAATGGAGACAGGCTTACCACTTTAGCTCATCTCAGCCCATCAGCAGCACTAAGAAGATTCAGTCACTGCCGAGGCTGCCAAGCATGCTGGTAAGTCTGAATGAGGCCTATTCAGCGTGCCAGTGAGGGCAGCAAACAGGGCTGTGTGTGTGTGTGTGGCGGGGTGTGGGTGTGTGTGTGTGTGTGTGTGTACCTGCACTTCCTTCAGCATAATAGTCCTGTCTGTCTTTCTTCCAACATGTAGCACTGATAATATCCTGATTTCAGTTCAAAGCAATGCATTAGTTTCACTGTCTCTGTTCCCGCTGTGCTGAATCCGGCTGTGTGATATTAGAGCACATAAACCACAAGGGTTCATGGCTGGGCGCGAAAATGGCATCAAGACAACTATTACCATGCCTCGAGAGGCTGAATTCAGAGTTTCCCTCCAACAGCTCATGGAGGATTTTTGAATTATCAATTTGCTCCGTGATGCTTTGCATTTTCAAAAGGTAGAGGCAATGTCTACTTTTTTGTCTGCAAAAAGAACTGTGCTGCTGCCGGAGGTTAACCACGTTAAAACCTGGCTTTCTCCCCTCAGTGCTGGTAAAATGATTGTTGTTTTCAGCTTTGCAGCTGTTGAAAAGGAAACTCAAGATCAGGTTATTGAGACAATTGATGTGCCAGGTGATGATGTCACCCAGGTAAATAAAAGAACCCCTGCCTAGTGGATAAGGCGATGTTTAAACTTATTCATCCTGTTCATTAACTGGCCCTAAAAATGAAAAACCTGCAAATAAATCTGGGATTAACGTCGATTTCTGTCAAACATTTCCGTCTTTAGTCCGCCTGTTTCTCTGAACAACAGTTTTTCATTTGTTCAATCTGGTTCACGCCAGACTGGACAAGTAACTGTTTTTGATTAGCTCAAGTAACAAACTGGATCTCATGTTTTAGACTAAAGTTTAGTTCTATTTTTTAATTATACCAAGTAACAAACATTGTCTTAGCTGTGTTTTGAAAGAGTAATACATCAGGTGCTCAAATTACATTATAAGCTTTGTATTTCAGGGCTTTATATTTGCTGGAGTCGCTGCTGATTGTCATTTTTAAACTCACTTTCCAATAAGCATCTTTCTTGGTTCTTTGAGCTGTGGTTGCCCTGTCTGCTGATAATTTTATGTGTAATATTGAGTACTTTCATGATGCCTTACAGAGAATTCAAATTGAGCTTTTTTGCACTTTCTTACACCACCACCTTAAAGTTCAATGCATTTTTATTTCAGAAAAGTGCATAGGGCAAAGTAGTGAAGCTGCTACTTCAGGATCTGGACTATTTGCTGTAATTCAAGGAACCATCACTATTAGAAAGTTTTGAAGGAAAATGTCAGACTGTCCATTTGCAGTAATGGGTTGTGATGCTCAGAAATCTTCCAAATCTGAAACAGAGTTGGCAAAAAATTCCTCTGCAGCAAGTTTTTACTGCCAAGGGTGGCACTGACAGTTAATAGGTTTAGAGGTTAATTACATTTTCAAAAATGCCCAGAATACTTTGAGTGGACATTTTCTGTCATCCTCATTTAAAAAATAGTTTATTTTTATTTACTCACATTATCTTGTCTGTTAATAAAATGATTTGATGATCTGAAATATTTTACGTGTAAAAAAAAAAGCAAAAGAAATGTAAGGGGGAAGAACTTCTAAGTTTTTACAACACTGTTGGAAGGTGTCCTGTTTTTTGCTTGGGTTTAAAGATGGCTGACAATGCAGTTCTGACGTATCGATAAATAAAATGACCTCCCAACAATAAGCTGTTGTGTTAGTTTGAATATTGTACTCATTGAAGAAAAGCTTTATTTACTGTCAGCGTTAATATTAGCAGTGTGGCCCACTGAGATCTCCTCGTATTAGAAGCACAGCCCCACTTCCTCTCCTTTATATGCTTTCATCTTCTGACATATTTCATGGTGCATAAATAAGTCAGAACAAATACTCTAAGTCAATTCTTACTTTTATTCAGCATATATTTATTATCTTACTATTGAGCTCTCATGGGTTAGAAAATTCTGTCACAAAGTCAACATTGCTTATAAATGTAAAATAATTTAGTGAGTTAATTAAATCAGGCATAAGATTTCGCATGATTTGCCTCACCAGCGGGTTTTATTCATTTGTTTCAGCTGTTTTGCAAAGCTTTGCTAAAATATTGAGTGTTTTTTCTCTTTTTTTTTTTTTTTTGTCTGGGTGTGACCTTACATCCAAGCGTGACAGTAAGTCTATGTTGGTCTCATTACTGCCCCAAGTCTGTCCCCATATGGTCCCAAAGGGCTCCATGCTGGAGACGCCCATCAGAGCGGAGCAAAGGAAGAGAACGCCCCCAGTGTAAACAGAAAATGTTTTGAACTTGTACAAACACACAACACCAAATGAATAATAAGTTCTCGAAGGCTTTTGCCTGCAAAATAGTTTATTAGTGTCAAAATATATTGCTGACTAAATGAACTTTAAAATAATTTACAGTTCCTAGGAGTTTGTTTTGTTGTGCATTTTGCCTTTTCAAGCTCAATTTCAAAGAAACTGTAAAAGATAAACAGACTAAACTCGTTTGATGTAAAACTTTGTAAACTTTTCAGTCGTTCTACCGGACGTGGTCTTATGGTACACCATGGAACAGATGAAAAGTGAAAATCACTTGTGGAAGAACGGATTTCAGAGATAAATGCTTTTGTTTACGTCCAGAATCATGTTTTCCTTTCAACCACTTTTCCTTTTAGACCCAACCCAGGTTAGGATAAAGAAAACAACAAGAATAAACACACAAGGTAGATACAAGTCTAAAGGGTAAAACGATACATGGTTTGATTCAAATACTTGGAAAGATCTGAAAGAAAAAAGATCAGAGACTCTAAATGTCTGGATACAAGCTTGCTTTCCAATCGAACTGCTGAATCGCTTCATAATTTTATCTGCAAATAATTTATAATTAATGACTGTACAAAAAAGTCTGTTTATTTTTGGTGTTTTTAGTCTGACTTCATGCATTGCCTCCTGGCTGACGCAGACACAAGTGGACAGCATTAAACATGGTCATTCACATCTAACATTAAAATTCATCGCGTGTGCTCACAATCCAATTTGGCCAAACTAACTCGGATATGTCACACGGTGAGTTGTGACCAACACCAGCAGTTTGAAGCACAGTTTTCTAACCAACAGATGCGATATTAAAGGAGTAAAGCACGCATGCCATAAAGACGCAGCTCTGTAGGTTTGCTTTACTTTTAGTGTATTTACACCTACATTCTGAGCCATAAAGGGTTGAGTTTGTTGTCCAGGATCATTTCTAGGCATCCGTCTAAATGGAGCCCTAAAAAGGTTTAATTGCTATGTCCCCCACTAAATTTGCATAATGTGCCTGTGTTGAAGTTTACTAGAGTCATAGAAATTAGAATAAAAAAGCTACATAACAGTGATTGCCGTTCTTTGAAAAGGAATTCACAGTATGCTTTATTATATTTCAGCTCACTGGTAAACAAACTAAAGCTGTTTCGAACTTTTATAGACCATCCAGACCACTGAAAAGATTTTACTTTACGCCCATCTGCACTTTTACAGTCATCTATCTGCGCTGACATAATTACTCTCATGAAGTTCTGGTCTGCAAGATGTCCAGAGTTCTGGCCAAGAACACTTGGAAATGTGGTGAAATTGAACCTGCAACCTTCTGAATGCCAAACGACTTCCCATTCTTTTTATTCATAAGGGAAAATCATCTTTCCCTTATGATTAAAAAGAATGATTTTCTTTGACCCTTAAATCCACTCAGTTTTGCATAATGTGTGTTCAGAACTTGGTTATGCACAAATGGAGGAGTTGAAGTATGTTAATTACAGATTGAAGATGGATTAGAGCTCTGTTTGTCATACTGAGGATGTTGTTCCTTTAAGTCATGGTATGGGCTAAAAGACAAAGCTTTGCATTTACAGGTAAATCTATATTTCTTCTAGCATTTCGTGATGTTATGTGTATAAAGAGCAAAGTTCTGGACACAAGCAAATATAACAAAGATGCCACAATCAGATCTCCTTCTGCTGAAAATGATTTGGTTCTTTTAACCTTTTCCACATCAAGGGACCAGAGTGAGATCAGGCATCTGGTCAGGACGCCTCTTGGGGGCCTTCCTTTGATGGCCTTCTGGGAATATCCCAGATATTCGAGGCGATCCCGAGGCAGAATCAGAACCTTCTGGCCTAGGAACGCCTTGGGATTTCCTTAAAGAAGCAAGAGGGATTTCTGCATTTCCCCTTCTGGATTCTAGAGTACATGTTTCACAGAAATAGTCTGGATTTCATATCGCACAACATCAACTCTCCAAAGTTAGAATACTTATTCTGAAGTACAATGTTGTAAGTCTGTTCATTAATGTATATCTAAAAAACAAATCTGGATTATAAATAAATAAATTTGTAAATGAATATGAGTGAGAGAAAAATCTAGCTAAAGATTTAGCTGCTCCAGTTAGATAAAAAAATGAAAACATGATGATAAAAAAAACTTGGTAAATTAATTTTCCCTCTTGATCTTTTGCAAACATGAACTCCAACATAGTTCAGACATTTAGACTAAATTAAAATATGTTAAAACAAGTTTGTTAAAGCCAACTATCTCATATAATTAAGCCAATTTTGTTCAATGCATTGTTGAAATTTGCTAAATCCATCCAACCAGCTAACTGACCCAACATTGAATGAAACCCAGATGGTTCTCTACCTGATGATGCTCTCCAGCTGATCCTTCGGGATTCCAAAGCATTTTGCGGCCACAACGGGTTTATTGTTGTCATTAGATTCAGAGACTCATTCCAGCCAAAGGTTCTTTTTTTCTGTCGTAATCCATGAGCTACGTCTCCTGTGCATTGTCCTGTTTTTGATAAAGGAAACTGAAACAAGTCACATTATATCTGAATTGTTGTCTATAATAATCAACAGTGCTCCTCTGTGTTTTGTGCAGCAGTGCAGTTTCCTCTGCAGATTAATCGTTAATCTGACACTTCTGACTGAAAGAAGATTTGATATTCGAAGCAAATACCAGCAAACCTCCATTTATCTTGATATCTTTCCTTCAAATTAAACAATTTTCTTCCAGAACAAAAACTAAATGATCACAATATTAACAATAAAAAATGGTGGCTGCTTGTTGTGATTAATGTGAGATATATTTATGGACAAGCCGCTTATATTTGCGTTTGCAGTGTTTGGGGGAAGTTCTAGTCTGATTTTACAGAAGAGCTATGGATTAAACACATTCGAATGACACACAACTTTTTATGAAGTGTGCGATGCTATGAGAGCTCTGATGGACCCAGCAACACATTGTCCAAAAAACCAAAAACAAACCATCTTCCTCCTTCCACTTCCTCGTCTTCATCATTGTTTTCACCACTAGTTTATAACTAGACTCTTGTGATGCGAAAAGAGTGTTTCCATTACTGTTTTGTGAAATACAAAAACCACCTCATCCTAGTGCTAAAACTTATTGTGAGTTTTTTGAGATTGCCGTGTTTCCATAAAGCAAATTTATTTTCGTAATTTCAAATAGCCCAATTTTATGGAAATGTACACATAAACACACTCATGGACTCTCAGCGTTTTTCTGTCCAACAGGCAAACAAAGATCCGGTGTTTTTGACGGGAGTGACCTTCCCTTCAGAGTCTCCTGACAGCCAAGACTCGCTGGTCAAGCTAACTGTGTATGATGCAAAAAACAAGAGCCAAGAATCAGTAAGTAACCACTTGTTGTTCTCCGCATGCATCCACACAATTAAGCATCCAGACAGTGATGCGATGATGAAATGCATTTAAGATGTATTGTGAAGCTGTCTCACTTTAGGGTTGGGGATGCTTTAAACTTTAAAGGAGATAAAGAAGCTTTAAGATGCAAGTGTCTGAGTAAAAGCTTTGAATGACTTTCAGGAAGCCTGAAGAAATACGGGAACACAGCACATGAAAGGTTAAAAGAAAAGTCTTGCTGCTTGCTTCTAAAAGCAAGAAGAAATGAGGGCTGATTCAAGAGTTTTGCAGTCAACTAAACTTCAAAATCTCAGTATGTGTTAATCTATCCTAGAGATTCAAAAGGTTGGGTTCTGAACTGAGGTTTGTCTCAGTGATCATTCCTTTCTGACACTAACCTCTGCCTGTGGCTTTGATAGAGAAGGTTATTCAGCCTGCAGTGAGCATCAGAGTGTCGCGGCCCCTCTCTGGGGAAAACCGTCTGTCACATACGTGGGAACTGAAAGGAGACCCGGACACAGAATCCAGAACAGGCCAGGCTCGGTGATTTAGACGTTTAAAACAGAATTTGCAACAAGCCATTTAGTGTGGGCGTGGGTTTCATCTTAATCAAGTAACAAGTTCAAGTCAAGATGCCAACATCTTAATTTGCTTGAACTTACCATAAAACATTCATGAGCTTTTTTGACAATTAAAAGAGTTTATTATGGCAGCACTTGGTGTCTGAAAGACAAAACGGCGGCAGAATGCCAGCAGCACAGCCACGGTGTAATTCCTCTTTGTAATATTTAGTACAAGTCAGTTGTCTTTATACTTCCAAGGTAGCTGGAAAAAGTTGGATTGCTTGTTAATTTTCATGTGGAGAATTTTGTGACAAGATTTTTTACTTTTGCTCATAAATTTTCATCCATGATCACAGAAAGTCGACTTGCAAATTTAATGGTGTACTAATAATAAATGGAAGTTGACATGAATAACTACATGTTTGGGAAAATAAAGCCAAAATATTATAATTTACTCAAATGCAATTGTTGTGATCTCTGGTCCTTTGAACGGAAGCCATATTGAGTTCAAACGCTGCCTCACAAAATATTCATTAACCATTTTATCACACTTTGCCATGTGTGAAGCAAACAAACTTCTATTTGTTTTTATTGGATTGCACAACACAGAATAATGCAATAACGTTTTAAAGGGGCAGTATTTTCCAGGAACATCGTGCCATTTTACTGCACTATAAAGTAACAATGTTCAGTTCAGTTGTCGTAAAAATGCTGTATATATCAAATCTGATTTAGAAGAATTTTGACTTTAATTTAACGCCTTAAAATTAGGCCTCTGTCTCGCTCCTCTGTTAACCTTATAACAACGTTTGTTTTACCAACGTTGCACTGAGAAGTAGCTTGCATAATGAACTTGCTAATTGCTGCTGGCTGGACTGAAGGACGTGAGTGGGGGAGTCACGGATGCTTTGTGAGGCAGAAACTCAGAAGCTTGAAAACTACAGCTCCAAGGAGGAGCTGCACCTCAAAGGCGGGGCTAGGCCCACCCTGGAGTTTTGCACAGCTGAATGGTTGCCATGGAGTTAAAGGATTTCTCAAACATGCGTGAAAGAATCTAGGGAACACTCTATGTATGTTTTTGATGAAGGAATACCACTATGACATGATGTAAGGCTTTAAAAAGTTGATTTTACATAATACTGCCCCTTTCAAAAAGAAACTGAAAAATTAGGCATGCTGTTTTTTTCTTACATCTTCTAATTCAACTAAGAATTTACACAATAGATAAGTGTTAAGTTAAGATAGATATAATGAGTTTTTCTGCGTCAGTAAAGCAGAATACCTTTTATATGACAACAGAGAAGCTTTGATGAGAAGATCGTCATTTACTGCTGTCGAGACACAGCAGCGCATTGAGCCTTGCATGTATGAACCACAACAATAGGAAGATCTGCTTGGGAACAGAAATATTCATATTCCTCTCCCACAATCACATCAAATAAAAATACATTCAGGTTTGTGGTTGTACGGTCACAAAAGCTTGACATTTATGAATACCAGTGGAAGATATTGTCTCTCTAAGGTCATTGACAACAATGGAGTCAAAGGATTGATTTATTGGGTGTCATGTTCAGGAAGAAACATTGTGAAATGGCATTTGACTATTTTAAAGTTGAGTGTTTTTATCTGATACTCTTGTCAGTTTTGTGTCTTTATGTAGAACCACAACCAACAGAGTAATGTCTAGTTTCTCTCCGGTTTTCCACCTCTAGAAGGAGACACTGCAGGCCTGTTTTGTTTCTAAAATAGACGTTACTCTATCTGGAGAAAAAAAGAGATAATACTGTATTAGTCCCGTGAAGGAATTAATTGTTGTTATAAATCCTGGCAATCTCCTCTTTAACCTGTCTTGGGGCTTGTTCTCAGCATAATTCAGGCTGCTGAAAGGTCAATCGGCTGCTTCTGCTGGAAACAACCATCCAGTTGGCATGGTTACGCAACACATATTTAGAAATACAAGTAGCACAGCAATCTGTTCAGCATGGAGCAATGTTCCAAAAGTTTCTGTTTTTGACAACTAAAATTTATGAGAAATGTAGATTTACACTTTATATGTTATGATTGTCATTGGCACATGATGAGGCTTGATGGTACATGAGATGTATGATTTGATATGAGTAAAATGCAGTAATATGAGGAGGCTGCTCACTCACTGAACAAATTAAAGTTGAGTTGTTTTTAAATGCTTGATCAAGCTTGTGTATTTAAGTGTGCTGTAATGGTGCAGAGTTATCAAATAAGTTTGTAACTCAGTACATTTATGTCTGTTTTTTATTATTTTTTTTATGTTTTAGGCAAATGCAGTGTTGTTTTTCTGTAACCGCAGATATCAGTATCAAAACGTGAATCGGTACATTCCTAGATACAATATTACAAATCGCTACATCATGATATTTGACAGAAAATATGATTTAAAGTATTACAGATAGGAAATGGTTTGAAATATAGCAACGAGAGATATAGTGCAAAAAACAGATGTCAATTATTGTATTGTAATTTCGGCATGATGTAACATGGTGAGTTTTTTGGGTAAATTCTCCTCAGCGCTTGCCTTACCTTGAGTAAGATTGATTACTACTTATCGTTTTGTCTTTTCTTTGCCCCTTCACTCATTCTGTGAACTTAAAATTTCTGCTCAGCACTTTTCTGTCTATTCAGAGCAGCGCTGACAGAAAACAGAACATTTCACTCCAGCTTCGCTCTCAAAATCAGGTCTCAAGGCTAAAGCAAAAGTCTTTACAGACAAGGTCCTGTTGAGCAGAGTTTCATTCTTTTCTCTCATTTCCCCATTCCATGCTGCCTTCAAAAATAACTTTTGAATGATGGGCTGTTTCACGGCCTCCTGCAATCCTAAGACAGAAAACACAGCCTTTCATAGTAGTTTCAAAAAAAATTGCCCTGTGTGGTGCCGCTGCAACACTTGAAAATCTTCCTTCCCCCTTTCGTTTTCCTTTTTTTTTTTTTTTCCCTGCAACCGGTTCTTGTGTGCTGTGGTTAGCTTTTAGATTTTCAGCTCCGCTCCGCTGGGCACAGCGTGCTTGTCTGGGTCTCATTAGAGACTCTTATAGTGACACAGGCATGACCCTGAACATGAGCTGGTACCATGCATCAGCCCCCAGTGGCTTCAAGTGGAAGATCAGAAATCACCCAGTCCAAGCCCAGACATTTAATCTTCTGTTTTTTGTTGTTCATTTTCCTTGCAAACCTCAGCCTGAAAACTATTTGTGTATGTACAAATCAGCTGTAGAAAACTCAGCATATTTCTTCCATATTTCTAGGCCACTTGTTGCAGAAACATTGTTCCTAGAAGTTACTCTGTGCAGTGCAACTCAGGCTAAAACAATCAGCAATTCCCTGACGTACAGTATATCTGATGAACGAAGACACAATAGCAAAAAATAATACACATTTCTTTAAGGAAGGATATCTTTTAAAGAAGTCCAACTGTAAACTGTCCACAAATCATCCAGACATCAAACTTTGAAGGAGATTTTCTGGTCAGATGAAACCGAATTTGGACTTTTAAGTCTAAAATCCAAAACATGTTGGGGTGGAAAACTAAAAACCTGTCAGCCTGATAACAGATGGTGGCAGTGTCATGCTGCAGGGATAATGATGCTGGAAATCCTAGAAGAGAGGTCTGAAAGCTGGGGCTGAGGAGCTAAAGGTGGCTTTTTGGACCTTCTATCAGCCTGAATAACTGTCCAAAATAGTTTGTCTGTGAAATAATGACAAAAATTGGTTTTAGCAGTTTTTCACAGCTTTGTCCAGAAATTATTTAATTGAAGATCAACAAAAAATATATTTTCGATCTGTTTTTTTCTCATATGGTTGGAAACTATCTGGTTTTTAAACAAATATTGACATCGCAACAACAACAAAAAATTCATTCACTTTTTTCTTTTTTTCTGGGTTTTACAACCTTAAAATGGAAATAAAACTGTGCTTTTTAAAAATGACACCACACTTTTCAGATCTTTTTCTGCAAATCATTAAAAGCTTTTAGCATTTGACATTTTTCACATTACTTCATTACTTACTGTTTGTTACGACCCCCCCTAGGGCCTCAGGGGGTGTAAAATAAAGATGTGACCAGAGAAAGCAAGTGGATGTAAAATGATTTATTACAAAACCAAAACACAATGCGATTTAACCCAATTAAAACAAAGAAAAGGACTAACAAACTCAGGAATATTAAGTGCAAATTAATTACAAAAATGTTCAAACATGTAACTCAAAACAACCCAGAAGTAATGACAAAGGGAGCACCAAGCCTCCCAAACACGAGCTTCTGACTGGTGAGTCAAAACAATCCAGAGCAGAGAAACAAAATGTTCAACATTGCCCAAAGCAGCTACAAGCATAAAAGGTGGGGGACAACTTAAAACCTCTAGCTGCCCCATTGGAGGGATGGATTCAGGAGCCTTTTATAGGTAGCAGGTGTGCCTCATCAACGTCTGATTGGCTTGCAATCCCTCTGCTGGTCCAATGGAGTAGCTGCTCTCCTGCAGCACCCAGGCAGCCAATCAGGAAGCTGTGCACTGACAGCTGAACCTGCATGACAAAAAGGAGCCTGCACAGCCTCAAGAGGCCAGGAGCCATAACACTGTATAGCACATGAAGTCACATTAAAATATTTTGTCATTGAATCATAACAATATATGGAATTGTGGAGGTATGAATGTTTCAGTAAATTGAATCTAATAGGCGATGTGGATTACAAAGTAAAGGGCTCAAAGTTAAAACGATGAGAGAAGGACTCTGACATTTTCAGGGTTACAGATGATGGGCTCAACGTTTGCAGTTGACCGGAGCGTTTTATCGCCGGGCAGTTTCTCTCTGCCTCTGGCCTCCATTTAGATATCCTGAGATGACTCTGCCTGCTGCATGCTCATGAATATTTAGGAGCACAGACAGAGCTCAGGAACTGATAAGTAGGATAGTGGAGGTGTGAGAAGGAGCAGGACCAGCTCAGATTTCTCTCAGGTGGAAGTGATCCCACCCTGCAGCCTATAGCTGTCAGAGGCTGACAGGCCTGCCTTAGTTTGTCACTGATGTCTTAACTGCGGCTCGTCTTTGAAGGGCTCCCTGGGGCGAAGAGTCCTCGTTTGACTCGCATTCTGATCTTAATCTGTGTGAATACTTTAGCGGGAGCGACTTATGTAAAACAATTGTATCATGCACTTACTCAGCTAAATATTTAAGCATGGTATGATTCAAGTGTGACTAATAAGCTGCATTTTGTCTCTGTTTGAAGAAAAAAAAAATCATTGCCATTTTAAGCCGTTATGCATTCCATAAAATTCATTTAAGTAATGCTATTTTATTAATAATTAAGTTTCTAATATCTAATAGCTTTTTCCTCTAAAGATTAGAGTAGGAATGAAGAGTTAGTTTCTCATATTGCATTAAAATTCAGTCATTCTCTTTAAAATTCATGAGAACTCTGAACAAAGTTGTTCTTACAGGAAAGGATGAAAAGTCCTTACAATAAAAGCTCATAAAGAGACAAATAAGATTATTTTTTGCATGCTTGGTGCATTACATTGTTACCCACTAAACCTCAGAGGAGTCTCGGAGATGGACTGCTAATGATAGCCATTTTTCCCTCTGTGAGCACGAACCTTTTACTGTACGTTCTTGTTTAAAGAGATAAAACAGTCGCCCCTAGGAGAGCTCTTGTCCCTAATGATGGCCTCATTTCCTGTCTTTTCTCGCTCCAGTTTGGGATAAATGCACAGTGCGGGTCCCGGTTTGCTTGGTGAGAATTTTTGATTTGTCTTTGCGCGCCATATAGTCTGACAAGCATAAAGCCTCATCTGAGGTGAATGGGATAATGGTGCATGTCTGGTCATTTCCATAAAGAAGCATAAAAATATATTGAATGAAGTAAAACGCCACTCTGCTGTAACGGTTGTCTCTTCCTCCGGCTGAACCCACGCCCTGAGTTCACACACACACGCACACCCCCGCATGCATGTACACACTCAGAAAATTTAATCAAGATCATGTTTGTAAAATCCTCCACCCCAAAACAAAAAAAATCTGATTGGTATTGTCTGAGTTCTTACAATAGGTCATCTGTTTATGGGTGAGATATTTTCCTGGAGGTAAAAGTACGCCACCTTTGACTTGTGTACCGCCTCTGCTTTTAAAATAATTTACGCGTCATTTGTTAGGTGTTTGAACTTTTAGCTTCTGTTATTTTCTGTTTTGATCATTTCTTTGTTTTTGTTTTATGCCTGGCCATTTTAGTTTATTCCTTGTGCTCAGTTATTCTCATTGTTTTGTGGAACACAATTTAACATCAGAAAAAAACCTTGAAGTCCTTAAAATCTTCTTTTTGATCTAATATTTTGCTCTGATGCAGAACTGACTGAACATTCCTCATTATAATTATCCACTGTTTTTCAGGAATACTGAATGATTAATAAAAGTTAGATCAAATAATGATGAGTATTTTTAAACATCATTATGTAATTCTAGCTCATAAAGTTTCCTAAAATGACTTCCCACACTTCAGTGACTCCACACTGTGTTTCTGCGTAACCCTTTGCAAATGTTTTTATCTTTCCACCTGACTTGAGGATGCGCTCGCCGGCGTATTTGCTCCGTCTCAGGAGGCGCTCTGAACAGCCACTGTTGCACAGTGAATTGTCACTCCAATTATGAACTGCTGAAGTATGGAGAATCCCAGCCTCGGTTAATCCTGCCCTGTCAATAATCATGATGTGCAAAAGACGCCGAGGTGACATATTTATGGCATAGCCACTTGGTTTTTGCTGGATGGGTGTCAATGTGGTGGGAATTTTCTGTATGCGTAAGAGTTTACTGCAATAAAAGAAGAGCGAGAGGGGAATGGAAGCAGAGAGCGAAACACACACACGCACGCACGCACACACGCGCAGGCATAGAAATAGTCTTTTTTATGAGAGGCAATCTCAGAGATACCCAAGAACAGTTTTGGTAGTGATTGGGTGGACAGCTCTGCAGTGATAACCTACGTGAGTAACAGTCCCCAGATAAGGACTGTTTCTTGTCTGATGGCCACTTTGCTTCCTTCGCCATCATTGTGGCAATGTCAGCCAAAGTCATGAGTGAGGCAAAGTACCACTGCTCAGACCCTGAAAGGAAAGACTTCCTAAAATGCTTAAACACAGCAGGCGAGAGCTGCAGAACGCTCCGCGTAAATACTGGAAACATTTAGAGGTTCTGGCTACCAAAGTTACATTTATTAGTGGTAATGAAGAATACAAAAAAATCCAGGTTGTGTTTTTACATATACACTGCTCAAAAAAATAAAGGGAACACTATATTCATTATATTCAACCCTTGGGAAAAACATCTACATGAAGACTAATGATTAGAGTAATTCTCTGTTTTTAAATGAACTCCAGGGCTTATATAGTTTGTGCATCTTTTTTTTTAGTTTGAGGTAATTTTATTTTTTTCAAAAGCTTTTACATTTATGCTTCATATTTCCTTAATATCTAAACTACATTAAAGCATCCTTGCTGGAAAGAAGTCGAACGGAGGCGAAAGCTGGTATTTTTCTAAATGAAAGATTTTTCAAAATAAAATACTCCACAAACCTCTCAGGCTCAATTTTAGAAACAGTCCTTTTTGAAAAACACTAAACTCAACTAGCACAATCAAAACTAAGTTAGTTGGTCACTTCAGAGTATTTTCAAACTGAGAATGTTAAATGCTTCTTTGAAAAGTGCTGAACGTTTTTAGTACTTTTATTTTGTTCATCCTTAATGTAAGTAAGAGACACAGTAGAAGCACAAAGTTCAACCAACCAATCAATGAATCTGTCAATCAATGAATCAGTCAATCATTTGAATCAATTAATCATTTGGATCAATTGGTATTTATTGCCACTAGTACCTTTAATTGATTAGAAAATAGATTAATCACACTCTGGCTCCAGCTTATCTTTGTAAGTTTGAAATGTAAGAAATGCATATTTTCATTTTTTTAAAGTCTTTATTATCTCAAACCAAACATTTTAGTTTTCCAGGTTTTAATATTTATCTACAGGAAGTAACTTTGTTTCAAACGTCATTTATAAATCTTACCCTGGTTGTGTTTTGATGGAAGAATTGCAATAAGTATGGATGGGTTTCATCCAGACATCCACTGCAGTGTCTTTTAATGCAGAATTTGCTGCTGAGCACACAACCTTGACTCTCCTTGCTCATCTTTACACTCGAGTTTGCGGCGTGGCGTTGTTGACCACAGTAGACCGTGTAACATGCTGCTGTGAACTAAACAACCCTCCACAGGAAAGAGGCTTTAGGTCAAAATAGGTCATGCAATTAATCTGTCTAATCTAATATGAACCTTTTTAAATTAATTGCATGCATTTGTTTTGACATCCCTAATTAAAACATACTCATACATTAGTGTATCAATTGATATGTAATTCAAACGATGAATGCAGTTGAACCCAGCCTGTTCCTTCTTCTTACACTAAAACACTTTCACACTCAGACCAATCCTCTGCACTCATGTTACCTTCTACTGGACACCTTTCAGTTGGGCTCTCATCCACCCACTCTGATGTCGATAAAAACCCACCGTAACGTTAGTTTGGGGCGGACCGCCCGCCGTGTGATTAATGGATGCACTACTCTGCTTCATCTGCCACATAAGCTCACAACTGTCTGATAGTCTAAGTAACTCTAAGGAGCTCCACGGGCACAGCTGGGGTTAAGAGACTTTCCCCGCAGCACGGCAGTTTTGGAAATAGAGGAGATGAGCAGCGTTGGTATTTAAATGTGTGGGAGATTTATTCTGATGAGATGAGGGATCAAGACGTTTCCACCCTTCAGTCTAAAGATGTACCTGCATGGGAACTTTGAAAGAATCAACTTAAAGGTTAGGGAAAGAAATATAAAACAGTGATAGCAAGAAGTAATTTACTGGCATTTCAAATATAAAAAGTACAGTTTTAGTGAGACCTCATCGTAGAAGAGCTGTCTGTTGGAAAATGCCTCTGTTTCTCATCAAACTTATGACTGTCCAGGTATTCACTGATGAACTGCTTCTTATGGAAGCATAAGTTAAAATTGATGGAGCCCAGATATGGGCTTTGTCTGAGTTTGTAAGCATAGATACAAGTAATAACAAAATAGTTAAGAGTCCGATTTAAAAAATTTTTTTTGGAAGGTTCAGAATTTTTAAGTAAGTGCATATATAAGATAAATTGTGAACCAACTACAAAGACTTCATAGGCAGGCAAATTAAATGTAAAAGAAAAAGACATATGTCCTCCTTGAAGTGATTTAGCATCCAGTTGGCGACAACATCTGGGTATCAGCAAGACAATAAAGCAATGACAACAAGCAGCTTTGCAGCCACTAATTACACAACTCAATGGGAGAAAAATGGCTTTGCCTTGTAGTAAAACGTGTGGGGCCCTTCTGGAAGGTGCTAGTTGACATTTGATGAGTCAAAAAAACGGATTAGTCAAAGAATGGAGAGCACTTACAAAGGTGTTGCTTCTTGGAGTCTTTGATGACGCTTTGGTTGATTTTTCAGTGATTCTGGTTGGTTGTTTTTTTGCTTTATGCCCATTCTTTGTTAATTCCAATAATGTTCCTTAAAGTCTCTTTTGAACAGACAATGGAGGCATTATAGACAGCTTGTACATGCTCTCAGTGGTCTGATGCAATGTTCTTGTTCCTTGACTAACACTGTTTTGACTTGAAGTCTCTGTGTCAGACAGCAGGACTTGGACAACCCATTTAGCCTTGTACTGCATGATATTTGGCCACACTTTGACTTTGGCACAAAGTGGTAAAATCCATCTTTCTTGTGGACAGTCTACAAGTTGACCTCATCCTAAAATAAATCTTGGCAGCTTTTACCTTTTTGGAATCAGATAATATTTCTAATGGCGCCTCTCCAAAGTTTGGATGAGATTAGCCTTTCACAAAATGTATAACTTGGACATAATAATGAATAGAAGCCTTTCTTTCTCATGAAGTTAAGTACTGGTTGTGTGGCTTTGCCTTTTACCATTTGTCATTAACAAGGAAATCCTGTTAGCTTTTCTGCAACAGAGCCAAAGTAATAGACCCTGAAACATTCCACACTGAGATCGGTTGACTTCCTGAAGGGTCAGAAGGCTCTTAAAGAGCCAGAGGTCAATTTCAAGGAGTCGGATACAACTATGATTCAAAGTCAGATGTGTTTTAGGTTGTTTTTAATATATGAAGCATTTTCATAACAATTGAAGGTAACATAATTATTTGATTGTCCAGTAAAATGGCCTGTAAAATACATAATAACTCCCTTTTAAATGTAAAACTCCCTGTTGTCTGTCCATCCTTGTCCTGTTCTGTACAGACACCTTTACAGTGCAGCTTCAGTCGAAACGAATAGTTTATGTGTGACATATCACTTCCAGACTCATTCTTTCTGGTTAATATGCTGCAGCATGACCTTAAATAGGCTGTTTATATCAAACTGCATCCAGTTTGGCTTAATTAAAACTATTTTGCACAGAAGATTGTGTGGATTTTCCTCCTCAGAGATCTAAACGTTTTCATAGCTAGTTATTACAAATGTTTAATAGTATTTGTTAGGACCAGTTTGCTAGAGGGTCCTGGCTTTGAATATGTTACTTTCAGAATATGACGATCTTCAGGTTTATTTACCTAGTTTAGAAATGTTCTTATATGTAATCAAGGTGATAAATTGAAATTACTATTTTTTTATTACAATGATAAATGCAAAGTTAGCTTAATAATAATTTTATTATCATAATCCACTTTCTAACAAAGTGCAGAATAGCTAGAAGATATATTTTTTAAGAACAAATAAAACAAGATGCATTCAAAACAGATAAAAAGGAACCCCAACAATCCTCAGCAACTAAAAAAAAGCTAAAAACTTGCTGCTGGTAGAAAATCCAGAATGCTGCTGGTTTTGAATTGTTACTTAGCTTCTGCCTCAAAGTATGTATTGGTTTGTTCTAAACTGATAACAAAAAGGTAAATCATAGGAGTTTGTTGGTGAGTTTACAGACCAAAAGGCAACATTTCTTTAACTGAACTTTTCAGCATATCATTAGTCTGGACCATTCCTGGATATTATGATTGAATTTAATTATTGGCCAATTGATCGGTGCATCAGCAATAATAAATAGGAGTTAAACTGCTTGTTCTTAGTTCTGGTCTTCTGATGGAAAATAAAGTGAACGCTGCATGCAACTCACCATATCGTCATGCAGATCCCCTACAGATATAATCAAGTATTTGATGCTGGAGTAAAATGCCTCCAGACTTTCCAGGAAATTCTGTCTTTGCAATAACCTCCAAAACCCTTTCCTTGTATAATCCTACCTTAATATCCTCCAGGTGGGATTTGTCTGGGTGATTTTATTGCGTGTTTTTGGTTTGAGAATTTAATCGCATATCTTCTTCACCAGACAGGCCTAAACGTGAACTATTGTAACCCCCCTGTCAACTCTCTAATCATTTTATTGGTGGTTGTTAGTGTCACCTGGAAAAGCAGATTATTAGCTAAATAAATTACTGGGTCACAAGTGAATTAGATGACTGGCTGACTAATCTTCCCTCTCTCTCTCTCTCTGTCTCACTCAAAGTTTCTTTCCTCTTTTCGAGAGAGAGAGGAGGAGAGGAAACCACTTGAGAAAATCCCCTTCCTGCCTCCCTTCTTGTGCCTTTCTGCAGTGTAATGGTTTCCTTTAGGACAGACACTGGTGGAAAGTGCTGATGCTTGTTGGCTAGATGTGTGTTAGTGTAAGGTCAGCTATTTTCCATGGCTAACTGAGCTCCTGATGATACTGGAGTTAAGTCAGTGTCTGACATGTTGTGTAAGTAAACCTCAAGAAGCATTTGCAATCCTGGGTTCTCTGTAAAGTCATGCTATGTGGAACATTTAAAACCTGAGTTCTGTTGTGTAACTGTGGTATTAATGACTGTGACCAAAGTTAGAAACCAACCCAGTTTTCTGGTTAAAAGTTGACTTCATCTAGACGTCTGCAAGGAAGGTCTTTTAAATGTCTTTGGACTTTTGGATTATCCTTCTTTAAACAAAACAAAGTGTCAAGCAAAGATAATTATCTACAGTTCAAACTAGGCCTTTTGCGATAAACAATAAATCAATTAATCGCACGATAAATGAAAATTATCGACCTCATTTGAATTTAACGGGTTTATCAACTGCAGTAGCAATTTTGCTCCAACTCTTCTGCTTGTTGTTTCTGTGGATATTCTTTGCACGATGAGTGGACATATGTTATGTCCACACATCATCTCTGATGTGCACTGGATTTAAGAACAATGGCAAGAAGAAAGTCAGTGTTGAAAAGAAATCCACAGGAAGTCCTGTTGTCAGTTTTTCACATGCCACATAAAGGAAGGTTGTGGTGTTGCGTAACAAAACCAACACTGTACATCACCTTGAGCATCACCCTCATTGTGAAACATGGCGGTAGCAGCATCATGGTGTGAGAAGGCTTTTTTCAGCATGTACAAGGCAGCTTTCTAGCAATGTGAAGAAAGATGGAGCTAAATGCAGAACAATTCTGGAATAAATCTTGTTAGAGGCTTCCAAATATTTATCATTTAAATGAATTCATAATGACCTAGTCAAAGTCAAGATCTAAATTTATCTGAGAATCTTGACTTGATGGAGGTTGAATTGATGTTTACAGACCTATCCATCCAGTTTTCCTGAGCTTGAGTTACTTTGAGTTGCAAGGAATTCAACTTCTAGATTAAACCTGTATATTTATTGTATTTGACTCGTTTTATGCAGCGGAAAACAAAAATATAGGTAGAAAACCTGAAGAGCTACTGATCAAGAGAAACCGTATTGAAACATGACTTTTGTCTTGTATGTTAATATTTCATGGCAGCTCTATACATCTCCACTTGAAGCATCAAAATTTAGTCATAAACAATTTATTTTTCTTTTCCAGCTGTGTGCAGATTGAAGTTTATTAATAGATAAAATGACATGTTGTTTTTTCTACCATCAGCCACCCAGAATACTGATACTGAGAAACCTTCTGCTTCTCAGTTCAGAGAAGCAGAAGGGTTTTTTTTGCCTCTGCCTTGTTCTCTTTCTGCTCAGATGGAGTTATGATAATCATAAATCCACCTAAACTATTTCCTCTCTGCAGACCTAAAGAGGATTGAGGGATTTTATTTGCTTCCTCCACAGAAATACGTATATATTTGTTGTGATCTTATCGTTATTCACAAGAGTGCACAACAGCGACTACAATATGCTCTTTCTGGATCTGTCAGTGAGCTATCTTAAAATCACCAAGGACAAGTTCTTTCACATAAGCTGAATGTTTAGTACAAAATGCTCTTTTGTTGCGTTTTCTATGTGAACCGCTAAATGTGTCATTTAGCCATGAAATTTGACTGTGGTGTGCAGTGAAACAAAAATATCTAGGGGCTGTTGCACCTCACCCACTCCTTCCTGCATCTCGTTGTTCACCCGGTAAAATGCAGCGAGTGAGTCTCTGCGTAGACTCAATTTGTCGTTCTCAGTAGAAATGTTTTTTGTATTAAAGTCCCACTTGCAGTGCCCTTGGATCACAAGCATTGGACGAAACAATCCACAAAACTAGAAACTTTGACATTTTAGAAAAAACAATCAATACAAAAGGACATTTTCTGAAAATAAAATAGACAAGAAAGTTGAAAAAAGACTGGGGAACAGGACTAGAAAAATACAATGCATTATAAAAATATTTATATGCTTACTTGTACTTACAATATGCCACTCCATGCATAAAGTTGTTGCTGAACTGGAGAGCTCCTTCAGGAACAGACTGCTGCATCCTAGGTACATAAAGGAGCATTACCACAGATCACCTCTGTCATTTGGTCAGTTTATCTCATTTAAAAGAACATTCCTGCTGTAGCTATTGTTTTTTTTAACTTCTCATAAATAGTCTGTTCTTTGTATTCAGAAATATACTGCACATAAACATGTACATTTTTTAAATCGCCCTGCTCAGTTGGTGCATGTTTTTGGAACTGTGTACGCCATTTTTAATAACTGCACAGTGTTTTCTTATGCTGTAATATTTCTATTAGAGTACAGCATGTTACTCATACTTCTTTTTTTATGTATTTATCTGTTTTGGTTTAACTCTATATGCCCTGACTTGCTGTTCCCTTTGCTGCTGGTTCACTTGAATTTCCCATAATGATATTCTAATACATACTTACATACCTAAAAATATTCACACTCCTCCAAATTACTCACATCTTGACAACCGAAACTCTAAATATGTGAAGCACTATAACAGTTAACATATCAAATGGAAGGAAATGGGGTGGTTTTTTTGGCCATATTGAAATTAGTTTATTTTGCAAAACTGCAACGGCCACAACCACACGAGTCACCTGATCAACAAGCGATTGTTACCACTGGCACAAACCACAAAGAAGAAGACAACAAGAAGTACATGGAAGATGATGGCGTGGCTTTTTTTAAATGACTTATCACATAAACAAACTTATTTCTGTGTGACTCTAGTTATGTTTCTTATAAAATGGAAACAGCCACTGCAGAATCACGTTTGTTTGACATTAGCGGAATACCAACAAAGTTTTGTGCACATTTGTCATGGAAACGCAGTTACTAGTTTGTGGTTTTCATGTGACAAAGGTAAAAGGGTTAGAGGGTCTGAATTCTTTTGCAAGTCTTTTGAAACTCCAGCATTTTGTTCGCTCACTGTGGACTGAGGGGTAAATGCCTGAGTGTTTTCCTGCCGCCTCAGGTTACAACTCACCGGTTTCCAACATGTGTGTTTAGTGAACGCTAGATTTAACTGAAGCCACTAAAGGGATCAGACTCTGTAGATCTTCTGGGATATCAATCTCTGTCTTTCTGCCTGTCTTGGCTGTTAACCACCTCTGGGCTGCACCACTGATCTCTGTAATTGTCTCCCATTCTTCAAAGGGAGCTAAGAGTTGGTTTGATCCAAGCTGTTTGCTTTTACAGCCTCTATAGCCCCGCTCTCTAAAGAAGAGGGCTATCAACCTCTTCAGGCGCGAGTTAGCATATTATAGAACCATTATTGTGTGTCTGAGCATGCGAGTGCTAAAGAGCAAGAGACCCAGCACACTTTCGCCTGTTTAGCCTCAGGGAGAGATGGGAGCTTCTCGATGTTGCAGAGAAATATCTTCTGTAGGTTTTGTTGGAATGTTAATACAAAAACCTCTGAGCCGTTTCTGCATTTTTAACAACATTAGGGGATTTCTGCTTATCAGGTGACATGCACCTAAAGCCTTAAATGAAGTTAAAGCAGCAGATACAAAGTTTAGCATCTTGTTTTGTGACTTCTAAAAGAAGATCTTTAACATTTGCACAACTTATTTCCTTCTCTGTCTTTGTGCACTTTGACTAAAAGTGCAGAGTCACAGAGAGGGAAGTTCCAAACCACAAGCTTCCATCAAACGAAGCAGATAGCAGCTTGCAAAAAGCTGCTCCAAATTAACACTTGCAAAGCATATTATTTTAAAGGTCTTCTCTGGCAGAATCGGTGTCAAATGACCACAACGTTGCTATCCTATAATTTAAATTCCAGTCCTCGGATCGCTAACGGGCTCTTGAATATGGTAGTACAGTCTTTTGGAACTCCTAGCGAGTCGTGTTTACAGACTGAGCGAAGGGAGCCTTGATTTTTATCACCTAGTCTGCAGTGGGTAAGCAGTTAAAGTTTATAGACCAGAGAACAGAGAGGGGGGAGCCATTGGTAGTTGCTCCAATGCATTAAGAGCAGACTGCAGTGTTTGCCTGCGAGACAAATATGCATGACTGTAAGAATCTGATCTTCTATTTTAAAGGTACTTAAACAAATCCTTTGAGCCCCGTGTAGCACCTTCCTGAATGCCTCTGCAGGAAGAAAAAATAAAACAGGGATTTCTCAGTGTTGGCAGGTCACCAAGGAGAACAGCCTGAACATGATGAAGTAAGCAGTAAAGGCAGGGAAATGTGGAAAACTAATAGAGTGGTAGGAAAAGATTCATGTTCAGGGACATGCATTGACAGGCTGAAGAATGCCTGAATGGAAGTCTGAATATTGGGGCTGTGTTGCTACTCCTTGGATCTTATTTGACAGAATCACTGATCCTCTGGAAGCACATTGCTTTCTGAGGAAAGGTGAAATGCCTGTATGAAATGCAGCACGGTGCATGTTGTTTATGGCTCTGTAGATCTGATCCAATATCTGCAGAAGACAGGATGTGAAAGGAGCTTCTCTTGGAGGTCTGCAGTCTTTCTGCAGCCAGCTGTCGGTGAGCATTTGCTTCTGTGCTCAGAAAATGAGGCGAGTGTTAATGTTTTTAAAAAAGCAAACAGTTTAGATCTGAAATAGCTTATTTAAAACGTCAGTGTGGGAAAGGATATGATGTTTTAGAAAACTTAATTTAGCATGCACAGCACAAATGAAATGGTAAAAAGTTAAAAAGGCAATTTGTCAGCTGAGAGTTTGGAGGAACTGGGTGTAGATGCAGTCGAGCTGATTTTGATATCACAGCTTAGTTGAAAAATGGTATCCCCCGTTCTTTCACTTTGAGCTCTGATACACCTCTATCAGTTTAATAGGTTGCTTGGTGAAGTTCTGTTTTTTTGTTGTTGTTTTTTTACAAACAGTCCCACAATTTTCCTGAAACTCCTTTTGATAAACGGTAAAATTCTTGATAGATTTTCTGATGGTGAGCTGATCATGTCCCTCATCTCTGGAAAATAAAGTGTTTTTCCGTTTTGTTTCTTTTTTCCATGGTGTGTTGTATTTGGTTAGTTGCCAAATGTATTTTCTGTTCTGGTGTCCAAATAATTCAATTTTGGACTCATCCGTCCAAAGGACATTATTCCAGACATCCTGTACTATGTCTATGTTGTCTCTGCCAAACTTTAGTCTGGCTTTCACGTTTTCCTCGGAGAGCACTTTGCTCACTTCCCATAAAAGTTCAGGTTGAGCTTTTTGGCTTTATAGGCGTACACTTTCATATCAACATCAGCAACATTTTGGGGTTTTATAGAAACTTCTCATCTTGTGGTCTGCTTTAGGGTGAAGTTACGTGAATGACAAAATCTGAGCATGCTGACAGTGGACTTGAATATCCTCCACCTGTAGAGCATTTTCCATGCAGTGAAATGCTTCATTCCAGATTATTTTTGATATCCATTTAAATGTAACCTTCGAAATGCTGAGGAAAAATAATCCAAAAACAATCAGATGACAAACAAGACCATGTAATTTTGGACAGGAGTAAATCTGGGGATGTAATAATTTTCTCCTTTAGTCACAGAAATGTTTCAACTACATTTACAAAAATAAATACATGTATATAATGTATTTTTGTAGTGTAACAAAAAATAGCAGAGTAAATACAATGAAGTTGATAAAAGTTGTTCTGTCTGATAAATATCTACGGTGGAAGAAGGCAGCACAGCAAGTTGGGTTAAGCTCAAGCTATTACAAATTGGTAATTATTCTGATCAATCTCACCACAAAGCCTGAAGTTGCAGAGTTTGCAAAAACCAACACTTGTGTTGCTGCCAAAAACTGTAACTGCAACCATAGATTACATAAATCATCTCCAGTCTAGCAGCTCCAAGCATATGAGGAGCAGACTTTGGAGATTTTAGGGTTACCAATATATTAAGAAATGACTCACATTGACCTGTACTGATTCCAATTTATCATACGTCCTTATATTTGTCTTTAGAGGCAAAAAGTGCATTTTAACTCTTCATAATACCCTTAAATATAATTTTAATCCATTTACTTGCAGATTTTCTTACTTCTTGCTTTTATAAGGTCTTGAATATCAAAGCTGTAATAATAAAAATCAAGTTATTAATAGTAATTACTTTTACCTTATCCCTCATATTTCTTTCTTCTTTGAGATTGTGGGTTATTAATTTAACAAGTACCTGCAATCTTCGATTACCTCTGACATTGTAGTTTTAATTTCAACATTTTAATGATCTATGCAGCATAAAGAGCCGCTTCTTTATCGTGTGGCTGGATCTGGGCTCATTTCAGATTGGACTTTTTAACACCACCCACCCATGTCTGACTGCTCTGTTTAATAAAATCTGTCATCGCTTTACATGAGCAACATCACAAAAAGATAAGTCAATTAAGAGCCCAGACCCACACACAAAATACTTTTCCTAAAAACGATTATGCATTTTGTAGTTTATATAAAGTTTGAAACATATTCATGTTGGTCAAAAATAACTACAACAAAAAATGCATGTAAAGGCAATATGAAACATAAAATAACACATCATTTTTTTTCTAAGTGCAAACGAGTATCATTATTAAAACAAAATCACACGTGTGTTCCTCCTCCCTTCACTCATCACAGCTCACAAGCCCAGTCCTCTGGATCTCAAGTGTCATAGATGATCTTAATGTTGTGTAATCAGCAGTGAAAGTAAGATGATAAGACAACAATGAGCATATTCTCCAACAAAAGGATGCATTTGGTTTATCAGGGATGCTGATTTCAAGGTCTTAAATTGCCAAGTCCAGTTTTTTTAAGTCATGTTCAATGAGTACAGCATTTTTATTACAACCAAAGGTAACATAATTATTTAAGTGTGCTATAAAATGGTATTATGTGTCTGGAATATGCATGCTGTCTCTTTAAAATAGGCAATCTTAAGCGTGCTTAGATGGTCTCAAGTGTTTGTGGATTTTAACAACTCCCAAGTGGCTGTGACCTCTAACCCCCAACGGGGGTCCATTGTATATCCTGCATAGTACAGTTTTAACGTTCATGCAAACAAAGGTGTTTTTTTCCCCCTGTTATCAGAATCATATATCAGGAGCATTGGTAGGTTAAATTCTTTAAGGACACAATTTGTTAACAGATCGGCAACATGGGACTGAGATTCAAGTAGAAAAAACTCAAGGACAGTGTTGTTGGTGGTTGATTAGGAACGTGAGTTCACCTTGGGAACACGACCAACTCCTTTTCTCCCTGTACTTACCCCAGTTTGGAAAGACTGTTTGTGTGAGATCCTCTGTAGCTTTAGCCACCAGTGTCTTACTTCTGTCATCTTTGCGCAGACTGTCACAACTGCCAACACACGCACGGAAGAGTAATGAAAGATAGATGAGCTGCACAAGTCTCTGAGTTGGTGTTAAGATGTTAGAGCTGTTTAAATAATGCTGAAAGTTGAAAGTGACATTGAAGCAGCGGCACCTTCAGGCTTCTCATTTGACAGCCAGGAGGATCTCACACTTTGACGTTCAACTTGTGCTTTCTGCTGTGATTTAAGGACCAATCCCTATTAGCCTCAGTGTGCTTTTGAGGAACTGAGATTCCAAAATATGTCAAACATTTTGAACTTCAAAGCCTTGCATTAAATATGCCTCATTGCTGCGGGTTTGATTTTTATTTTGCTTTGATCTGGGGATTTTTTTATGCATGCAGTATATCTCCGCTTCTGAATAGTTGAATACTATTGTAAGCTGAAGTTTGGGGTGGGCAAGCAGGAAAGAAAATCCACAAAAAACATCACTAATCACTGACAAAAAATAGAAGAAAAAAGGAAACATTAGTAACTCACTGAAAAAAGCAGAAATGTATTTGGCATCAGCACTAGATTACATAAATTTAGCTGCAGATCCGGAGTAAGCAGTTTGTTAGCAGGCTAGAAGGCATCTTGGGTAATCTTTTGGCAGGTATGAGCCCATGAATCAGTCTTTGGCATCCAGGTCATCAATCCTCAATGTAATAAACGCAGAAAGTAGACTTTCCGCCCACTCCCCCTGACTCCACCTCCCATATTCAGAAAGGTTAACTCATGATCACCGTGACCTCCAATACTCGCCGTATTTGCATCGAGTTGCATGCGCTCATAAGTGCTGTGGTGGGTGTGCTGCTCGTCTCATTGTGTTTGGTTGTGTACCTGCTCGGGGTGATAAGGCCCATAGTGGAGCGGGTCTTTTGTTCTGCCAGAATTAGTCATCCCCTCCGCGGCAGCAGGGGTAAATTAAACCCTGCCTAATCTAAGGTTCAAGCCCAGATAGTTAAAACTTAAGCCTGTTGTCACCAGTGTTGCTGTGTGGCTTTTTTTTGACATTTGTAGCTATAAATATATATCTTTCCCCTCTTTCAGTTTGAGGCTGGAGCGTGTCGGCGTGTCTCTGAAATGCACACAGTGAGAGAGTCTGGCGAAGCCTCTTGTGTGATTCTCAAGTACGTCGTTGTGTGTTTTTGAAGCATTTATCTGTATGCAAACGCGCGAGCGAACGGGAGCAGCTTGTGGCGTGTGGTTGGAAATCATATTAATTGAAGTGGTCAGAAGTGTTTTTTTTTGTCTGAGTCACAGGCAGCTGCTGAGGTGTGACACACAAGTCTGGGTTCTTTATATCTCACTCCTTCTTCTGTTGCTATCTTGGTTCTCTGCCCTTTAATTGTCTGTCTGCCTTCCCTTCTACCTCTTCCTCTTCTGTGTTGTGACCTCCTCCTTTTTCCTCCTCCTCACCCACCTACCCCACGACTCGGCTGCTTGTGCTCGTCGGCTTCCTCCCTCCTCTTCTTCCTCCTCCTCCTCTCTTTCTCGCTGGTCTCGCTTTCCGTCACGCCAGTCACAGCAGCAGCGGCGGCAGCGGCAGCAGTGGAGCCGGCGGCTCACTTGAGCCACTTCTCAGTCAGCGCAGACTGCAGTGTGCATGTTGGTGTGTGTTTGATGTGTTTCTATATTTACAATGCATAAATCAGCCAGCGTTCCCGCGGCTCTTTAAGGAGCAAACAAGACATATATATGGAGTTACTCTAACCGTGGACTGGTGGGAAAGATATGTGACAGGACCTTCCTGGAGCTCATTAAGAAGAAGAAAAAGAAGGAAGACGTAACATCACTTTTTCCTCTTTCAGCCCCTCCTTCACTCTCCTCTCTCTGTGTTACTTGCTGGGATTCTCTAACACCTAACTGTAAGTTGACTTCCTCGCATCCATCTGAGTGTGTTCGCTGCTGCTCCTCGTTTGGCTCTCAAATTTGTGCCTAAGTGCATGTCATGACACCTCTGATGAGTTAATTAGGCCAATTTGTAGAGCCGGTTCTGTAGTGGAAGATGAGCGCTGTCGACTAGACGCCACTGACCTGTGTGGTTTGTGTCTGTTAATGAACAGGATGCATGTTAATTGGCTGCTGTTTATGTAAAAAGGCTTGTGGGAGCAGTGTGCAGTGAGCATCCTCTGCATCGGGGATTTTCTTGAGTTTGGAGGGAAAAAGGAGGAAGATTGAAAGAGCGTGTCGGTGTGCGTCTTCGTGTCATTCTGTCACCTCGGGCATCAGGGAGGATCGATGGATCTGCGCCTTTAGGTGGACCGTTTAGCTCTGCCAAGTGATGAACACACACTGTTGCCTTGAAGGGACCACAGAGGAGCGTTTGAGATCGCCTGAAGGCTCCTCAGCTCTCTGCACAACTGTCCATCACTTCCAGGATATTGTGGAAAATTCAAAAGTTTTTTCCTACTAAGTAGGCAGATCAAAAGTTGTTTTAATAGGTCTGAAGCTGCAGGACCAACAGAAGCAGAGAGAAAAATGAGTCAGAGGTGAAGAAAAGAACAGAAGAAGAACAAAATGTTTAATCCTGGAAGATGTTTTCTCACTTTGATTTTTCTCAAGTTTTCTGGGTAGCGTTTCTTTGATCAAACATTGAAAGATGCTTTCAGGAGCTTCATTATTTTTACATCTTTGTTGTTGTAAATTCAAAGGTTTTTTTTCTTTAGTCACATTTGTATGTTTTATATCATTAAACTTGCTCTAATATCAATGAAAAATCACCTGAGAAATCAGAAAAAATTTGCAAATTTTAAAAGAAATAAAAAATTTCCACATTAACCTCTGCTTTATCGGGATTTAACTTTTTGTAAAGCTGAGTTCAGGTTCAATAACAACCAACCTGGATTGCTTCCTGCAAGATCTGTAGAATCAGGAAACAGGTTAAACAGAACCTGCCTGACAGAACGAAGTAGGCTTAAAGATTTCAAAAAGCAAGACATCAAGAACAGATGAGAGACAAAATGGTTTGGAAAAAGGCTTTTTTTAAGTTTTGAGGATTTTGTTGTTCTGATCAATAACAAATCATCAAATCATTTCAGAGAACATGGTTGTGTAGTGTGATGATCTGAGCTTAGAACCACAGTTCTGCTCTATAGCAAGGTTTTTAAAATGGTCTAGTCAAAGTAGTCAGTTAAATCTTATTAGTGTCGCCTTTGATTCTCAAACTGGCCACAAAAACCCTCCAATGTGGGTGAATTTCTACAGTTTCTCATGTTAGTGTGGGCCAAAATAAAACAGCTGAGAGAGCTAAGGGTGACACAAGCCAATTAGAAGCTAGTTTCTATCATCAGAAAATTACAATTTGCATTTACTCGTTTTGTTTTTTTTCTGATATTAAATCTGCTTTGATGTTTTGAAACATTAAATTATGACAAGGGAAGAACTGAAGAAATACGAAAGGTGGACAATGATTTTTTTCACTGCACTGTGGACTTTTGAAGCCAATTTCCAGCTGCTCTCTCTCAGCTCATAAGTAATGGCTACACAGGGACACGATGCGTCTTTATGGTGCATAACAGCCGTTGTTCTCTGGCTTATCGGCCCAAACCGAGACGAGCTGCTGCACTTCAGCAATGAAGAATCGACGACGTGCATAATGAGAGATGCTAGACTGATTAATTCATGACTAATCTTCTGCTGTACCTAAGCTGTTCTGTTTGTTTATTAATATTATGCTTTTTATCCGTATGTTCGATTAGTGCGCATGCTTACCCTCTTCTGAATGCCTAATAGTAATAAACAAGAGAATATGCTTTGGGGCAGCATTTTGCTGGACATATTTGAGTATCTGTGTGTGTTTCTGCAGGAAAATGTGGAAAAGGAAATGATTTAGAGAAAGGTCAGTGAACAGGATGCCCTTTTTTCTTATCTGATGCACAGTACTACGGAGAGAAAAGGCTGTACTGCTTTCAGAAGAGGAGGAAGGTGAGATGTAAAAGTGAGGAGGGAAGAAAGGTGGAGAAACAGAGCATGTCAGTTTAACTCGGTGGGCCTCAGGTTGTGTAGCGGGTCTCTGTGGGGTAAAAGCACCAGAGTGACCGCAAACACCTGGAGTTGAGCAGTGAAAATAAACCAAAAAACAGCCAATGTTCTTACAGAAAAAAGGAAATTCTCCTTGAGTTTGCAGCGTGTTGAAAAAGTATTCATACAATCTGGACTTTTTAACTTTTTTTTCAGGTTTTCCATTTTAAATCTACAAAGTTTGAAGTATTTATTGCAGTTTTATTGGATCGATGAACACAAAGTATTGATTCTTATGTATGAACATGCTTATATATAAAGACCTAAAAGATCCATATTTAGTTCACTCCAACTTCAGTTTCTCTGTAAAATAAATGCATTCCCACACCATGATGCTGCCTCCACCATGTTTCACACTGGTGCGTTCAGGGTCCTGTGCAGTGGCAGGTTTTTATCACAGTGTTTTTTGAATGCAAGCGAAAACTTCAGCTTTGTTTTAATCCGACCAGAAGATCTTGACATATTTGCTGTGTTGCCTGTGTGGCTTGTGGCAAACTTTATCAGGATTTTTTTGTTTTTGATGATAATTTTTTTTTTGCCAATCTATCAGTGCACAAGTTGTCTTATCAACGGCTTGTGTGTTCCCTGGTTTTCTAACATCTTAGGCGTTTTGAATTGAACCCTGCAGGATTCGTTACTAACTGGATGATTTTAGAGGGATGTTTGTTCAATCGGGGCATCAGACGGGGGTTAAATTGAGGGGATTTTTACTGGTAAAGAAAACATGTATCAAATTTCTGCTAGTTGACACAATAATTTTTTGTCAGTCTTTTTTGTAACTTCCAAATAAGACACTGAAGTTTGTGTTTTATAATAGCTATAGCTAATTTCCACTGCTGTTAAAACTCAGCTTTAACTCTTTTCATTACTAAAACAGTTTATTGATGAGAAATCTGGAACTGTATGAATATTGTATACCCTGGGTGAAAGGCATCTACTGCCTGTTCTATCACATTATACAGAGTCTCTTGAGATGGCATTTTGTTTCAGATTGGTGCTACATAAATAAAACTGACAAGAATTGAATTGAACTTGTCAGCTTTGCTGTGTTTCAGGGAGTCACTGCGGCTCTGCTCAGCCATGCTCAGTTAATCAGAGCAGCTTTATGACCCAAAACTTCTGACAAGGTTACATTTATCATGTTGGTTCTTTTCTTTTTCTTTATCGTTCATCCAATTTTCTATTCAAGTTCCGACACATTGCATGTTTATTTTTGATTGAAATCTGCGAGTTATGCTAATTTCTAAAAGTTTAAATTTGGTATAAGTCTGTATGACATTTTAACTTAATTATAATCTTAAGTTTCAGAATATTATTTAGAAAATTATTACTCTTTTCAACAGACAGTTTGAGGATATGTCTCCAAAATAAAGAAGAAAAAAGATTGTTTGACTAGTGTCATCAGTTTGGAAACAAAGCTGAACACATTTTGACTTTACATCTTCACCAGCATGCAGGCAGCTAATGAGCTTACAAATATATAAATGCCAGAATGTAATGTGACCAATCAAGAGTGCAGCATATAATTATCTAAACAGAAACATTTAGTCAAAGTTATAATAAACGCTATAAAAAAATACAGAAAGGCTTATTTACTTACTTCATTTCATTTACTGTTCAAAATGAAGATGCTACATGTTGACATAAACAAAAGTCTTAAATGAAAATAGTTAATTTGGACAAAATACAACTTTGTATGTTCTACCTCTTTCCCCAAAAGTCAATTCTCTGTTGCATAAACAACTAAACATCACCAGATGCATCTTTAAACAGGCAATGTGTTAATGTTAATATAATAGTAATAAAGAGAAAACGTGTAATCTTTGTAATGACACATCACTCCACTGAATCGATGTGCTCACTATAAATTAAATATTATGTTCTGCTATTTTCTTGAAAGTAAATATTGATCTATTTTCTTTGTTTTCTTCAGACAGATTGTGCTACAGATTTGTTCCATAAACAGAAATGCAACGTTCTGATCCTCTCAAATTATCAAATGCTATCTCTTTTCATAAATCTTTTTGCATATGTGCTGGTAGTAAACTGTTATGTACTTTAAAAATAACTGGCAGAATACAATAGTCCACCAAGTCGTGATATGTCATTGATTTTAAGTTGATTTCTGCAGCGTAAGACACAGAAAAGACACTTTTCAAACACAAAACACAATTAAAATAAAAATCTAAACAAAAGGAGCTTCTTAAAAGGTCTTTGTTGGTGTCCTCTTATGAAAGAAGTGGTGACTGATTCACACCACACAGCTGTGAATTCTGTGTGAAGCTGGCCTCTCCATGTCATTGTCTCTAATCATTTTTAATTTTCAAGGATCTCCTCTTTGAAAAGTGTTTTTTTTTTTAGAAATCTCAGTTTTCTCAACAAAATCCAGTTTGCATGTTGACAGCACTGCGTCTTGTTCAGAAAGTCTCCATGCTGGTGTAGAGAGAATCCAACAACTTTTGAATGTACCACTGCTGCAGCACATCTGAATCAAATGGCTGAATGATTTGATTCAGGTGTATTGGAGCAGTGATGCATTTAAAAGTTCAAAGGTCAGGACACTGGACTTGAGTTGCAGAGCCATTATGTACTGGTAACGGAAATCCTCTTCCTGAACAAAATATTTACTGTTTTTGGCTTTTCTCCTCTTTAACTTTAAAACTAAAAACGTTGATAATAGTCAATTAGTTCTCTTATCTCCTAGCTTGGTGTCAGAGGGCTTTTATTCAGAGTTGGTTTTTTATAGCCTTACTTGCTAATTTGTGCAGCTTTTGGCTGTTTTTTCCAAGCAGCATTTCCTCAAAAACAATGCAAATTTCTGCTGCCAGTTTTTTCCCAGCCCTCAAATTTGCCTCCTACTGCAGGAAGAAGCTGAGTATTACATCCAGTACATGGGGTGGCATTACTTTAATCTGCATACCGTTACACCAACACTCTCTCAGGAGCCTGTCGGTGGTGGTTGTGTTTGAGCCTCAAATGCCGGCACGAAGATCGGAAGTAGAGGTAAAAAATAAAAACTTGAATAATAACATTTATTGTGAAATAAAAAATAGAGGTAATCTGACTGTAGTTCACTAAAACTGGAACATTTTCTCCTTGCAAAACACTCCAACCAATTTTTTAATGGTAAACCAGGTTGGATTGGGTAGATTTTTTCCCTTTTTGTGTTAATTTTGCTTATTTTTGTCTAATATTAACATTTGAGTATGATTCAGAACACTTTTTCACAGCTTACAACTTGTTTAAATCTTTCTGTAAAACATACAGCACAACATAAAAGTACATCGACAATATTGTCTGTTTCAACTTTGTTGGTGCACTTTTATGTTGTGCTTGAAATGCCTGACTGCAAAACTACTCCCCCCTTGGGGGACAATAAAGTGACTGAACTAGAGGACGGCTGGGGAAAGCAGTAGACTTTCTTAGGTGTTAAAACGTATTGATTTATGTATTATTAGTAGTACTACTATCTTTTTATTGTTTACATGTTTTGGTATTGCTTTTATGGAGACCAAAAAGAGACCAAGATACTTAAAGTCAACATTTTTCTTGTCTTGAACCACAGCCGATTCTCATTCCATCATCTTACACATAATTAAGAGAATAACAAATTTAAACTCTAGAAACACAAAGTTTTGAAATAGTTTTATAAGACTTTGGTTTACCTTGATCCTTGGTAAAAATCAATATTATTTAGTTCTGTCAGATAAATGATTTACTGCTTTTTGTGTCTGACAGACAGTTCAAAAGAATAACATACAAGCCTTTTTATCTTGGGAAATTCAAGCAGGCCTTTTCGTTATTCTCATAGTTCTTTTAAAGTCAGATGTGAATTGGATAGAATAATAAATAAATGAATATCTGCAGACATAATCCTGACTGGTACTAGTACTGGTTGGTATTTGTTATTTTACGTTTGCCTTGTCTTAGATGTGTGTATCTCCTTTTCACAGCCTCTTTTTGTTTTCATTGTCTTCTGCATGAAGGAAAGCCCAGAAGCACTGCATGCTCACTAACAATACCTGAAACTCATTTACATTCATAAAAAAACATAATTCTGTGTTTGTCTTCAGAGGCGAGTCAGAGCTTCGGATATGCCTATAAAATGAAGCAGAAATGGACCTCTTCTGTATAAACGTTTTAGTGTTCAATGAACCGTCAGAAACGATATGGTGTGCAGAACAGAAAGGCAAAAACAAACACCTTTTGTTGTTTCTGTCCGATAAGAGTTTGAAATTAGGCTGTAGTATTCCAGGCTACAAAGCCATTTACCCAGTCCATAAAAATATTTCCCATTTAAAAAAATGTTCATATCAGCACTTAATGTTCATTATCTTTACTGGTCACCTCAGACTGTTTGCTGCGGCCTTTTCTCCTTGTGACACAGTTTAGCATGGCATCTTGGTTGCAGGTGCAGGACGTGCTGCATCTGTATGTGTGTCAGCACACGTATCTGTTCGGGCCGTGAGGGTGTGCGTTTTCTTCCAATGCAGATCTGCGTTATTGATGGGCTTGTCCCGTACTCTTCCCTCCGTGACCCAGTTCTTGTGCTCTGACGCCCCTTGCTCATATCTTCCCTGCAGCAAATGCATGTTGCCAGAACAGCAAGAAAAAAGAGAGACATTAGCCAAGAAGAAAAGAATGTTGGTGTGTTTTTTATTGAAAAGATTACATGGTTTTGCCTATTCAAAACTCTTTAGTTGTTTCTTTATATTTTGATTCCTATGACTCTTGCAGGCATTAATTCCTGAAGTGGAGAGATGAACCTGTGTTGTATAGACAGACAAGAGAGCAAGGAGCCCTTTTAAGTTGAATATTTTACACTTTGTATGCAAAAGTAGTATTTTATTACCAAAAGTTTGATTCCAAAAGAGCTGTTCATGGTCTCTCAGATCTTTTGTTGGGTCTTTGTTGGATTGATTCCTGTTTCTTACATCATTGATTTTCAGAAACAGTTCTTGTGTTGGAAGTCAATTTTCAGGGCTGACGTTTCTTTTTGTCTTTTACCCGTCTACTTTCCTTAGATTGCTCAAGCTCCCCATATAATCCAATAAGGCATAACATTGTGACCACTCGTCTAATAGTGTGCCAAAAGAGACTGAAAAAGTCACCAACCATCAGGGAATACAGGTTCCATGAAGGAAAGCTTTGTAATAGAGCTTAGGTAGATGGTACGTACCAAAGCAGAGTCAACATGAATCCCTCCCAGGATCACATTGCCTCCATTGGTGTTTCCTGGTGCCATTTGGCAAATATATCATTGGGAAGAAGAGTTTTCTTCTTCTTTTATATAATGTATACCCTTCCAAAAATTGGGTTCAGGCAGTACTTTGCAACTCCAATATGAAACACACTAATACTGCAAACACACAATTATCTGACCTTGTCGAACTCACTGAAAACCTTATACTGCCCATTTTTGGGGCAGTTCAGCAGGTAGGACTTCATCCTGTAACCAGTCTTTGTAACTTAGTGAAGTAATGAATGTTTGATAAATGGTCTTCTTATATATGTATGGTGCCGTCTTTGAGCATTCAGTGACTTTTCTTGCTGAAGCACTTTATTGATCCGGGTTCTGTGTTGTCTCTGCAGAGCTCCTTCCTCGGTAGTGCGACCTTTTCCATCGGGGATCTGCTGAGGGCTAAAGATGGACGACTGGCCTTGAGCCTGAGGTGAGAGCATGTTACTTTCATTCTCGCTTTTCCATTTTGCTTCTTAGAGTCTGCTGATTAAGAACTGACAGATGAGCCTGAACATGACACCGAGTCGGGCAGAGAGAGTTTTCCACAGATGTTGTAACAGCAGGTGTTGCAGGAGCTGCCACCGTTGTTTGCTTCAGACATGTTGTGTTAATATCAGGGAATGCAGGTCTCTCATCTCTGCTGTCTTTTTTTGGAGAGGAAATGAATGTGTCTCTAGAAGAGTTTGAATCAAATGTAAGGAGATATTTTTTTAAAAGAGGCCAAAAATGATTGCTTAGGGTCAGGTTTCTACAAGAGAAGATTTGTTTTGCACTAATGCCTTTAAAGAGCTGTCAAGAGCAACAATCTGCTCTTTGCTTATAATATTTATTAGCAGAGTCAAACAACTGCTCATTTTTAGAATGAATGTGAAAATATTTGAGTTTATTTTATTTGCAGTTTCTCTAAATTACCAGCTTTTCAGCAGGCATTATGCAAACATTAATGCTTCATAGGAATAATATTGCAAAAAGAAAAGTTAGAAACATAACTGTAGTGTTTTGAGGTGGCTCAGGGAAGATGTTAATTTAGATTTACATATTATTTGACATTATTTACATTTGTCTTGGATATATACAGTTGCAGCATATAATTAATGTATTTACTGGGATTTTATTTAATTGAGCAACACAAGTACTGCATAAATTTGAAGTGAAAGATGTTTTTTCTCCTAAAAATCTGGAAAGCTTCTATATTCATCCACGTTTATATTGGTACCTTGAAAGGAAATCCAGTGCAAACATTTGCCTTCAGAAGTCACCTACTCATAAAGTAGACTCCACATGTGTGTAGTTTCATCTAAATATAAATCAAGAACAATATTGAATAAACAGCATCATGCAAACCAAGACATTTGAGAAGTTCACCTGGACTGATCAGAAAAGGAGAACATTACTCCGAGAACCAGGCGAGCTCTGGAGAAGCTGCAGAGATCCACGGCTCAGGTGGAAGAATCTGTTTATAGGGCAACTATCGTTTATGATCTCCACAAATCTGACCTTTATGGGAAATTCACAAATAGAAAGCCATTGTTGAAATTAATTCAACTTTTTCAAATAAAATTTGACGTAGCAATGAAATCTGCAACTATTTTCCTCCTATTTGGAGAGATAACAATGCATTGTTTCCAAACAATGAGTGATGCTGCAGGTTGTATGGCAATGGAATAACGCATCCCTGACTCATATACAGGTGAAAAAAATATTCATTAAATAAAAAATATATATTATAAATTATCATATTCTAGTCTATACAAATAAGCTAAAAAAAGTCATACCTTTTAAGAGTTGGTGGTGACTAAATGCTTTTACTTCTGATGAAATTATTATTATTTTCTATTATTGCTATGGAAAGGCCTGGCTGTGTACATGCTTGCCAACATCATTTGCAAAGCGAGGCAACTTGCTTGTGTTGAGATTTCCATAAATAGAAATAAATATGTGCGAGCTCCACCTAAATGCATGTATAATGTCTCATTCAAACGTTCTGTTTCCTCAGTAGAGTTGTTTAGACTCTTGTCTCTTCTTCTACAATTAAAAGAACAAACAAGATCAGGTTTGCAGACCTTTATGACCCACAAAATGCTTTGTGAATCTGCTGTAAGTGTAGAGGATGGGTAATTTGGTTACATGATTCGGATGTTTTGGACATATTTTGTGTCTATTGAGACCACTGGATCAAAATAAAAAACACGAGATCTATCCACGTGAGAATCTTGGAAATTGATGTTCACAAGCTTGAAAATTGATGTTCACTATCAATTTGCATCTAAACTGGTTGAACTTGAGCTCTTTAGCAGGAAGAATGGGCTGAAATGTAAATCTGTGGATGTACGGATTTATCAGGTTATAACTTAAATGCATTCCACACTGTTCAGATTTATACTTATGAAAAACAGTAAAACAATGTATCAGAACCAATCGTATGCTACGTTTTGTTGGGCTACCACATTAAATCACAATAAATATTGTGGTGGTATAATGTTAGAAAGTGATTGATTGATTTCTAGCTGCCAGTATTGGTGACAATCTGCTGACCATCAGATTCAGTCATGTGGTTTTCTAAAAAACTTTCCCAAATTTCCCAAAACAATTTTTACAAATTCTTACCTTGAACAACTTAAGTGTTGGCACCGTGATACTGTTCATGGTGGCAGACCAGAAGCAAAATGTTTCTGCTTGAACCTTTGAGTCATCTTTCAGACAAATTGAAGATGTGTTGCCTTCTTGAAGCAGAGGCAGTTCTGTGACAGCAAAGTAATCACAAATGATGGTCTTGAGTGATAAACTGGATTGCCTTGGCTGCATGGATGGAGGTGAAGGTCAGCAGGGTTACCATGGGGACCAGGAGCAAAATCCCATATGCTGGATCAGAGAGGGCACTTGTGGTGATGGTGTGTTGGATGTTTCTAAACAGATAATAAAATGTGCATTTTGTCATTCATGTTTGTAGGTTCTTAACTTTCTGTTTGTGTTTACTCGACTGACACAAAATAAGGCGCATGCAAAGAGTAGAACAAAATAAGCATCAGGTTTTATTGCTTGATAAAACAGTCTTTATTTCCACAACCACTTTTTTCCTCATCTTCAAGCCTTCAGTCTCTGTTCATCCTGACTCTATTTCCTTTTCACTTCGCACTCTAGTCATATCTGGAAATATGTTCCATCAGCCATCTCCTCTCATTATGTGCCTTTTTTCTAATTTGTTGTGCCATGTTTTCCATTTCCTGTAGGTGATCCCTAGTCACCAGGCTTAATTGTATCTTGCAAGACTATATGAGATGCAGTCAGAAAAGAAATTACAACCTCACTCCCTCATGTGTGTCTGTATATTTCTGTGAGGTTTTATGTAGAGCAGATTCTGTTAACAAAGCTGGGATTGGTTCTGCAACCACTGAAAAGAAATGTACAAATATTAGTTTTTACTCAAACATCACAGATATGACACAAAACTATTTAATTTCAATACTCTTGTATCCTCCTCAGTATACAGGAGTTCATTAACAAAAATAATTCAACAGTCCAGTTAAATTCTCCATTAAACAAACTCACTAATTCAGTAACACTCAACTAAACTCCTGAGAAAAATATAAATGAATGATGAAATCAGTAAACGACTAGAAACATTAAAATTATACAATAGCTTTGTTAGTTTAGCTGGCATTTAGCTTTTGAGAAAATGGGACACTTAGCATGTTTTTATGACTTTTTTATATAGCTTAGTGGCAATAAAGGGAAAGCCATTTTTCAGTAATATGGAGTAAACTCACATTGCATAATTAAAATGACACTATCAGTCAATAGCCTCGTGAAACACTGTGTTAATTGCAGGCACCATGACCTGCAGTTGGAAGGAAGTTTAGCAACAAAACTGCTCATTTATCTCTGTCCAGATAGAAGCCGTATTTGAGCGGTCCTGCTGTGGACAGTTTGATGGTGCTGCTGCTTATCTCCAGGGAGACATTTCAGGCTCATGGAGAAGAAAAAAATGGAATCCAGTGAATGGAAGAGAGGAGAGGAGAGCATTCGCTGCGTTTGTGGGAAAACTAGCTGTGATCAGCCTCTGTGCTAACCTCTCTAGCAGGTTGTCTTTAGCCTCTTCCCTCAGCTTCTGTAAACAGACCCGGTTGGCTCATGTCATCCTCTTTGCTCCTGGGAAAACAGACAGTTGTCATTCGCACATTGAAGAATGTTATCAAGCAGCATCCATACTGTCTTATTTTTTGGTAATTCTCAAAGATTCGGTTAAAGTAAACCTGGTCTTGAGAAAGAAAGTTCTGAAAACTATCCAATCATTTTTAACGATTATTCAAAAAGTGGAAAAACTCAGGGTTTTACTATACAAGTAGAAGAGTCAGACGAGAACAAAAACAGCTGATGTTGTGCTTCCAGTTTGCCTTTCTGTTGCCATTGTTGGACTAAATGTGTTAGACTGAGTGAAACATACATAAACACACAGACCCACAGAGCAAATGGCCCACATTTGATGTGCAGTTTGCTTGTTGCTTCATCCAGAGAGAAAACATTTGGATGACGAGGAGCTTTACATGCATCTATACTGTATGATTCACTCTGGGCTGTTTGACCTGTGGAAGAGTTGATGACTCACACTGCAAATTAGTTCTGCTGGGCAAGCAGCGCAGGAGCTGCAGCACTGACATGGGCAGGAATGCAATTCAGTGTGCACAAACAGATGCTTCATTTAAATATAAAGTCCTAATCCCCACTCAGCCAGTTGTTGCAGAGAGTCAGTTAATTTGAGCTGCTTCGCTCAGTGCAGAGAATTTGGGGCCGCTTTATCTCCATAAAGCAAGGATTGATTCCCTTCAGTGCATCTCCAAACTAATATGGCTCTGGCCAACTTCTTTTCATAAGCTTTGGATTTGCATTACTTGCAAGCATATGTGGAGAGAAATTGGTATTTGACTAGCACCACTGAGAATATGTGATTTTCCTTTTCTTTCTTTGTCCCTTCAGTGAAGTTTGCTGTGCTACAGGGCTGTCTGGCTCAGGGCTTATTCCTTATTCCCATGAATTTTCTGCATTTCAGCTGCTCTCTCAGGTCTCACGCTCACTTTCATGCGAGACTGGTTAGGATGTTTGTCACGGATTGTTTTTGTTTGCAGTGTGACACGACCAGTTTGATTTGGGTCACTTTTCTGAGCGGTTCCTGACAGTGTCGTGATGAATGAACGGGAATGTGGGATGATGGTCCGTCTCTATGGGAGACTTCAGAGGCCACTGAGATGATAATGAGAAGATTTTACCTTTTCTGTATGTATCAAGCAGTGCTGACTTGAACATAAAAGGAAAAAGGCAAACCAAAATCATTTTTGTCTGTTTGTCTTTTGATTTAAGAGCAGACATGTAATGCAAAAATACAAAATCTTACCAAGTATTTTTGGTGCAGTTTCTATTACAAATATATCAGTTTGTTTGACATAACACAAAGCTAACTTACAAGTAGCTTTTCTGCAAGATGGAGCTAAAAACGAGACTCATTAGAGGGGGCAACATTTTCCTGTGTTTTGTGGATTGTAGCCTGAGTCTCCTGTTGGTGTTTGACAGCAGTGTGTGGTCTTCAGCTGTAGCCCCCCCGCCTTCAGAGATGCTCCACATAGCCTGGCTTTAATGAGCTACTCTGTTGTCCATCTTCCATCTTAAATTTATCAGTCTTTTCTCCTCTGACTAGTCCTATTCTACAAAGTTATTTCTTTGTTTTTGATAATTCTCTGTAAACCAAAGTGAAAATTGTCCAAAAAACACAAAAATGAGCTGCCATATGACCAGCTTATGTTGTGTTTTTACGGTTCAATACAGTCACTGAAGCTGCAGATATAATAAACATCACATACAGTACATTAACTATGCAGTCTTACTGAGGCTTATCAAGAGTTATCTCCATGCTGTTGTTGCCCTGAGGCTTGCAAAGAGCTTGCCGTTAGTCCCTCTGGTTGTCATATATGAACTCGGGTTCCCTCGTGACCGTTACTCACGCAGAGTGAAGCAGCTGACTGTAACTTCTGGAGTCTGGTTTTAAACATCGGGCTTGACGAGTTTGACAGTGGGGACTGAAGTCTGAATTGGTGAAGTGTTTTAATCTGACATCTTCTTCCATTTTTTGATAAACAAGAAATAAATATCCAAGCATTTTGCAGTATTTTACTTAATGTTTTCAGTTCACTTGGGTTGTAAAAACATCTTAAAGTTTAGAATATCTTCAAGCAGATGCACTGCAAAAACACAATATCTTATCAAGTATTTTTGGTTTAGTTTCTGGTGCAACTTTGTTACTACACTTGAAATAAGATAAGAATAACATACAAGTAACTTTTCTGCAAGAAATAGGAGATTGTTTTAAGTCAATAATTTGTTAAAATAAATAAAAAAAAATGTTTTCCATCGGTAGATAAATTCACTTTCAAGACATTTTTCAAATGTTATTACCTGCCAGTGGAACTATCACTTTTTCATCAGTATTAAAGATTTATTGACTTAAACAAGTTCCTGTATCTTCCTGAAAGGTTATCTGAGTTAGTTTTGTCTTATTTCAAGTGCATTAAATATTTGCATTAGAAACTAGACCAAAAATACTTGGTAAGGTTTTGTGTTTTTGGAGTGTGTGGTTGCTTTCAGTGCTGAAGGTCTCTGGCTATGTGTTGTAGTTTCTTTTTCACCTTACAGGAGTTAAATGTATTCTTATACTAGGATGTGCTTCATATGAAAATGTGCACATCAATGCATGAAAACATACTTATGACTTTTCCACTAGTTTTAATTTTTCAATTTCAGTCTTTTTTTTTGTCCTTTGCATTCATTCTTTTTCCTTCCCAAACTCTTCGACTCCAGTTCCCCTTTTGCACTTCTTGTTATCTCCAAAACTTTGTATGCTCAACAGCAGAAGCACTCTCTGACCCAGTTCTGCAGCTCAGAGTGAGATTTGATTTTGATATGAATTTGTATGCTTGCGTTAAGGGTGTTTTTATGTGTGTGTATGTGTCTGCATGCATGTGCGCATTAGAGATTTACTGCAGTAAGTCTTCATTTTCACAGACCACAGCTGTGCTGCCTTGCTCCATGGCTTATTTATCCACTCCCACCTTTCTGTACGGCTCCACCACCGACAGTTTAGGCCACTATCGTGATAATATCGTTTTTAGAGTTCTTTGGATCACCCTGCTCCAGTTCTCACACTTATCCACAGACATCCTACTCTGCCTCATACACAATATCCCCTGTGACCGATTCTATCTAAGCTTGACCTAAAAGACTAAAGATCAACAATGTGATCCGGTTAAAATGGAGAAAAGGACTGTAGCTGTAGCTTTGTGTGTTTGGGTGCGTGTCTGTGTGTGTGAGGGTATTATTTCTTGCGCTGCAGTGACATTAATATCAGCAAAAATTCGATTCGCCCACATTGAAGCTATTATTTATCATCTTCTGCTGAAAATGAACAATCCAGAAAAAAGGTTGTTGGTCATTTTTAATGGATGAAGCATATTCCCATTCATACACAGGTGCATCTAAATAATATCATTATAAAGTTGATCAATTCTCATATTTCATGGATTAAACATACAGTGTGAAATGTATCAAATATTAATTTCAGTTTTTGTTTCTGGTCATGCCTCAAATTCAAGCAATTAAAATCAGTTTTAATGCATAAAAGTGGAAATATGAAAATATTACACAGTATATTCACTCAATATTTGGTGAATATTCCTTTCGCATGAATTTTTGCATGTATGCAGCATTGAGGTGATCAACCTGCGGCGCCTCATCCGCTTCTTGGTAACCCACCATTGACTCTCTACGGGCTTCAGGTCAGCCATGCATACTGGCCAGAGGAGCAAATTGATGCCTCGGTCACTAAAGCAGGTACTGGCACTTCTGGCGGAGTGGGAAGGTGCCAAGTCCTGCTGGAAAATGAAGTCAGCATTTCCATAAAACTTGTCAGCACAGGGAGCCATGATGGACTCTAATAATTTTCTGGTAGCCAACACCCCCAAATCATTACTGACAGAGGAAAGTTCACACCGGACCTCAAGCAGGTTGGATTCTGCAACACCTCCTGTCTTTCTTTGGGTTAGAGAATATTTAAAATTTGGAAATGAAATGCAGAAAACAAGACTTTAAATCACTTGTTCAAAGTGATCACAAATCTTTGTCTGAAAAACACAATTTTGCAATTGCTGTGTTTCACCTATTCATGAGTTAAAGTAACTCATGATTAGGTTTTTTCACACATCCTCACTGAATCAGACAGTGAAATGTTCCCACTTCTCACCTTCTCTTTGACTCGGCTCTATGACTTCTTAAAATGACTCAGACACTCGACAGCAGCAAGTTAATTTTAACCCTTTTTGCTTCCTCCATCACTACGCAGGAGTTTCTGTGAAAGAAGTAATTTATGTTGAAAAGTCTACAAAATGGCAGTGAGACTCACCCCACTATCCAAATAAAATATTCAGGTTTCCCTTCTGGAAAAGTCTAATGTTAAATTGAAGTGTTTATCAAGTGCTTAATCAGAAATGGGGGGGAAAAAAAGCATGGAAAATGTTTTTTCCTAATAATATTCCTCATCACTTTACGTGCAATATTTACCTCCTATCTGTCAATCCATACATCCATAGTTTTTTCTTTTTGCTGCAGAAAATTGAGTAAAGTTTAAAACTCCAACAACCTCCGTGTCTCCAGGAAGCAATTGTCTCTCAATAGCCGAGGCTCCGGACCTCCTGTACGAAGCGAAGCGTAGAACAATTAGCTGCTTTCTACAAGATCATTAAAAAAGGGACTTGTGTGCATTTTTAGAGGCTGTCTCTAGTATTTCAGCTGTTCTGCTTCCCTAACCACTGTCTGTATTTACTGAAGGTATCAGAATCCGAGCAGTTCTTTGGATATTGAAATTGTGATGACAAAACATTTCTGAGGTATCGTACATAAAAACTAATAATCAGGATGACTATTTGCAATATTAATCTTTATTCATGGCTTTTTTTCCTTATCGTTGCAGCAGGAAATAGAAAAACATATGCACTGCAGCACTTGGAGGGAATAAAGAAGCCTTATCGACGAGCATACACAGATGGCGGGAAATATTCTTGCTGTGGTGTGCACATGGAGAGGGCCGTAGCAAGCAGTTTGCCTTTCTAAATGTTTTAAAGTGTGTGCTTATGTCGGGGGAATCCTCCAGTAAAATGCATTTAATGAATATGGAATGAGTTTACTCACATCCAATGCACACACGAGGCATTCATGCATACATTACATTAGTATGAGTACACACATAACTGCACTTAGAGTATATGCTGCATGCTTGATATTTTTTTTCTCACAACTACGCAAAAAAAAGAGGAAGAAAGATGAGAGATTGGCGTGAAATTAATCTACATGTTTACCACATTTCCTCCTTCAAAGTGTTTCATATTTTGCTTCTACACAACTTTTACTTCTGGGGTCCTGGCTTGACAGAAGATGTGCGACTAAAGTATTTGCATTGACCGAACCGTTATCAGTAACGTCAATTATGTTGACTAATCATTGCATCCTCATCCTTTCATTCATCTCTTTGCACAGAACACGTACTATGTTGGCCAAAAATGGAAAGAAGTAGGAATGTGAAGAGCTAAGAGATGTAATTTCTGTGAGTAGCTAAGGCATGCTGAAGGCACAAGTGATTTTCTTACAGATGAGAATATGATAATGAACTGTTGCTCCACAGATTTCTATGCGTGTTTTTTCGCATCTTTCTTCGAAGATTGCACTGCGCTGTTCCATCATTCAGGCACCCGGCTTGAAGGCACGAGATAGAAAGCATTCTCTTTGTTTCCCACCGTTAAAAAAGTCTGCGCCAAGGAGAAACGATGCATTCTCATCTCCTTGCTTTGCAGCTGAAGGCCATCCTTAATGCCACTCATTGTCCCTGCTTGGGCATCTTTAACGCAAGCTTTATTTTTGTACAGGTGCTTTGCAGGAGCTGAGTTGATTTTCTGGGATTGTAGTAAAACTTTATGGTTTGAAAAGAAAATATATTGAAGCAAACAATTGCTTCAACAGTAAATGCCACCGTGGGATTGGATGGCACAGTGAGGATGTGGTGAACTGGGGTCTGAAAACTCCTCATCAGATCAGTGGAGCTTCTGTGACGATAAGGCAAAGGGACTCGTTACTCAAAAGTTCTTTCTCTAAGGAAAACATTGATCCAAGTTTTAGTAAGTAGATGTTCTTTAGCTTGTGTTAACTTTTAATAAGGCAGTTTATATAAATCACTCGTAGAACTCATCAAATTTTGACTCTGTTCATTTCAGTTGATCTAATATTTTACTGAGGCAGCTGTTTTTCCTCACTGTAAGTTTGCAGCAGTCTTAACCCTCATTTTAATAAAGATGGGTTTTCGTCAGAGGTTTTTGATCTGTGTAGCGACACAGAAGCAACAAAATAATCACAATCTTATAAGCAAGACTCAATTATGCAACTGATGTGTGTAAAAGACCAGCTTATGAGATTAGAACTGTGAAGAAAAATCCAAATTGAGACCTTCGAGGTCTTCAGTGTAAGTAAGGATTGGACTGGGACTGCTGTCAAAGTACAAGGTTTTAAAAAGCTACAATAAAAAAAATGTTTTTACATTCCTAACCATTTCCCTGTATCTTAAATATTCTTTAAATAGGAAGACTGTGAAAATGGACAGATTTTTCCCTGTTTCATAAAATACCTCAACACAGTGTTGCACCTTCTTCTATATGTTGCTGCACACATCTAGTCAGCTGACAAACTCAAATATTGCAGCAATAAGCCCTCAACCACAAAACTGAACTGATGAAGGTTTACCCACCTCAACATGCCAGATGCTTGAAACTTAAAGTGACAGGCTACTCTATCTGGCCACTGAGGAGTGTCAATATAGCACTGAAATAACATTCGCTAACAGTTAATTGATCTGTGAAAATGAAAACAAAAAAAGTTAATTAATTGAGATTGTGAGAAAAAATCCTGACACAAGAAAGCATTTAATTTCACACCTTTGATCCTGATGAACATGTGCTGTTTAAAACCAGAAGCTCTTGAAAAACTGCACACTTACTTTAGAAACAAGACCTGATTGGATGCTCCACAAAATCCTCTTTGTTTCCTCATCAGGCGTCAACAAAAGTCCTGCAACCTTTTGATGTATATCAAGTGACTCAAATGAATAGTTTAGTAATTTGCAAAACTTTCTGAGCATACTAAGGAGGCGATTCAGCTGTTTGATTCAGGGTAGAGCAGGGCTGCATAATGTGGCTGGAGTTCCAGACGCCTGCTTTAACCCGGGTAATCCGCGCTTTTTAATACAGCAGAACACAGAAGATGGAGCGCAGTGTGACATTAGCTTATGATTGGTTTGCTCTGTACTTTTTGCTTAATTTTCTGAAAATCAACACAGCAATATAGAAATATTTGTGAGAATCAATATTTAATATTGTCTTAACAGCATCAGGATTACTTGTTTCTTCAAGGAAAACAGAAGGTCTTGTTTTATCTTCATTTTAAATTGTGTAAACACCCCAGTGCTATCAGAGCACGGTGTTTTACTCAGTGTTATCACACCACTAGACTGGCCCATTTCTAATTCTGAGCAAATGTTTGCTTGGCTCATTGACAGAAATCCTTGAACTCCCTGTTTCTTTAAACAAGAGCGCTCTGGTCACTGTCTATCGCAGTACTACCTTTAAGCACCCAACTTGTTTTAATAATGTCCCATTAAAGTCTAAAGGATTTATTTGAAAGAAACTAAAATCTTCACCGGGCTGCTTTTGGCATGTCCTTTAAAGTTCCCAAGTCCTGCAAAGTGTAACAGAGATGTGAACACATTCAAGTTGCATCTTGATGAGAACTTCTAACTTTATGATTACAAATATTTAGTCACTTAAGCATTGACTAATTGTAAATTGGTCTGAATACAGACTGATTCATCAGCTCTAAAATTAGACAAATCCCATTAATGTTTGAGGTTGAAGTTGCAGACAGGAGACAAAAAGTGAAAAAATTAACAAGTAAATTTAATAGACTTAATTCTGGAAACCACCTAGGAAGAAGGCTATATAAGGCTGCTTCATAAAACCTTAATAGGTTGGTAAAAGGTGTAATGTTATGGCTATTTGAGCGCTCTGCAGTCAAACTAAGATCTACACTTCGAGACTGAGGGAGTAAAGCCAGTTCATTTAAGGTATGAGTTTCACTTTTCTGTTGCAAATTCTTCATATGAGACATAAATATATTTTTATTGTATTCAGAAGATGTGACTAAAAACCAAGATTTTGAATTTAAAATCAGAACAAAACATTTGACATGAGGTTAAAATGCAAACTGCCCTCATCTATAGATGAACATTGTTGTTTTGTTGAGTTTTACAGCATTCTGAGGAGGCTATACATACAGAAGCACTGAATTGTTAACAGTGAAATTCTAATCAAACTGAATTGCGTGGGTGGTAAAGATTCATCACTCCACAGATTAGGGCTGATTAGTGTGCTGAAGGGTGAATAATTAACATTTCTCCTAACTGCTGTGTTTGCTGCAGTGTTGGCCTCGGCACAAACATGCGGAGCAGGAAAAGCGGTAGTGCCCTTGAGCTGCGTTCACTCAAAATCTGACTAATGTGTCTTCTTCCGACTGAGCTGTGTCGAGGTGTGAGAGCTTTGGTTTGTGCTTCAGAGCTTACCGGCTCAAAGCTTTCCACTCACAGCAATCCAACTGTATGCCTCTCTCCATCGTTCTGAGAACAGAGTGGAAGGTTTTCATGTTGTGTTTACAGCTAGTAAAGAGTAATCCAATGGATAGCCACAGAGTGAAAGAGTTTTTCTGTTACAATGACATGTTTGGGACATCTGAAAGTAAGATCCTCGAGGTTCAAAACACACCTGAGATATGTTGAATATATTTAGGGGGTAAGAAACGTCCATGGCACACAGTTTAGCTCCAAATCACAGCATAAGCTAAAAAATGAAGGAATGAGATGTCAAATTTGGCAATGTCCTATTTAGTCAAAATAATTAGGATCAATTTTCTTTCCATGCTTGAAATGTGCAGTTATTCAACATAGTGTTATAAATGTTGGGTGAACTCTGGGGAAAAGCCAGCATTGTGTTTGTGACCAAGGATGCTAACGATGGGTTTCCAGAGGACCAACACATTGATTTAGAAAACAAAAAACATTCGAGCAGAAACCTTGTTCTACTGCTTCTGGTCAGGTTTTTAAAAAGTTCACATTCTTAGAACCTAGTATCTCTGGACACAAGGATAATCTCTTGCCAAATTATCCTGTGTGTGAACTTATGATGATAAGTATCATAAAATCCATAAGCATGAAATAGCCTCTTCAGACATGCTTTAATGAAAAACAGGAAATAAAAATCTAATAATTTTCAATCCTCTGGATTCTCACTGGGAAAAAAATATGGAAAAAAACCTTAAACCTTTAAAAAAAACTTTTAAGAATATGTTAACTGGTTGTGCAGCAGTAGATGATAATATAGTTGAATAAAACTGATTAGGTAAGGAAATGTTTTCAGTGGATTGTATTTATATGTAGAAAATACCTGCTCAACATTGGATGAACAACTCTCACACCTTAATCATCTAATCCAGCTGAGACTCACCTGAGACTCTTTTCTCTGTGTCTGAGTCAAATGAAGGAGCTAATCTGATTTTATATCAGTATTTAAACTTTTCTTCCATTTGCCACATGCTGAGCTTTAGCAATCAGATTTGTTTAGTGTAGTTAAATCCTGAAAAAATAAAACATAAACTGGAGTTTGATTATGCGTTGAAACTTCCCCAAACAAACCGGACTTTAAATAACAATTTGATTAAAACATACTAAACAAGGCTGGTGTTTAGTCCACCACTCTTTAAAATGTTGCTGTCATTAATTTAGGTCTACAGTCTCCATCAAAGCAGGTCTCAGGTGAACATCGTGTTATGCACAGATGTTTGGCATTGTAGATGAAAGGTCATCACCCTTCAGAAACTTTTCTTTTCATGCCCTGTGATCTCTTTCTTTTCTGCCATGCTTTCTTACATGTGTGTGGATTGCAGTCTGGGGAAAGAAAATAACTGTTGTGGCTACAAGACTGACAGAAGGAGTTGATATATGCCCTTTAAATGTCATCATATGATAAAATGTAGAGAATAAAACCTTTTTCTCTTTTTAAAGCATCCATGTGGACCCAAAACTGAGGCGTTCTGGGTCTAAGATCATGAGACTATAGGTGTGCAAACTGGAATGTTTTTCTCCCAGAACCACATTTTTTCTGGGCTGTTAATGTAAATCATGTCGCTGAAAGCGTCACTCCTTCTGAAGGGAGTTGCTGCTTGGAAAGCATAATAAAAATGACCAACTTGCTTCAGCCTCTGAGTATGGCAGAGAGAGCGCCTTCTGTCACCAAAATAAGAAAAAGATTTTCAGCAGCAAAATTAGATTATTTGTGCATTGCAATTAATTCAGTAACATGAAGAATCCCTCCTAACCCTACAATAATGTGTGGAAAACTTTAAAGTAACTTTATCTGACAGACTTCCTGATTACTTGCCTTGTTATAAAGTTCTAGTAATTTTCATTAAAGTAATAGATTTTTAGTTATTGAACCTGACATGATAAATCCTGATGGAATATTGATATACAGACTTCATACATTTATCCGACAAACTCTATGTCCATCTGCAGTTTTCTCTCAAGATTGTGTTTGGTCCTGAAATCTTAAAATTTGAAGAGATCTGCTGTCAAATTTTCTCACTCAGCTCAGACTGAGAAAAAAATCAATGATGTTAAATATTATGTTAGAATAATTGAGTTATTTGCAACTGTTATCCCTAAACAGCAGTCGGCTTTTTGTGCTGACAGAAGACTCAAAGAAGAAAACGCTTAAAAAAAAAGAACATATATTTTATTACATAATAAACTTAAAGCTCACAAACCTCACTAAATCAGTATAAACATTTAACCCATTACTTTTTGTCAAAACAATGCATTCTGTAACTAATGCATTCTGTAAGTACTGCTACATCATGATTTATATATAGTTGTTTGTTTTGAGCCAAGAAATGCATTTTAAAATTTCTTATCCACTCTGGAAAACAATGCATTAGTTGATAATATTAATTTGTTTTTTTGTTGTTGTTTTTTTTAGCTCTTGTGGCTCCTGAGATTTGATCTTTTTTTTTCTTTAGCATAAAATATGATCTGTCAAGCAGTAGTTTAAATTGAGATGACTGGAAATAAAATGCTGTGCCTTTCCATCACAAAACTGACTTGGGCCAAAGAATGACCCTAAATAATGTCTCTGGGTGCTGGAAGAGGCAGATGCAGTGGAACCACACCATTACACAGCCTGCATATTTATTTTAGACTATTTCCAATTGCATTCATATTAATTAACAAAGTGATGGCTTAATTTATTTTAGGTTTTGTTTTCATTTGGGGAAACTGGGAGTGGAATGGAAACCCTCAAAGGGCTTTGCGCGTATTTTTAGATGGTGGAGAACAGATTTACCTTCAGACAGACAAATATAACACATTTATACCCCCCACACATATATACACCTGCCACAATGGAATTATGCTCTAATGGCCTAAATAATTTCTAACTAAAGAAACTGGAATAAATAGCTTTAGTGTATGCTGCTTTTTCTGTACTTTATATTCATAAAAGGGAGAAAAAATCCAGTTTGTATTATGATTGCATCAGTTTGCATGAACTTGAACCTGACATTGCTCTGCAACTGTATTGTGATCGCAGTGCCTTAATACCTTCAAAATGAGACGATATGCAGAACAGTGTCTGCCTCGTGTCTACCAGTGACCCGTGTCAGAGCGGCTCTTAAATCCCTTTTATTTTCTGGAAATGGGTAGTGAGCTCAGTGCTGCCTGTGATGGCCTGACCTGAAAGGCTGGTACTGATAGCAGAGCCACAGCTGACCTTTCTTATCACCGTTCTTTTTCAAAGTGACCCAAAGTCCCTCAGGGAGAGTTAGCCTAAGACTTACCTTGTCATTATCAGCTCAGTGTGTGAACTGAACATATTTTCTGTGAATGTGAAACAGTAAATTTAACTTTTATTGCATTTTTTTACACCTTACTTTCACAGGCATTGAGCCGGAAAATGTTCTGTTCGATTTAATAAAGAGAGATGGACTATATCTACATGGTGGGTTCTTTGATTGAGCTACGGTTATCTAAATGAGGAGTGTCCTGAAGGGCAGGTTTCCACAACCTTAAAATGCGTCTCTTCTTCAGCACATCTTATTCAAATAATTAGATCATAAGGAGGACGATGTGGAATTTGGTTGGATGTTGTTGAGACATTGAGGCCATTTAGTTCAGATTTGCTAAACGTTTTTGGTCTTCAGCCCTTGAGAACCAGAGTTTCACACTCATGGTCTACAGATATTGGAAAAATAAGGTTTTTATTGAAAAGAAATTAAGTATACCCCCTTATTTAACCGCTTCTTGAAACATTTTTAGAAGCAATAACTCTCAGTACTTGTTTTCTGTCAGATTTTATTAGTCACTTACATCATCATGGAGAACTTTTATCCCACTCTTCAAAATATTGCTTTCATTAATTTAGGTGTACAGACCTAAATTGTTATTCTGCCCAGCTCTCCTAAACTCCCACTGCATTTCAATTAGGTTGGGGTCTTTACTTTTATAGGCTATTATAAATTCTTAAAAATGTCTCTTTTTAGCCATTCTGCTGTAGATTTACTCTGATTTTACGGGCCATCGTCCTCTAGATGCACCGGTTTGGGGCGAGCTTCAGCTGTTGGACGGATAGTTTGGTATCCATCCAACTGATCTTGGATGGATACCATCTCTTGACTGGAAAACAAACCCATATCATCACCATACTTTCGTGTGGTATGATTTGATTGTTTTATTTTTTTACAAGCCTGTTGCTGTACATTATGAACAAACGTCTCTAGTTTGGTCTCATTTATCTTAAAAGACATCATACCTGAAATCTTGGTTCATTCAGATGCAACTTTACAATCATTAGTGAAGCTGTTCCATCGTTCCCAACCACAGTGTTGGTTCTGTTGGACTCAGCCGAATGATTCTGTTTTGGATTTTCTCTCAGCACAGATTGGTTGCATTTTGGAGTAATAGGTTCTATTGTCTCAGCTAACTGTGGAATGATTTAGTTCAACCAGTTACAAATGTCTTTATAACCTTTATCAGACTGACGGCAGCAACACTTGGGTCTAAAAACACATTACAAATTACTGACTAAACTCCTGCTTTTATAGAGGAGGTCACACTGAGGACAAATCATCCAAGTTCATTTGATTAAACACCCCCAGCTGCTTTTTCAAAAATCTTTTTATACACCATGAAAGCAACAACAATGCAAATTTTCTTTTACTAGGACTCTAGCTGTCATAATTAAATGAGTAATTTGTTAAAATGGGCTTTAAATTATAATTGACATGCCAGATTGAGATAAACTTGTAATTAAACTGGTTAGATGTTCCATCCTGGGTAATTATTTCATGCTTAACAGTTGAATTGTTGTGAACTACTTGAGCAAAGTGACAGTGATTTTATCTTAACCCTCCCTGATTGCAGCTTTCTTTATTCAGGTCAGAATAACCCCTTTCAAGATATTCAAAATAACTTGGATAAAAGTCTATCTAAATCCATACAGCTGGCAGTTGTTGAGTTTAAAGTTTGCTCATTCTCCCTGAAGGTGGATGTGTTGGAGTCAGTTCAGTAGCTGCTATGATTTCGCTGATGACACTGAGGACTTCTTTTCCCTCGGCTGCTGAAAAGCATAAACATCATTTCTTGGCTTCTGAATTAAGTTTTTCAAAAACTTTTAATGAGATGATTTGAATTAATTAAGACATTAAGAGAGGAGCAGAATGCTTATTAAATGTTTTAGTTTTTACAAAATGATTTTGTGAAGGATTTTATTCAAATATGCCACATCCATTGACCCATCTGTCTTCTATACCCGCTTATTCATGAAGGTTTTGTGATTTATATTATTCAGTGTTCATTATTATTAATCAAATGCAACTCTAAACATGCTTACATGAACTCAGTGTTTTATCAGTTTTGTAGTTTGCTGGAAGTTTTTTCCAGATTAGAGCAGCACAAAAACTGAAAACTTCTGTTTAGTTTTCATTCAAAGTCGACCAGAACCAGAAGACTTGAGTGGCCTGGAAGACTGATGCAGCGACAACAGGTCTTTAAAATATTTTGCTGCTAAACCATTCAGTGATTTATAAATTATAAAATGTATTTACTCTGACGTACAGGAAGGACTTTAGAACTTGGGTGACGTGCTCCGTCTTCCTGGTTTTAGTGAGGACTCCAGCAGCAGCAGCAGCGTTCTGGATCAGCTGCAGCTGTCATCAATTATATTACCAGCTTTAGCCAGCATCTTCATTTGGTCTTTTCTGAGGTCCCTACCTGTAAAAGGAATGTTATAGTAAAATCAAAAATATGAGAGTAATACAAAGGGACATATATATTCTCCTTCTACAGTGTATCTGGTTTCTGCTGGATTAGGTGAGATTTTTACAGCTCGCTCTCCTGCTGTTAGGGATGAGAAACTATTGCATCATTTGACTAAAGGGACATTTTCAAATCAGTCTTGAAGCTGAAGAGTAGCTAAAGAAAAAGGGATAAAACCAGCAGGGTGTTAAGAATGTTTCTTTAGAGATGAAGTGATACTCTAGACTGAACAAAAGAAGACCTACCACTGGGTCTTTTGAAACAGATTTAGCCTCTACATGTTCTGCCTTTATTTCTGTTCCTTGATTTTTAGAATGACCCAAAGCAATACTTGTCTGCTGAGAGGGTTAACCTTTATTGTCTATGCATCTGCATGTCTCTATGAGAGAAGAAAGTTTGGCATGCCATGAATCTGCTTTGTGCCACTTAAAAACACTGTCTATCATCATTCGTTTCCATTTCAAGGAAAATTCAGTGGAGCACAGAACACCTATTATTTACTGCCTACCTGTGTCAAAAAGCCACTGCAATCTGCATTATCAAAAGCTAATTTTACACTCCATCTGCTTTCCTCAAGCTCACCTGCACACTTATCCTCCCACAGCAAAGCATCTTTTGCAGCCTGCTCCCTATTTTAACAATCGACTGTCTGGAGAAGAGCATGTGAAGGTTTTTGCTGTTTATTGTTGGCCTGGTTTAGTTGCAGTGTCTTGGATCGCTGCTGGAGATGATGTTGGTAGAATGAGTCATTGCTTTCTTGAGATTTAGTGTGCATACATCTGTAGACATGCAGCTATAGATTCAATAACTTGCATAACCTTTTTACCAAACTGCAAGGATCAATTTGGAAATAGCATTTGGGTCTTGATGAAATAACAGGAAGCCTTTTATTCTGTTTTCTGTTCATATCCTTCCTCCAGGTGTAACATATGAAGACACTAGTTGCCTACTTGTGGCAGGGCATTGTGTTGCTCAACAACAGTTGAGCATCTGGGGATCTTATCCTACTTTTATGATTGCTTTTCACATCAATATTTGCATAGTAAAAGTGTCAGCTTTCTGAATTATGTATATGATCGTATGGCTGTATTTCAACAACTCACACCTAGTATTCTTTGTAGGGTTAAGGGTAAATTTAGGACTAAGGTGTGAATTGAGTTTAGGTTAGGATTTGGGTTAGGCCTGTATTGGTTAGGTTTAGGGTCAGGGTTATGAATTAAAAATGAATGGAAGTCAATGAAACTTTCTTGTGCCAATAGACATACTGTGTGTTCATGTACAGTACACCTGCTAGGTGCTCTGACATGTTAATGTGCAGTAGAACAAAGGGCTGAAAAACATATGATGATATAAGCATTTCTTATCAGATGATATTGATAATTATTGAATAATATTTTGTTTTAAATATCTGAAATGCACCTAAACTGGTGGTGTGACATTTCTCTCTTTTATCCAGTTTTCACTCCACACTATTGTTTATATATATATATATATATATATTTTTTTTTTTTTTTTTTTAAGCAGTTATGTGGCACAGAGGCAAAACTTGAAGCTGCTGCAGCTGAAGTTACTCAACAAGTTGTTGCTAGGTAACCAAAGAGTGAATGAGTTGCTAGGTAACCAAAGAGTGAGTGAGTTAGTTGATACCACCAACCTTGCTTAGCTGGATGTGAGATGTTGAACAGCCAAAGTCTTTCCTCTGCCTACATCCCCCAGAATGCTTTGCAGTTCTGGATCGGAGTTCAGTGAATTTTTTATTGAATACTGAATATTCTATCAGACATTATCTGCTATGTGTCTGCCATGATTTATATTGTTATTGATTTATTGTTGGGATAGCCAATAACAGGGTGAGTCCCACTCACTTTGGTTTAGGGTTGAAATAAAAAAGAAAACATTGTGGGCATGAGATAAACTGCACATGGTCAGAAATTAGTCTAAATTAGATAGAAAGAAAATTACATCTAAATTAAAAAGCAATAAACTAGATCATTTCTGTGTTCTGGAGCAAATAAATGACACAATAACCAAGCAAGCAAAATGTTTCTCACTTCAGAATTTAATTTGAACCATTAGTGAGCGTACTGCACATTTTATGTTGGTATGAATTGTGTAAAAGACACATTATGTGACTTGAAAAGGAGATGCATTGCATCATATAAACCAGTCCTATATGATTTAGTGATAATTTAGTCTGAAGATCAAAAATAAGCCAAAGCATTGAAAAAGAAGGCATAAATAAGCAAGCTGTTGTTTTGAGCATGGTGTTGACCTCAGCAGCCAGATGCATAATTTGGACAAGGAAAACAAATATAGATGCATCTAGAACAGAAAGAGATTTCTAAATCAATTTAAGATTGCATATATTGATGTAAAAAAGTGGAAACAGTTTTAAATATTTATCTGTTTGTCAGGGAATGTTCACTTATTGATGTATACTCTTCATTTTTTTGTGTCCAAAAAAGGAAATATTGTTCTGCACATAAGGCATTAAAGTTAATCTAGTTAAACTCATTAAAGGCAAATATGAACAAAAATGTGTTTTATATGTAGGGAAAAACAACAGAGGGCTCAATATTCCTGACAGCTGTGAGCCCCTCTTCAGCTGCAAGGACTTCAGTGAAGCTTCTTGGAGCCTTTTACCTTTCAGTCTGAGGAAAGTTTCACTCCTCAATGATGGGTTTCTTCCATGATATGTCCAGTCAAGTCACATCATAGCATCTAAAGGATGAGGATGGGATCTGGATCCTTATACACTATAAATGAACAAAACGATTTCTCTAAGACCGCATAAATAATGTTACAATAATTTGTGCTATAGCACAAATGAGACAGAAAATATGAGAATAAATCAAATTGAATGAAAAGCCAAAATAGCTTTTTAAAAATATTTTGAAAAGGGTAAGGCTTTTCTTTGGTTGAAGTTTTAACTGGCAAAACTGAACTGAACTGATTTATCAGTCGGATTTATTGGCTGATTCAAAACATTAACAATGAGTTTCCAGTAAGTCATTTCTAAGTTGTGACATGTTACTCTGTCATCAGCAAAGCAGCAGACAAGGCAACATGCTTGATGAAAGTAGAACAAATACTAGAATGGAGCCTTGAGGAACTCCACATGTAAGTGGTGCTGCAAGACTCAAAAATAAGTATAAATAAAACAGATTTATCAAGCTGTGACAAGGTAAGATTCTTTTTTTGTTTTCTATACACATCTAATTATCTATACATAATTAGATGTAGATAATTATATCTGGAAGTTTGCGTGAGCAGAAGGTCAAAACCGAGTCCGACCAAACACACATTCACTACTCTCTCATATTCTGAGCAATCACAGCATTATTCCTATCATCATATTGTCTCAGCTGATAACGCTGGTTGCTTGTGTACTGAGGCTGAGCCTTTATCGCTGTGGCCAGAGTTTAATTTCTGTGACCTCTGTGCACCATTTCATCATTCCAGTGAACTACAAAGCTCATACCAACATAATTAAATATTTTTTTGTTTTATGCCCAACAGTTTTTTCCGTTTTCTGTTTCAATATCCAAAATCCAATTGGTGCCATTTCTAGTTGTAGCTGGATCATGCTTAACAGCGGTACAGGAGCCGTAGCTTCTTTATATCCAGATGACTCAGATGGGTCCTCTGACAGATCCGGCTGCCGTCATTGGCCACAATAGTTGGACTGTTCACACTGAAAACAGTCCGTCAATGCATTTTTATTTTTATTTTTTTTATTATTTTGATCTTTCATTAATGCACAAGTTAGTTATTTGACAGGCTCAGTCGTTCAGTTATTTATGCAATGCACACTGCTTTCTGAATACAAAAAAATCCAGCAAGTCTCTTAAAATTCAAAAAGTTCAGGAAGGAAATCTATATTCATGAAAATTTGCTCATTTGTGCCGGAGAATTAAAAATCAATACCATATTCACACTGATTATCATGCCTCATTTAGCAATCAAAGAACCAGCCAGTAAAGAAATTCAGAATGCTGGAGCAACGTTACACTCAGGATATTTAGACAGAAAGGAAAACTTGTTAATATTTCAGATGAAGTATAATTAACACCCTCATTAGTAAGTTTTATCTTTACTTGTGAAAGATTTGTTGCCTGTGGACACAGCAAGGTTTGCTGTCTTTAGTGTTTATGTCAAGATCAGGAAAGCTTGAAGGGATGTTAGTCACTTCACAGACGTGCGGAAGCATGCCCCGACAGACAGGCTTTTGATGGATAGGAAATACAGCAGAAGACTGTCAAATGATTTTCAAAGGCCTGGCAACTCGACTGAAGAGATTCATCAGGGACTCTCGCCCCCCAACCAGCGGCGGCAGATGGCTGTCCTCCCCCAGTCTGTTTCCACTGGGGGTCTTTTTCTGTTTAAAGGGAATTTCTCTTCTTGTTTCCTAACTGACGTAAAGCTGAGGAGAAACGGGACGAAGTGTTGAGCTGAGGTAAAGATTTGTTTCAAACCGGTGGTTTTCTGATGAGTAGGCATTCTAAATTAGCATCATTAATTGCACCACATTGAATTAAAGCGTAATTGGATTGAATTTGTTATAAAAATGGCTTTAATTAATGTAACATGACTTGGTTTGCTAAATAAAACCTCAGGCTTTCCAAAGTTCTTCTGGTATAACTTTGAGTTTTTCACTCATTCATGTCTCTTTTCACACGATCTTAAACATTTTAAGATTTAAAGCAATCTTGAGCTGAAAAACTGCTCAACAAAATGTGTATGAGAAACAGAAAGAAGACCTGACGTGTGTCCTCATTCAGTCTGTGTCTCTGTGGGACTCACCTTGTTGTGTCAAAGTCTAATAATCATTTTTGTTAGTTTTAGATACATGACTTTATGTAACTAAAAAGTTATAAATTAAATTTTTTGTATTTTATCCATATGTTAAGCTAAGAAAATGAAGATGAAAAAAGGACATTTTGATTTAAAGGTTCTGTCCAAATCCCCAAAGGAAAAAAATCCAACTTACACACTGAGGAATAAACAAAGCAGATATATATTCCTCAACTAAACAGTATTTCTTCTTCATCTATCTATCCTAACTTCACAAACTGAAACACGCCTTTAAGTTTTCAGACGCTGCTGTGTTTTGTGTGCTGCCAAAACACAGCAGGTTTTAATTGATTTTTTCTCTGCCGTTAAATTCCCTCCATGTTCCCAAATACATTCTGAATATTCATCGGAAGCTTATTGTTTCTTGCTTTGAACATCACCTTTGTGGATTAAAATTGTTCTAAACCATGAATTTTAACAGTTGATTTGTGTGCTCACGATAAGAAGCAATTCGTGTTATCCTTTTTATTTTTTTTTTACCTTGTGCATATTTTTTGCAAAGCCATTCTGCATGTGTTTCCCCAGATTTCCAGAGCAATTAAAGGACATAAAGCAGCTGCTGGAGAGATGAGGGGATTTTATTTATTTTGCTCTTCACAGCTTGTTAAAAAGTAATTATAAAGCTTTGGTTAAATGCAGCCTTTTCTTACTTTCATGCTGAAATAGTCGAGGAGATTGTATTTATTATTGTTCCAAACTCATGCATGTGGGAACAACTGCTTTAAAAAACACTTTGTTTTGAAATCTGGGGCCTGATTTCATACTTTAGAGTTGATTATACAGTGATTATTAAGTGAGTGGTGTAGAAGGTCATCATCTGAGCTAACGGTTCACTGCGTATGTCACCGCTCCACCTTCCTCCTCACTCCAACAGTCTTCACTACCTGCACTTATCCAATTCTCATTGATCTACACTTGGCTAATCCTCTGAATGCACGTTATCCGTCTTCATCCTCAGAATGTATGCACACGGCCGAACAGAACCAGCTGGGAGCGTAAACACATCCTCCAGAAGTCTTGCATCTTCATTGTGACTGAATCCATATAGAGCAGCTTTGCATTCAATTGCAAACGGCAGTAATAAGAGTTGCTGTGATTTAGAGTGTTTATCACTTACGGTTGCTTTGGCATCCAGCATGTATGTTTGTTAAATGAGGTGATTAACTCGCTATTTGCTCTTACCCACTTCATCTGGATCCTAAATCCAACTTTAATTATTAGGCAGAACTCTGCAAACAGTATTTAAATTCACGCGTGCACATTGAAGGAGTTATTAGTTACTTCACGGTCTCTTCCTGAAGCAATTTCAGTGCAAATGATGGGGAACAAAAACCCACAGTTCGTCTTCTGCAAATCTTCCAGCAGCGTTCTTGAGCCAAACCGCGTTCCATGTGTCATTGTTCCTCTACTGCAGCTTAGCGAGAAATTAACTGGCCGTGAAAGCTCAAATAGGAAATCAAATGCTTAAAAGGCCATACTTGAGCTACTGTTGAATCCTCATAGGTCCATATTAAAGTCCACCTGTACAGAGAAACAAGACATGTTGATTGTCCCCATCACATTTTATCTGCTGTAGGATTCCAAACCTAATGACTCATTATAAATGCTGAATTAAACTTTGGAAATTGATGTAACTTGCAGGGTCACAGTGTTTAGTCTTCCACTCCAGCATTTTCCAGGAGTGAAAGAGATCGACTTTGAGATCGTCTAGTCACTGGATGTTGTTGGCATTCTTAGTTGTACAATACTGCTTCGATTTTGGAACGCTGCTGGTGCAGCTGGCAGGCTGAGAATGATGATCCTTCTCTTTTCAAAGGAGAGACGGAGATTGTACATCACAGAGCTCAGTCTGTCTCTGAGTGTGTATGTCTAACCTCTGGATTCAAAAGGAACAATGGTTTAATAAAGGGGTTTTTTTCTAGTCAATGACCAGCTTTTTATTCTTACCTGAACATCTGATGTTATCTGGTTGGACAAAGAGGTTCCACGCTGCATATTGTATGCAGCTACGCTCCTCTCCCTGTGGAGAAGTTACTGGTTCTCGGACCTCATATTAAGAAGTTGAACGATAGCAATTTTTATCAAGATGAGCCAAACTTGGCCAGCCTGTATTTCTTAACTTTTCTGCTCATCCTCCTTTCATGCCTGCAGATTACGGTCTAAGGATACCAAGTGCTGAGTGCTGGTGAGCCACAGGAAACCCAACAGGAGGAAACCTGTGCTGATCATCATCGGTCACTTTAAAATCTATTTCATAATCATGCAGCGATTCCCAGAGGTGACGTTCTTGCTTGTGTTCTCCCTTTGTTATCCATCCAAAAGTAATCAGTACTCTCAAGAAGCATCTTTAAATATTTTGATTGGTTGATGAAACGGTCTATATTCTGCACACTATTTCCACCTTGCTTCTCCTGTGAACAGCTTATCCCAGACAGTTCCTGACAGTGTTTAAGCACCAACATCATGGTAAATGTAGCATGAAGACTGTTCTCTTTTGCCAAGGATGCAGGAGTGTGCGTGCGTTTGTGTGTGTGGGAGAGAGAGAACGAGCAAGAGAAATAAGGAAATGGAGCTGAAGTAAACAAATGCATTAAATTCACAAATTGTGTGCAAATATGAGTCACTTGCTGACATACGGTAGCTCCTGTTCTGCTTACTTCAGTTGTTTCTCAGTAGTAGAAACAGAATTTTAGCTCTGCATACATTAGCATGATGATCATATTCATCACATTGGTGTGCTCCAGTCAAATCAGCTTCTTATTAAAAATCTAATGCTTGATTCACCATGGAAACATTAAAAACATCTGTCAGACAATATATACGTAGATTTGGAGATTTTACAAACTTAAACACGATACATGTGTTGTGTTGCACTCAATTTAAATTGAACATTTGCAGTTTGCTCATGAGCTGGAAACCGGGCCAGCCTTTTCTTTGGGAATATTCTTCAAGTCAGGAAATGGTTAGCTCTGTTTATACCGTCTCTTTTGTCTGCATTGCTTGTAATAACATTAAAGTGGATTCTTCATTTGTTAAACAATGCACTAATTGCTGAGACATGTAACAGCATCAATCATGCTTCATAAGAATCATCAGGATTAGTCCTGTCCTGTGTCCTAACATCAGTCTTCAGTGAAAACCAGCCAGTGCTATATTTAGTTCACCCGTCCAGCTTTATATAGGTCAAGATTCCCATCTACAGTTCCGCTGTTACACTTCAAGCTCGTAGTACTCCTGCTGCCGTGTATAATCTTGGCAGTGTTTTTATCCCTTATCTCTCGCCGCTTCCATCCTACAGGCAATGTGTAGCTTTAAGGTATTTCGATAGAATCACTGTTCTAATGCCAAAACGCAAAACAACAAAAAACCTGCAGAGTTTTCTCCGGTCTCTGTCGGATATTTTCAGTGTCTTACCATTTTAGCAAAAGGGAGGAAAGCTGCCAGCAGCGCTTGGATTCGTTTCTGTGGTTGTCAGGTGTTTTCCTTTGTGAGACTTTTCCCGAGGGGAAACCAGCTGACGGCCACAGAAGTATCCATGCTTTGATTTTTTTTTCTGCAGTCATGGCTGCTAAATTAGGGCCCTTGAAAAGTATTTTTGTCTTTACCTTGGCATTACATTTGAGATTTATATACTTCCGAGTAAAAAGGAAGCCTTTGCTTTGGTCTGTTTTCATCCATTTTATCAGTCTAAGCAAATTTTCACCAGAAAATCGACAAGAGTTTTGCATATAAGGGAATACGATGATACCAGCAATAATGGTATCATGGAAAACACGTTTCACATGGTGGCAATGGGTTTTTTCCTAAATGTCACAGCTTAACGATACAAAAGGGGGTGTTTGTCCAAATTAATTAAACCATGAACGTCCAGGGCTGTGCTGAACTTTTCCTTAATTTTTTACTTCCAAGAAGGAAAAAAACTTTCTTCTAATCTTTTAAAGTGCTCTTGATCAATAGTTCTCTTGTTCAATGTAGTCTTTGTACCTGACCATCACAGCATAAAGTGCAGCATGTGCTTAAAAAAATGCAGATAAATGGGGGACGAAGGAGGAGTTGGGCCTAAAAAAAGGAGCTCAAGCTGAAAAACTAAAATGTCCAACAAAGACCTGGCATAGGACCTGAGGGACACATCATCCCTCATTTGATCAATTGCTCTATGCAAAGTCTAAGGCTGTAACTCTTTAGGAATCATTTTGTTGAAGTTAAAATATTTTTCTTTGCCTGTTGCTTCATGTTTACTTTAGGATATTTGTAGATTATCTGAAGAAATTGGAACAAATTGAGTATTTTTGACATCAAGCCTTAATATCAAAAGTAAAGCTAAGCTTCATAAGCTGGAAGAAATGTTGCTCAAGACCAATTTATTGGCCAGTTATCTCAGACAAATTTCTCTTGATCAACCATAACAAGTTGAGCAATAGACCCACTTTTTTTTTGCAAATGCACCTAAGAAACATGCTTGATACCTTTTTAGGTAAAACTCAAAGTTAAACACAGATGTTTTCATCTGTCTTAGACGAAAGCATCTAAACATCTGAAACATCTAGTTTACATCTAGAAACTATCATGTTGCTGGACAGAGATGGGGTAAATTTTAATTGTTGTGGCAGATGGTCATTCAGATGAAACCCTTAAGGTTAAAATGTTCATTTTAAACATCTCTGATGCTGAAAAGAACTAATTTTGAGATGTGGACTTCCACACTGAAGAGTGAACTTGAACGCTCTGATGTGTTTATGGTCATAGTAAATCAAACTGTAAACCTGCCACCAGATGATTTCAATTTGTAATTCTTCTATTTTTGATGAATTTTAAATTATTACCTCCATCCAAGAGCAACTTTTTTTTCCCTTTGCAGTTGACGTTTGCGGCTTTAATTGTTAAATTAAATACAAGGTTGACACTGATAAATTTGAAACTAAAACAAAAAACCATGTTTAGGAAAAAAGAACAGAGTTCTGGCTTCCTAAAAACAAAATGGAAAGAAGTAAAGTTGAATCCAGATTTACTCTTGTTTCGGTTAAGACATTTAGTTTAACCACATTTGCGTTGAATAAGCCACATTCAGTATAATTTCTCATGGAGTTCTTTCTCAATCATCTGCCAAATGCAGCATCACTCTGCTGCTTATCTACTGCTCTTTCAAATGAATAAACGCATCTGCCTTGTAGGGCTTGTCAGATTTGTTTGTTAAATTCATTCTTATGGAGATTTCAGTGAAATGCGCCGGCTGTCATTACTCTTCCCGTCATGTTTTGACGACTGTGTGCAGTCAGAGTTCGCTGGGAAATTTTCATTCAGCTTGTGCGTTGTTGCACAGATGCAACACATTTTGCTTTTGGAAAGGATTCAAATACATATTTAGACGGGAGAATATTTTAAATTTGTAAAGAACAAGTTTTAAATTCTGTAATTAAAGTGTTGTAGAAACCTAAACTTTAGTGTTTATTGGTTATGCATGAGTCATGTCAAGCCTTAGAAAAGTTTTTTTCTTCATAATAAATCACTTTGCATCTTATTTTGCTTAATAGTTCAAGTGAAGCTTTTAAAAGAAAATAACTGTAAAATGTAAGGCACTTCTCTGAAAGCTAATTTTTTAATTGTGCCAAATTCATAGCAGACATTTTAAACACATTATTTTGTCACTCGAACAAAGCTGTCTGATTAAGTGTTGTCATAAAAAGGGATCCCGGGCCAATTAGATTCAAGAGGAAGATGGACTTAGAGGGAGAGAACAATCTGCAGATTTGTCTCCATGCCAGCTCTGACAGATGGAAAGAGCAGCGGAAGGATGGGAGGAGAGAATGGTCTTCGATTTTAACTAACGCTACCGTCAGGGCCCTTTAAAGTTTCTTCTGAGGCAAAACTGTATTTAAACGGACGGGTTATTGCTGCAGAGCGCCCGTGTTTTCAGGATGTCTCCGTCTTTGTTTTTACCACCGTTTGTTTGGCAACCTGCAGCATGGAGACGGAGCTAAATCAATCTCAGCCCATTTCAAGGTGTTCTTTATCTCGGCAGAGATAATATTTACAGATCGTATTTGAGCAGGTGTTTGGCTTATGTTTGTGCCTCTCAAAGGGAAGTTGGAAGTTAGCCATTTTGGAAAAGGCATCAATCTACTCAAAAATGTTTTTCTTTTTCAATTGATCAGTTACTTTTAATGATTAATGGAAAAAAGCTATTGCATTGTAAATAAATGACGTAAACATTGCAGTATGCGATGTATGTATAGAAGACCACCTCCAACATGAAAAAACATAAATTCATGTGAAAAACAAAACCTCTGTTTTCTGTATTTAGAGAAAAAAAAATCAGATCCTTGATGCAAGACGAAGGACCTTCAAAAGGGATTATTACAAAAAGTTGACTTTTTTTAGCTTTATGTCTTGTTATAATGTTATTCCCTCATCTAAACTGTGCCTGAAATGCTGCTTTGATTCTTCCATGCATGTTCGAGGAATCCTTGACTCTCCCAGTTGCCTAAAGCTCAGAGCGTCTGCTGCTAGTCTGGAGGAGCTGAGCGGTAAATCTGTGAGGCAGAAGCTCAACTGTCGCAATTGGCAAACACCTGGTGGAACTGCACATCAGGTGTGCAGACACTCCTTTCAGTCGCAAGGGAGTGTCGGAAAGGGCAAGAACGTCTTAGAAAGACAGAGGGCAATTTTAAGGCTATGATGCAAAATTATTTTTGATATATATGTATATATATACATATATATATATATGTAGCATTTTCATAACAGTTGAAGGTAACATAGACACTCCACTGCTTTAAAATGGCACTTTGCCTCGAAAATACATAAGTCTCTCCCCCTTCCAACAGTTGCAAACACATTTTTTGTCATTATCCTTTCCCAATTGTAGTCTTTAACTGATTTCAGTTATAACGGAAATAATAGAAATGACTCATATTTAATAACCTTTTTCATTATTTATTTAGTTTGCCTCAATAACGGTGCCTGAGGTATTTAAAATCAAATGCACAATGAAATGTGATTAAAATGAGATTGAAGTAAATTTGATTTGGCTGCTCAAAGTCTGCACATTAACAAACATTCACAGCTTTCGTCAGTCAAATGTTCATCAGCTGCAGCTTTTAAGTTTTCTTTGTTCAGATGCTCGTTAGATGAGTTCATGCTAACCATAGCAAAGCTTTGCAGCCATGACCAGTTTTCCCTTTAAATGTCCCCTTGATAAAATATCAGATAACATGCAGGTTTCGTTAAAGGCAACATGACTAATGAGAGTCTTCTGTCTGTTTATCTGTCATTTATGACTCCATGTCCATCTTGAAGCAAAGTCAGGGCCAAAAGACTGAAAATGAAGAAAACAGATCTGAACGTGAAAAAGAAAAGAAAAAATTGAAGTTGAAAACATAAAATGTGGAACTCAGAAAAATAAATATCAAAATATGGAAAAGTGTAGAACGAAAATAATTTCTCCAAAATCTTAAGAATGAACTCCATATTTTAATTAAACTGGAAATTTTTCAAGCTTTAGACAAAAGCTTAAGTTTTCAGTTTCAGATTTTGTTTTTGTTTTTGTTCATTACAATTTTGCTTTTCATATTAACAAAACATTTGTTTTGTTAAACATTCGTTTTTAGCTCCAAACTCCAAACCTGATTCATATAACGATGAATCAGATGCTTCTTCTGCCATGTTTGTTTTGAGACTTTCAGTCAGATGAAACAATGCATCAACTGTTGGCGACCATCAACTGATGGGTCCAGTGACCCCACACACACACACACACACACAGATAACTTCTGCAGATGAGGAGCTTCACTCACACCAAGCATTTGTGAGAAAAATAGCAGTAATGTTTGGTGACAATTTCAAGAAATCCAAAAATAAAGTAAAATAAAAAAATAATTAATCTTGAAGAAATTCCTTGTGGCCAGTCTGAATGACGGATGGGGATTTCATTAGTGGATTGTGGCAGTGTAATCTGAAGAGTAGAGGACCACCGTCACCCCTCTGCTCTGCCTCTGGAGGACTGCCGCTGAGTGCCATGCATGTTAATCTCCATTTCCTTGATTATGTGGATACATACGATCAAAGTCAGGGTGACTTTCTCTCCTCTTCGTCTGCGGCTTCATCAGAGTGAGGAAGGATGAGGAAACCAGGAGAGCAGTGCTGGAGTAAACACCTAGACAGGTGTCTGGCGAGGGACAAAGATTAGATTTAGAAAGCAGCCAATGTTATTTTCTCTGCTGTGAGACTGCTGTAAGACATTAAGCACTAACTGAAGCTCTCCGTGTCCCACTGCAGAGACGCTTTTTCCCTGCAGCTGCCTCCTCAGGCTCCCAGTCCTCCTCCGTTCGCTCACACGGCTTCCTTCCCTCTCTCCTCTTTTCTCCTGTGTGTGTTTAAAAACTCCTTCCTTGTACCTCATCAAGATGGATTAGCCTTGAAAGGATCCCTTCTGTTTCCATCAGCGTCCCTATATTTTTTTCCTCCTCGGGCAGTCGTGTGTCATCCCTCCTACCTCCCCTCAGACCGCTGGCTGGCACACAGCAGCCAGCGTTTTCTCCAGCTGGAGTGGAACCGAGCACATTAAGGATGGGTCTTTTAAAGTGATCAGACTTGCTGCCGTCATGTGGAGAGGCCATTTTTCTTCATTTTAAACCCTCTGTCTGCTTGCCAATACTATAGATTTTCTATCATCTCCTTAATCACAAGCTCTGCAATTGGAAAAGTGATTGGCCATGCTGCTCGACAGTATCTGAAACGGTCTAGTCATCTCTGTTGGGCCACCATTTGAGCAGTAAAGATGTTCTCTCCCTCGGCTCCCTGTAAACTTCTCTGTATTTCAGTAAGCAGACTTTTCTGCACAATCTGTCAGGTAAAGAAATCCCAGGGCAAACTATCTGTGTCAGCTGTTGCATTTTAATTCAACAAGCTTCATAATTGTGCAACCTGTTCAAAGCTGAATGTAAGCCAGAATGTTACTTCATCCACGTCTGATTGCTGTGAAGCAGCTACAGAACAAAGAGCTTTTTTATTCGAAGCTCAATGCTTGTGTGTTTCAGGTCGTCGGATGGTGTGTGCCCAGCAGGAACAGTGGTAGTGAGTCGTCTGAAGATGGGGGAGATGGAGGAGGCCGACCACATCGCCACCGACTCGTCCTCACAGAAGGTACGGTACACTCTCAACTCGAGATGTGGAGAAAACCTGAAAGGAAATCCATTTCTGTAGCTTAGTATCACATTTTTACTGTTCAATAGAGAACAGTACTACATCACCACAGGAGCATCATTAATTTAATGGTTTAAACACCAAATATATCTTGAAATGCATTAATACACACGATGTAAACTATCTCAGCAATACTGCATCAGGTAGCATCTATAGTTAACCTTACAGCCAATCAGGGGGAAGCAAAAATAAATGACACTCCTGGATTGACTGCAGCCAACAGTGTGCTAAGATCTGTGGAGCACTGATTTAAACCTCAAAAAATGAAAATAAATGTAACTAAAGCATTTTGTCTTCATCTCACTTTTTCAGGTAATAATTATGTCAAGGAGCCTATAATTAGTAATTAATGACTGATGATGGGCAATATGGGTTTAGTCTCATCATGACATTTTGTGTTACTGTCATGATAATAATAATAAAAGTGAAGATAATAACTACTTTTTACTCAATTTTTAGGAAACTGCAAGTCTGTGAATGCATGACACATCAATTATAACCCCACTAACACAAGAACTGCTCCTGACAAACATCCCCATTTGTAATACACATCAGTAGAATGTATAGAACTACACCCATTAACTCTATTTAATATTATCTCTCTAATTCATTGATATTTATTTATTCTGACAGTCCCAGCAATACAATTTTGGTGGATTTTAAACATTAATTTAAATTTATCATTACAACAATAAGATATCAATGACACCATTAATTCCAACCCCTGTTCATGACTTTCTGTTTCACTGAGGTATAAATATGACAGAGGCCAGTTTCCCAAACAGACTGCAGAGAGCCAGCCATTGGACTGTGTGTGTTACTCTCTGAAAAGTAAGAAAATGGGGGCAAGAAAATCACAACTCGCTTAAACTTGTCCATATTTGCAGAGAGAGCAATAAATAAAAAGTTTAAAAACACTGGGAACAGTGACAAATAAGGCTGGATGAGAACCCAATTTTATCTTGCCACTTGCAGAGAGGAGGATGGTAAGGGAGATTTAAAAAATAGCTCTCCAAATCTAATTGTCAGACGACTGCAGCACAGAGTGGCATTTTGAGGTTGCCGAGCCTCAATAACAGCCATCAGACTGTAGATGCAAGAAAAAATACCTCTATCTTTATCTAACATGACAAATGGAAGTGGGGATTGCTAAACTCTAGTGGGGATTTAACTGGAAATATTTGTTCTGGTTTGTTGAGGCTAATATGTAGATTTTTCAACAAACACAGGATGAAAGGTGGAGGATCCATGATGCCGTTTCCCTTCCTAATGACTTGGAAACCTTGTTAAAGTAGATGGCATGATGAAAAGCCAAAACATTTTAAATTGAGATCTGGTAAAAATATGTCATCACCAAGTAATTTTCCCAAATCAACACAAAACAAAATCAATTGTCCTCCATGGTTACAGCAGTCTCCATTATTAAACCCCATAATTAACATGAGAGCTGGGCTAAAGAGGACAGAATAACATCACTTTCTCAAATTAAAGGTTAGACTCTTAACATTTTTATTTCTGAGATTATGCTACTACTGTAAAAGCTGGATGTATTTTCAAGCTTTTTTACGCTACTTTATGAGAGAATCATAAAATGTGAAGAGCGTGTTATTTGGCAAAGCACGAGTGTCTGCATATCAGATCCCGTCTGCTTATCCTGGGATTAGACCAGCTCTGCTCATACTCTCCAGTGAGATAAAATAAATTTAAGTGAACCCTAATGAGGATTTAACTGCCGTGCGGACGTCTAACGTCGGCGTTGGCATGTCCATGCTGATGGAGAAACGATCTGAAATCTTTCCAAACACTTTTACTTTATCTGTGTTCCACTTCTTTGTTTATTTGCTCGTAACATTTCCTGCTGCAACTGCCGCCCTCGGTATCCGCTCTAATACTATTCGTTGCTCAGCGTTTAACTAAATTGGGGAGGAGGAGCGGGAAGAGCGAGCGTCCTCAAAGTTTGACTTTAAGTTCATGCAAATGGGATGCCATCACAGCTGAAGTGAAGTGATGTTCCCTCATTTCACTCAGTTTCATTCTTCACATTAATATCAAACGCATACAGTGCTTTAGAGCCAACAGGCTTTAAATATTAGAGAAGCAGCTTTCATGATGTGTCTGATGTACTTTCATTACAATGTTGCAACATATAAACTTGTAGTTCATGCCTGCTGTCAGTGAGCTGTCTCACTTTGCGTGTGCATGTGTGTGTGTGTGTTGGGGTGTGTTTGTGTGTGTGAGTCACTGTCTTATATAATTGACCAAAGGCTTCTGCACGGTTGACTGGCTTTAGCTTTGCCCAGCCCTGTTGCTGGTGCAGGGAGGGTCCCTGCCAGGCTCTGGTGTGTCACCGGCAATCTGCCCATGTCTTCTTGATGAATGTGTTGGCATGTGGGGGTGTGTGTATGAGTGTGTGTTGTCAGAGCAGATTTCCGCCTGTGCATGCCGTTTCCGTTGTAGAGAATGTGCAGAGGAATAAGGGAAGGAAAATGACATCAGGGAAGGTTTGCTGCAGACGGAGTTTCTGCACAAACTTTGCATGTTTTTGGGTGTGGGTACGGGAATTAGTGGGATTGTGGGCTCTTGTTTGATTTGTTCGAGTAGCTGCTGCTTCTCATGAATATCCCACTAACCCTGTGAAAACACTCACCCAAAACAAGAAAGAGAATTGACTCACCTTTGATCTGATCTCCTCTCATATTTTAGCCATCAAAGAAGCGCCGACCTCACATTGACCGCTGCCCACAATTACGATAAAACACCTTCCTCGGCTTTTTGCTAATGCTTTTCTCTGTCTCGCTGGGATTTTCAAATGTCAAATGTCACCTCTGCTTGTCCTGATCAATGGGCAGGGTTTCGTTTGGATCCTGTGTCTGCGTGCGTGTGAAAGCATAGGCGTTGATTGGTGTTGTCCTCGCTCTAGATTCCTTTCTTAACTAGAAGAGTTTGTTCCATGCAGCCATTAAAAGCTTTTTTCTGGGGACAGATTTGTCTGTCTTGCTGTGTGTAATGGCTCCTCAGACCAGGCAGAGCTGACATGCAACGAGCGAGAGCGATTGTTAGCTGTCAGCCCCGCTTTGATCAGGAAAACCCAGACTTAATGCTTCAAGGGGCGGACTAAAAGGCCCAGCAGAGGCATGAATTTAACATTTGTATTTGGAGATGCAGAGTGTGGTGTTAGAGGAAAGTTTTAGTGGGTTTTTTTGTCATAATTTTTTTTGCTGCTTTTTTTTTTTAGCTGTGTTGAGCCTGAAGTTCTCAGTAGTTTTCTGCATTTTCATGATGAAACTCTCTGAACTCAAGTTAGCTTTCTTTGGCCTCTTAAAAACACTTTAACTTTATTCCAACATGTTCTAGTTGAAAGAAGGGTTAAAATACTAGAACACAACCTGAATTCAGTATTTTTTTCGTTTATTTTGCTCAGACACAGAAAATGCTGCTGTTATAGTTAGTTACAGACAAAAGGCAGCATTTATTCTAATAATTTTTATGCCTATAAAAAGCATAAAGAGGACAGAGCTTTTAACTTTCATTAAAAGCATAGTTTTTTAATTACATTTTTCATAATGTTTTGCCCTCACTGGTCTGGCTGTTGTATGATTTGTGTTCAACTTTGGGATGTTTTCTCATCTAAATCTAAATTTAATTCATATCCTGAGGGGAAACAAAATATAATCCTATGTTTTTTTTCCACTGAGGATTCTGTAGGTGATCTTTGCAGAAAAATGGCTTGCAAAGTCCTTTTTCTTTGTTGCCAGTATGTTGAGACAGATCCATTCAACATAGTCCTGTAAAATCGTCTTTCAATTTTTTAAAAAATAAATGGAAAAGCTGATCAGAATTTATGTTTCCTGCCTTCAAAGATTTCTGGTTTTCTGGTTCTAAATTGATACAAAAGCCTTTTAGTTTTCAAAATACCAAAACACTTTGACTTTGCATGACTAAAAACTCAAGAACCTAGAATGCAAAATATTTGTTACTACTCTATCCAGCGTGTTAAGAACAATAGTAGTTAGTTTGAGGTCGCAGTGCAATGTGATTAACATTAATTAGCCTCAGGAGGTGGATGTGAAAACTGTTTGGGTTGCTCTAATTATTTCTGTGTCCATCTTGACTCTGATGGAGAGACTGAGGTGTTAATCAGTTCATTTGTGAAATGAAAGCCGTTAATTCATCAGTTCTGACGAAAATTGGCACCAGGTTGTTTCTTGGACAAAGAACAAAATGACATTTTGCTAATGAACAAAATAGACAAAAGACTCAAGAGTGAAAAAAAAAATCTTAGTTTATAACTGATCACTTAATAAAATAACCAGCTAAATTGGATTTTAGAGCTTGCAGCATTGGCACTGTTTAATCAATTGATGTCAATGATCCAAATATTTGCAAAAGGTAAATAAAGTCTGTTTTCATTGCTGTGCCAAATAAAGAGTGAGGAGTGTTTTAATGCCAGACTGCTGAGTCATGTTTAATCCAGTCTTTGCTCCACAATAACAGCCATCGGCAGAAGGAAACTCCTCTCTCCCTTCGCCAAGTTACCATTTCTAACTTGGCATCAGTTTGTAAAACCAGCGGTGACTGGCTTTGCTCAGTAGCCATGCAGGTTCCTTGCTTCATCTCTGCGGTGAGCTGGCTCCTCCGGTTCACCACATGTTGTTTGTGGGTTCTGAGAATAAACAACAGAGCTATCCTCTTCTTGCCTAGCAGGACACAAAGGTTTACCCCCATGGACAGCATCCAGAAGGATCTGAGCTCCTACTGGATCAACATGAGCAGAGAGGCATAAAAACCTAAAATAACCCAGGCTCCAGCCGCTAGTGAAGGCCATAAGCCATGATTCACACATGCACTATTAGCTGATGTTGAGAAATGAAGGGACAGTTTAAATTGGCTGTCAGAGAGGAATCAACTGAATGAAAATTCAAGTTCCTCTTTATTCTGGTGGATGTTCAGCAGCAGAACATGGCTGTGGTGTTTCTTCTCCTCTCAGAAAACCATTTTAACTGTATCCAACTTTTTAGGTTACACAAAACCTGGCATTGAGCAGGCGGTAGATGTTTGAGTGTCACTTCATTTAACATTCCCCTCAGTCAGCGCTTGAAACGTGAGCAGTAGCTGTTACAAAGATATTAGCTTTTCTCTTGATTTAAATAGTTTTCAATTCCAGTCTTACTGAGAACAAAAAACCTCACAGGTTTCTAAATGAGAGAAAAGAAAGACATCTGCAAATTCATCAGCATTCAAGTATCATAAGGGTTAAAAATTCAAAGCAAGACATGGGAGGTTTTTATTAAATATTTTCAGAAATTTAGAGGTTCCTTTTCTGGCTGCTTCGCAGAAAAACAAAAAAGCACTGAACATAATGAGTTTGTTGCTTAGTAACATTAATGAGGATTTAAAACTGAAGTTGAACATTTTTGTTTGGTGTGATTGGAGTTAGTATTTCTATACTGCAGGCTGTGTGCAAATTGGCATAAAGAAGATAACATATTTGTAATAATTTAATATTTTCTCTTAGAGAGGGAAATATTCATTTGGAAAATCAATGACTCATTTGGAATTGAAGGGGGCAGATTTCAGATCTGCTCTCATTTCAGTCAGAGTCAATGTTTCCCTCCAGATTTTTCTCTTTATGAGTTTAATAACTGCAGTAAAGGTGCAACATCATTGGTCGAGTGTCAGTACATTAGCAGCTGTTTACCGAGTCGTGTTTTGTGTGATGCATGTCTTTAAATGCTTTAATTGCAGCATGCAAAAGTTCACTTTTTTCCTGATTTTTTTTTTGTTTTAGTGAAAATTGATTTAAGTTGATTAAATTGCTCCAGAGTAAACACTATAAAACACAACAGAAAGAATCAAGTCAGAACGCCCTAGTCAAAGTCAAAATTTTAAATCAGCATAGGATGTTCAGATAATCTCTCCATCCAGCCTGATTAAGCTTCAGGTGTTTTGCAAAGAAGAATGGACAGACGTTTGATCCTCTAAATGTCGAGGCTGGTAGAGAAATAGCCAGAAAGATTTGCAGCTTGAATTTCAAATTCCAAAATATATTAAAATAAATTAATTCAGGGGTTAAAGAGCAATTTTCTAATTTTTTCTTTTGTAATAATATTATCAATGCCATGTATCAGTTTCCTTAAACTTAATACAGAAACTTTAGGGGTATGAATACTTTTCATACTTAGTCATATTTCTCATAATTTATTGCTTTTGATCAACTTAAATTGCTAGTAAGTGTGAGGTTAAGTGTTCCTGTCATGGTAATAATAAAAACCTGCCTGTGTTTATAAGACAAAGAAACACTTTGATGTGTATTTGTGTTTCTTTCATGCTCAGTGTCCTTTGGTGTGTGTGCCTGCGGACCAGCCCTGCATCGACAGAGAAGACTACGCTCTGACTGGGCCAGGTATGTTTTCCAACAATCATCTCCTGTAACTCAGCTACTCCTTTCTGTTTTACAGGCTATGATGTCTTTTTTCCTCCTACTTCAATAAATTTCACAAAGTCTTCCCCATAATTATGAATCTCAACTCAAAGCCGTTTAATCTTACCTGGAAGAAAAGGTTAAACTGCTGTAATTTGTCTCTACTTTACCCAGATCCATTTAATCTTTACAGTAGATTAAATCCCAAAACATCTTTGGTAAAATTCCCTTGATGTTCTCCATCTAATAACCACAAAATTGATCCTTTGAACAAACTTTAAATGAAGATGATTTGCAGCCTCTTCTGTTTGAACAAAAACTTTGGGCTTCACTGTTTTGATCTAATAAGTCTTGGTTCCTGCATGCAGTCAGCAAATGGACCCTTTGGTTCTCCCTGAACGATGAAACGACAGGAATCCAGCTGTGTGAGAATAATTCTCCGGCTGCACAGAAAGTTGGAAGAGACCAAGAAGTGTGGAGAGAAAGTTAAAGAAAATGTCGCAAGAAAAGGAGAGAACTAGAAAAGGTTACAGATCCTGCTGTGCTAAAACGTCACAGTTGTTGTTTAAAGAAGACTTTACAGAAAATATTTTCCTTTCAGAGCCCATTCTCTCTCTTTTATGCAGATTCGTATCTCTTCTCTGTGCTCCGCAGCAGCCCTCCTCCTGTTGTAATGGTGTCATTGCCACTTATATTTTCTGCTGCGAATAACTAGTGAATGGCAGCAATTTTTGCAAGTGCACATCTGCAGCCTGTCAGAAACAATGCCTTCCCTGCACATGCCACCAGACTGCGTAATGCAATTTCCTCTTTCACTCTTATTGCCTTTCGAAATGAGCATGCAGAGAGCAGTAAGGAAGCAGTGAGGAAGCAGTGAGGAAGCAGTGAGGAAGCAGTGAGGAAGCCGTGAGGAAGCCGTGAGGAAGCAGTGAGGAAGCCGTGAGGAAGCCGTGAGGAAGCAGTGAGGAAGCAGTGAGGAAGCAGTGAGGAAGCCGGCCTCTGCGCGGCGCAGCGCAGGGACTCATTTTCTTAAGAGGTGTCTGGAAGGGAAACTGAGGTGTCTGATTGGTGCTCAGATTAGTGGGACGGGGGAGGGGCAGAAGAGGGGGGGACAGGGGTTCAGAGGTTAATCCGCTTCTCTGAAGATAGTGGAAGTCAGCAGCTATCACTCCTCTGGTTTAAAGTTTTCTTTGCTTTCTCTCCATTCCCCTTCCTCACCCTGTGCTTTTTGTCATCCTATTCACTTTCCATAATCCTCATGCCCACAATAAATCTCATTTAAATACAATTATGAGCTTTTTCAGGGGTCAATTTGGGGCTAGACTTAACTATAATCCTCATTAATTTCATCTTCTGCAGCACAGAAAAAAATAATCAGCCTTTCTATGGTCGATTTACCCTGCAATTATTGTTTTGTAGAGCATTTTTATGCCTTTTTATTTCACACATATTAAGACATTTTCTGGTGTTCATAAATGAAAATCAAAACAATCTTTTGATTATATTATCATTACATTCAGACAGAACCTTAAAAATACAAATAATAATATAAAACTGCTTGAGTTTATTTGTAGTTATATAAAAATCAATTGTGTTTTTTATGCTAAGCTACGTAAAGAGTGCTAATTCACACATGCATATGCATTCAGATCTTTTGGGTTGTTTTCGGGGTTTAATTTTTTTTATCTGCTATTTGTAGTTTTTTCTCATTCTTAGTTTTTTTTGCTTGTATTTTGATCAGTCTATTCTTGGCTCTTTATTAATGTCTCTGTGTTAGCTCATTCTTTGTTAAATTATTCTTTATTTCTGTTAGATTTCTGTTTCTCCAGCTCCATAGTTTGTGTTTTCTCCTCCTCTGCTCCTCCAAGTAACGTGGTTCACTTTATGAGGAAGAACATAAAGTGTATTTATATTACACTGCATTAAATTCAAACCGGGCCAGTCCAAAAAACTAATATTATATTCAGTTAGTGAAATTAAAAGATTGTTTCAAGCCTAAATCTGCCACATAAGTAGTTGTAAGTAGAGTTAGAGAAAAAAAAAGGAAGAAGCAGATCAGGGAGAAAGAAATTAAAAATATATATATCTTAAGCTTTGGACATCTCAGGGAATAGATGTTCCCTCTTCATCAACCACAAACAAAATGAATCAGGGACTTCTGCAAACCTGGTAAAACATGGCGGTCCACCTAAACAGACAAGACAGGAACAGCGAAGATGATCATGATGAAGCTTCAAAAGGTGCAGAGATCCACAAATGGTGGGGGAATCTGTCAACAGGACAATAATTAGTCAAATTCTCCACAACTGATGAATTTGGGAAATTGCAATGAAAAGGACAAACAGCTGAATACTGAATACAGTTTGTAGACATAACAGTCTACATACTGTTATGTCTGGATATCTAAAAATATATACATTTCACTGGAGTTTTCTGCCAACATCTGAAAAGATCAAGACCTTCTAAAACTTCAGCAAAGCAGAAAATCATCTAACATAAAAGAGATGGATGTAAGGATGTCAAGTCCACTTTTGGAAGTGGACCAAGAACTTTATTCTTGACTTTCTTTGGAGAATTTCTTTAATTTGTGGCTCTTCATAAACATGTGCTCTCCATGCTGAAAATTGATCTGAATTTCACAGAACTCCACTTCATAAAAACCCTTTTCTGTTCCTTTCATGCCTGAATCAAATGTGGAACAATAGCAGTCAGTGATTTAAAAAACTGCAGTAAGGAATAAAACCCTTTATTTCTTTGTTTTTGCTTTATATTTTCCATAGAATATAGTACATTATATCCCTGTCTATATTAGAAACCATAGTCACATACACACATTCTGTCTGCATAGGTTTCTGTGTCACTTGCAAAGTTTCACTTCTCACCCACATCTTCCCAGTTCTGCACTTCGTGAACTTTAGAGCAGGTCTTGCCTGATTATGAGACAGAAACAAGCTTCCCTGTCTTCAGAAACACTCCCAGAACGAGTGGCTGGCTTCCTAAAAAGAGGATCAAAGTTGCTTGTAATTGGTTGACCTGACATAAGATTGTTTGTATTTTAAAGCAACAGTTTGTGTCACCAGCTGCTGTGAAATCTGCCAACTCTAATTAAAGTGTGTGCAGGTTTTCATAACACCAATATTCTCCAGACAGTCTAGTTTTTTGAGTCCTCTTAACCTTCTGATAAAAGTCTGACTTTTAATTGGATTCATGTCGGTGTATGCATTGGGCTCATGCAGTGGCTAAAATATTCACACCCCCTCAACCTTTCCACTTTCTGTCATGGTAGAACCACAAACATCTGTGTATTTTACTGGGATTACATGCCAGTAGTGCATAATTGTGATGTGAAATGAAAAGTTATACGTGTTTGAACATTAAGTGCATATTGGAAAGCTAAATAAATAAGTCGGTTTTTGGCAATAAGTTCATGGTCTTTTGTGTCTCGATAATGAGCCGTTTCAAAACCTCTGAAATGTAATGTCACAAATCAGCAAGCACTGCCCATCACCGAGCAACCTCAGCAAAGCCCAGCCGTTACCTAGCAACAGTTTGCTTGCTGGGTTTACCACTGCATACGCCGTACAATGGCTGCTGAAAAAGGAAAGTATTTTATTGTCGACTTACCGTCCAGAAACCCCTTGCTGAGTTCTTTGCTGGTTGTGCAGGAGGCTCCACTTCTGCTTTTAAAAGATGTATGGTTGTATAATTGTGCATCTGTTTGCAGCCATTTTCATGTGCATGTGTGCATTGAGGGGCGTGGCTACCAACAACTTAAGCTCTGAAAAGATCTCAAAATAGAATTAAACAGACTAAGATCTCATAATCAAAGAATGATATTGTGTTAAACTGTCATACTAACAGCCTGAGGAAGAGAGAAAGATGAACGAAGCTGAGGCACTGGGAAACCAGGGATGAAAGGAAAAAACCTGAAACTAACAGGAACAGTAAACGGAAAGGAACGCTAATCTAAGAAACCTAGATCTACTTAGAGCTAGTACCCAAATAATGATAAACTGAGAAGTAAAACACAGAGAGGACTGAAGACCACATCAGTTAATAAACAGGAAGAGACCAAAACAGGAAACAAAGATAAGACTGAAGTCCCACCATCAACGGATTATGACACTTTCTTTATGTCATATCCTGCTATGACCAAGTCTCAATGACAGGATCATTTTATAGTTTGGAGAGATTACAGTTGTTATCCTCCCCTAAGTTAGCAACGGTCCCAGGTGGGCCCACGAACATTTCCTATGAACTCACATTGTGATGCATCTTCTTGGATCTATTGGCAGCGAGAGCGTGAATAAAGTTAACCCATTTAGCTGACAAGTTTAGAAGGTGCGCTGTAAAAGTTTAGCACCTTTAGAAATGTTTTTACAGGCATTCTTAGAAACAACCATACAGCAGGAGCGAGAGCCACTTTAGCACTCAACAGCACATCACGCAGAGGTAGCAGGATTAATGGGACAGGCGCTGCATGACACACAGCTGTGGAAATAAATTACAGTTTTGAGTCGAACTTTGTCAATTTTCTGAATGAGGAGTTCGTTGTGTACGGCACCATTTCCTGTGTTGTCAGTTGCTCCAGAAGTATGGATCCCAGTTTTAAATGAAAGCAGAAACATCTTCCTGCCACGCATGTTTGACCATCGTGACACGAAGTTGTCAACGTTTCACCTCGGGTGCTTCAGCTCCGTCTTATTGAGCCACTTTTTTTTTTTTTCAGCTAAAGGAAGAAGGAGCAGTAAACACTGTTTAAGGCTGACAGCTTTCTCGCCTTCTGCTGCAAGCATGCAGATAAGAGCATTAGGGCTGTTTTTCGTTTTCAGCCCCTCGATTGCTGCTATTAGAAACTCTCTGCAGAAAGGAGGAAGATGGTGCAGAATGTGAATCAGGTGGCGGGGTTAGCATCCAAAACTTCAAAATGATTGTACAGCCTGCGCCTTGGTGTCATACAATAAATAAGCAATTAAAATGGAAACAGAGGAGATTTGGGGGCAAAGATTAACAACACGAGGGTTGTGTATTTTCTGTGCTGACATTGAACAAGAGAGAGAGGAAGGAGAGCTCGAAAGATGAGAAATGTCTTATCTTTGGCAGACACAGCTATTGATTATAGAATTTAATTTGTGCCTCATACCTCCTGCGACTTTTAAAGACTTCTGATGTCTTCCTGCTCTGCTGTGTCCTTGAGGGTGGCAGCTGCCATTGTTGGTTTAGATTTCCTATTCGACTTTGCTAAATTTTCGAAGGATTATCCCAAGGATTTCCATTGGCAAGAATGTGTTTTATTTTGTGCTGTGTCAGATGCATCCCTATTCATTTGCTCTCTGCTCCTTCACAGTGTTCAGGAACCCAGTATGCAAGGTGTACAGATTCCAGACAGTGGACAGCAAGTGGATGCTGGTGCGGGAACAAATGGAGGAGTGCACTCTGTCATTCACCATCCCCAAACAGCTGCTGTCGCTCTACGTCCAGGAGGACAGGAGCAGGTATGCCGACCGATTGTTGAGCCTTTAAATGTCACAGCAAAATCTCCTGTTAAATCTGTTTGTCCGTCTGAGGAATCTTTTTCTGCTGCTTTTATTTTGAACAATATTTAAAGCTATTTTTATAACTTGCAGCCTATAATTTTGCTGGACATATAAGTGGAATTGAGCCAAAGCTTTACACTTTGCCTCAATTGCACAACAAAGGTCCAGATGGAGTCAATAAAAGATCTTCAGCAGAGTCCACTGCAAATCTGGGAATCATTGAAGTCAGGGGGAGTGATCCAGCTCAGGAGCCGGAGCATCCACTGAAGCACAATAGCCACTTTTACAAAACACTCGCAGTTGAAAATTGGAAACGTTCTGGACTTTTTATGTAATTTCTGTAAAGATTGAGCCGCGAAAGTGAAGTCAAAGTCAGCCTTGCTGCCAGGTTGGGTTGCAACAAACACCTGAAAGGATAAGGCACCTTAACCAGGTGTAGCAATGACAGGTGATCAATGAGGCCAGCAGGCTGCTGCACCAAAAGCAAAATGCATGTGTGGTGTGTCATTTGATTAACAATCAGCTCAGAAGTCTCCGTCTGTGGGAGCAACTATGGGTGCATTCACACCAGTCGGCTTAACTGTAGTTTAGCTAGAGTCTGGTTTGTTTGGAGAGGTGTGAATGCAAAACCAAACTCTGGCCGGCCTACAACCCTCGGTTTCAAAGTGAACTCTGGTGCATTTCAGATGCATGTATGAATGCTGCGCACTCCAAAAGCAGGAAGTGGACTATATTGGAGGGCTTTCTGGGTGAATGCAACCTAAGAAAAAACGAGAGTTTAGTGCTAGTCGGAGAAGTTGCTTGTGGTCTTTTGCCAAATACAAAAGAACAACTGCAATTACAACTGCTGATATCGAATGCCACTCCATTTTTATTTACATTTCGCAAAGACGGAAGTTGCACTTAGCATCCCCTTATGAGGTTTTTATGTAATTTCTTTCTGTGGTTCTTGGTCCACCACAGGTGAGGAGGTGGACAGGTTGCTCAAAGAGTTTGGACCTTTGACACAGTGCAGTGTGAAAGTGACTGAAAATGCAGCTGAAAATGCAACAAATGTTGTCATTTTGATCCCTAATCAAACTGAACCTACTGGATGAAAAAAAACCAGCTGTTAAACACTTTAAAAACTTTATATGTATTCTTTAATGTTAATACTTAAAACTAGAAATAAAGTACTGTAAAAATGACAAGGTATCTTGTATTTTAGATGCTGATTAAAAAATGGTCTTTTCTTTAGAGGTCTGGTAAAACTGTCAGCTCTAAACCAGGTTTATCGAGTTGGACTGAGGGGGAAAAAGGCGTTTTGGATTGTAAAGTTGCAGAGCTCTGGTCTAGCACATAAAATGGTCTCTGAAAGTGACAAAATTGTAAGTTGAAGAGGTTAAATATTCATGTTTTGATCATGGCTAACATTCTTGTTCCTAAAATATAAGAAGTCGTTCTTTTTTAAGCACTTCCCAGTACATGTTGGATTTATGTTGTTGTTGTAGGAGCTGCTCTTTACCTACTCTGAATAATTGCCTTATTTAGATTTTAAAACATAAGCTAAGATTATCTGATGCTCTCGGCTTGTTTCATTTATGTGACTCATAAAATTGCATTTTTTTCTGCAGCAGGAGTCTGTATAAAAAGCTGTGAAACAATGAGTGCATGTCTAAACCTGTGCTCAGAACTTATTAGAATTCATCAGTTTAAACATAAAGAGAGAAGATTAGTGCAAAAGGGACAAATGTAGGTCAGAATGGAGAATGACAGCATTGTTACTGTTATCTTCAGAGCTTGATTCCTCTTTGACTGCTGCATCTGATCACCAAACTAATTCCCAGGCACGGCACCTGCAGCAGCCTCCTGATGGGGGAACGTCTTCCCTGCCTTTAGGTTGTGGGTTTTAACTCTCAACCAACAGCTGGGCTGAATGCACAGGTCAAATCCACGCATGTTTAACGCACCTTCAGTCCAGCTAAACTGAGTCAGAATTATGTTTGAATGACAAACGGATCACTCCTCACAAGCCTCCAAGTGTGCGTTACGGAGCACATCAAAGATCCACTTCCCCGAGGCTTCAGCGGTGTTTGTAGAGACGGATCGTTCTGCAGCCGGGGCCTGTTGTCCCTGGCAACCCCTTCCCCCACTTAACGCATCGGAGAACGTATACACACAGACGCAGCTCTTACATGAATTCTTTATGCTCTAATGCAAGCAGTCGGTGCAGGAGACGCAGGGATCCATGGAGTTTGGCAGGAGCAGGTTTTGAGCTGTAATCATTGTGAAAGGTTTACTCACATGCTCAAGGACACATTTGCAGGAAAAGTCACTCCCTCCAACACAAACAAACAGCCTCTTAGCCATGACCACACTGATCTGCTTTGAAAATGCATCACTTAAGGCACATAGCTGACAATTATGAAACCTGCGTGTAGTATCTGTGTGAAGCAAGTGGAAGCACGTTGGAATCTTTCCTATAAGATCTTTGCTTATTTATAAGCATGTTTGCTTCATCCCCAGCTCGGTTGTTTAGGCACGGCTCCTGTAATCCTCTTTTAACGTCTTTTTTTTTTTCTCTCCTCAGTGCCTCTCCATTTAGCCTCCATTCTGTCAGAGTTCACAGCAGTGCCAGTGCAGGGTTTTTAATCATTCAGTTTGTGCTTCAGATGGTGGGTGGCATCGTCACTTTCCCAGATAATCTCGATTTTCCTTCTTCTGTTTGTTGGCTTTGATGTCTTAAACTTGTGTTCCAATCTGAGGGTGTGAACTAAGACGTTTTCTTTATCCTGCTGCTTTGACTCTGTGTGCATGTTTTTGTCTGTGTGAGTGAAGATAATGGATACGTGCTGCGTTGAAGTGTGTGGGTGTACAGTAGATTAACCCTCATCTATTAACAGCTGCCTGTTTTGTCATTAACAGGGGAAGAGATCATCCCTCTCCATCTGATGTCAATTAGCATGTTCAGGGTTGAAGTGAGAGATCCTTACATTTGTTTCTTCTCTGTGTGGGGCTCTCACTGTTTGCTGGTGGATCCAGAAGAGGCTGAAGGAAAACATTTAGCTCTGGTCATTTATGGAGCTTCTTTAGAAATGTGGAGCGTGGATGCTAACATTAGCGTTAGCGCTGCTGCAACATGTTTAACATTGAGATGCTATTTTAAGCTTGAAAAGCTTCGCTGATGGGCTGACACCTTTTAGCACAACATAAACACAACAGTAGTCATTTCCAGCATCTAATCAGATCGTCATTGAAGCAGAAATTAACCTCCAGTGCAGAGAAGCAGTTTTGTTGTTTGTGGATGTTGCTAGTGGGACAGATTTACCAGAAACACACAAACAAAAAGGTTCTGACTTGGGACTTTGGTATGGAAGCAAAAAAAGAGATTAGTACCATTACAATTTTAATACATTAAAAGTTTGGTAAATATCATTTTATGCTCAAGCCATTCCTGAATAATTTTGGTTTCTAACAGGTTCATTATCCAGCTGATAAAGGTCAAAGCCTACTGGCTCCATTGCTCCGTGGTCCAGTCCTGATGCTGTGTGGTGTGGTTCTGCTGCTCTGTGGTCCGATTCTGAAGCTCTGTGCGCTGGTCCTGATGCTATGTGGTCCAGTTCTGATCAACAGGCTTGTGTTGTGTATCCAGAAACCTTTTAATCAGAACCAGGGGACTTTGGTCACTCATGATCCGGGTTTAGTTGACCACCGTTTCTTTCTCTGGTCAGTTTATTTTTCTTTGTGATGCTTGTGACCTTTGTTCACTGTATTGACCTGAAATATCACCATCATCCTTTAACTGACCATCTAGTGTATCCAGGGCTGCAGCCAGTAGCTCTTGTTGAACCAAGATTCCACTTTCAGCCGCCTGGGGAAGCAAATCCTCCGGTAAAGTGTTCTAGAGCTCATATGTTGGAATGGTTTACAGCTTTCATCTTCCGAGGGGAAAACACAAAAACCACAACCCAGAGGAATTTAGATCAATAATATGTTTTAAGTATGGAAGCAATTAGTCAATATTCTATTACATATGTTTTTGTTTCAGAGTGGAACACCTCAGAAAATATCTGATGTTCATGCTGGTTTATCATCAGTTTGATCTGCAGCTCATGCATTCATGAATTACATTTAAACTTTTTCCAGTTCCAGGACTTTACCTGTGGCATGGAGTAAAGATGCTGCAGCAAAATCACCAGTTCTAAAAATCATACTTTTTTCCTTTCTTTGTTGCAAACTCTCAGCAACACATCTACAGGAAGTACAGAGGAACAAAGTTTTCTGCATCAGTGGATTTGATTTATCCGAGCAGCACTGCATTCCAGACGCACACAACAAATATCCCCATTGAAGTTTCAGGATAAACAAACTCAAACAGTTCAAGACTGATTCGTTACTAAGTTGCTTTTTTTCTTTCTTGGACTGATTTGAGTGTTTTCTTCAAACTGCAGACGTCTTCAGATAAGCCCAGTTGGGAATGTTTGTGTTGCTTGTCCTTCTCTTCCGTCCTTGAGAGGACCTGCAGTTTTCTGATGACAGAAAGTTTATTTTGGATGAAATTTGAAAGTGGGCCAAAGAAGTCACCTTTGCTCGCCTTTGCTGTGAAATTTGTATTGTTCTCCACTTTTGTTTCTGCTTCTTTGGCTTGGATTTTGACCCGGTATCATCCTGTGTGATTCTCTCAAAGAAGTTCTGCTTCTTACGTCCTCCATGTAGAAATGATTTATTATGTATCTGCTTAAGAACTTAGGATTTTCATGTATAAACCTGCTTGTCTTTGTAAGCGCATGGGGCCTTTTATGCCTGGTTTCTGAAAATGGGCAAGAACTGGACTGAAATGCAACAGAAAGCAGCCAAAGTGCAAAGAAAACTTTTAAAAAGTTCTTTAAAAATCTTGAAGGGTTGATTAATCAAGGCTGTTTGAAAGATTAAAAGAAAATCATCTTCCTATAAAGCAGCATACACTTTATTACTCTACCATGCTCTTTTCAGATAGCGGACCCTGATTAGAAAAATGATAATATATCTTTATTCACAATCCCATTGCTTTATATAATTATCTTGTTTTAAAAAATTGATATGCACTTGTGTGATCCTTCAAATAAAACAAAAAACATCCTCAGCTGACAACGGAGTATCAGCCTTCAAGACATATAGTCTGAATGGTTTAACTATTGTAATTCTTTAGTGCCCTGGAACCTGTTATTCAAATCACAGAACATGATCACATTGTCCCTGTGATTGTTTAAAGTGGCCCTCTGGTATTTAGGGCTACTTCAAGCTGTAATTGGATACACTGGAAACAATATGTTTGATTGAAACCACTGGGAATTGTAGCATAGCTGAGCTGCAACTTCACTTGTGGAGACAAACCGACGTGCTGGATTGAAGTCGTGATGCCAAGACGTCTGCAGCTCCAGTCGGCTAAGAATAACAGAGATCTAATGTTTAAAGTGTAGTGAGATCATTTTATATTCTTATAAATTTCATTTCAAATTAGTTTTATTAAGTCACTGTTTTGATGTTATGCAGTTTAATTCGACTTTAATATTTCTCTCACTGGTCTCTTCATAAAAGCTTAAGAGGTGCCATTTACTGCATAGTGAAACTGAGTCATGTACATTTTATACAAACGTCTTACAAATGACTCATAATCACATGCATGTCCTGCTGGCATTTACTCTCCTTTCTTTCTTGTAATCTTGAATATTCTTACCTTGCTAAAAAGCTCTATGTCTTCCAATGTAATGAGCACAACGCAGTCATAACCACCTGCAGAGAACGTTGGCACAGTCGCACAGCGTGTGGCAGTCTCTTGCTTACAGCTTGTTTCAAGCTCAATGCCTGTTTTTAAACCATTTTTCTCTGCAGACTGCTCCCATTGTTTTATCTGTCATAGAAAAAAGTTACATCTTTATTGAAGTACTTCTAGTATTTGCCAGTATGCAACATTTTAGTTTTGTGTTTTTAATAAAATGACAAACAAATTAATGGATTATCTCACATCTGTTTGGTGTTTTTGATCAGACTCTATAATCGTTTTGTATGTATTCATAGTTAACATTAATGTTGACTTATTTTGTGTTTTAAACATTTGTTTTTCCAGTAGAAAGTACAATATACATACAGTTATGTGCAGTCAGGCTCATGTTCTTACATTCACCCCTCTTATATTTGTCCAAACTGCCTTTGGAAGTTAAACATTTTTCTAACCATCAGCAAATTTTTGCCATAATTCTGGTTGTATATTTGCTCACTCTTCATGACAGAAACAGAAGATTTGATGGAAATTGACTGAGTTTCTGGTGCAGATCATTACTTTGTAGTTGAGGATTTTGGAAAAATATTCAAGAAACTTAACAAAAATCTTTTTTTTTCTCCCAGCATCTGTTTTAAAGCGTTTTTGTGAGCGATTTGTGGTGACATTTTTACCCAGTTTGAGCAACGCATCAGTACCTGGCAACAAAACATCTTTCCATTCTTCGTTCTGCATGGAAAGCATATTCTTAGTCTTTTTTGCCCAATTATAAGTTCAGATTACAGCAACATTTAACACTCTGTGTTTCCCAGCGGTTGGAATGTTGGTGTAACTGAGATGCTGCAATCAAACTTAGAGATTTTAATGGAGAGTAAGTGGATTGGGAATCAGTGTGAAATTCTGCAGCGTTTGGTGTAATAAAAGCTAAAAATAAGCAATGAGTTTTTGAGTTTTGGATGTTGAAATATCATAAAACACACCAAATCATTTTATGATTTTGCTGCTGGTCACTCATTAGAATTGTTGCATTGGAAAAATTAAAGATTTATTTTTATCCTGCCATGTCTGAAGTGGATACAAAACCCAGCAGGACGACAAGCTTCATATCTGGACATATATAAAAACTACAGCTGCATTCAAATAACTGTTACTTACATGCAGCTGCTTGAAATGATTATCTTGAGAAACTTTCTCAGCTTGTGTAAATCGTTAATTCTTCTCAGATCTTCACTGAGTTCTTGGACTTTTCCATTGAGCTGAATATTAGTCAATTTTATGATAGCTATGAGACAGATGCTTTTTTTTATCATGATCACCAACCAGAAATAAATAGGCTTTAGTTTTGCAACTTTATCTGAATATATGTATATGTTTCATCCTGTTTGCATAATTTTGAATCTTTAGATTAAAAACATTTGCCTCAATAAAATCTAACTTTTGCATCTGATACTTGGCTCATTTTAACTCATTCTTGTTGTCTGCTATATAATCTCTAAATCTTCGAAATGTAACGGTTCAAATAAAACATCAAAAGCTCAGCATTTTTGTTATTAATGCCTCTGATGATTAATGTAAACTTTTGACCGAAACTGAGTCCGGATTGTGTTGTTTTAGACAATTTTTCAATTTTTGCTTCAGGCGTCATCGCTATCACACCTTAACTCATACAGAGATTCTTCAAAGTAATCTCAAACGTATTCATCGGGATAAAAGAAAAGTGGAGATAATCTACAAAGGCAATCTGAACTGCTGCAGGGGGTTGAATCACAACAACAAGGGTTGATCCACTGCATTATGCATTTAAGCAGAGATACCTGGTCTTAACAGCAAGATGCATGAACAAGCAATTACATGTGAGCATTTAAGTTAAAGAAAAAGCTATAAGTAAACACTGATCTTGTTATCTTCTAATCACGCCAGGTGTTGGTATAATTGCTGTCCTGAATAGCATGTAACACCTTTTTAAGCCTCTATTTTTGCTATGCCATTGTAATTTACTGCAGGACTGAATGATATCTGTCCATCTCATTCCCTTTTCATATGCAAATGAGGAAACAATGGAAGTGGCTGCGCTTTCTGCTGAAAATCAGCCCTGCACCCACAGAAACACACTCGACTCGCACACAGCTGCATTTATTCTCTGCAGCAGGAGCAGAGGTGATTTTGGCACAACTCTGATAAAAGGCAAACAAGATCCAGCAAATAGTTCACCCGTTTGTTTAATACAGTATGTAAAGGGATGAGAGTTAAACAGGATGAAAGGCGCTTTGAAATGGATGGAGTGGATAAGTGGGCACCACAAGCCAAGTTTTAGGAATGTATGTCTGCAGAGCTGGCTCTGAACTACGATGTGTTCATGGGGGTCGGATTCCTCAAAGAGCAGCTTGGATTGTTGTTGTTCCTGGATGCTGAATCCTTTCATGAGCCTGACTGGAAAGTTTAAAACATTATTGTAATACATGTTGTTTTCTCAAATAAACTGGGTCATGTTGTATCAGTGTGCCAGCATTTGCTGAATTTATTAGTGATTTTACATTAATATGTAGTAAAAGCTTAATGTGTGCTGTGGTTATTTATAGGCTGCAGGATCTGGAGGAATTGGGGGAGCTCTCTCCTCACTGGGACAACCTGAGGAAGGAGGTTGTGACGCGATACAGAGGAATCATCAACTCTTACCAGGAGACTTTGGCTGAACTGGAGAAGATAAGCGGTAGGAAATATAACCTTTTTACTCTTCCACCCAGTTCTGTTTTCACCCATGCACACTGCATGTTATCAAGTCACAAATAAATGTTTCATTTTTGTTTTGCAGACTGCACTGCAGACCTTTTCAGTCAGCGCAGAATGCATTGCAAATATATTCATACCCTGTGAACTTTTCTGCTTGTTGCCTTGTTGCAAAAACAATCTTCAGTGAATGTTACGTGACAGATCAACACAAAGTAGTGCATAATAATAAATATACATGCTATTGCAAAATCTGAAAAGTCTGTTATGCATTTATATCCAGCTCTGCGATTCAATACAGTCAAAAACATTTTTTGCTACACTTTCAATTAAATGAAATTAAATTTATTCATTTTGTACCAATGCACGCGATATATTATTTAAAAACATGCCGCCACATCATCCTCCTGCCACTTCTTGTCGTCTTCTTCGTCTTCACCAGTAGTAACATTCGGTTGTTAATCATGTAACTCGTGTGATTCGAAAAAAGTCTTTCTGTTGCAGTTTTGCAAAATTTGCTCATTTCAATATAGTTGAAACAAAACCACCTCATTCTAGCGCAAAACTTATCGTTAATGGAAATGCAGCTCTTCACTTACACAAGTCTTTAGGGGGGCTGTCTACCAGCTTTACATGTCAGGAGTCACATTTTATCACACTGTAGCTAATTTTCCATCAGACTGGACAGGAAGCAGCAGTAAAACCCAGTGTTCAAGGTTTGCCAAAGATTTTGATCTAGACTTTGACTCCACCATCCTGACAGAATCAGGCTTGGATCCAAACCATTCTTCCACAAATCTGCCTGTATGTTTATATCTCTGAGGTCTTCACTACAGCATTCAATATGCTGATATGAAACTTTAAACAAGAGGTCTTATTCATACTGTACAAAGTCCAAGTAGACACAAATCAAGTGAATGCTGAAAAAAGTTGTAATTAATTATATTTGAGGGTATCAGAGTAAAAAGAGCTGATTTCTAAAGCACAACACACTTTTTATCCCCATCTATTTTATTTTTCCATCTACTTTACAATTATGTGGCTGTTGGTTTAGATATTTTAAATAAAATCTCCAAAGAGATACCTTAAAGTTTGTAGTTGTAACATGACAAAACGTATAAAAGTTCAAAGGGTATAAATCACTTCAAAAGCCACCGTATTCCTCAGAAACAATAGGATTGGTTTCTTTGCGATAATCAGACTCTGTTGTGGAGAAAATAGCCTCCTGCTGTGAAGTGTTGCAGGAGAAACTGAAGAGGTACTGTATGAAACAGCAGTAATAAGGTCCAACCCGCCCCCTGCTGATCCTGTAAATCTGATGTGAAGCAATAAAGGTTCAGATTAGCCTCAAGCATGTTCCGCCAGGACCAAAAAGCATCTAAAAGAACAGATACTGAAAGCACAGTGATAGATTTTGAATAATTTGCATCAGTGGAAAACTAAATCAAAGGTTGCTCTTACAGAGCTTTATAGGAACTTGTTTTGTTGTGAGCAATCAAAATGTGTATGTGACTGTGTGATTTTCCCTTTTCCTGCTGTGCAAGACGCACCATTTTAACATCAAGGCTACACTTACACCTCATTTGGACACGGCTCAACATTAAGTCCACTGTTAGCTCTAATTTAGATCTGATTCGGTATTTCTGTATGAGCTTATACTTATTCCTTATAGCTTTCACACACAAAGAACTCAGAAGTCTGAGGTTTGCTTTGGTATGGAAGAAAATACTGAACTAAACTGAAAGGCATTTTATCAGAGCATCTGTACATCCACCACACCTTTGAGTATCTGGCTTTAATTTCACAGTCGGAGGAAGACAAGATGCTACAGAAATATTGGTCTATAGCATCTTGCATTTTCTCAGTAAATCTATGCCTACACAATCAATTGATCACCAGATCAGCAAGGCTTCAATGGACTTTTCATGACCAACTCAGTTTGCTAATGTCACTTACACCACTGGAGCTGTGCCGCAAATATTGGATTAATTACCCAGTACATACATTCCTTAATCTCCCGCTACTTTATAAATGCACGTTGCTCACATCAGCATGCTGGATGCTTGAAACTGAAAGTCAACATGACTTTCTTTGTGAACAATTTAGCTCATAATTATTTGGCCACTTGGAGGCACACATGGGCTGAGTATAATACACTGAGCATTACAGCATTTACAATAAATTAGTAAAACTGTTTCTGTTGAAGAAATGTTTTAATGTTTGGTTTAAAACCATCAATAGGCAGTGTCATGAAGAAATTCACAGAATGTATGGTCTTCCATAAGTGATTTTTGGTTCAAGTCTGTTAAGGTTCTTGAGTGAGAAGTTATTTGGAAAGGGAGAAACATTTTCATGGATCCACTAGTAACTGAAACTGTCTGTTTTGTATTCAGTGCTGATGAACAGAGTGATGGTGAGAATGCAAATGAAAGTGAATAGCTTGCTGTAGTTTTTAATTATACTGGAATTTCAACATTTAGCAATAAACCAGGCTCCATTGCTAAACTAAAATCTGATTTTTCTGGTTCTTGAAAACATTTAAAATGGCGTTGAATATGATCAATAATTATTTCATCCACTACTTTGGAAAGAGAAATTTGAATGAACCTGAAGTTGGCCAAGACATGAGCTTCAACAGTGGGTTTCTTGGGAAGTGGCCTAACTATACAACTTTTTTAATTTAAAGGATAATACCAAGCAAACTTGTAGAGAATGGTTTATTACAGAGGTGATCCGGGGCTTACGGCTGAAGTATTTCATTATGCACCATGGTTGTTGGAACTAGATCAGGAGTGCAGAAAGATGATATCTTCAACTTCTTGCTGAGTTTGGAACATTAAACTGGCATCAGGGGATCATTAAGTAGGAGGGAAAACGAGACTGACGTCCAGGCAAAACTAACATACACCGTCATGATGCCATGAAACACTATGAATTTTAACACTTCATCCTAAAACACACAATTAATCAATTATTGACTTAATAAATGTGACAGAAGTTGATCAACAAAATGCTCTACATTTTTTCACCATTAGAAACTCATTTGTAGCTGTTTCAGTGTATTTCTAATCCATGATGACTCAGCATGATTAAATTCAATATTATAAGTGGAGATAAAAAGTTCAAGCCGACAAATAAAAAACAAAACACTTTCAACAGGCATGCATTAGTTAAGTGCTTCCTGCAAACATTTTGCATGTTGATGTTAATTTGTCCCATTAATTCTAGTTTAAAGTGCAAATAATTAATCTTAGTCTGATTTGCTTCCACATTTAGTGGAGAAGCACTAAGCATGTTTTTATCTCCTCTGAATATCACTGGCTGATTAACTTGTGCGTCTGAACAGCAGTAAAGTTTGCTGTGCTGTGAATATAACAGAGGTTTCCCTTATACAAGCTCTCAATCCCCTGTTTGCTTCTGGAATAAAGGAATATTAGGTTTACATCAGCTGCCCTGCTGCTCCACTAAACTCATTAAATTATCACTAATTAAAGTGTTATTATGAATACGAACTTCATGTACTGACCAATCAGGCTGCATTTATGTCCCCACTCAGCTGAACCTTCAAGCCATGCATATTTTAGCACGATATGAGCTTTAAGAATATTACAGCTGATTAATTTCCCACTGATCCTCTTCTATCCCGTTAATGAGATGTTTGTCTCTGCTGGGTTTTGCTTTTCCCTCCTGATAAGACGTGAAGGTGAAGAACTCTGAGGAGGTTGGTGTTGGACTCTGTGGTTTTGGTCATTATGGTTCCTGACAGGATCCTCATCTGGCCTGGATTCCACTGAATCCTGGCCTGATTTTCTGTCTTTAACCAGTCTGGCGTTGAAATAACTGGATGACACTCATTGCCAAACAAGTTGCGAGTGCAAGCTGCTGCAGATGAATTATTGATCGCTGAAAATCACTCAGAAGGATCAGACTGCGCAGAAGTTTCTATCAGAATGAATAAATGTTTGCAAAAACAGGGAAAATAATGTCCTTCATCAAAGAGATGCCTGTTTTATGCTTTTTCGAATTGGTCAATTAATCCAGTGATTTATTTTTATTTCTTTGGAAATTTTTCTAATAAAGTATTTCATTCAATTAAGACAAATTGAACCTTATTAATTTTCCATACAATTTCCAGAATTGTCCAGAAGAAAGCTGATAAATGGATGTGAAACGTAAAATGCTCCCACAGGACAGAACATATTCCACCTTTTTAATTAATGTAATTGGGTTTTTCAGGCATGACGGTGAGCTCTGAGATTTGCTGTCCTTAAATAGGATTATTTATGCATTTATATTAAATTGATGAGCTCTTATCCACATGTAACTGAAGGTCAGACTTATCCACGGGGATTTTCATTTGATGAAAGGAAGCAGTTTGCTACATTTCGCTGGACGGTTTAAGTAATTTTTTTTCTGGTGCTTTTTATGACTAATACAGAAAAATATTGGCTAAGAAATATATTTTATAACTAAATAAAGTTCTACAAACTGCAGACCTTTTCAGAAAAGGATTTGCTATCCTTTTTTGTCACACATGTTTAAGCTCTGTAAACATATTTTAATGTAAGAGAAAGACAAGAGCAAATGCAAAAGCCACTTTTAAATAATAATTCCTAAACATCCTGGCTCTAACAGCTAGTTGTGCCATCTTTGGTACAAAAACCTGACATGTTGCTGTGGAGGAATTTTGAATTTTGAATCTCTCCTCTTTGGAGAGTCATTTTATTTCAACATTGCATGTTTATTTTAATATAATCCCATGCATTCTGACAAGGGTCCAAGGGCCTTTAAAATTATAACAACTGACCAAAAATCTCAATTTTAGTCTCATCTGACCAGTTGCAATAGAGTTATGAAGATCAACATGTTTAGACTGTGATGGTAGGACAGAAACATGCTGGTGTGCAGACAGCTTTGTTTTGGAGACTTGGTGAGCGCAGGATGCCGTCAACACTGAGCGTTGGAGATGTTTTTACCTCCCTTAGCATCACCTCACACCTCTCTGAGGTGGCAAGATAAATATGGGTCCTCATACATCCTGTTGGACAGCAGCAAGAATAAATAGATACTGTGTCACATTCTATTCTTAACCCAAGTTTTTCTTGAAGCTTTGATGAACATAAAAAAGTATTGTAAATCCCCAGTATTGGCAGAAGTTATGCACCACAATCACCACAATAACTGAAGTTAAAAAATGCTTATAACTGCCTGCTTTACTTGCTCAAACACCAAATATATCTTTATATGCATTAATGCACACAGTGGAAACTGTCTTGGCACTAAAACAGATTCTAGCATCCACTGTCTTCCTCATTTCTGCTTTTAAAGTTCAGCTAATCAGTGGCAAGAAAACGGATCCTGGATTGACTGCTTTGTCAATGCCAGCCAGTAGCATGTCAAATCTGAGGTGTTTTAGCTGTATAACCTACATTTTATTAGAATATTTAGAAAAAAAAATCTGAGTCCAGTCGAATTATCCAGGAATAATTAGGAGTTACATTTCACAGAAAAATCCATAAGTTAAATGTCTTATGTTCATTTATTTTAGGCTGATTGTTAGGGGTACCAATAGCTGTAGTACTGGCGCTTTAACAGTTATTATTTCTGAGAGAAATGAGAGATTAGGCCACTGCAACAACTGATTAGTTTATTCTAACACTTTTTTTACATCTTTTACAGAATTTCTGGTAAATTATACCAGTATTACGCATTTAAGGCCTGGAGCTTACAGTAGGGCATATTTTCTGTTGGAAAAGCTGTGAGACTTATTGGAAATTGTGCACCTTAAGTAAATAGGTGTGCAGTCTGTTGCCTGCAGGGTTTCAGCTGCTGCTCTAACATTCGCTGTTTTACACGCTGAAAGCTGACCAAATCTTGGAAGACATAAATTGGTTAAAAGAAAAAGAAAATGCTGTGCTGTCAGACATGACTCACTTGTCCAATTCATGCTCCTTTCAGACTGATTCCTCTGCTCACGCAGCGTGAGTCCAATCCTCCTCGGTGTCTGCACCATGTTGGAAACTGCAGGCCGGATAGGGAAGCCTGCTGTGCTCCAAGCACCACAAAGACCCCGATGATGATGAAACCCCTAACAGGCTTAAACAGACGCACACTGAACCGATAGACCACAAGTGTGAGCAGCTGTCTTTTTGTTTTTTTAGGGCTGATTTTTGCAGATTCTGGTCTTGTTATTGTTTTTTATTTTTTTGATGCTTAGACGCTCAGATGGTTTCTTAAATGCAGCTGCAGCTTGTTTTCTGAAGTATTTTAATGAGTACAAAGCAGCAGATGAATGGCAGGGAAAGATTAAAGGATGAGAGAGATGCTAATAGATGGTCAGTACTGCAGATATCCAGCCTCTCCTCTTGATAAAGAGCACATCTTTACTAGCTCATGAGAATCTAATCTTGAATATCCTTTGGTAGTTATTGCTTTATTTTTAGGATGCATAAAAGAAATAAAAACATTACATCCAGAACATTCAGTCCATTATGGTATTATGTTGTCAAGCTTTATGTTTATTTTGCGATTATTGAGAAGTGATCAGCAGTGGCAGATTAGCTCATTTAAACACCCGAGAGTTTTTTTTTACTAAACAAACACTGAATTCCACAGCAAATCTACATGTTAAGGTTGTCATAGTCAAGCTAGCATAACTTCCCTCTCCTCGCTATTTTTTTAAGAGTTTTCCTGACCTTGTTATCTAGTTGTCATGAAGCATTACATCCCTTTATCTTTTATATATCAATCATACATTTAAGAGTTAGCACGTTGTGTTGACAGTTTGACAGCTAAAATCAAGTTAGCCCTCTTAGCATGGAGCTGGGGGGGGTGCAGGGTTCTTGGGTCTTGTGCTTGTGATGTCATGTTGCATTTGTCTATCCAGCCACTTATGCAAAAAATATGTACAGTAATGTACACACAGTAAGAACACATTATCTGAGTCAGCAAATTCATGTTTTATATAATAATTCTGTATTTAGACAAACAAGAACGCATTTAGCTGGAAAAGAAGCAGGAAAAAGACAAATTTATTTCCTCCCTCTTCGTGTTCATATAAATAAATTGCATCTTTGTTAATACTACTGATGTCACTCATAATGCCATTACCAAATTAATATTTTAGTTGTATAATTCACATAATTTATTAATTGCACAATGTGTTTATATACTTTTATACTTTTTAAAGTTTTGAACAAAATGATATTTATTTCTACTAAGGTGATCATAACTAAGCTAAACCACAACAGTTGGAGAAGGAGAGCTTCATGGTCAGTGAGGATCCGGTGACCAACAACGATCGTGTTGCCTTTAAGTGGAACTGGTGGCCTTTACATCACGGTGATCTCCACTAACTACGCAACACGTCAGCTCTAGGAGGCAGTAAATACGAAAAAACTCTTTCAATGTGAAGGCATTTATTACACAACTTCACTTTTAGTATTTATCAAACTCCCCTGTTATTTCCTTTCTTTGAGGCACTCCCCCATCCCCTCTTTATGTGTGCATTGCCCAGATGAATATCATTTCTGCACAAGAACGCTTCCTTGATTTTATCTTGTTCTCTGGAATTTCCCTTTATGAGTGGGAGGTTTGGTTTCTGCACCTCCACCATCAGTTTCCTTCTTGTTGTAAAGGCAACAGGATGTTTGTGGGAGTTTTTTAGCAGGAAGAGAAGATGTATGTTGAGCAAAATTCAAAATCAAGGTCTTTGAAAAGCTTAATAAGTCATAAAAGCCATTGTTTTAAAAACATTATAGCATATTTCATTTTATTTAGTTTCTCTTTAACTGCTGTTTATTCCATGTTCTTCTTTTTTGTGCTGACATCTTGACAAAGGAGATCTCTTCTATATTTATGATGAATAAAAATTGTAGCTGTACATCCAAACCCTCTTCACATCCCATAAAGGCTGAATTGAAGAGATGAGAGATAAGAGAAAAAAAAGTCCATGCTGACAATTGATTTTTCAGCTGATATCAGAAACAAGTGCAGAATCCACAGGAACTCTGAGACTGAAGAAAATAAAAAAGACCTTTTATTTACCCCAGAGAGAAAATATTTTTATGTTGGCTGTAGACTTACTGCTTAACCTATTACAATATTAAAAATATTCTTTGCTTTTCTTCTTCACACAGTCAGAGAAATCCTTTTCTTGTTTAACTTACATTTGGATTTTTGTTGAAAATGTTTGAAAGTTTTAGCTGATTATAATTATGCCCATCACAGAGCCAAATAAACACCTGCTCTGGGTAACTTGCAGGCTGGTTGAGGCTGTTATTGCATTGTGTTTACAATGTAAAACATTCACACCACATTCATTACATCTATTATTCTTTTATCAGCAGAAGCAAACAAACGGTTTTTACCAATTAATGACAATGACTGTCACCTTAAAAAACAGATGTTGGTCTGTTTTTACAGACATCTCTTTTCTGCTTTAGTGATTCAGTGGATTCTGTGCAGAAACAGATTGAAATAAAATTGTTTTCCACCTGGCAAACAATGTGAGAATCTGAGACGAGCAACAGATCCACTCATTAAGATTGTATGACAACAGTTTCTGCGCTGGTCCGGCTCTGACTGGCAGATAGTGATGCGTTTCCTTAAGAGCAGAACGGATACAACAAGCTGGGTTGAGCTTCCATAAAGGAGAGTTACAGCCTTTATCAGGTAGAGGATCTGTAAAGTGTTATTTTAGTCGTTAGACCAGCATTAACATACATTACAGAACAAAAGAAAAAGGACAGCCAGGATTACATTTCCAAGAACAACCACTTACACACACATGGACTGTCTAACATTATAACACCGAACATTTCTCACTCACTCTAAGATATAATATAAATAAGTCAGGATATATGTTTCAATGAGGCCCATTTGTCAGATTAAAAGTACCTTTTTAGATATTAAACATATTTTCACCAAGAATTAAAAATGTTTATTTTCTATGGGTATGATTTGAAATTTTGCTATTTTTTTCTATTATTTGTAAACTGAAAATCACCATAAACTAACAGAAATAAAGGCTTGAAAACATCAGTGTGTGTAATTAAGCCATATAATGTGTCTCACTTGGTGAAGCACATTTTATTCTAATTCAATTGCATTCTAATTTGCAGAGTGTTGCTATACATACACTCTTGTTATCATGGTAATCATAACAACAACCGTAAGTATCCAAGGCAGATATGTGCTGATCGTAATGAGTCAGGAAATGGTTACAAGGAAACAATAATTACATTTGTCCATATCTTCAATCAGAGCAATAATCAAGTTTATCCTGCGTGCATGCGCAGTGAGAGCTAAGTTTGCTGTTAGACAGCTGCAGGTTTCCATAGCAACAGTAATATGCTTTTTACACCATCTTAACCATAAATGTGCAGAGTTTGGCAAATATGACTCAACTAAACATATATAAATATCATAAATTAATTAGAACATTTTAAATAATCAGGTGACAATCTTAAAAACCTAACAAAATGTACTCAAATATTTAGTAATTAGTTTTGTATGAGGAACTGCCTCTGCATTGAAGGATAAATTAGTTTAGAATTTTTTGAAGTGTGGCAATTTTAATCGGATCAGTTCCTTAACATATATATCCATAGCTGTTGAAAAAATAACATTCAGCTGTTTCCTGGAATAATCAGGGCAGATTTGAAGAGCTTTATCAGCACAATGAGGCAGAGGAAGCTTCACTGCGATGTGAGCTACATCTCTTGCTCTCAGAAAGATGATTAAAAGTCTTTGTCAACAGAAGTTTAATCTTCACTAACATGCAAACTGAAGAGAAAGTCATTGCAGCACCATTTACCACAGTAATGTGCTTCTAGAAACTGTGCTGACCAAAACATTACAGTGTTATCAAGAGCTGCATTGAACGCCTTGTACATCACATAGAAAATGACTCTGACAAGATTGGCTTGTTGTGCACAACTATAACTAACATCACCTTTTGCTTCTACAGTTTGGGTTACTTTGCTTAAAGAGTAACAATGCAACGTGTCGTGTGTTGTTGTTCATCCCGGGCTGTAATTACTTCAGACTTTAATAAATAAAATAAAAACTTATTGGGACCAAGATGTGCTTCTCTATAAATATGTCCTGTTTTTTATTTATCACATAAGTTAAAGCAGGAGTCATCTAACATGATTGACCAGAAATCTTTAGGTAATTTATTTCCTCCAACCCAACAGTTTTAAAAAATGTTTTTTTGTTACATGAGCGTGTTTCATTAAAACCTTTCATCCAAAACTGGATTAAAACTGATATGAACATTTTTATTTCCTCTTTGGTTTTGCCTGAATATTTATGTACTCGAATAATTATTTTTGTCAAATAACATACAGAAAAAACCTGATTTAGAAGTTGATCTCTTTTTTTTAACCTATGTTGCAATGCCCACCTCTCACTGTCCATATGACATCCATGAAGCTGATAAATGTAGATCTGAATCTGTGCAGCAGTTTCATCTCTGAATTGAGTTGAAGACTCTGAATGTGCAGAACTCTGCAGGAGTCTGGAGGTATTTATGATTTTGTTGGATAAAACTGTTTACCATTTACTTTAGTGGCTTTTTCTCTCCCTTTTAGTCCAGCAGCTGACCATTTTGAGAGGAAAGATTATTTTTATTCCTGTTTGCCAAGCACTTAACTCTGACATATGAATCATTCGGGCATAAATAGACTCCAAACTAAAGAGGTTAACCAAAAAAGACCTTGCAAAGAATCTGTTTAAATTCATCTTAAGCACCAGATATGATGTTGCATTTGATTTGTTAATTATGTGTGAAGCTGCTTGTCATGAATTCAGAGGTGTTTGGTAGTTGCTCTGGTGAAAACTGTTACAGGTGGAAACAGCACAATGCAGTTCACAAAGTGAGACAATACACAATATTGGGTTCGCAGGAGCAGGACGAGTCAAAATTTGAACAGTATTCTTAGGGAACCTGAAGATGCCTGTTTTTCTTTTACTGGTTTGACAAACTGGGGGATACACATCGACACAGCTGGGCCCAGATTGCTGCTTTGCAGTTTATAAGGTTCTAGTTCAAGCTTGGCATCTTATTGCATAGAGTTAACAGGTTCTCCATGTCTGTGTGTGGGTTCTCTCTGGGTACTCTGGCTTCTCCCAAAACATGATTCTTAGATTATTGGTCTTGTGTACATGACTATGTGTTTTGTGACCATTTGTATTGGCCTGTGATGAACTGGTGACTTAACCTATTTTAAGTTGAAGTCTATATTTTTCTGCCTGTACAGTACTATTAGTGTTTGTCTCATTACAACATTTTTCTGTTTTTGCAATTATGTTAGATGTTTCAGTAAAGAAAAAAATAATAAAAAGCATTTTTTAATTTAGGTTTTTTGATCAATAATGGGGAAAATATTATAATACAAACTTATGTCCGATGAGAAAAGCATCAGGCCCCCACACTTAATAACAGGCCAAGTCATAATGAATATTTTGAGCCACTCTTCTTCAGAATCATTTTAATTCAGTCACACATTTTCCAGCATAAACAACTTTTTCCAGTCAGTGTTTCTAATTGTTGCCTTGTGAAGTCTGACTTTAACTGAACAGCTGAACAGCTTTAGATGTTGTTTTGGATTTTACTGCAACCCTCTGAATGAGGTTCATTGTTGGAGTAATTTTGTGAGGCCTGTGAAGTTTCATCTCTGCCCCTTGTTTGTCCCAGAGCCCTAGACTTTTTTAACCCTTTCTTTATTAATGGATATTTCACATCTGTGCTAAACATGTCTTTATGTTGAAGTCTGATGTGTTACTTTTTCAATGGTTTGGCCGACTTGATGCTCAGGTTCAGATGTGTGCCCTGTGATTACCAGTCAGATCATCCTTTCCTCATTCAGAATCTCTTTAAGTGTCTGGTTTTCATCTGAAATGAATAACCAGGTTGTGACTTTGTGTTTTTTCTTCGTTCAGGTTCATTCAAGCCGAGTTGCTGCAAAGCCCAGAAGTCTCTGGAGTTCATCCCAATAAACCTGCACACACAGAGGATGAGAGTCACATGCCCCCAAAAAACAGGTACTGTTTAATTAGGACTGGGTGTGTTAACTTCAGGATGTGATTAACAGACACTTCAAGGACAATTCAGGAGGAAAAACTGAGGCATTTGATTGCTCGCCTTTTCCATGTCAGCAGGTGAATGTTGGAAAAGCTTCTGTGGTTCTAGTCACACTCTTGACTCTGTGCTTGATTTTCCATCTGTCAGAAATGCTCAGAGGACTGAGGCTGGCTGTTTCTAGGCCATAACTCAGGTTGAAAGGTGAGAATTACTTTGGAAAAAAAACAGACAAAATACTAATTAAGCCCTTTGCGTTTTAGCGGAGTGAAATAATAGGTTGTCTGTTTTGCGGATGCTCGGCAGCAGGCCGCTCTTGGCCTGGAACTGTCTGTGTGTATTAACTGCTTCCCTTCTATCGGTGAGCGGGCTCCATTTCAACTAAGCACAGGATGATTGATGGAAAGACGGGAAGACAAACACGGGGATTAACTGTCATTCTTCCAGTGAGGACCTGAGGGATGAAAGATGAGTTAAGCCAGATCAAATCATCATATCAGTCTAAGACTTTGTTTCTCTGTCAAGGAGGGGAAAAAAAGGCAAAACCAAATCAAAACTGACCTTGAAGGAGCTGGCTCATTGATTGGTGGACACGCTGATAATTAGCCTCTTTGGGCCCAATTTTCTTGGTAACTCAGTGTTGAGCTGCGGTGAGAACAGTAATGTGTGGTGTGAGATCTCTCCACTTTTACTACAGCATCGCTGGCTTTGCTGACCTCACAACTGCACTTAGGAAGAAAGGAATGCTGGATAATTTATTACCAGTGTAATGTGAAACTACAAAGTGAATTTTTTCATGTACCTTTTTGTGCAAAGTGAGTCATTTTGTCACATTCCTCTTCATTTGTTTTGCAAACATACAAAAATGGCTTGATGTTGCTTCTTGCAAATAAGTAAATAAGTAATTAGAATAAAAATTGTGGCCCAATTACAGTGTGTTAGGTGCTAGAAATTACAGCAGCAATAGAAAGGAAAGCGTTGTTAGAGAATGTTTTTGTAAGTTAAGGATGAAATTTGGCAAATTTAAAATCATTTTCACAGTTGATTATATGTGGATTTACCAAAATATATCAAAAACAAGAAACATAGGTTTCAGTGTGATCTAATTTAAGTTCAGACTGAAGTCTGACTGAGATGCAGTGGCATGACCCTAAACACCAAGTTCATGCTCAAACCCTCCAGATATGTCTGGATTAAGACTATTTTAATGAATAGAGTGAGATAAAATGTTTCCACTGTGACCTTGAAGCTGTTTTGCAAATTCTTATTGGCAGTTTTTGCTGTTAACTTATTTATGGCTGATTGTTAGGTTTAGGAGGCAATTACTTTTTCACTAAAGAACCAGATTGGTTTGCACAGCTTTTCTTTTCATGCTGTTACCTGAGCTGTACAACCAGGCAAGAAATGAAACTTCCTGAAGCAACTGTTGAGTTCAGGCCGCAACTCTTACATGTTGCTCGGTTTTCTTGTTTCACTAATGTCATTTACTCTATTGTTCAATTTTCTTTTGTAAAGAGCAGCATTTCCTTGAGACGTGATGCATAATCTACTCAGTGTTGCAAAGCCATTTATTTTCACTTTGTCTATTGATCATCTAGAGAAAAGGGAAATCAGAAGAAATAACAACACTGTGGGCTCTGTGAGAATTCATTTGTTTTACTGTGAATGGATTTTCACAGCTGTAAAATATTTCTGAAAACCATTAGTCTGGGAAAGCTGGGCTGAAAGCATTGTTCAGGAGGATGTTTTGTCGTCAGCACAGATTGCTGTGTGTGAATTGTAACCACTCATTTTGACCACCACAATCAGTTTCCTCTTTACAAAAGCTTCTCTGTCTTTTCGCTTTTTTAACACCTCGTTCTGCTGTTGATTAACTGAGAAAGGGATAACAAAAGTGCAAAGAAAAACTGAAATTCAGTCTCAGATTGGTCATTGTACCTGATGGTCTGTTACCTCTTCCTGCTGGTTCACTGCTGCTGCTGGAAAACAGTTAGAAAAACTCTGTTACGTTGGTAGAACTAGTGGAAGGAGCAGTGAGTTAAACAGTCCTCTGTGGGTCTGCGCCGGTTTTCTTATTTATTTTCCTCTGCTGACAGCTTAAAAGTAGGATTGAATATTTATCATATTGTTTATTTATCATAAAAAAATTCTTGTGATAAAAAATTTGGGTAACACTTTATTGGAAGGTGTGGAGATGAAAGGAAAACAGAAATATTTATTCTCAACAAAGGGGAGTATATTAGACTATGATTGTCATAAATATGACTTAACACCCAAATGTTTATGACTGTTGTACTGAAGTGTCATTCTGTGAATAATGACACTTTTAATGCAAAGCTGCATAGAAAGTTGCATTCAAAGTGTTAACTTTGCATTATTTGGTCAATAATGACAGTTTAATGCAAAGTTGCATTGAAACCTGCAGTAAAAGTCCATTAAAAGTGTTAATTTTTAATTAAAAGTGTAATTTGCCAAATGACACTTTATGACAACATAAACACTCGTGAAATCTCCATCCATATTAATAAGTTATGTCATGTGTCATGTCAGTCTTATGCAGAGAAACTGTTACTGAATTTTGATTTATCGTTGTCATAATAAACAGTTTTTTAAATGATAATTTTTATCATTATCACAATAATACTACAAGGTCTATGTGGCCCATCCCTATATCAAAGCCTCAGAAAAGCTTTTCTGTCTTAACTACTGTACTTTTTTTTTAAAAAAATATGCTAATCTGATTGCCAAAGAATTTCACCAAGTTTATTGGTGAAATAAACTGGGCCAGCCTCTAAGCTTTCAGTGCTTTTCCATCAATGTGAAATTATTTTTTTATTTAAAACAAGCTTCTATGTCTTGCTCAAAACTTACTTGTAGTTTTTTCTTAGTGTACTAAGATATTGCACTAGAAACCACAACAAGAATACTTTAAGATTCTGGCTTTTACTGTGTTTTTCATTTCAGTTTCTAGCTTTAAACAATAACTGGATTGATCCACAGCAACAATCCCAAACCAGTCAAACTCCCACATCCAGCCCAGATGCAGATACACAGTTTTTACTTTTTCCTTCCAGATCTGAGTCATTTAGGCAGTCAGTAACTATCTTTGGGACTTTATCAGCTACTTGTCACAAAAACATGATTTAATCCCATTTTATGATTGAATTTCTTAAAATGCTGAACATAACAGTTTGACACAGAAAATAGGATTTTACCACCAAAAAGCTTTTTGCTGAAAACTTGGCATAGAGAAGACGGTCAGCTTCATTGCTGTATTTATCTTTTGCTATATAATATTGAATAGTTCTCATGCTGTATATTTTATCCTCCATTTGTTCATTTTCACACATCTTAGATGTACAATGAGGAAAATACATGTATGGTCAGGGACCAGGCAGAAAATGAGTTCATAAACCCAACAAAGTCCAAAGATTAGGAGAGACGCAGCCTCTTTGGATTAAAATATAAAGAACAATAAGACAGGGAATGGAGGGGATTAAAACTTCCACACAGTGTTGCATAACAACTATATATCAGTCATGTTCTACCAAGTGCATGATAGAAAATCCCAGCAGGATTCGAAGCAAAGTATTTTCCCTCCTCTCTTAACCTGGTTTTTAAGTTTGCTTTAACCTTATTGGAGGTCCTTGTAAATTGTATTCATGACCAAAAAAACAAATAAACACACACACATCCACACACACCGTGTGTTTTTTTCTGACGTTAATTGTCAGCTTCAGTCATTAGTCATTCAAAACAAGACCTGCTCTAAGCACCTTTGTTCCTGCCTGGCTGTCTGTGAAGTGTTTATTTAATTTTGAGGCTGATGTGCAAATTGGAGTGAAGCACTGTGACATTGGCTGTCCTTCTGGTCCAACATGGGACCGATCGACCTCAGAACCAAGCTGTGAGTATGTAGGAGAGACGGGGTAATGTATGAAATGCAGGTTCAGTCCTGCAATAATGCCATACCTTCATTTTTCTTTGAAAGTACCTTTGTTCTCTTTCTGAGAGAGTGAAGTTATGCTATTCAAAAGGTTAGATTCATGTTGTTTTATACCTTTTTTGACTTCTGACTTAAATTTGGAAAGTAGGAAAATGATACATGAAAAAAATGTATCACTTTCCTTTATGCATATATGTATACAATTTCACTATAAGCCAGTCATGAGCAGGTGCCACTCGAAAGATTTCTGACGAGGGATGTTCAGAAGAGTTTCCCAGGAGCAAAGGACCAGAGAGATTCAGAAAGCCCTGAAATTAGGAGGTTTTTACTTAAATAAATCAGTAATCCATTCCTGCAATGGCCTTTCTGAAAGCTCACAGCATAAGACTCCACTGATGAAGAAAAACCCGGTTGAGGTTTGAGAAATGTGATGTTGATATGAGGAAGAGGATAAAATGAGGATGGAGTTTCAGCAAGACCCAAAGTTTGTTTCAGATAAAGAAAATAATAAAAGAGCTGAATTAATCACTTACTAAAATATAAAGCAATGAAGGTCAAAGTGCAAATAAGCCTCAGGTTTTGAAGACTTGTGTCTCACCTGAGCAACGCATCCCACTACATTGATAAGCCATCTTAGGCTTTTTTGCTTAATAAAATTTAATAAGAATTTTATTAGATGTTTCCGGCTCAAGTCTGTTTTATTACACATGACTTTAGTTAATTTAGCAGTTTGTGTTGATTTATTTGAATATGGGAATCATTTTGGCTCTAATCTATATTTGCTGTAAAAACCATCTGAACCAACTCATTAGAAATATATTTACTGTGAAAATCTGATTCATATTCAATCATATTTTTCCCGCTGACTGCGTTATTATAAAATATGTTTGTGAGGCGTTATCATCTGTTAAATTGTGTTTCTTCATGACTTTGATTCAATTTGAGTTTAGATTTGAAATTTCTTCCTCTATATTCATATTTTTTTTCTCTCAAGCCCCTCAGGAGCCTCCTGCATTTTAGTTATCTGTCTCCATATTTTAAATTCAGCAAACTAAAATATGTTTTCTCCCTCTTTCCAGATGCTTCGTATGACATTATCACTGTCGGAGCTCCAGCAGCCCACTTCCAGGGCTTTAAATGTGGAGGCCTCCAGCGTCTCCTGAGCAGATATGAAGCAGAGAAGAAGAGGTAAAAAATAAACCAAATATTTCCCTTAAGGAGGGATGTATTTAAGGAAAGTGTGGGTGAATGAATTGAAGCGGCATTCTGATAAAAAAAAAGGCTTTTATTAAGAACCAGATTTTAACTTCTTAATTAAAACTGACAGGAAATTTGTTTCTGCCCCATGGACTTGATTTGTGAGGTCTGAGCCAGTGAATTAACTCCAATTCATGTTGAAATTAGACTTGAGCTTGGCAGGATTTGACAGGTTAATTTGACCAGAGGCAACAGGCTTGATGGAAAAGGGTTGGAGTTAGAATGTCCCCTCCACCTGTTCTTTTCCCAGACGAGCTTTTTTCAGCTTTATCAACCGTGTTAGCTTCTCATCGAAGAGCCACAGATCATGAAGGTCAGCGGACAACATGGAGTCACTGCTGCATTCAGGCTGGTTGCCAGAAAACAAATTCAGTTTATGAAGAGAAATTTTGTTGTTATTATTGGAGAAAAAAGACAGAAGTTCCCAGAAACAGCTGCTGTATTCAGCAAGATACATTTTAACACTTTTTCTTCAAGCAATCCAGGGAAGCCAGCATCATATGGCCTAAATGTATTTTCTGTATTATTACACTTAGCTGAACAGAAAATACATTTACATGAGGAAAAACTGGAAACATAATTACAGTGCATCTCTCTCACTGGCAAAATAATATTTAATCTTTGTTTCACATTTCTTCCCTTTTAAGATTAAAAACCTCTTCTGTAAAAGAGTTCTGGCCAAAACTGGCAGCGGCACTAAGAGGTTGCAGCAAAGTAGAGAAAATTAACTCTGTCATAAATAAATTAATTAAAACATTCCCCGCTTAAAGCATTTACACACAGATGATTCCTTATCAAAGTCAGTAAGAAGAACCTTCAAAACATTTAGATTCATGTTTTTCTTCAACTGGCTCCAAGAAAACAGCAGAAAGCTGAAAAGATTTTATTTCCAAGTTCAATTCGGACTTTAGGCACCGAGAGTAAAAATAAGTACTGATAAAAACATAAAAGCTTGAGGTATCACTTCCTCTTCCACGTTATGCACTTCAAATGTCAAAGCCAATATTTGTGAGGAATAAATCCATTGACAGCTGGATTGTTAAATCATTAATTCCTTTTATTGTAACTCCTGTCTGTCAGATCATTAATGATTCATGATAAGAACTGAGCTTATATTACACCACAGCTTTGTGTTTTGGAGCTCTGCAGTAAAGTAGTTTCTGCTGTGATTTGTACTCGACTTGATTGAAAAGTCAAAAGCTGTTTATTCTGCTGTCTGAATGTGGTGAAAAAGTTTCAATGGGCTAAATTTCAACATCTTTGCCTGAATCAGGTAGATGCTGAAAGGAGTCCAGACTCACTGAGGGAAACATCCAAACACTCATCTCTTAAAGTTACCACTTAAACCTTAAGCTTCCAAACTTTGTGTTTTTTCTGACAATGTGACCTTCCTCCAATCATACGAGGGTCGAGTGAATCCTGCATGAACTTTTTTTCTCGTAAATGCCTGAGTTGTTCTTTTTTGCGGAATTGGAAACATTATTTTTTGTCTTTAACCTAAAATGACCTTATCATTCCCAATAACTATGGAACCAGTGTTTGTGTTGATTTTTTCTTTTTTTATTAATCTTGTTTTTCTTGCATGATATTTTGCCACTGCAGTAAAAGCAGAATTTATTTTAATGTACATCTCCACCAGATCTGTCAATACATGTGGATGATACAAAAAGGCTACTTAATGATTCGTTCACTGACCAGAACAGAAAAACAGATTTTTCGACATCAGATCATTACTGTCAGCAAACGACTGAGAGCTGAACGCTTTGTATTTTTCTTCTTCCCTTTGAGAGCAACACTGACAGCTTCACAAAGACTGTTATGAGGCCATTTTTGTTGTAACAGTGCTATGAGTGAAATTGCACTCTTGTGCAGCCTCGCCAGATCAGCGAGATGCTGCGGATTTTTACTTTATTTGTTCAGAGGTTGGAGGTTGGAGCTGCATGTCAGTATGTGGCCACTTGACTGATGCCTAAAGAAGCAAAAGGTGATTTTTTTTCTCTCCCTCATTGCTCCCCATAGAGTGCAAAGTCATTACAGACCATGCCAGATCTAATTAGTTACAGAGTTTGCAGCACCAGAACGAGTGGGAAAGAAAAGATGAAGAGGGGTGAAGTGTGGGCATGAAATGGAAAAAAACTGATGGGAAAATAGTTTGGGGCTTTTGCAGATTAAAAAATAAAGAAGTGAGCAGTTGAATTTGCTGAAGATGGCCAGTTCTGTCTGCCTGCATGAACAGTGATAAGGTTAGCATATTTCTGAGAAACCACTGAAGTGAAATCATTTACTTTGCGTGAGAGATTAGGCTTCAGAGGTAACTCCCCAGGGAGATGGGGCTTTTTGTTTCGTATTTGATTTAGCTAATGACTCACTGTAGCTCAACTTTTCCAATTTTCCACTTGGCTAGCTGGCTGCGACCTGCGCTGTGCAACGTGCAGTTCATGTTTGACCTGGAATGTGGTCAGAAACAGGAGTGGACCCAGGCGCTACGTTTGAAAGAAACTACTCAATGAGGCACTCTGTGTGTCAGCGCAGAGCGCTCTGGATGTTTCCAGCTGAGATTCCCTGAAAATTCAGCACAAGTTGAGTCTGTTTTACCAAAAATATATACTTCCAGAATAATTAAGTTTCACCCAGCCTCCCCCCTCGTCTTGAAGATGCACTCTTTTCTAATTATGTTTGATTAAAAAATTAACAATTGGTGAGATGTGAGAGTTGGCTGTTCAATGTGATATTAAATCATGAAATAGAAGATGGGAAGGGACTGGAAAAAAAAGGAAAACCTGAGCACAGATGTGTTACCAGGATGGTAATAAAAGAGCCATTCATCTTTGTTCTGTGGACAGCAGAAGAGGGGACAATGGGATCTTTCTGGAGCCATTAACAACCTGCGCCGGCCAAACTTGGCAATAGAACGAAAGTGCAATATGGTCCTTCTCTAACCACTGTATTCCTCAATTTTAAAAAGAAAAGCTGCACATTGTTCTTTTTATCTTTCTTCAGTGCATGTTACTCCCTAAATGCTTGTTTGAAATGCAAGAGGATTTTTATCTTTTTCTTCTTTAATCAAACTCTGCCAACTTTAGGATTATTGGAGATGGTCTCAGTTTTCCAGTAAAGTCTTCTACAGAATAATGGATGATAATCTAATAGCTGTGTAACAGTGCTCTGCTTGCCTTGGTGCAGGCTGACAATTAAGGCATTTTTACTCAAAATTCAACGATGCAAACAATTTCCAGCTTAATGCTGGACCAGGTAAGTATGTTGCAGGTAAACTGAATGAAAAATCCTTAATAATAAACTGTCACTAGGCAACTGGCCGTCTCAAATTACATCAAATGATACTTCTTATCTTATTTCAAAATAAAAGTATCAAACATTGCTGCAGTTTGAAACTTAACGCTTTCATCTTTATATCTGAGGCTCATGAAAGGCTAAATCTTTTAATATGCTGAAATTTGTTTTAGAAAAATAGCACAATACGTTTAAACAATGTTTTAAGTATTTAACAACCAGTTAAATACTTACTGATTGTGGTATCTCACATTATTGAACTTAAACATATTTAGAAAATATAATAAAACAGGAACCTATTATGTTGCTGAATCAAAAATAAGAGACGGAAATAAAATATGTGAAACACTAAATCCTCCATGAACAGAGATGTTCATACTAAGTACTGTCAGTGAGGAGGAGCGCAGACTTTTATCATCTTCCTGGAACATCAGTAATCAGTTTTGGTTGAAAGCTTAACGCTTGTCCACCAATGAGCGCCATCAAGGTGAAACTTATTGAATGTTCATATTTCTAATCAGAATTGGATAAAATGCATTTTTTATCCCACACTGGGCTGTTGGATCATTTCTCTTTCCATTATTATTTTTAAACACAATCCTTTGGTGAGCTAAGTGAACAGATTGCACTTCAAATAGATGGTCGTTTACATTCAGAGCCTTGCAGAGCAGTAGTCCAGGGCCACAGTTTGAGAAAGAGCAGACGTTATTAATCGATTGGAACAAACTTAAATCTTACAAACCATTAACCAACAATTAACCGTTAGTTGATTATTGGTTTGCATCCCTATCATCCAACAGATTTTTTTATGGATGTATTTTAGGAAAATGATTGTTTGTTTTTCAACCTGGAGTTAGAGAGACTATCTCCATCACTCCTTTCAATTTTTGATATCGTCTTTCGGCTTTACAGTTTCTTGTTTGTTCATTTAAAAAAGCTCCAAAATCTTTTACAGCTTCAAAGCCAACATTAGAAAAATAAACGAGTGTAGAACAAAACCTCATCAGTTTAACTTCAATGCAGGAGGCAACTGGTACAGATTAAACTGGGGAAACTGGCCTCTCCAAAGTGAATTTCACCCTCAGTTTAAACACACTGATCAGTAGGTTTGTCCAGAAATAGTACAAAGAGAGAGCAAAGCACTGGGCCCAGTGGCCTAATTAAGCAAGTATACATGGCACATGGTTAATTAATAGTGGAGAGGAAATTAATGAAAAGCCAGCGGCCTCCTGCTGACAGCTAGCAGGAATTAAAATGCAGCTACGTCAGCAGAATTCCCTGCAACCTTTTACAAGACGGTCAAAGTCTTCTCTGCCATTTCTTTTAACAGCTCACTTTAGTCAGGGTTTATATACGTACCAGCTCACTTCCATGAGCTAAAAATACACGGCTACCTTCAGATGCAACTCCAAGGATCTGATCTCTGTCCAAATGATTTTAACTGTCAGCCCTCGTTAGTTCCTGAATCTTTGATCTCATCGCCATCCGTTAGAAAAAAAGCCAAAGCTGTCCTCAATGATGCAGAAAAAGACAAACCATGATCTGTGACCAGAGAAGCCTCAGGGCTTCTGCCAGCTACCTTCTCCTTCAGCCCCTGGATGGGGTTGACTCAAGAGCAGGCGATGAACTACAAGCTGCTGTCCATCAACATGGGGTCCCAGCCACTGCCAAAGGCCTGGCCTTTTTTCGCCTCACACAGACGGAGCATCCTGGGAGAAAGTTATTTTGTTGGACAACATGCTGCTCGTCACACTAAATCCAAAATCAGCCCCAGGAGACTGTGTTAAGTTAGGGCTGTGTGGTTTCGACCACTCTCTTTGCCCTAGAAATGTGACATCTGGCTTTGCTGCTTGACACAGATGCCTCAGAACCAACAGAGCCTCCTTCCTCTCTATCTGTGAAGGAGGACACATTTCAAAGAGAAAGTGTCCTACTGATGACCTACTGCACATCTTAAACTCATCTCCTAACTACATTGAGAAAAGTAGGGACATATTTTTTGGTTAATATATTCAAGATACTGGGATTTCATTGATATTTACATTCTAAAAGGGTAATTTGTGCAAGAATGTATTGATAAAACCCACAAAAAAACTTCAAAAACATTAAGAAATAGCTGTTTGCATTCGACAATTACGTCTTAACACGAAAAAACATTGAACATATTTTCACAGTGATTACGTCCTCCACAATTGTTTTTATGATTTCTTTTTCTTTGTAATTGGAATCACAGATTTTGCGGCGCTACTTCAGAAATATTTGCAATTTTGCGATATTTGTACTTGACTGTAAACGTGACTTTTTCTTACTCTTCTCATAAATCGGACGATAATTTGAAATCAAGTCAGGTTGAGGCAGCAGTGTAGTAGAAGTAACAAATACTGCCCCCTGGAGGTGGGAGTTAGCATCACTTAAACCCAATTTTTGATAAACTCTCCGTTATAAATCAACGTGAACTGTTGATTTTGCATGAATTTCCTTGAAAACTGGAGGTACTGATTGATGTGACTTAGCAGTAAAGAGATAAAAACTGCTTTGATTTGTTTGATTAAATAATATTTAAGCAAACCACTGTTACCTTGAAGGTTCTGCGTTCCTTTGGAGTCTGGAGGGCCACATAAGAAGCTATGGCGGGCTGGATTTGGCCCTCAAGCCTTGAGTTTGGCACATGTGATATACAGTGTGCCATTTACCTGAGGTAGCACATCCTTCAATGCCACTGATGTTGGATTCTCTACAAGAATCTGTTCTCTGCATGGTTGTGCCTCCTGCTTGTGTTTGGTTCCTCTATCACTACAGATCATAACAAATCGGTCACAAATTTGAATCTCTTAGAGGTTTTTATTAAAAATCTGAACTAATAACTCTTTGAGGTCTCGTTCATGCAGCAAGAGAAGTTGACTAGATAAATTACTTGTTACAAAGTCTAATTACAGTAACATTTCCACCACATATAAAGTCATTGTGAACAGAGGCAAGGATAAATAAAAAGAAAAAAAAATCTGTTGTTTATAATCTTTGAATAATGTCAATGTAATTTTCATTTTTATAACAACAAAGAAAGGTGATCATTTAACATTAAGACGAATCAGGCAAGCATAAATATTGTTTTCTGGGAAAATTGTCCTCCCTATTAGCTCGGTGGCACGAGGATCTAATATTTCCCAGCAGTCCAGTCGTCTCTCTGTCACATCTTCAATAAAACATAAATATGTACTTCTTACATAAGCAATAATTACTGCATGGTTATTGTATCTGGATTATATTGCAGCTTTGTGTCTTGGCACAGTGTTTAAAAACGTGACACACACAACAGAAGCCCTTAGATCTGCTGGAGATGGAAACAAGGCTTGAAATGAAATGTACAACCCCCTTGGCCTCTTATCAAATTTGCATTCACAGATTTATGCTGTTTTGCCTTCGCTCACTTTGCAATCTTTGTTGACCTGTTTGGACTTACAACAACCCTGATGAGGCAATTAAATTTCCCTGCCAAAGCCTGCCTGGGAAGGGATCAATTCTGTCCTTTTAGCATCAGGTGGCAGGTTCTCGCATTCATTACCGTCTGCATATGTTTCCTAATGGGATTGGATTTGTACTTATGAGTCAACAGTGCTGTTACTGAATCAGAGTAAAGCTACTGCTTTCTCCTTTGCTTCTTTTTGAAGCTTTTCTCTCCTATGTGAGATCGTTTATGGTGTTTTATCAGTGTAAACACACAAGGGATGAAGCGGTAAAATGGATTTTACTGTTCTTTGCATTTTTGAAGGTGTCTTTGGTTGGGAATCAATCGCTTTAAGGTACGGGTAAATTAGAAGTAGTCTTGTAGAAAAGGTGGTCTTCTGCGTTAGTGACCGCACCATGTTTTACTTTCACTCAATAATTGCTTTGATTACCTTCAACTTTCTGGGTGGTCGTCCTCGAGGGGCCTCATTAGGCAAAACGACAAGGCCAGAATTTTAAAATTAGCTTACAGAAGACGTATTTCATGGCCAACATTCACTTTGACCTTGAACATTTTGATGCATATCAATGTATACGGTGAGGCTGTTCCTCAAAAGGCAGATTCACATGCAAAATGTTTAGCTCCAATGTTAGGAGCCAGGTTTAGATCTGACTCTGGGTTCTGACCTACATAAAGCCTGGAGGAGTTGACTTTAACCGAGCCTGGGGGGGAGGTTACAAATGACTGCACCGCTCTGCATCACATCAGACAAAAGGAAGTAAGAGGAAACTCATTGAAAGTCACAGGAACGTGAGCAGAGGAGGACGTTTGATTAGACTGGAAAGGGATTCATTATTTATAGAATGCAAATGAACTGGCATTGGACTGCAGGTCCAACTTTGACAGTTTAGGCTGTGAAGCTGTTCCTCCCAACTGATGATAAAATGCATCCAGAAAATAAACTATGCTGTGACATTTGCATGACTCCGACACACTGAGCAGCTCCAGCGATCAGATTTTTATGTTTTGAATCTTATGGTTTGGTTATATGGATAAACTCTGACTCCTGCCATGCAGAATATTTACTGTTTCTGGACAAATGGCTGACGATAAACCAAACATGTCTAAGAAATTTGGAACCAAATCCAGCTTGGTTCCAAACATCCTTTACTTTTCCTCAAATATACAATTTCGCTCTTAGATTTAATGCCTACACACCTTGAATTATGTTCAATATACATCTTTCCACTTAACAGCAAGATCCTTTATTCTCATTTACTGACACTATTATAATTATCCCACTTAAAATTCTGCCTTCACACTTTGCCTTCACACACTTCACACTTTGAGAAAATCCTATTTGATTTACTTGTTTGTTTGTTTTGTTGTTTTTTCATTCATTTACAATTTAAAATTTTGAAAAATTTTCAATGAAAAGTTGGAAGAAAAACAATCTCAGATAGTCTGTCCCTTTTACATCCAGAATAAGAAAACATTTCTCTCTTATTGAGTTTATAAGTGGCATTTCTAGCACTCAAACACAATGAGTAGTAATGAGCAGTATATGTGTGTGTATATATATATATATTTGCCTTTTACTGATAAGAGTTTGTGTTGTCTAGAAAGGATAACCTTGACATGTTTGTATATTGAAGAAATGTTGCTAGTGTTAAGTAATGTTAAATTTGGAGTCATGCATGTTTCTACTGTTTTGGTTTTGTTTTGAGCTGCTTTGCAATACAACCAAATGTGGAACTCAAAGCAATTTACTGTGTAATTTCACAGCTCTGCTGTGCATTTCTTTCACCTACAGACATCTTCTAACCACAGTCATGCCTGGAAGAGAAATTGAAAAACTCAGAGAAAAGTCGGCCTGAATAATTGTTGAAAAAAGAAAATCTCTTGCATGACAAATTATTCTGTTCCTTCTTTTGTCTCACTTGGAATGGCAGAAACATTTAAATGTTTTTACAAGTTTTGAGTGCTCACTGTGTGTTGCAAAGCAACATAAGAGCAAGGAATGTAAAGTGAAATAATTATGAACTTAATGTGTTTTTCCAAGAGACAAAGGGGATTAAGGAAGAACTCAAAGCAATTTTAAATCATTCTTTCCACTGTCTGGAAATCAGCCTAGCAAATGGGGACATTCAAAACAACTGAGAACTTTCCTGGTCTCCAAAGATGTGATCAGGACTTTCATCAGGCTCTCACTAATTTTAGTAGGAAAGTGGATGCCTGTGAAATCAGAAAGACTGCCCACGTTTGAGAGAGCAAAGCATTGTTCTCTAAGAAAACATTTGACCAGATTATAGGCTGCCAGACAGAAAGTAGACAAAAAACTAATGGAGGACTGTTCTTTGGATGAAATGTAATGTTTTGTACATGAATCAAATACAGTGCTCCATTAAAAGAATCGAACTCCAGCTGGGAGATGTGTAGATAACGTCTTTTTCCTCAGCAGGGAAGCTGATAATTTTCACTTATTAAGTGGCAGAAGCCTAACTCTTGTTCCTTAAGTGCCATTAAATCATTAGACATCAACATATGAACTCTTCCTAATAAAGAAATAAATATTTAATGGGATGTCCTAATTTCTCACAACTTTAAATCTTACATCACAGCAGACTTCATTTAAAAATTGGGCCGATCTCACATATCTTTCCAAAGATAATGTTTTTTTCAGTTTATAGCCATGCAGCTGTAGCTTGACTGTTCAAATATTAATTTTTTGTGCTTTTTTTTCTCTTCTGGACTCACAGCTTTAGCACTGCCTACCAGTGTATCTACTACTCCCCTCAGCACACAGCCAAAGCTCAGGAGGTACTCAGCACCGTGAGTCTCCTCCAGCCCCTCATCACAAGCTTGGCTGACCAGCTCCTCCAGGCCGCCCTTGAACACTCCTCCTCTGGACTCAAGGATGCACTCAAGAGCCTTTCCGACAAGGTGAGCCAGCAGCCAAATCTCCCATCTTCCTTCACCTGCATCTCAGCCACCTCTTCATTGCTCTCCGTCTCAATCCGCAGCAACAGACAAACTCTTAAGATTAAGTTTGTCAAAATTCATTTGCATTCATACCTCTTTTTCAAAATCCATAAACATTCATTTTAATGACGGTGTTTAAATGTCGGCTGTGGATTATGTTGGTGTAAACCGTTTCACTGGAGGCCCACAAAGAGATTTTATACAAGCTACACTTTTCTACCAACAGTTTGTGCTGAAGATCAGACACTCAAAATGTAAAAGATTCCATGAATAATCATTTTAGTTCCTGTTTTATAGACATCTTAGTTAAAAGAACAAGTTGGGAATTTGCAGGACAGCAAAGACTCCTGGAACGTTTGGCCACTACAATATACAGTATTTTGCCAATGGCTGATAATTATTAATAAATTAAATTATTATATAAATTTTCTCAGATAACCTTGTCTGTATCTGGAGTAATACAACCCCAATCCAAAGCCTTTAGTCTGAATGCAACCAAAATATTAATAAATATCATTTCCACAGTTTTAGAGGAAAAAACCTGAATTCAGAAATTCCAATGAAATTCATAGTTTATGGATAAAATCCCCAAAAGGTGAGCTAAAACCATAATTAAAAATCTGTAAACATTTAAGGGTCATTTCACACAAGTTGCACTTTTTGCCAACAGGTTTGTGTTGAAAATAAGATACCCAAAATGTAAAAGTTTCCACAAACGATTTTTAATGTTTCAGTTGAACAGACGATCTTCCAGTAAAAAAAAAAACCTAAACTACTGCATGTGCTGTATGGTGGTTTATAGAGCTGGAGCATTTTTATCAGTATAATTAATGAATTACATCTGGTGGTGTCAGATTGCAATCTGTTGTGGGAGAGATTGTTTGTGCCACAGTGGAACAGAGCCCAATCAGCCTCCTTAATTGGTACATTCGCTCTGTCACCGCTTCCTCTCATCCTTGATTAGACACGCACACGCTGGCCGAGCAAGCCCCTGGCCTGGTCAGCACAAGGAGCGCCGCTCACTGATTAAAATCTCAAGCTGGGCTTGTCGGTGTTTGTGTGTGAAGCAGCAGGAGGTGGAAGTGTGAACGGGTTTGTGTGTTTGTCAGAAAGATGATGATGACATCTCTCTCTCTCTCTCTCTCTGTCTCTTTCTCTCCCTCTCTCTTTCTCTCTCTCTCTCTTCAAATCCCAAAGTCCATGATGAAGGAGCAGCACACAAACATTTTTATGCAGACACATGCCTGAAACAGTGTGCAGAGACTTTGAGTGGTGCAGCTTTGTAAACATGTAAAGTCTGGAATGTTTTAATGAACCACAAATACGGGTTTTTGTTTCATATTAGGTGGTTAAATATATAACTGATTCATTTTAATTAAATCTTTCACTGACAGTTGATGGAGAGAAATTCAAAGCTTCCAGTTTTTACTTGTGTTTCTTATAAAGTCCATGAATAAGTAAGTGTAAAGGCTCCACCATGTGTTTGCCTTCATTTAAATCAGTTAGGCTGAAAGGAGTCTCATAAATGTCAGAAATGTTTCTATTTATGTTGAGTGGTAAGAAAATGAAAATTGCTTCAGACTTAATTACGTACTTCGCTTAAAGGGGCGCTGTTTTTCTGCATCATTTTATAGCATTATCAACTCAACCGTGTTACCTTCAGTTGCTCTGTATATCAAATGTGACTTAAAAGGAATTTGACTTCATAATATACTTCCTTGAAATTGGGCCTCTGTCTCTTTAAAAACTCCTGCTTTGTTTGAAACTCCACTTTGAGGAAGTCATCTCAACATTGCTCCTTTATGAGCCATTTAGCAATATTTTTACCAGCGTTACACTGAGAAGTAGCTCCTATAACGAGCTCAGCATATGCACTGTTCCACCAGGTGTTTCCTAATTGCTGCTGCTAGTCTGAAGGAGCTGAACAGGAGAGTCGTGGGGGAGAGCTGCTCTGTGAGGCAGAAGCTTGAGGAGGATCTGTGCCTCCAAGGCATAGATCCTTTGAGGCACAGCTCGGGCAAAATGCTGCGGGCGTTTTGCACAGCTCAGTGGTTGCCATGGAGATTAAAGGATTCAACACGCTAACATTAGCCTGGCACTTCAGCAAACTGCTGAAGGTATGAAACTACCATCAGCAGGAGAAAGGCATTAGGTTTTTAAGACTGTAGCTATGTGTTGACATGTCTTTACATTCAAATGATGATGTTAGACCCAGTCTTCTGAGATTCCACCTAAATCATTAGATGGAATCTACCAAGCTAAGCTAGCTTGGTAGCATTTTGAGGCTGTCATGCGAAAACACCTGTTGAGTCTAAATATCTGTTGTTATGCAAACCCTGAAACAACTAGAACTGCAAGCAGTTGATAACTGAAGGGTTTGGCCATCACGATGCATTTTGCCAATGAATGGCATTAAAAAGAATCTTCAAAGAAAGTTTAAATCTTTCTTTGAAGCCGGAGTACCCGGAGAGAACCCACGCATGCACAGGGAGAACATGCAAACTCCATGCAGAAAGACCGGGGAATTGAACCCAGAACCTTCTTGCTGCAAGGCAACAGCTCTACCAGCTGCGCCACTGGGCAGCCTAAGTCAAGCTCCATCTGAAGCAAAGTAACCCCAGATCACGACTCTGTCATATTTCAGTTGTGGGTTCGGTTTTCCCTGGGGTGAGGTGTCTGTATGACCATCTGTGTTTTTAATTCATTAGTTAAAGAAATCATTATTGCTTTTACCTGAGTAATTTTATTCCTCTAGAGATCAGCCTGTTTATTCTACTGGAACAGATTATGTTTTTCTGTTAGTGTTTCTATAGTTATTTGCATTTTATACCTTTAGTAGCTGTAAGGTGTTTCTTTGCTGTGAGTTGATGTTCACCCCTGCTTTTAATCGTTTCATCTCATTTCAGAACGAGCAACTATTTGTATTGTGCTGTTTTGCACTAAGACTGTTAACTGTTTTAATAATTTTTTTAATTAAGGGCTCGTCTTGCAGAGCTGCAACGTTCAGATTTGTCTAAATCAGAAGCACAGATGTAGAGTAAAAAGATTTCTTTCCAAGATCTTTCCAAGGTTCTGCCTCCACTATCCTTATTCACTGTTTCCAGTAAGTCAGTGCCTTTCTACTTCTTGATTAGCTCTGGGTATAAAAAAAGTTTCTTGTCTTTATATAATAATGATTCTGTTGATGACGATAATAATGTCACGCTGATGATAATCACAGTGAACGGACTAATCTTCCCTGCCTTCAGCTGTGTCCTTGGAACGTTATCATGTTCCTGGTTTGCTTCTTTAAAAAGACAGAAGAGAAACAGTGGGATTAGATCTGTATCCATCTACCTATGTGGAAATATACCGTCTTAAGAAGTAGCTGAGATCTGAACGGTTTCATTCCTGTTTCTAAAACAAAGTAACGAGAAAAGAACTGAGCTAGTTCTATTTTTAAGAGCCCAAATGTGCTCATCCTGCAGGGGGAAATCATTGAGTGTGAATGGATTTTTATGTTTCTTCTCTTTCCCAGATCAAAGATAACATTTTTTTACAGTCGGATTGCGCTGAGGCGCGTTCAGATCTCAGGCTTCAGACTCAGCTGCTCCTCAATCCAGATCAGATCAGCAGATTCTGCAACCTACAGAAACAACCAACACTTTATCTGCAGGGATGCTCGGCGTTTCAGCCTTTTCAAACATGGATGTTGATAAATTACACTAAGACGTATTTTTGAAGAGATGTGTACCATTTATCTTTGGTAAATGGTACACATTTACCAAAAAGAATTCTGTTTTTAACATGTTAAACACATTATCTACACTTCCTGCAATTAACCATAACAATTTGGACCTCTTGTTTTTTGATTGTGGTTTTATCTCATTCATGTTCAGTGAATCATCAGGGCTTTGACCTTCTGATCAAGCTTAAATTTTAAATACACTATTTTACTTTGTGAACTGACTTTAGAGAAGTGACTAATACTTGAACTCATATTGCAAATTAATTTTAACTTCAGATAAGCTTAATTTCAGCCTGATTTGAATCTCACATTTTTGCCAAAAGTTTCTGCATCCGTTTTCTTCTTTCGGCTGTTTGGGTATTTAATCTTTCACTCATTTATATTCAGCGGTTTTCCATCAGACATTCCTTTCCTCAGACATTTGATCTACTTATAGTCTGTAGTTGTCGCATCATTGACCTACAGTAATGGAGATAATTTAGATCCATGCGAGACGGTTTAAATGGATTCACATTAAATGTAATTGTGTTTTTCAGAGTCTTTACCGTTTGCTTTTCGTTTTAGGCATCAGATGGTCAGCTCTAATAAAAACAGGAATGCAGGGCTCACATGAGTTAGTGAATGTATGTTTTATTCATGGCAAACTGCAGCATAAAATATTTGCTTGTTTTAAATAGACTATTGTAGAGCCATTCCAGATATAAAAAATTTATATTTTGCAATGGAGAAGTAAATGTCAACTATGTTCAAGAAAAAACATGGAAACATGATCAGTTTGTGAGAAAATTTGTCAATTTTTCGTGAGGTTTCAATAGAAAAGTTTTTTTTGTTTTTTTAATAGCATTGCAGTGATGATGCAACACATTTCCAAAAGGTTTGTCACCAAGGAAAGAAGCCCCATTTTTAGAAATAGCAACTTGGTTGACACTTTATTTGAAGGGATGTGCTGAAGACTGACATGACATGACATCACCAAATGCAAAGTTAACACTTTTAATGGTCTTTTAATGCAAGTTTTAATGGAACTTTGCATTAGAAGTTCCATTATTTACTAAATAATGAAAAGTTGACACTTTATAATGGACTTTTAATGTAACTTTCCATTAAATGTGTCATTATTTACTGAATGACAGTTATGAAGACTCCTTCATCTTTATGACTGGTCTTATGTTTATGACATTGTCATGTCAGTCTTATGCACACCCCTTCAAATAAAGTGTTACTATGATTTGCTTAAAGACTGCTGGGTTACTTTTGCATCCAGTCTCTTAAAAAGGAGAATACTTCACGGGGACAAAGCCAGCTGAAGTTTGGACCAGCCTGTGCAGGAAGCGGCCCAGAGCTGGCTGGAGATTTGACACTGCAGTGCTTTTCTTTGGGGCTGGCAGAGAACTCCCTGCAGTTTCTCTCTGCACTCGGTCCACATCAGAGGGGTCGAAGGAGAAAAATAAGAACCGTGTCCATTTATGCAAAGACACCATAGGTCTCCTTTTGGCTGCTGTGTTTTGTTTAGCTGCATTTTTGTGGTGATACAACAGCTTTGGTAACTGATTCACTCCTGGGAGTCGCAGCAGCTTCCAGGATGATCAGCAGCAAACAGTAGCTGGTGAATTTGACATCAGAAGGAGAGGGCTCCTTGGAGAGGAAGGCTGGAGGAGGAGTAATTGAATTGTTTGTTGTTTGTTGCTGTTATTCTCCTCTTCCATTGAGGTGAGGTAATGGAGAGCATCTCCCTTATACTGAAGGACTGTGTTCATTTTCCTTGTTTCTTTTCACTTCCTCTGTAAATACTTCTCGTTGTTTTCTTCAAACCCACTCCGCCTCGCCGACGTGCCGGTCTTTCTCTGTCTCACACACCCTGTCGGCTTTGTTTCTTCAGCACTTCCATTATTATTTGTTGTGTAGTTTCCACTGTCTGCCTTTTTTCCAATCTCTTTCCTTCTTCGTTTGCTGCAGACGGAGCAATTTGTCCATACGCTTAAGGACGAGTTGGTCAAGAGCGCCCTGCTGGCTCTGCACACGGCCCGGCCCGGGTACGTCTCCAAGAGCCAGAAGCAAACGCCAGTGCTGTGTCACCAGCAAAGCCAGGGTAGGGACCTGAATCACAGTCCGGTCCAAGGACTACCGGGCCACAGTCCGGCCACGCCTGTCACAGAAAGCCCGGTGGCGTGTAATAATGTGAAAGGAGGAGACGGCGGGTCGCTGAAGCACCAAGACTCCATACCACACCACAAAGAGTACGACGAGGAGGAATGGGTTGGTATCCGGATACTTCTTCAACTTATTGAAGTGACAAATTTATGACAAGCACGATGAATTAAAAGTGAATTGATCCAATTAAATTAATTCAGGTTATTTATACAATTAACAATAAGTCTAATCTCAAGGCACTTAGATTGAATCTAACTAAATGGAGTCAAATTCAGTTCAAATCCAATTAATTCCAGTAGAATCTAAACACGCAGTCAGATTCAGCTCAAATTAAAACACAGAGAGTTAAATTTAATGCAAAAGGGTAAATAAAAAAAAAATATCTGCAGAGGATCGAGCCACTGACTTGGCAGCGAGAATGGGGTGAGCGTGGGACGACCCCGGTCACCTACAACTGGCTTTGGGGTTGAGGAGTAAAGAAATTAGCAATAGATCTGTCAATAGTTTGATTCAGGAGGGAAAAAGCTACACAAAGAAGAACTGGACCAGTAGGACTAGGAGTATGAAAGAAAAAAAAGTTTCCACTAATGGTGCCAGATGCAGCTCTATCACTGGCCTTGTCCAGAAAAGTGACCAATCTAAACTCAGAATCACTGAGACAGACACTTTCTATGAGAAAGATTAGCAGCATGCAGAGTCATGGTAGCATCAGTTCAGTCAGTAAGTCCATCCAGGCAACATGCAGACAAACAGAACATCAGGCGTTTCTTCAATTGAAATAAAACAGAAATCAAAGTGAACGGCAGCAGGAACTGCAAATAATGTGCAAATGGAGAGAAAATATAACATTAAAGAAAAATGGTCTACAGCAACATAATTACAGAAATAGCCCAGAATAACAAAGGCAATGATTTTACAGTGTTTTATTAACAAGAAAAAAAAATTAGGCTTCTTCTTAAAAGTAGATGAAGTGTCTTAAAGTCTACATTTTGCTCCCATTTAGCAGATGACGTTTTGAATAAGGATTGGACCAAAAAACATTCAAAAATCAGTTTTAAGAAAAAGTTTTAATTATCTTTATATATCCAGACTACTTTAAAAAGCTCTAGTCTTTTTGTAAGAACCTAATCTCTTGGTGCTTTAATACCTTTGCATAATGCTATATAATCTAATAAAACATTGTTTTAGTAAAACTGTCATGCAGATATTTTACAGTAAATGTTATGTAAATTTCAGTTTATTTCTTGTATAATAATCAGAAAACTAATTATAAGCATAATCATAAAACTCTCAGCAAACGAAGGGGCTTTTACTTCGTTTGCTGGTAATTGATTATTTTGGCCAATCATGTCAATTACCAAGAAAATTTAGTTACACGCTGGACATTTTCCTTTATTTTAGTGGAAATTAATTTCCCAGAAATTAGAATATTTCACTGTGACAAACTGATGCAGGATTATTGTGCAGTAATCTTATCACTGAAACAAAGCCAGCTTCTCAAGTGAGCGTTCAGGCTTCTCTGTTTGTGAAAACAGCTGAGAGACTGATTAGATTATTTCTTGGCATTTAAACAACTTGAATCTTTTTCCAACCTAAGAAATTCAACAAAATGCACTGGTCCCATATGCAAACACACACACACACAAAGAAAAATGAGCCTCAGTTCATCACTGAAACCCAGAATAAAGAGAAGAAATGGAAGAAACAAAGGAAATGCTTTGAGCATAATCCATACAGCCTTTTCCTTTTGATCTGTTGAACACAAAGAGAGTTTTAGCTGCGTTTCGTTTTCTTTTTTCTTATTTTTTTGGCTTTCTTTCCATCTTGCTGCCTCAGACGAGCGAAATCAGTGGAGCTGATCTGGCCTGATTGGTGGTTGTGTGATCTCTTCCTCAGGACAGGGTTTGGGCCAACGTCGCTAAATGTCTCAACTGTGTGATCGCCATGGTGGATAAACTCCTGGAAGGTGACAACAGCAAGCCAGAGCCGGCGCCGGAGCAACAGCTCGCTGATGTCATCACCTCACACAACCCAGGTGAAACGCTGTTTACGCCATTTTATTTGCACGGCTTACAGTTTGGAGTTGAAAGGGTTCAACTAAATACAGGTTTTCTCTTTCAGTTGGGTTCTGGTTTGTATCTTGTCATTTTTTCATGGGTAAAAGTTGAGAAAAGACATAAAACAAAAAAGTAAACTCAGAGCAGAGAAGAAGGCCGTTGAAAGTGATCGATGATGATGATACATTTGAAATATCCTCTGGGGCATCGATGCATCAGACAAAAATTGTAATTCCCAAAATTCAAATTCTGGAAGGATTCAGGTCAAAGTTGACCAGCATTCCCACTCCAGTACCAGGGGACTCCTGTTTTCCTCATCAAATGTCATAAAAGTTTTGTATCGCTTGTGAAAAGCTCAGTTTTTTACACAAACAATCCAAGTTTTACCTGTGAGGTTTTAACAGGAACAGCTGTGAAAATGTTCTGACAATTCACTCCGAGTCTGTCTGCAGTGTGTCGTCTGGCCCTAAAACGTGACTTCATGCTAATTCCACACATGTGGTGGTTGGAGAAGATGTTAAAATAAGGATGTGCAATCACTCTCATTCATTTGGCTCAGGCACTTGGAAAAAAGAGCTGGTGTTGCAGATAATGGGTAAACAAAAGGACGGCTATGTAGAGCAGTTATTGTCTCAAATTATATGATTTGTGGACGTCAAACGTTTTGTACCAACAGTAAATATTAATAGAAAATTAAGGTTTAATTTTCTTAAATGGAAAATATCTTTCTTGCTGCTTCTGACTCCATGCATGAGCAATCTGCTCTTGCCATGACATGAACTGTGTTTTTTCTCCTTGCCCCTCAGATGTGGGTTGTTGCTCCCAGAGTCCAATGATTTCATAATCCTCAGGTAACAAATGTTACAAACTGTGAGACTGCTGTAGGTAGCTGAGGAGAAATTTGTCTTGTTTACATACGTAAAGCTTTTCCACATTTCCTGCAGGATATTTTAGGAAAATAAGAGTGTTGTCTTCTTTTGCTGCAGCACACGTCCATTCACTAATTTCCACTCCAGACAGGGAAGTTATTATTCATAAAACGTTGCAAATGTCGTAGGTTTGAGAGGGTCTGACTCCACAAGTTGTTTTTATTTCAAAGTATTGTGTATGAATGTCAGCTGTTAATGCGTTAATCTTCCACTGAAGCACAACCGATTTGTAGTTAACATTTCTAAATTTCTAAACAAAACGGCTCCTTCCAAACCTTCGTGAAAAGAAAATTGAGACAATAAAATATTTTCTTAAATATTCGTTGAAGACGCACATATTTACATTTCAATCTTACAAAGTTAAGCATGGAGATTTATCACAGTGCTGGAGTGTGATTAATCTGCTTAGATTTTTTAACTAAATGGCAGCACTAGTTTGAACATTACTTATATGCCAGGAAAACTATTTAACGCTGATAGTGTTTTTTGCTTTATGCTTTCAAGATTTTGAGCCTTTTTGTAATAAAAAATAACACAACAACTTGGCCTTTTTCATAAGACAGTTGTGCTGTGAATATTACTCATCTTTTTGTCATTTTTACTTTTCAAGACTTTTAGGTTTTCGAGTGTCAAAATATGGTGTATTCTGGCCTTTTGTAATAAAATAAATCAGAATATTTAGGTCTTTTTATGATACAATTGTGTTCTGAATGCAAAGCTGCACTTTCTATCAACAGTGTTCAGCGTTGCAAACCCTGCAAGAGCCTGTGGCTTTAATTCAGCAGCAGTTTCTGGATTCTGCTGCTTCTTTTGTTAATCAAACACTAAACCTGTTATTCTATAGATCCAGTTAAAGCACTTTTCCACAATTCTCCTATGCACTCAAAAACCCTCACATTCATTCCCCTGTGATCAGTTTGGTTTTAACACTCCAGCGTCGCTGTCTGGTCCAAAGACACCTTGACATGTAGAACATGTTGCTGTTCCACCTTGGGACTACATTTCCCAGTGAGCCACAGCCGGCTCAAGGACTAACTTCCCTGGTAGCTCAGAGTGGTGACAGTGTGGCTTAACTTCAAATCCAGCAGCAAAGACTCCCAGAGATGAAACCGAATCCTCCTGGTCCAAACATTTCAATTCTTCTTTAATCTACAAAGTTTTATTTTAGTCTCACTCATCCAGAGAGTTGTGCTTTTTTCAGCAGCTCTTTGTCTGTTTCATGGGAACCTTATAATACTTCTTCTGAAGAGCTGCTGCTCTCTTCTTGCAGTCCTGCCATGCACACTGCTGTATTTCAATGTGTCTGCGATAGAACCGAACTTCTAAGCTTCCAGTTGCTCAGAAGTTGCCCCGGGTTTCTCTGACGAATTATTACACACTTCGCTCTTGAACTCGGTTATTTTTGGTTTTCACTTTCTGGAGACAGGAGCTCTGGTCTTGAATTTTTCCAACAATTTGTCAGAGTGCAGATAGAGTTCAAACTATTCACTTGCTCTTTAGTAATGTTTTCTACCCATATTACCACTGTTTGAGCTTTTTATTGGCCCTGCTTGTTCTGGAAACACGTAAGCTACTTTAGCTGATTCAGTTTGTTGAATTACATGTTTTCACTTGAGATCCAGCAAAATAAACAAAGCATAGAGTTTGGACACCACTCATCTGTCCGTCTCAATATTCAGGTTCTTTATTCAAAATCTGACCAAAAATACAGATATCCATCATAGATTCATTATGAACTAGTATTAATAATGTTGATAAATGAGACAGAAATTTAAATAAAGTCTGCTAAATTTTGACATAAAAATGTGAATCAACCCTGCTCAGTTTATGCAGACGCGCTCCCTGTTGGCAGCCAGCTGCTCGGTCTTCCTCATGGTCGTATCAAATCCTTTCTGAAGCTTCTGTTCAGAGGGAGACACCCTGATGCAGCTGCCAGCTGGCACCAGGGCAGCACCGTCACTTTTGGAGAATCTCTCCATTTAGGTCGCTCCACTGCTTCTGTAGAAATGCTGGTGTATTTTTATTATTTGGTGCATGTGTGCAAGGATCAAGGCCAGAGCGCCTGGTTCTCTGCCAGCCCCCAGAGCTCCTTTAGTAAGATGCTAAGCTTCCTCAGAGCAGGCGGTCGTCTGCTTACCGAACTCTAAACGTGGGTAGAATCATGATAACGGCTTTAACTTCTGGTTGTCATGGATAATTTCTGGACTTTTGATGAGAAATTTCTGTGGGAAGAGGTGGATGTTTATACAGATGTGTTTGAGAGCAGGTGAGTGGGACTCATCTGTCCTCCTTCTCCCCTCGGTCTGATGGCTCGTTTGAGATGCAACGAGACGAGGCTGAGCCCAATCTGATGTGATTCACACGCTGGGAGTCTTACTCTGCATGGTTGTCCATGAACTTTTTAGAATGTGAAGGCTGAACAGATTATGGCGTGCTGGGCAATGTCTATCCAACACTGCCCCCTGCTGGCGGCTTAATAGACCGCTCATTAGGGATGGCTAAGAACATGAATGCATTGTGCTTGAACTCAGATTGGGAGGATTTTGGAATATAAAAGATTTTAATTTTAATTCAGTTGATATTTGAAGTTTATATCCAGTTCTCTTTAATCATGGAATGCAAATCCTTGTAAAATTTCAGATTAGTGAATTACAACCTCAGATTAATTTCTATTCTTACTCACAAACATAGGTACATGTTTCCCATATATAAGATTTCACTTTTTCTGTCTTCTGCAGAGTTTAAAAATGAAATGTTTTGGTCAACTATTATTACAGAAGGCTGCAGTTTCTGTTGTCGGATGTTTGTTTGGAATAGTTTCACCATTGGACAGCTGAAGCCACAGGCTATATTGCTGGTAAATTAATAATTATCTTGAGTGTTTGTTGCTTTTTTTTTGTTTTCATGTTGACAGTTTTGAAAAACTGTAAATGAATCTGTTTTACTATACCACCTGTCAACAATGACTCCACCAGTGCAGCTGATCCAGAACTAACTGTGGCCCTAAGGACCACGGTTAGTTGCCCCTTAGGGGCCCTTAGTTGGCCCCTAAGGGCTCTATCTTCCTAAAACCAGGAAGATAGAGCAGAGAATAAAGTTTAAATGCTGTGAAAAAACACATGCTATAAATCAGTGATCTCCATCCCCACAACCAAACATGGAGAAGCAGCATTCAGCACTGCAAATCTGGAGTAAACTTCCAGAAAACTGCAAAAAAGCTGAAATACTGACTGCCTTCAAAACAGGGCACTCAGAGCAGCTCAGAGCTGCTTTTGAACCGTAATTAATGGAATGCTGACCAACATGTTTGATGTGTGTTAATTATGTTGATGATGACATCTGACAAAATATAATGTCTGTTACTGGTTGTACAATTGGTGACTGTATTATAATGTTTTTATTTTTTTATGATGTGAATCACTTTGAACTGCTTTCATGCTGAAATGTGCTATACAAATAAACTTGATTGATTTATTCCCTCACATACACAGTATGCATACGTTACAGGAACATATCAACGTAAAGATACTTTACTAATTAGTCATCAATTTCCAAAGAAGTCTGATTTTAAAAAACTGTTTACTTTAAATCCTGTGTGTTGAAATGGGGAACATGCAGGTGTTTGCCCTTAGGGCCAGGGTTAGGAAACACACCCTGCTCCGGAGCACAGCAACGTGGGGTGGGTGATGTAAATGTCATCTTGGGTCAAATTTTGGTCACACTGGTATTTTTTTATTAACTAGCCAAAATATTGACCTAATTTTAATATACATCCTAATATTAGCTCTGCAAATAGGACTTTATGCCTTAACATTTTAGCATTTCACTTCAATGGGCTAAATCTGTACTCTGACAGGTTAAACTGGAACCACAGTCTTGCATTCAAACTGGTGTGACATCCTGACTTATTTAAATGGCAGTGGAAGATTTTATATGCAACCTGGGAAAGCTGCAGAAGTCATTTCATTGCCTCACAGTTCAGTACAAAACACCTTGTGAGACATCTTCTATGAGCTCTGCACTTCTTCACCTCCATCCTCATATTGTGTTAATACATTTATAAAAGCACTGATTGTAGATGCTTCTTTCACAGCAAGGCTGAAACTGCTTGTACAGATGCAGAAACCTCTCATATGTACAGAAGCCTCCAAATGGCAAAAATATATTCAGGAATCAGAATCTCGTATGAAGAAGAAAAAAAAATTATGGGTTGGTTTTAATGCATGTCATTAAAAACAAAATATCTCCTCTTTTAAAAACAAAAGATCATAACCATAAAGCAGTCGCAGAGGAAACAAGGGGAGAGGAAGAAGATTCATAGTGAGGCTCTTAAGGCAAATCCCTTTGTCTTTTTATAAGGCGTAATAAGAGGAGGATATTTTTATAACATTAAAATGAGAACGTTTCTCATTAAAACAAGAAAGCTCTTCACAAGATGTATATCTTAATAAAACCAAAATATTATCTCTTTTAAATAAAAAGGTGATTACAGTAAAACCCCAACACCTGTTGCTTGGGATTTTTAGATTTTGTCTATAAAAAACAGGAAGAGGAGGAGTCAAAGAAGACCCTTTATGTTTTTACCAGTCATAATCTGTCCGAGGAGCGCATTTTTATCTCAAGATATATAACTTGTCTTGTTTCAACGAGCAACTTTTATCTTTTAACACGTTTTGCATCATGTAATGAGAAACATTCTTGTTGGGACTTATTAGTGCTCCTAAATTTTGTTCTGATCTTTGGCAGTGAAACACTTCCATACATGTTTCTTTATATACATGTATCTAAAGAAACTGAGCAGATTTTACATCCAGCAGCAGCATCACTGCAGCATTGTGATTGTTTTGCCCAAGAAAAAACTGCATTGAACAAACTGAAGTGATTATTGCCTTTAAACTTGAAGAGGTTTTCCAAATTTGCCTGACATTCAGCTCACATTTCCAAACATCACATCCTAATAGATTCAGTTTTAAACTCTTTCTGACCCTCTTCTCTATGTTTATGTTCTTTTTTGTCCCTGCAGGTGACTGGCGAGAGCAGCTGAGTCCTCTGGTGACCAGACTAAAGGAGTGCGTGTTGGAGGTGGTGGAGAAAGCAAAGAGAGCAATGACCTTCGTCCTCCTGCAGGAGGCAGCGTGCAGCATACCTCAAGGCCTCCACCTGCAGCAGAGGAGAGACATAGTCTTCAGTCAGGCAGTAGGTGGCTGCACTCATCCAGTACATTTACAGTAAAATGGGATTTATTGCTCCCCATATTGGCTTTTGTTCAATGAATGTTTAGTTATAATTTAATAAATGTCTGAGCAGTTTGTCCGCAGCTCAGTTCAAATCAGCAGTGCCTTTCGTATTGTCTGTTTGGAAAGCGTGGAAGCAGCTTTTGAAGTTGTTATTGTTGCACGTCGACAGCTGGCAGCGCTGGCGTGCGGCTTTGTGATGAGGCTGTATGCAGGCTTGCAGGACAAAGACTTCCTGAGGCAGCTCCACCTCGTCGGCCTGGTGGCTCAGTTCGAGAGCCTGCTGAGCACTTACAGTGAGTAAATCACAGCAACACAAAACCTCCACTCACTCTCACTACAGTTCATTATTCTACGCCTTCAGAACATTTAGTTTGAAAACTGTTCATTAAGTTGATGAGTGATAAGTGCTGTAGCAAGTTACACCATGTTCGAAAACAAGGCGATGACTCAGTGGGTTGTTGGTTTTGGCATAATGTTCTTATCACAAAGGCTTCATTTAGTTTCACACAACTCCTTCCTGGTGAAGGATAAACAACTGTAAGAAGATGAGTTTAGAAAGTGAGACAAATCCAGATTTTTTTGTTTTAAAACTCAATTTTTTATTGCCGATTTTTCCTTTAATTAAACTGAATGTTGGAAACGACGTGATGAGCAGAGATGAAATCCTGGGCGATGTTTTGTTTCAGGTGAAGAGATCGGGATGCTTGAGGACATGGAGATTGGAATCTCAGACCTGCAGAGAGTCGCGTTCAAGATCACAGAGGCCAAAGCGGATGACCTCAGTGACCTGCAGCCTTCAGTTTGTGGCCGACGGTGAGATTCCTCGCACCCTGCCAGGTTCAGCCACTTTGTGTGACGATGGCATGACTCAGTTTTTACGAGAAATATATCACTGATCGCTCCTCAAAAACTGATTAGGTCATGCTGAAAATTCATTATTTGAAAGCTACGACTTAATTTACAGTAGCAACATGAACCGGTTCACATTCCTTTATCATTTTTTCTTAATGTATATTAAATTTGATCCATTGTGATGTTTGCTTGCATTCTGTTTCAGCCACCCCTTTATATGTTTGGTTATTATCTGATCTCTTTGCTGCATCTTAAAACTGCATTATATATCTTTAAATAATGTTTTTATATATTTGTTAAAACTGTCACCATGTTGCAACCAAAAACAATCAGAGCCGGGAGGCAGGTCTTAGTGCTGCCAATCATGCTCATGTACTCGCTGCTCAAAGTGCTAATGGCAGAGAAACAACATATCGCTACAGGAAAACCATTTATAGATGGGCATGCTAACTAGCATGAACATTCACAACAGGCTGTGGTAGCAGAGACCAAGCAGGTGAGAGGGATAGAGAATGAGCAGCGCCACATGAGATTGTGACTGACAGCGCCTGGCTCTGTTTGGTTGTTTCTATTTAACATTGGGAGAACTGAGAAGGGAGAGGAGCTTAAGTTTTTCAGATTTTTCTGTCACAACACTAAGGTGTGACAGTGACAGAGAGCAGACAGTTTCAACAAACAGACAAAAAACAATTTTTTATAAAAATTTAAAGGACATAGCATAATTTTTGCAATTGTTATCCTCAGTTGTGTTCAGACTTGTAGTTCAAAATACTTTAATTCGTTTCTATGACTTACATGGAGAAATACCGAGGTAAGCACAAAGAAGCCACAAGTTGTTGAAAGGTGATGAAGTTTTGTTTCATCAAGGCAAAAAATAAAAAGACTATAGATTTGGTTATTTATCCAGTGAGGAGACAGAAATGAGAAGAAAAGTTGATTACAACTATTTCCAAGTCTGTGCAACAAAACTGTAATTTGAAAACAATAACATCACTGTATCATTCAGGTGGTTTCAAACCTCTGCTCCTCTTCTGACCAGCATTGTTACTTAGATAGATAAAGGATGTATTAATCTGTTATACATCAAGCCATGCAGTGGTGCAAGTTTCACTTTTCTTCAAATAAATGGTGTTTTTTTTACCCTCACAAGAACACATTGTTTAGCTCTAAAACATTTCTTCAAGCTAACGATGCACGCTGCGGATGCAATTTAGAAAACAGATATGCAGCCAAATATTCCTTCCTTCACTTGGAAGTAGAAATCATTTGAAGCTAATTATAGTGTGATATGTAGACGTCAGCAGGCATTTTCTACTGACGGTGAATGCATAAGCACTTTCTTATCTGATAAACTTTATGCTCACAAACAACAACTGCAGTCGGCGGTTGTCATAAACTGTGTTTTTGGTTAATGTGGACAAATTCATCCTTCTCACCTGTTTAGACTCAGCTGCACTTTATGAGTAAATTTTCTTTCTTATGTTCGCTCCATTGTTTTACTGCATTGCCAGTAAACATATTTTCATTAAAAAGCTCTTCTTTTTCATCAGTCATAAGTAGAGTCATTGTGTAGTAAAAATGAAGTTAGATTAATAGCATTCCTGATGTTTTATGAATAAAGTCACCGTGATTGGCTAAAAGTCTTTAAAATCTGAAAATATTTATTGTTACGTTACAAAAACAGAAATCTACCTGGAAGTGTCAGGCTTGCCTTATTTATCATATGTTTTTATTTGATCACTTTTTCTAGTTTTTTTTTATTTTACAAGATTATGTTGAAGTATTTAAAATATATATATATATTTTACCTCATAATTTCAAATCATGTTTAACCATAATAAATAAATGTTGCTGTTTTTTCTCTGCCTGGGAGAAAAGAAGGCAAAGAGGCAAATGTGTGAAGAAAGAGAAGTATTGGACCCGTCATGGCATGGAAATAAGGCTGGACCAAAATGCAAGCAGATTCTAGGGGTCTATTATGAAATAAAGATTTAATCAAATAAATCCAACAAAATGCAAAATCTAAAGGGAGACGGGGAACGCAGAGAAGAACCGGAGAAGAACAGCAAGGAGCGAGTGAAAGAGAGGAGGTTTGCAAATCTGACTGGAACTAATATTAACTAATCATAAAGAATTAATAATAAACATAAAATAACTGAACTGAGAGCAGATTGAACTAAGCAAAACAAATGCACTAAAAATGCAAAACCAGAAAAATCCAAAACAACCCAGGATTCTGACAGGAACAATCTTTAATGTAAAAATGTGGATAAAGGTAAAAACCCCCATTGGGTATTTTAAATATAAGAGGTTATTTTGTTCATATAATTCAAAGGATAATCAGTAAAAATGAAAAAACTAACTGCATAGTAGCGACTTACAGCAGCTTAACAGATGAGATGTTTAGGGCAAGAAAAGCTGCATGTGAGCTGGAAAAGGAAGAAAGTCAGTTGGCTACTGGCAGTAATGAGGAAGTCTTTTTCACTTCTGAAATATGTGAACTTTAATCCACATAGGAGAGAAGTAGCTTTATGATGCCGCAGCTGCTTGGCTGAATATTCAGAGTTCTAAAGGCGGTTTCACACAATTACACTCATGTCTGTCTCTGAAGCACGAACACACATCCGTTTCTATTCCAGCGCTTCCCCACACCTTACTCAGGTGTCACATTTACAACTTCCTGAAGGTATTATGTCCATCAGAACTGCAGAGCATATTGAATTTCTCCTAAATGATCCTTTTTCTCTCTCTCTCGTTGTATTTAGAGACCACTTCACTGTCGAAGTGCCATTACCACAAGTGATTTTTCAGACCTTGCCAGAGGAGATCAGGGAGGGCAGGCCTCTGCGAGTTTTCCCAGTTCTGTTTAACGTCGGCATCAATGAGCAGCAAACTATAGCTGAGAGGTACTGCAGCTATTCTTTCTCCCTTAAACACACACACACACACTCCTTTAATCAATATGCAAACTAGTGCAGTCTATATAAAATATTTTACAAGTGACTCAAAGTGTCTGTCGTGTTTTTATTCAGAGAATTTGACATTTATATTCACAGCTGATGATAATTTATCTTTAATTCCCTTTAAAGATAAAACTACCCAGATATAGCTATGTAGATTGGTGTCATTGTTTTCCTCAATGCAAATGTTTAATATTAATATTAATAATATTTAAAGCCTTGAATGTTTTTGAAGTGGGGTTCCATGGAGAGGTTACAAGCAGTCACTATCTGCATTTCCATTACAAATTGGTATTCTGCTAATGTTGACAAAACACAATTTTCCAATTGTTTCCATTAAATAAGCAATGTAATAAAAAAACAGGTGAATAGTAGTTTAATAAGAAGGACATTTTCATCTCCCACAAGATAGATGTTGTCTCCTCTTAGCGTCTCCACACAACCATGTTTAAAAAAAATCTGAAGTATCTTTTCATGTAAAAGAACTTGAATTCTGTTAACATGTTTTCCTTCTGGTTCCCACAGGTTCGGAGATATTTCTCTACAAGAAAGAATAAACCAGAAGAACTTTGAGACTCTAGAAGCCTATTATAAGACGTTAAGAGAAAAGGTGCCACTAGAATGTAAGAGACAACTCGCATGTTTTGCCACATTTTCCAAGCTAAAAGCAACTGCACCACACATTTAAAGATATTCAGATTCTCTGCATGTTTCAAGTCCATATCCAGCAGTAAAACAGTTGGTGTCAAAGATCTTCTAAAACCTTTTCTGACTGCATGGAATAAAAATGTATTACAAGAAACTGGAACAGCAGGCATACATGTTTAGAGTGGACAACGTTACCAAATATCTTACACTTGAAATATGACAAAACCGACTTATAGGTAACTTTCCATCCAGACAAAAGAGCTTGTTTTAATTGCTAATATTGATGAAGTTCTAGTTCCACTGGCTGATTATTTCTCTTATAACACAGGAAAATAATGTGTTATTAGTGAAACTAGTATGTTTTTGATCAACATAAAGGAATAATTGACTTAAAACAAGCTCCTATATTTTGATCAAAAGTTACTTGTCAGTTAGTTTTGTCTTTTTAAAATAAGATATTTGCACTAGAAACAAGACTGTGACTTTGGGTTTTTGCAGTGTTATCTTATTAATCCCTTCTTTAATTTACTTACAAGTTAAGGAGCAACAATGTGGTCAAAAGTCTCTGTAGCTGTAGTTTAATGGATAGGAAACGTCTCTGAAGAGACTAAAACTTATGATCTGAATTGGATTTCGGCATTTGATCAGCATGCATCCTCTTGTTCTGAACTTTCTTAACTCTGTGTGTTTTGTTTTTCTACAAACAGGTCTACCGTGTTTTCAGACACAGACTGACATAAAGGAATTACTTGAAACTCTGGGCCAGAATGTAGTCACAAAGAAGAGGAAGAACGTTGAAATACTGTGGATTGCTGGAACTGTGAGTTTGGTTATTGTTTAAACTTTCTCTTGCTCTCAAGGAAGTTTTCTCTCAACCGTATAACAGATTTCAGAGGCTTTTTTTTGGCAAAAATACAAATCTTATGCTACACTTGATTTATTCCCTTCTTAAAAGGGCACTGAGCCAAAGACAATCAGCAATCCGAGCAAGATTGATTGACTTTGGATTCTGACCTTCATTCTATAGCGATATTTAGCTTGTGCTAGTGGACTGTTAAGTGTGTCCTTATGATACGTATATTAAAGTCGCTGAAGTTTGTTGTGTGACAAGTGAGTGAGACGCACAGGCCGCAGCCTGCAGTGAATGCTTCATTGGCAGCGTTATCTGTTAATCTCACATCAATATCACGCTGTCACTGTTTCCACAAATCCTCCTTTGACTTGTTGCTCATCGGTTGGCTTTGTCCTCTCAATTTACAGACTAATCAGGCTCGGTCTTCCAAGTGTTGGGACATATTTGAAAAGTAAGCTGGAGTGTTAAAAACTTTATTGAACAGAAAAATCCAATCAAAGAATAATATACACATCACAACAAACTGCGATGTATTTGTGGTAAACTGAGAGGACGTTTACTAGAACTGCACAGTTTCCAGCTTCTTCATTGGATCCTTTTTCTTCCAAGAGATGTGATTCTTGCAGGGTTGCTAAAACATGGAACGTATAAAATCACATATCCGTCTGCAGCAGATTGCAGCAGAACAGATTGCAGCAGAACCTTACGAGTGATGGGTGGTGCTTCTTTAATTTCCTCTGTCAGTGCCTTTATTTTAATGGCCTCAATATGTCCAAAGATGTAAATTAGTTTTTTTATGCAAGATAAAAGTGCAGCGCCCTTCTTTCAGTCAGCCGACAGGCAGGGAACAAACTAAACATCAATCAATCCAGCGCTGTCTGGTATTTTATTTAAATGCCTTCAACAATGACTTGATTTAACAGAAAGGTTTTAGTCAGTGCTGGGAGAAACAAGTCCACACAATATCATGACACTGATTTGAGAAATGAACAGCAGACCTGTTAGTCTACCGCTGCAGGACTTGTTGCAACATCGACAAAATGAACACAGGAACAGGACGTATTTATCCAAGAGAAATTACTATTACACAACAAAAATTTAATTTTCTGCTGTAATGATCCATGTAATTTCGCCTCCACTTCTTGCCAGATTTGCCGAAGGCTGAACGGAATCCGATTTACCAGCTGTAAAAGTGCCAAAGACCGAACATCCATGTCTGTCACATTAGAGCAGTGCGCCCTACTGAGGGACGAACACCAGCTCAGCAAGGACTTCTTCGTCCGAGCTCTGGACTGCATGCGGAGGTGAGTTTCAAGTCAAGAAAGGTTTTCCCACCTCACCGAGTGCAAGGTATTACCTGAGCCGGCTCCAAGCGAGGCACAGGTCGGCGCTCATGCAGGTTGGGTTGGCTTTGTAAAACCGGATGAAATCTCTCCAACCTTCAGATCTTCAGGAGAACAAGTTTCAGTTCCAGGTCTGCTAAACACTCCTGGCAACAAACCATTAGTATTTCACTTACAGTGCTGTGGAAAAGCTTTAAAGCTTTCGTTTTTGTGAATCAGACTTTATTGTAAACTTTGGTCCATAAATTTTTACCAAGCAGTTTTGATCTAGTTTCTAGAGCAAATATCTTAGTACGATTGAAATAAAGCAAAACTACCTTAAATGAAACATTTCAGGCATTAATAGGAGTCTGTATGGAGTCAATATTTCTAAACCACCATGATGCCACACTGAACTCTCTTTTAAATTCCTTTGGAAGTTGACCAAAAAAACACGAAGGTGTGTGCTATTACACACACACACACACACACACACACACCCCACCTAGCTCAGTATTTTTGGAAAAAAGAAAAACATGTTGACAGTCAAATGTGGCGGTGGCAGCATTATGGTCAGTAAAAGACTCATTGCTGTTTGACAGTTTTTAGGTTTCACAGGGTCGCTTTGGTATAAATAGTTTTTCACCTTACATAATAATAAATGAATATATACAAATATAAATAATTCTATATAAACAGCTTTTTGTATTTCCACAGGTTGCATTTTTATGAAATCAACAACTGTTTTAATGTCCGAAACACATTTAAATGTGACAGATAAGCAATAAGAGGAGAAACATGTATGTTGGAAATACTTAAGTACTAGTACACAATACTTTTCAGCACTAGAAGTCAAAGATTATTAAGCAATTAATCAAAATGATTTAAAAGACCAAAACATTTGGAAATAAGCTACATTGTAAAACTTTTGCGCAGTACTGTAGCAGCTAAAAGATGCAGAAGAAGATCTGCAACTTTTTAAATGGTGTTTCTGAAAGTCTAAAAGTCAAAATAATCACCTGGTTTGATTTGAAGCCTGGCCGGTTGGAGGAATAATCCAATAAACCTGAAGTAGAAATGTTATTGCCAGCATCTGTATTTAACGTAATACCCTGCACCCACACCATCCATCAAAACATCTCCTCTGCACCTTCTCCTAAGGACCTATCACCCTCAGATGCTTTTCCTCCACCATCTGCTCCATCCTTCACACATTCAAAGTCAGCCGTGCTTCTTCCTGTCGGCTCCTGCAGGGACTCTGCTCCCTTTTCCATATGTGTACGCCAGCAGGGTAAACATCCGCGTCTGCTCAGATCTGATAAGGTTCAACTGTAAATCCGTACGTTTGAGAAAAATGTGGGAAGTGCATATATCTAGTACCTGTGATATGCACTTGGTCAACCCTGCTGATTGCAGGCTGGTGGCATGACAAGAGATTTCAACAGTTAAAAAAAGCACAAAATCCAATCAGTGGACACCAAAACTTTGGCTTCGACCCGTAAACACATTCAATGCACCACATTAATAAAATGGTTTTTTATGCTATTCTCAATCTAAAATTGTCACAAAAAAAAGAGTTATGCCTTTCATAACTGCAGGCATAACTGTGCCTGCAGTAATGAAAGAAAACTTTATTCTGTAAATATATTTTGTATTAAATGCTTCAGAGATAATTACTGATCATTGATGATCCATTTAATCTTTAAACTTGTCATTTTCCATTTAGCCAGTCCCTGTTTCTAAATGGCTGATATTTACTGCTCAGTTGAGAAATGTTTTAGGATCGTAGCCAATAGGAGGAAGGAACTGTTAACACACACATAAATAACCAAGGAGGAATCTGTAGCCGTGTTTACCTCAGTTTTGGGATTTATCAGTCAGTCCTCTAAATGATTAAGTGCTGATTATTTGCTATGGAGCTACAGTTTGTCCAAAAGAAAAGAAGATTTGAAACTGAAAACAAATGTGAAACAAACTTTATGCTCCTAAACTTTAACTCCATAATTTGCAGGGAATGTTAAAACTTTGCAAAGATCTTGAACATGTTTCCCTTACATGGGTTAATAATTCCCTGTGTTTGTTCACACTTGCCAACAGTTACAACCTGATGTTTACACTCCCAGTCTAGACATCATCAGAATGTTGTTCCTCCAAATTGTCTGTTAGTTTGTGGTTTTTATTTTCTCAGCTAAGTGAGCATAAAGTGAAATAGTTTCTGCAAGTGAGATTGATATCTGATGGAAAAGGATTTGTTTACATTCTGAACTGTTCAGAATGTGGGCACAAACATTCAGTAGTTTGGATGAGGACAGTCACACGGCGCAGTGTTGGCTCTATGCAGAACTTTTACACTGAAGGAACTAAATGAATCCTCCTTTCCCTGAGCTGAAGACGCTGGAGACGCAGTCCAGCACCAACATCTGTGGCTTATTTTTAGAAAAGTCCTGCTGTTGGTTTTCTTTAATGAATTGGCTCCAAAGTGACTCAATCCTCTTCTGCCTATGAATGCATGACTTGAGGAGGCCTTTCAAACCAGATGCAGATCCTTTGTGTGAAGACCAACCAGTAATCACTCTAAACAATCGGTGAAAAGTTAAACATGAAGGTCAAATTGCTCCTGAAATTCTTGCCGACTCTGGAAACAGTTGTTTAAAACTGACCGTTTTCTTGCCCTTAGATAATGAAACATAATGTTGGGGAGCAACGTAATGCAATTACCAAAGCGGGGATTTTGTATTTCATTGAGCGCACTCTGCAGCGATCAGACAATAAACAAGTGGCTGAACTAACAAGCAGGACGCTTGCCCTTTGAATCTTAATTTGTTTGGGTTTCAGTAATGTTCGGGTAGGAAATGTAAGTTTTAACTTTCAGGTCACGGCGGATTACAACAGAGCAGATGGATAATTAAGATAAGTGAGCTTCCCAAGCTCTCCAAAGTGCTAATTATGTTTGAATCAATTAACTGCTTGAACTAACTATTTGTTCAATGTTTAGTGTATTACTGGTTTCAAACAATCAAGTGTTCTGGTGTAATATGATCTCTCCTTCAGATGCCTGTGAAGAGCCTGTAAGAGGACCAACCAAGCCTGTCGGATCTATTTACACCCAGCAGCAATTACCTGCTGCTGGGTCTGTAAATGAGGACAGTCTTAAGGTCTCACATAGAGAATATGCTTTATTTATAACAAGGAAATGAAGATAACTGGTTTGAACTAGTGAAATGATTTGCTTGTCCAGCTTCTAGGTGAAGACAAGTTTGAAGATTTTTAGCGCAGGGTTTGATGTAGGAGAACAAACTGAACCGGAAACCTTCAGATGAAGTTGGAAAAACCCAAAACAATAATATCCGTTATATCTACGCCGACCGGTTCGTAATTTCCACAAGGCGTTTGATAATGTTACCGAGTCTGGACTTGTTCTTGTGATTAAGGTCACTTGTCAGTTGGGTACTGTCAGTGTAGACATGGAGAGAGATATTACACTGAAAAACAGGCATGGATATGTCAAGGGATTCCCAGTTTCAGCCACTGTGGATGTAGGATAAACTACACAAACTATTATTCCATAATTGGGAATCGGAAGACGGTAAAGAACATTTTGTACAGAGAAGACAGGTTGTAAGAGAAAGGAGAGAAATAAGCAAATCCACATTCAGCATGAAAAACCAACATTATGCAAAGCAGGTGGCCTCAGGTTACAACTTTCTAACACTACAGAGCTGCCTGACTCATCTGTCAAGGTGGATCTGCAACCATTCAGCTGGAGATTCATATGACTAACACAACTCACGTTTGCTTTTCACAAACGTGAAAAGCAAACGTGGGAAGGTGACAACTTCCCAAATGAATCAGTAGGACCTTACCCACCATGTCGTTGACCTTAACAGCTCCTGACCTGAGTGACCTTGCGCATAATCAGAACTGAATTATGGTTCAGTTCTGATTATGGGCTGAGAAAAACCCGCCTGCTTTCTGCTTAGGCACTTAGCATCGTTTTCTCCTGCATGACCAAGTCGTCGCAACTTTCCAGAACCGGAGAGAGGAAAGCAAGAAAGAGTCAATACATTAACGATGATTAAAGACGTATGTTTACTGTGTGCAGACACCATGTGAGGCTGCATGCCAATCATTATCATGTCTGTAAATCATTTATACACTCGGTAGGCTGGTAAAGATAATATAGCACCCAGTGACGTCAAGCAAGAACCTTTCAGAAGAAAAGAAACTTTAAAGCTTTAGTTTGCAGCCCATGCAGATACCTAACAGGTATTTAGAAAAAAATACCTGTTAGTGTAATTAATTCCTTAATTTTTCCGACAGGATTAGTTGAAGTGGTTTTAGAAAGAACAGAGGGCTGCATTTTCGTCTGCCCTCAGACCGGACGGACTGGTTCACCATGAGCTATAGGTGTGTTTCTTCAGCTCGGTTTAAAGCCCATGATATAAAGCTTTGCGTCATAACAGTTAATTACATCTGGCATGAAACAATACAAAGTGACTTTTAAAGGGCTTCACGCCCGTTGAACTTTTTCACTTTTCGTCACATCCAGGCAGGAATTTCATGACAGATCGACAAACTGTTTGGATTATTGTGAAGTGAAAGTAAAGCCTTAGTCGTCACATTTTGTGCAACAGAAATCTGAAAAGTGTAGTGTGCAATTGTAGACAGCCCCTTTTACTCTGATGCCACAAAATTAAATTAACCCAACTTACCTTCAGTTTTCTCAGTAGAAATCCAGCCGTTTTTTAAAGGTTTTTATTGCATTTAAAGAGAAAGTTGTGGAGACAATTAAAGCAGGTTCAGGTTTTAAAAATATCTGAAACATAAGAAAGAACTTGTCCAAAAATTGGGAAAAACAAGTCAACATGCAAACCCACCATGCAGCACAAATCACAAAAGCAGCCAGGAAGCTCTTAGTATCTCCATGTTGACAGAGCGCTAGATGAAATCTGATAGTTTTCCACAAACCCTGCAGTAGGAACCTGTAACCATGTGGAAAAATGTTCTCCTGTAAAATGTGACCAAAGCTGAATTTTTTGTGCACAAAGTGTGGACAAAATGCACAAAATGAACACTGGACATGTCCCTGAATGCACCATTGCTGCCATGAAGCATGGTGATGCAGCATTATTCTGTAGAGATGCTTTTCTTTAGCTGGGATGGAGTCAATGGTCTGAATTGATAGGACAATCCATAAATATAGGACAATCCTGGAAGGAAACCTATTAGAGCTTAATAGACTTGAAATTAGGACAAAGGGTCTAATTCCAGCCGGACGGCAACCATAGAAATACAGAGAGAGATACAATTTTAAAAAGTCAAAGGAGATTCATATCTTAGGTCGGCATAGCTAAAGTCAAAATCTGCATCCAATTGATTGATATTTTTCAAGGAAAGAATTTGGAAACATTTTTTGAGTCATTAAATTTTGTTAGAAACCTTCATTTTATCTTAATTTCTCTTTTACTTTTTATTCACTACTTTGTGTTTGTTTACAAGATAAAATCAGAGAAAAAACTAGATTGAACTTTGTGGTTGCAATGTAATAAAATGTAAATAACTCACTCTTACACCATAATCTGTCATAGATTTGATTTACCACAGTTAGGACAGTTTGCTGATAAGCATGTTGGAGCTGTGTGGGCGGGTTCAACATCCAGAGGAGGACCAATGATCCGACTCCCATTCTTTTCTCTGTTAAAATCCCAAAACAAGATGGTAAAATCATGATGGACATTTGATCTGTTAATGTCTCTATTCTTTGTTTAAAATCTTAGGTTCTCGTCTTAAGCTTTGAGAAAACAATCAGCTGGTTCAAAGGTGCTGATTATCTAAAAGGAAGTTGTTTTACTCTGTGGTGATAAAAAAAACAAAAGAACTTTAAGCTCTGCAGGCAGTGGAACAAATGAGTGTTTATGAGAACCAACAGAGACTCTATGCTGCAGGTCAAAGTCGAGTTTAAGCAACCAGAGTGTTTGCAGCTCAGTAACATTTAATGGCAGTAGATGTTTATTTTATGTATGTAGTTAAAAATTAAAAAATAAATGGGTCTTCATTATACAGACAGTCTAAGAGTTTATTAACAGGTTTGAGTTTCAGGCTTGATGTTTTTTTCTACGTTTTAATCTAAATGTCTCCTTCATCATCCCCCAGTCCAGTCCAATCATCTCATCATCTGCAATTATCAAAATCTCACCAAGTCGTTTTTGGTGGGGTTTCCAGTGCAAATATCTTACTACATCTAAAATAAGACAAAACTAACCTGCAAGTAACTTTTCAGCAAGATAAAGGAGAGTATTTAAAGTCAATAGTCCTTAAATTTGAGTTTCACTGGCAGGTGATTGCATTCATAACAAAACATATTTTCCTTGAGTGAATTAATCTTTCTGTAGAAATAGTCCTTCTTCACCAATATTAAGGAATTATTTGCTTAGAACAATATACTATAACTTGCTGAAAAGTTACTTGTGAGTTAGTTTGTCTTATTTCAAGTGTGCCAAGATATTTGCAGTAGAAACTAGACCAGAAATACTTGGTGGGATTTTGTGTTTTTGCAGTGTGGTCACAGCTCAGGTCTTGTTGAGCATGATTCTCACATCCATCTGTCACAGAATGCTTCTCTCTTGCTGCTTTTCTAACCATCAGTCTGCACTAATAGCTGTTTGTCTGAGTGGGTGTTCTGGCACCGGCGCGCCAAGCCTCTCCACCAATCAATTAGGGCCAGAACGTCCACTCAGACAGCACCAGGCCTGCAGCGTTTTGATCTGTCTGTCCGTTCTGTTTCCCTTCTGATGGGCGTCTCTGCAGTCGGCTTTCCCAGGGAGACGTCGGGCACTGGGAGGACCCCGAGGCCGGTGCCGTGACGGAAAACAAACCAGCGTCGCGACACTTTTATCCCATTGCCCTGCTGCTTGTTAGCTCCCACTTACTGGTTGTGTGGCTCATTTTAAGTCTTGTTTTTCTGCTTGCAAAATATCAATAAAATCCTAACAACATCATTTCTGTGAGCGTCTGTCCCTCTGTGTTCTGCTGCTTATTTCCTGAGATTTTGTGGTTCTGTTAAAGAGCCGGTTTGAACGGCTAATTAGCATAAATGGATGCAGGATTGGACTGGGGAAATCAAATTTAACTCGACAACTTTAGCTAACAAAAGATAAATCACTTTGTGTTTTCATTTAGTTGGAACTACAAAAAAAAGCAAAACATCCAGAGTGGTTCCATTATTTTATTTCAAGCTTTTCCTGTCAACACTGATGAGGTTACAGCTTTCTAACTTTTCCTACTTTTCTCCAGCTCATTCTTTCCTCCTGAAAACATTAAACTAGGTGCTAAACTTTGAAACCATCATCAACAGCAAGACTTTCTCGTTATGGTTTTAAATGAATCGTAGAGTTCATCACTAAAGACAAATCATCAAAATACTTTCAAAGGATTTTATTATTGGAATGCCAATTGATTCCAGTGATCATTAAAATAGTTTATACACTTTTCTATGTGACATTTTTGAGTAAAATATAAATAAAATAATTTTAAATAATAAATCCTTTAAAAAATATGTAACTGTGAATTATGGAAATATTCAGAAAACATCAGGTAAGATGTATAGTAAACATTATTTATTAAATAAAACAAAACCTAAAGTGGAAAATAGTCAAAGTTATACTTTAACACATTACATTGATTTAAGGAAGAGAAATTAAAATGGGATTAATGAACAGACACAAAGACTCAACAGCGAGTGAAAAGTTTCTCCTTTAATCTTTACAGCTTGTTTGATTGGGCTTTAATTTATCCTTCTGCATCATCTGATGACAACAACAAGTTCATTAAGAATAGCTTTACCAAATATGGAGAGCATTTACAAAGAACTTATGGACAACCAAGTAAAAAAAATAGTTGCTCACTGCGTCAAACGATGCCGTCTGCCTCTTCTTACTAAGAACTCATCCACATTTTTTATTTGTTCCATAAGCTACTAAGTCCCTTAATATGTTGGTGACAATGTTTTCTACCACAAATCAAATTCCCCTACTGGTAGAAGAAGAAGTTGTTTCATTTATATAACTGCAACAAAGCAGTTCAAAGTGCTTTCAAAGTACAACGAATAAAGTATTTATCATTATTAATAAGTCAAAATAAATTAACACCAACGAATCATTTCAAACTAGACATAAATCCAACGACAGGCAAATTCTGCACTCATCAGTACGAGTTATTTTCATTCACATTGTGATGATGATGCTAAAGACACTAAATGTTTTGCTTTTCTGCCTTTGAACAAATGCATTTCATCCAAGAACTGAAGTCATCCCATACGGTTTAGAAGTGAATTTATGGTGGTCACTCTTCCAGATGTGCATGGTGACACCACTGCTGGACAGGAAGGCAGCGTCTGCTTTCTTTGGTTGAGTTCAGGACGGTCGAGTTTCATCAAGCTCCTCGTTGGTGACTTTAGGGACGTTTCCTCTCAGAAATGAAGCAAACCTCAAATCTTTCCCACAGATATGGAAGTGTAAAAGAGTTTACTGGAATTATGGGGCCCAGGCCGACTTCTGAAAAACAGTTCCACACCACAATCCTCTCTGCACCAAGTTTACACAACAAAACAAAGACTGTAAGAAATATACCTATCCACACAATGTTTTATTGGAGCTCAAACCTTTTGCTTCAGCTTCAGGTTTTTCACTTTCACTATTTCTGAGCAGCTGAATTTTTCTGTTCCCATAGTGGAAACGGAAACCTTTGAAGGAAACACTGATGGATCATTCTGCAGAAGCCAAAGCACAAAGCAGATGAATTTCTACATTTTGTATTTTTAAAGATTTTTCTCTTTAACCTATTCAGATGTCCCTTATAATAATTGCTAGTTTGGCTAATAGCAATTATTCCTCACTGTTCCTCAACACCCTGACTCAGTTACTGAGTCTTACACTCTAAGAACTGCGACATGTAAACACGGCAGCGGTACTGGCTCTGAATCCAGCAAAATTATAACATTGTCCCCATTTATGCATCTCTAACTTTCATCCCATTTGTACTAAAATCAACTCAAACATGCTTCATTAAAAGGAGCAATAAAAGCTCTGATATTATTGTCGCACTTCAGATCTTAAAATAGATTTTAATTTCAGACAAAAATAGCCTGTAAGTTAAAATAAAAATTAGCCTGATTGTATGTGGGAATGAATTGGCCTCTGAATCGGTTTTGGCAACATTTGGCAATGAGTTTTAGTTTTTTTAACACCTTGGAGGAACTTTGGTCCACTGCTCTTTGATTTTAATTTGGCCACATTGGGAGATTACTGAAGGGTCGTGCCTTAGTCCTAGTTAAAGTCTGGGCTTTCACTAAGCCGCTTGTTTATGTTTTGGTTTTGGTTTTTTAGCCCTTCAGAGCTCAGAGACACCAGTTTCTTCCCGCACAATCCAAATACAGAAAAAACAAAATATAATTATCAAAATACCTGAAGTCAAGTGAAGTTTGTGTTGCACATTTCAGCAACCAGGCAGTTCAAAGTGCATTACGTCATAAAAATATCAGCCACCAATTATGAAACAAGCCATAAACATTACATGTTGTCAAACGTCACCATCCAGATTATCAGTACACATTATTGAGAGGTAAATATTAAAACCTGTAGCTCGTTGTCTCCTCTCTCGTTCCCCGGGTCGAGGGTTTCCCTGTGCGTAAGGGCAGTTCACAACATTCACGGTTCTACTTCAAACATATCCAGAGTTTATTCAGACAAGCAAATGCATCAAAACACACCAATAACATACCAGAATCATCAGAAACTCAAAACCACAAGACAGACATCAATCAGCTGAAAGAAACAGAAAAATGGACAAACCCCAACGATCTGATTAATTATTTTAGCTCCGAAACTTTTATAGGAAGGTGTGTTCTCTTCTCTAATGTATGCAGTCTGGGAGGGTCCCTGCTTCCCTAATTACAATAAGTTTCAAATTTCAAAGGGAAGATGCTCCAAATGTTTTTATGACTTTTCCTGCCATACTTGGTGAGACTCGGGGAGTGTGTGCTCTCTCAATCTCCTAGACGAGCTTTTCGCATGTCTGTGTGATCTCCTAGAATCACTCCAGGTATCCTCTCCCAGAAATTCTTCAAACAAAAGACCCAAGCTCTTAAATGAGTTCAGGAAAAAGGTCATCTCTACCCCTACTGTTGTCCCCCCAAGTGGCACATCAAATAAACCAGACTTTTGCTGCAAACTTAAAGTAACGCAGAGCCTGCTGGAGGAAGATAATTGAGAACTCCTTCCCGGGCTGTTAAATTACAACACTGCTTTTGGATCTTAGTATTAGCACAATTATCTTCCAAAAGTCTTTTATCATATACCTGAATAGTTTTAATACTACAACATTAATCTCCTATTATTTTGATTATAATGCATTAACACACACCCAAGTTAGTATGACTTAGACACTAATTAGTACTATTAATATAAAACTACAAATTAGACTAATTTTATCAAGTCGTGCACATTATGTCTAAGAAAAATGTTCTACTGATCAGACTGTTGATTGAGCTAAATCTAACTTAAAATTAAGTCCTACTCAAGGCAATGTTAATCTGTCTAATTTTAAGCGTGTGCTTAAAGTTAAAACTAGCATCATTGAATTATCATTTCCAACAACATCAAATATCTTGATCAATGGTCATGTGGGTTTTTAGACTTCATTTAAAGGATCTCGGTGTTTTGGCTGTTTTTCAGTTTTCTGGAAGTTTGTTCTCGTACCTGAGGAAGCAAGAAAAAAGTTTCGCAATTACTGTAATGTCTCTAAAGATGAATAAGAACAGATCAAAACTTTTTATCTTTTTTAAAGTTACTGTCTCATTTGCTATCAGAAACATACTTAATGTGAAAGTAAAATTTATTTACAATATAAAGACAAAGTGCTGTTAAAAAGAAAAAACCATTTACCTTTACATCAGAAAAGAAGTTGTAAAAAAGTTTTGGTTAAATGGGAAAACCTGCCAGAAGCATACAAAATTTTAACTTTCACACCTTTTGAATAGAAATGTTCAGAATTGCTGGCATTTCCTGTGGTTTGTCTTTGTAGAAACATAAAAACACTGATGTTGCACAAATAGTGTTTTTTATTAAAAAGTGTCTTCATGCTCATCCAGTTTGTTTGTAAGTGTTTTTATTTCCCTCTCGTCTCCTATTAGCCCTGATTGTGATGCATTAGCAAATTAAATATTTTTTATGGGTCTAAACATGAAGTTACTGAGCATGAAGCTCCGTCACGTACGTGACTCGTGTGTAGTGAAAGCTAATGCCTCATGAACTGTGGATCATTAACTGTAGCAACCGATAAACAACTTAATTACACTCAAGCCTTAAAACATCTATCAGGCTCATCAAATACTGTGATCAACTGACACAGACCAACAAATTAAATGATTTCTAAAAAAAGCACAGCCACCATTTTCACACTTTTATCTAGATAAACGTTTGATTATTTCACCACATAAAAGTCTTCAAATTAAATAACTGTGCTTGTAAAAAAAAATAACCAGCTAATAAATGCTATCCTAAAAATCAAAAGAAATATTTGAGTTTTATTTAACATTATTCCTATCAAGCCCTGTGTCATGAATAAAACCATCACTCATGTTTTCTTTTTTTGTCCTTTTTCTTTTCTTTCTCTCATTTCCACTTTTCTTTATCATTTCATCATCAGAGAAGGATGTCGGATTGAGAACGTTCAAAAGAATATTAGATGCAGGAAATACGCCTTCAACATGTTGCAGCTGATGGCCTTCCCCAAATGCTACCGACCTCCAGACGGGACCTACGGAAAGGTTGACTCCTAAGGACTCGTGGCGCAGATGTTCTGTAAATAAAACCTCATTTTGAAAGAAAGAAAGAAAAATGAACGCTTACGAATAGGAATGAACATGCAAACCATTTTATTGTTGAACTTGTATTTATGTAAGCAGGGTACAATTATTGATGTCCAGAAAGGAATCTGGATTTGTCAAGCATGTTACTTTGAAAGCAAGAGCACTTTTTACTCAAATGCTTGTTTTTATTATGGCCCTGGTGGCAAAACACAACCTTATCCTGGTGGGGGAGGGTGTGTGAGGGGGGGGGGTGTGGGGGCGGGGGGTGCGTGTGTGTGTGTGTGTGTGTTTAAATGCAAAGTACTTTTATGTAGAAGTCACCTATCCAACAACATTCACCTTTCTGATGCTCAAAATGACGACAAGCTAAATGTTTTTTTTAGCTCTCAGTGGACACACACATATATATATATATATCCTATTTTTTAATTTATGTGCTGTTTAAATAAACTTTTTCTGCAGCCTTTAGCACGTTTATATGTTATAGACAAGTAGCTGGATAGATGGATCACAATTCATGTCACTTGTATATTTATATACTTTTAAGATGTCTATTTAAAATTGCTTCATTTTTTTATTAAGTTGACTGTAAACTTTTTATGTGTTGTAACTGGCTTACTGTTGTTCATTTTTACAAATACAAATTTGTCATAATTCTATGTTATTGACTCCAAATAATATAAAGAAGGAAATAAGAGTTTTGCTTTCTAATAAAAAAATGCTGGATAAGATAAAGTGTTTGTGATGGACTTACTGAAGTTTGTTTGACAGTCTGTCACAATAGTTTGGTAATATTGTATAAATCTAACCATTGTACTGTCAAACTGTAACCTACTGTTTATTTACAAAAGCTAATATATTCTGATAATATTAGTCCTCAGTGTTTAACCTCAGTGTTTAGTTGGACAGGATATAACAGCATGAAGTTTATTCAACAGGTTGGAGTCTAAATATTCCAAGAGGACCGTCTCCATACTGTCTTCAGTTTTCCTGCCGTTTGGTTTGCAGAGAGTTAATATGGCAGCAAAGACAACAGACATGACCAATGAGGATATAAATCTACAGAACACATTTCCACTCACAGACCTCGTGGGATGTAGAGTTTCTTTTTGTTTTTTCAGCATCAGAATGTTTCTTTTTGTTGCTGTTCAGTCATCGTATAAATATGCCAGCAAAAAACCCATCCAGCTGGCTGGGATCCTGCATCTTCCTTTAATCCATCACATCAGGGAAGATATTTAAAACAAGTTATTCTCTGTTCCTCTGGAGCGTCCGTTTTCCCTCTGGTCATCACAGCCAAGGAAGAACAAATAATAAATTCCACATCTGTAATCAATGACGTTTTCTGCGTCACAAACAGTGGACTCCTCCTTTTCGCAGTTCAGTATTTGCTGTTTTTTTTTTCTAAAATTAACTCCAATTTATTATTGGAAAGCCCAACTTATTTGCAGATTTTTTAAATGTTTTTTTATAACGGTTTTCTAAGGTATCTAAAACAATGCAGATTGGGGAGTTTAAATACTTTGCTGCTTCAGAATATCTTTGCAGCCAGCAATTTATTTACCGAGCTAAGATTCTTTCTTTCTTTATGTTTTTGCTCTGTTCTCGTCCTGTATGAACAGAACTTTACTCTCATGAGCCTCCGGTTCCTCAGTCTTTCCTGGAACATTCTGTCTGTTGTTCCTGTGACCTGACTTAATCTTGCTCTTTCTTCTGATGAACAGCAGCTTTTGTTGCCAGCTTAGGTATTATTACTACCAGGATTATAATTGGGTTTTAACTGTCAAAACTTTCAGCTAAAAGAACATCAACATTTACTCTCAGATTTTTCCTCTATTCAGGCTTCTAATACCCATAAACTGTTCAAACTAGTTTACAAACATCATATAAAAAACAACTTTACTTTTTTCTTAATGTCTGACATTAAATCAGCAAAACATATCTTCCTTCGATTCCAAAAAGATTTCCTATGCAATTCTGTGTGATTCTCATCTCCCTTCGGCGCTTCGTCTGGGATTTCTCCCATTGAGCTTTATTTCTGGCCTGTTGTCGCACAGAAGGAGGAGTTTCTGCACTGTTTGAGAATCATAATTTGCTTAGTGATGTAGCTTGAAAATAGCAGTGGAGGCCTACTCCAGAACATCGACTTTGTTTTCCTTAAATCACTTTTGGTGTGCTTCAGGTCATTTTCATTGGGAAGATTCAATAGCTGTGTCTGCATCTCAAATGTGCACCATTTTCAATACTTCACTAATGACAAAAAACACAATGTTACACTTACAGTGTTTCTGTATCTTTGCATGTAATTACTGACAGAAATCTGTCCTTTCACATTGTTTTCGGAGTAACGGCTTCTTCCTCGCTGTACAGCGTGTCAGTTTGCACAGATGAACGTTGAACCTTCAGGCAACTTTTTTACCAAGAATGTGGAGGCCAACATTTCTCTTCCTCATATCTTGGTGAGCTTCTTTCTATTTTCCCACAATGTCACATGTGGAAGCTGTGTTTGAGCAGTACCTTAAAATAAAGCAGAGCATGGCGTAGCGATAGAGCGGGGCGCCCATACGCAGACGCTTTTAGCCCTCATGTTCACAGTTAAAAACAATCACATTGATTTAGAAAATAAAAATCATTACAGAAATACCATTTGACAGAATTGAAAAGAATAGCAGTTATTTTCATTTTCTGTACCAGCAGCAAGGTGACAAATACGTCAAAACACGCAGATTCACACAAAGATAAAAGAACATATAAAAACAGAAGAACAGACGTTACACTAAGGACAAAATTTCAGCATGAGAAAATATATATAAAATATAATACTCTGCTTTGAAGAAATGGGCAACTGAGTAGGATTTTTTTTAAAATGTTAAAGGTTGTTTTTATACTTTAGCTTAAAAACAACAAGAGGCTATTTTAAGGAAATGGAAAAACTTCAGATAACAGCAGGAATGCAAACATTTATTGTTGGGAGGAAGGATTTCCTGTAAAGCTCATTTTTGCACAAAAGGATGCAGCAGCAAAACATAAAACATGCACATTGTTCGATTTAATGTTAGAAGAACAAAAGATTGTGTGTTTTTATAAAATGCGTGTAAAAATCCAGTTGTAACTGTAAACACTCCTGGCGGTGAGCTGCAGAAACAGAAAGTATTTGTGGTGCATTTTGAACATGCGGAACTATGATCCAGGAAAGATGATAATCTAAAGTGCATCTGATTGGTAAGCAGAATGTTCTGGGTTTATTTTTCAGGCATTTGCTCCTTATCTCTTACATTTGAACTTATGTTTCTCAGCATCAAGGTGTCCTCTGCCAAATAATTGTGTAATCATCTTCATCAAGTCTTTCTTAAGTTTCAATGCATGATGTGTTTTTTAGATTCTATCATCCACAACTGATATGGTTAAAAGCAAACAAGCACATGCACAGAGTTTGGTTGTTTTTGCTTTAAATTCAGCTTTAAACAAGTTCTTTACATTAAAACTTCAGCTCAAGTTGTGGGAACGGTGATTATGCAATGTGTAAGATGATACGAACAAATACATTTGCTTGTTCTGAACATGTCAGGTTCCAACCTTCAGCTGAACTAAGTGAAACACCATCTTGTTCAAACAGGAATATAAATGTGTTTCCCTTCTCAGCAAGAGGAAGAGAAATAATAAAGTCTTTTCAAGAACACTTTAACTCAACATCTTTCTAAAAACTCAACCCAGTTAAACAAAACATGCTTATATAGTGCAGTGAAAAGGTGCTATGGGTTCTGACTGCCCATCCAAACTAGAGTAAGGCACAGAGAACTCAAATGCAAGAATCAGCATCATTGTGGCATACATTTTGCAGGCCTTTAGTAAAATCTGTTGTCAGCACCAAAATCTCCAATTCAAATAGAAAACAGACGCAAGTCCAATAAATATAACAAAGCCTGAAATGTTTGTCACAAGAGATGAAAACAACCGGCTGGAGCTTCACATGGTGATGTATAACCAGACAAACAAATGAAGACAATGAGACAGAGATGAATAAGATTAGGGTGTGGCACCGGCTGATTCAGGAAGGGAATGTCAGGAGGTGTTGTCGTCTGAAACGAGTCAGGAAAGCCGTGGACGAGATGAAACTGGAAGTTCAAAAAGAAAATAAAAACAGAAACAAATGCAAAAAAGATGAAGAGCCTCGGTCAGAGAGGTGACGGATCACTGCCACTGCTGGTCAGCCAAACACACGTAGCAATCTACTTGTGTTTGTAAGGCATAGGAGATCTCTATTCCTGTGCCTTACAACTTACTTAGAGACTCTAAAACGAACAGATTCTGTAAAACTACTTCCTGCTGAGGAGTCAAAGTCAGACTAAAGCGACGGTTCATCTTCCAAAATGAAGATTATTTGCTAACTCAACTTTTAACTATAATTCTGTGTCACTGCACTAGAAATATTGTGAACAGCCAGATTTTATCCTTGGGTGTGTCCAAATTCAGGGACTGCATCATTGAAAGGTCAACCAGCCCCCACCTTCTTCAAGTCAAACAATATTGGTGTCAATCAACTCAAGTTCCTTTGTGCTGGTTTGTGCAGCAAAAAGTTTTTTTGTGCTGTTTTTACTTTGAAGATATAAATAAAATATGGAGGACTGTGGATATTAACTTCTGTGGTAGGGCTAAGATGGTTTCTACTGTGCGTATTAATGCATATTTAGGTATATTTGGTATTTGAAATGTTGAAATAGGCACATAAAAGCGTTTTTAGAGAGGATGTCAAGTATTTGCTGTGTGTATCAGATATTTGTGGGCAACTAAGCCTTGAAAATACAATGGGTCCACTGTAAACCACAAAAGACCAAAACTAAAGCTGGATGTTCACTGAGTGGAAAGTTGAGTGGAGGGAAAAAGTATGGTAGAAAAAAAGGTGAACAATTTAATTTTTACAACAGCATTTAATAAACTTTTCAATTTATAACAAACTTTTTAATAAAATGCAAAGCAATCAAATATATTTAAAGTAATCTGTATTTACAGCAAAGGTAGATATACTGAAGACCGTAGAGTTAGTTTTTACACAAATTGTACAAGTGTTACATTCAGTAGTGTTAAGAAGCATCTTTAATATACAACATGGCTACAAAGTACAACTGTACAACTAAAAGCATATGGTGAAACAGTGTCATACTGTACATTCAGGCTGTTTTTAAATACATTTGCCTGGAGTATGAACAATGAAAATACATTCATTCATTCATTTTGACGGACGGCAGTCATCTGTTTTGATGCTTACATTGCAATATTCACAGAATAAAATATTTTTATATATAAGTTTTTATGCATTTTGTGCATTGATTTTTTGCAAAATGTTCAAAAGTCTGTTGTAGAAAACTCTACTGTTTTCCAGGGAGTGGATTTCACATGCTGGACAATTTTTCTGAAATTTCAAAGAGACAAAGATTTCTTGAAAACATTGTTTTTTCAAATATTTTCAAATGGTAAAAATACAAAACGGCAGCTACAAGCACTCACCTCAGGTGTCAGTGTACTGTTGAAGTTAAAGATGCATTGTGTTTTGCTCGGATCCGTGTCTTCCTCTTCAAAGACCATCATCAGTTCTAACATGTAGCAGCAGAGCACCTTTTGCTGACAGCTATCCTGCAAGAGAAGAACATCCTTCATTGTGAGAAAGCACAGATTCATATTTAGGTCAATATTAACTGTACTCTTGTAGGGAAAAGACAAACATACACTATGATTCAACAGCTTGTAAAGCCGCCTTAAATGGTGGGTTAGATGAATCGTATTGTTTTCCATCGGACCACATCAATTTCTCATAACACTGTTCAGGAATTTAGGTCAAATCTTCTTTCAAAACTCTGCTTAAGTGCGCTGCGGTTTGGAGAAAATAGTTTCTGCACAGCATTTCAATCAGGTTGAGCGCTGGACTTTTACTAGGACATTACGATACCTATATTCTTTCAGTTTTCAGCCGTCATGTCTGGGATTAGCATCTTGCTGATCCAGTTTCAGATAATAGAAGTTGTCACACATTTCTCTCCAGAACACTTTGCTATACAAAGTAGCAAAGACCATGCAATATGTCATGGTTCAATGATTACTACTTCTGAGAATGTGTTGATTTCTGAGAATCAACACATTCTTATAAAGAATGTGTTGATTCTCAGAAATCAACACATTCTCAGATGGATGATTTGCATCCATCTGCAAATCATTAGCATCCATTTGCAGATGGATGCTGTTGATCATGTGATTTATGTACATGCTAAAACAATAAAAACATATCTGCTAAATTAACAACTGCCATTGTCTGCAAAGGATCGCCTGTTGGCTTGATCAGTCATGTATGACTTTCATTGTAAAGCTGCGCATCGTCCCTTTTTAAATAACGTTTGATCAGATTTGCATAGTTTTTTTAACTCAAGATGCCCAGATGCTCCTTCTGTAATACAAGCCCAGATCATCAGCCCTCCACCACCATGCAGTAAAACTCTTGTAGCTCCCTGATCCTCTAAGTGTGCATAATAGGAAAACTCAGTTTGGAACAGGTCATCCAGAAATAGCATTAAAACAATAAAGCAATTCACATCCAACAACCAATGCAATAGCAATCAAAAACAAGTAAAAATAAAATCACCAGAAATGAATAAGATGATATGTATTTAATTAAAAACTGTATTATATAGTTTATCCTTTAACTCCTGTCTTGTGTGCCTCTGTACCTCTGGGAAGCAGTTTGAATTTAAGGTGCAAAGCGTAGTTTGGGTTTCCTAAGCTCTTGTTTTCACAGTGTTCACGTTTAGGTGGGCTGCATGCCACAGGCCCATGCTTGTCCTCGTTGCCGTTCCTTTGAAGAACAATAACTGTATTATCTGTATATGTAAGGATGTTAGGATGTAATGCAAGCATCCGCTGCTCCTCTTCATGGTCTTTAGGCAAACTGCATGGCTCTCTGCAGGTCTGGACCTGATTTATAAGATTCACTTTCAATATAAATGTTCCTTAAAGGACTTCATCACCAGTGAAGTTAAGGATCCAAGTGTTTATTCTTCTTGGAGAAATGCATTTGGACAGAGGGATGATTAATGACTACTTCCACAGTTTAGGTTTTTTTTATCTGTTCCAAAGACTCTCTAAACATGTTAAAAAACACGACCAAGTTGTGCTGCGCTGGTTTTATCAATCTGCCTGTAATGCGATCAGGCCCTGCGCTTTTATTTAGCTTTGTTGCTTTTACAAAACAGACATGGCATCTTGTACCTCAGACTTGTGCTATGTTCACATGAGACTGTTGTCTGGAAATTGACGGTTTCTGAATGTTGGTTGGGAAAAAGCTTCACAGTTAGACAGCATTGCCAAGACACCCAGAGGGAGCTGTAGTTGTCATGCCAAGCCACCAGTTGGCACTGTAATTTTAGCATGTCATTGAACATGCATGGGCTTTTTGACCGCTAGCCTTCTGCCTCATTGTAGACAGTAAACCGTCTCCTTCCTCCATGAACAAAGTGTTCATGTAACACATGTAGTGCTTATCAGAAACGTTGCTAAACTGAGCAGGTAACGTAGCACAACATAGCACAATGCTATCCACCATTGTTATTATTGTTATCTGTCCGCTGGACGTTCTGTGAATGTGTTACAGAAATGTTTCACTGTGAGACCTGCGTTCAAAAAGTGCTGGTGGGAGAGACTCCAGCTCTCCATTATCCGGTCACTGATATTGTACCAACAAGATCCTAACAAAATGTTCTGATCTGCTCATTGGTTCCTCAAACCTTTTTTGTATCTGAGTTCTTACTTCTGCTATAAAGTCTCTGCATGTTTCCTCCATCTTATCTCTGCCTCCTCTATGAAAAGCTATGTGCTTTTTCCCTCCCCAATTCCCAAAGTTTATTTGGGTTGAACTTTTTAACTACTGCATCCTCACAAAAAACTGCATAACTGCAAGCTGTGGGAATTGGTTCACCCAACTCATTGCAGATTGGAACATCCCAGGAATGCCCATAACATTCCTCATTGCTAAACTGATGTTTACTTTCCTTGTTTCCTTTCTTCTTACTGTCTCCCTCTTCAGAACTGTCTTTTTTACTGGAGTGGGACTTGAAGTTAGAGACGCCAAGTGAATGGAATGCTTTTGATGGAGCCAAAACTCAGATCCAAGGGGGATGCAACTGGTGTTTCAGTCTTTCTCCCTCACTCAGTGCAATTCAATCCCTCTGTGTGCAAGAGAAAGTGTTCACACTTCCAGATGTACTGGAAGTGATCCAGTACATCTGGATTACTTTGTTGAACCAGGAATTTCATGGTGTATGTCTTCACTGATAGGTGAAGAGTGAAAGCCTCGATAAAACAGCAGGAATGATAAAATACTCATGTAGCATAAAATATTCATGTTGTAATGCCACAACAAGTAATTTGTTGTGGCATTACTTGTAGATTATCGACCTGAGTGCAGTCTAATCGAAGCAAAAGCCACACCCATTATCCTCAAAGCACAGAGAAAGCTCCAAAACTATGGAAACAGACTGACCATGTCTTTGAAATCCTTCTTTAAATCATCCTGCTTTAAATCATCCTTATGAAGCTATTCATAGGAAGCAACATGAATAGCTTCCTATTCATGTTGTTCCTTTTTCAGGTTTTTCTTATTAATTGATTTGATTTGATCTGCCCCATGTTTGTTTTGCTTTGCTTTTATAATAGCCTAAGTTAACTCTTTAAACACATTTTTTGACATTTTTACTCTTCCCTGTGTGAAAATGTGAGAAGGAATCTTCAATTGAGCATTTACTACTTACTGTCATGTCTTCAGCTTTTGGGGTGTACAACATGGCACTAGATTTCTGAAAGGAAGAGGAAAAAATGACACAACATAAGGATTTTTAATAAAACCATTTCCTAATACACAATTACTTTCAAAAACAAAACATACACTGCAAAAAATGAACCACGTATAAGAGAGCAGAAAGGAAAAACAATATTTTCTGCAGATTCAAACAGTCCTTCCAGGATTGTGTTCTGAGGCAACAAGTTTTGTATGTATAATTTTTCACGGGGTGCTTTTCCAGTCATTACATCGGGTGAATTTGACCACAGTTACTGGTAGTGACAGCCCTGTACAAGTACATTTCAACTTTACAAACAAAGGATTAGTTACGTTTTGAAAGAATCATCATAAATCAGCTGCCATAAATTTCTTCACCATGGCGGAGTGCTGCAGCACTGGCGCCTGCAGCTTACCAGCTGCTAATCTCCTGCTGCATTTTCAGAAATACTTTAACTCCTCCATTAAATAATAATAATAATCTCAACACCTTGGTTGCACCGGGAAGCTCTGCTCATAAAGGTTGTGAACTTTGTCAAATATTAACTCTTACTGGGTTTTATTGTGAAATTTAAGCAGAAAAATTTAATGAGAAAACTATGTGGGTTTATTCTTAAACTTTCAATAATTATGATGTAATTATGATTACAATCAATTACCTGTTTCCTGCATTTATAACCCTTGTTCTTTACATTTAATTGGTTCAAATAAAACCATGTGAAAAAAATTATCAAAAAGTTTAATTTAATTTATTCCATTGAAAAAGTGAAGGTGATAATACAGAGAATAGTGAATATGGTTTACAAGTGATAAAAACACGTTTCTCAGAATATTTTTCTACTATGTCAGAATTAAAATGAAAACAGAAACTGAAAAATGTGATGACAGCTTCATAAATCAAATTCTTGTTTTGTAGATTAATTAAATGAATATGTCTATGTGTGATTGTGACTCACACCTGAAATTTTCAGTTGACTTTGCTTCCAACTTCTGAAGGATGCAGTTGCAAGCTTTTTTCCTACCAGACTTTTTTCCTTCCACTCAACTTTCCTTCATTTTTCAGACACATTACAAAACAGCCAACTTTAACATCAGAACACGATTAAAAAAAAACTGTGACTTTGGGATTAATTAGGCATTGTGTTTAGACAGATGTGACAACATTTTGTAAGATAGGGCAGTAATATATGTAAATTTGATACTCTTACTACAAAGTGAATCAAAATGTCTGATGTATATATGTAAAATAAGTAAATTTTAAAAAATGAAATAAACTGTATATATAGATGCAGTGCTGTGGCCAAAGAAAATTAGATCAAAATAAAAAAAAATCTAATAAAATTTTAAGCAAAACAAAAATAGCTTGATCAAGATGTTCTATCTCCAGACTGTTTCTCTGAGGAACACAATGAACAACTTATAACCGGAGGAAACAGCTGCTCTGCTCTGAAACAAAAAATGTTCTATTTTTAGTGCATCAAATCATAAGCATGTTTTATTTCTTTCTCAATATAAAACTGTCAGTAAATAGATGTACAAATTGTTCCTTTATCCTTAATTTATTTCGCCATAAATTACATATTTATGTCCATGTCTGTATACTGTGAGCACTTTTAAATCCAAGTCAAATTCCTCACATGCCTACTCAATCTTAGCAAGTAAATAAATCTATTCTCGCTCTGATTCTATGAAGAAAATAACAGGTGCTGAGGTAAAGAAAAACGACTTTGTTTGCCCCACAACAATGATAGTCTGTAAGAAACAGTGACGAATTGGTGGACGTTCTTTGCAAGTTCAGAATTTTAAAACAAAACCTTTCCTTGATCTGCTATTCTGAACTATTTGAGCAGCTATTAGAGCTACACATCAAGCCATTTTCTCCCTGATTCTGGAAAGTTAGACCCCTTTTATGACCATTTGTTCCAGATAAGACACTGACTCCTCCAAACAACTGCACATAGCCTCAACTCAAACAGCATGAATTGTCCCTTTATTGGTCTTTTTGCCAACAACACAGTCATAAGAGTAACATGAGAAAAATCTTGGAAAGACTGTTGAGTTTTAAAGGAAAATTATAAACAAAATCTTAGTGTATCTGATACCTTCTCTCACCTCAATGGCGCCTTTCAGATCTTGCTGGAGACAGGTCTGCAGATCCTGCACGTTGATAGGAGTAGCACTAATGCATGAAGTCAGCAAGCTGTAAGACAAAGGAGATGCCATAATTAGACTGCAGATTTAATTATGGTAAATTCAGTAAAGAATTCAGTAAATATATACATAAAAGAAGTCCAAAGGAGGCTAATGCACAAAAGTTGTTTTTTATGCTGAAGGTGCCAGCAATAAAATAAAATACTTTTTTTATTATTTAATAAAACATTTTCAATTTCCTCTTTTACTATTATTTTTCTAAAGTTAAAAAAATTAACTTAAATTGGGTGCCAAATGGTTTACACAATCACCTATTTTTTGGGTCAAGAAAAATTAGGCCAAGATGAATAATTTTAGAGTTTTTTCCGCCTTTGATGTGGCATCTATGATGCACAATAAAAAAAAAAAACAGGTGAATTTCTCAAACTCATGTCTGGCTAAAGATGTAGTTTATGTTTTGTCTCTAATTCCATTATTAGCTCTGGGTGGAGTAGAAGCTTTCCTGCTGTGTGCAGCTGCAAGCTTTAGATCAACAGAAGTCTGTTTTCTCTGTAACTGGAGAAGCTTGTTTTCAGAACTGCAATTCTTCTGTCTTTTCTTATAAAAAATGTGTTCAACTCTGTAAGTCAAAGCTGCCTACTTCCTATCATGTTTCACAAAGTTCCTAACACTTTAAAAGTGTCTGGATGCATATTTTTCCACAACACAGGCTGCAGAAGTTTGCACAACCTTAAACTAATTAGCTGTTGAAGTATTTCATTTGAGGATCTGGTCTTCTTTGAACTTCAGCTGTTAGTTAAATAAAGAGATGAGAACAGATTTTCTGTGGTCATCTCTTGCAGATATGGAGGAACCATTACTTGCTGCTGTTTGCCTCAGGTGCTAACACAAGGATTTCCTTTCCCCAGTCTTCTACAAAACACATGTCACTAAAGGAGCAAACATCCTAGACATTTCCCGTCTTGTTTTCCTATTATTCTTCACTTTTGCATTTGTTTCCTACCATACAAGCAAACAAGCCTTGGGTCATACAAAGATATGACTTAGGCATGGGACAGTTACCGATGTCAGAGTATACTGTGTTATGAGAATGTGACGGTTTCAAAAGCACTAAAATGTTCCGTCGCACTGAATAAATGTTTTTTTGTCTTATCAGATAGCTACTATCTGCTACTAGCTAGTAGATAGCTACTCGCTCTGAAATCCAACCTTCACTTCCTCTCGCTCGCTGTCCAATAGAATGAAGTCCGCTCCATGCAAATGCTTCAACTACCGTAAGTACATATATGGCAACTTGGAGGAAGAATATTACCCTGCATGTTTCACTGAAGAGTAAATGTTGAAATTGGATGAAATTGTGCAACAACAAAAAAGTTTGTTTTGTTTTTACTGTCCAGATTTTATGCAACAATAAGTGTGTAAAAAGTTTTGGAATTATGTATTATAACCTTTTTTACATCACAAAAAGTTTTCCATTTAATACTTTTAGTACCAACTGGGCATTTCAAATGACACTTGCCAGTTTTTGTATTTATGTTTTCCAGTTTCATTAGTTTCCATTAAGTATTCCAGTTGTATATTTAGCTGTATTAATTTGCCATCAAGTCACAGACTGTATGCCTACCTCAGAGTAAAGAAACAAAGCCACACCTGAGTTTTGTGGCTGTCTCGGCAGCACAGCTTCCACGTCGACTGGAACAGGTCACTTTTCTAAAAGTCATAGAAGGAGAACACTTTAATATGTTTACTTATATCAAACCTTTGCAAAGTATTCTGTAGACATTTGGTTCATTGTGTTAATCATCTGGAGTGAAATTGGAGTATTCAGTAACCAAGTCATTTTGCTGCTGAAATCTTCCTCCATTAATGCTAGAGTGTGCATTATCTGTTGCATAATTAATTACTAAAATATCTGCAGAGTTGAAACCTTTGATGTTATCTTACAACGACTGTGATTTGTTCAAAATGTGTAAATACTCAATTTATGATTTTGTAAACAGCACAAAAAATCCTTTATTTTTCCATATAAACTATATGGACTGTTTATATGGACTTCTGGCCAATTGTATGTCGCTAAATCTGTCAAACCTGTCCAACGTCTGTCTCCGAACACGTTTCTTTACTGTATGAATGCGTAGATAACAACAAAGCGCAATGTATGTTTGGTTAGAGGTGCTAGTAGAACAGCTAGCATATCCTGCTGGTTTTCCAACACATGAGTGGCTTCTGAGACAAATGGAGAACATATTATTTGTTTCAAAGTTGCCAATCCAATTCAAGAAATGGGAAAAACATTAAAGCATGGCTAAAGATAAATTCCCAGATTCTGTTCATAATATTGTGCACTGTACATGTTTGAAGTAACGTATTCTTCAACAATCTTTCTTGTAACCAATAATAAGCACGAGTGGCATTTAATTTAAACTTCACCTGTGCTTGCATCAATGTGCCAACACAGAAACAATGTATTTTATCAGGATTTCGTGTGATATCCCAACAAAAAGTGCAGTAGTGCAAAATTGTGAAATGGAGGGAAAATGATACTAGGTTTAAATAAAAACAGTTACAAATAAAAATCTTTAAATCAGTGGTGTGCATTTGTATTCAGTCCACATTGGCTCAGTTCAGTTGAACTCAGAGATACTTTATTCGTTCCAAAGGGAAATGAAATGTCGACATTCATATGACCCATGCATCACCAACGAGTTATGGATGGTGATGCTGTGAGTAGGAAGGATCAGTCAGTCTTACAATAAATCTGAACAGGTCACTGACTGAAGACCATTACAACTGATGGAAGACAGTTTGAACTTCCACTTCTCTCAGTTCTGGAATTTGGGATCAAAGTTCAGGTATCATTAGAGCTTTTGAGATGCTAATGAGCTGCTCCTGATAGTAGGAACTGCCCCTCGTTGCTATGGCTATGCATCTTAACAACTGTCTGAAAATAAAAAAAAAACTCTTCAATCTGCACAGTATCCGGAATCATAGGGAATTATTTTCCAAACATGCATTGCCTTCAGCCAAAAACAATTATGAGCAAAAGTCTCCAAATAAAACAAGACAGAACTAACATAAAATATAAAGATAATAAAATACAGTGCAACCAATGGGCTTGAAATGTTCCCAACTTAATAAATATAGACCTCCTATGAATAGTTTAATGTCAGAGTGAATAAATCTTTCATGAAGTGGTTTTTCAGAGAACATTACTGACCAATCAGCTTCATGAACACCATGAATCCCAGCAAGCAGGTCAATGAGAAAGTTGTGGAGAAGTTTAAAGCAAAGTTACAATGTAAAATTTAAATCTGTGGCCTCCTAGAAGCATAAATAAGGAATGACTGTTGGCTTTTGCACAGCACTGTATTGCTTTTCAAACTATATATCTTGTGCTAAGATTCTACAGATGTTTATTTGGCTCTGTAAACATCTGTATGCCTTTACCGGCTGATCACACAGAAGACTCTTGGTAAGCAGAAGTCTTACGCTGGGACTTATCAAATAAGGAAAGACATGGACATCAGGACCTGGTGGAGAGTGTGTATGTGGAAAAAACTGCAGAATTGAGGAATGTCAGATAGTGTGTATGTGTTGCTTAGGGCCAACAGAGATTTCTAAAATTAGCTATTAGAAAATGAGCATTATGTGGTCATAAAGAGATGGACATGCTTACTAAAAAGCCACACCCCATTCTCCTCTGATTCACCTTTGTCAACCAAGAGATGGTGTGAAAATCGAAGCATATCAACATTTTCAAAGACACTCAACATGGTGCTATTTGGCACCAAGAACCACTGCATGTTTAAAATCACTCAAAATGCCCTCAAAAGTGTTTGTCCTTTGAAAGATTTCTTCAGTTTTTGCTTTTTTTGTTGTCACATTTCATATCCAAACTGATGTAACTGGATACAAAATGCAGTTTTCAAATGATAGAAAAGTGCTATCCAACACAATGTGGCTCCATGAGAAATTGAATAACACCATCCAGTGTTTGCTATTAAAACAAGAAGCTACTCAGAGCAAACAATGTGGTGATAAAGGGATGTACATTGTCAGCAACAACATACAACATCTCAAACAAGACTCCAGGTTCTCCTCTTTATTCTTTGCCACTCAAAATCACAGTGGATTTTCAGAGATATTCAGAGCCCGGTTTTTGGAACCAAGATCCAGGATTAAAGCTTTCAGTTCATCCTCTCTGACTTTATCTCCAAAACATCCAACGTGAGCTGTCCCTCTGATGAGTGCCTGTGTGTTTATGATGTTTTTATGTTTTCATGATGTAAAGCACTTTGAACTGCCTTGTTGCTGAAATGTGCAATACAAATAAACTTTATTGATTGATTGATGTATTCATTCCTGACCCTATCCATCTTCATCACTCCCAAAGAGAACCTCAACTTCTGCATTTTGAGGTCTCCATTGATCTTTACCTTGAACTCCTCAGCACACCTCACTACTCTCTCACAGCTTTCATGCATGTCCAACCCCACTCTGAAGGGCTCTGCATGGTCAGGCTGAACTGCTGAAATCTGTTTTCATTGTTGGAGTTGTGTGTCATTTTGTTGTCTTGTCCCATCTTGTCACACACCACGTGGCAAACGTTTCTATTGTTTCTGCAGAGGAAACAATAGTTTGTTTGTTTCTGTGGTTGGTCAGAATTCCGTGGGTGTGTTTGTCTATGCAGAAACCAGCCTCAACTACTCAACTTCCAGAAGCAGGCAGCACGGACAGTTTTGGGGGGCTTAACTTCCTGCCAATGCATTCTGCTTTTTGTTTTCCCAATAACATTGAAAATAAAATAAGATGTTGCCAATCATTCTTCAGTCGTTCTTTGCTCTAAATTGTGAACTTGTAAGAGTTGTTCCTCTCCATTATGGCCGCTGTGTTTACTGTAACTGTTGTAAACCATTCATATGACAAAACATTGGTTCAATGAGTCTTGTGGATCTTGAAGGGTGTGTGCAAATGTCCTGAAACTACTTGTGTCAACAGTTTGACTTTATTCCAGGCATGCAGGGCCCTTAGCATACTTCTCTGCAAATTCAGACCTAAACATGCAATAGCAAAGCTCATCTCTCAGGACCTTGCTTACACGTTCTTTAAATCTACAGAGATGCAATGCCGCTCCTTCTGGTCTTCATTTTACTTCTCTATCTGCAACTTTGAAGGAAAACTTGCATCTGTACTGTAATCTATAATTCCTATAAATCCTGATGCCTATAAAGCCTCACATCTGACCTAACCCTAGCTTTCACCATTCTTTCCCACAGCTTCAATGCTGCAAACAAGTCTTTGCCCTTTAAATATTTCTTCTGTTTGGGTTTTTTGGCCCTGTTTGTATCAGAACAACTTATCCGGTGGTGCAATAACTCATGCTTCCAGTTAAATGTTTTGAAAACAAAAGAGATGCTGATGGATTTTTGAAGAAGTCTCTCTACGATCGTACAAACAGTTATTAATGGTACAGTGGTAGAAATTGTCAGTCAATATAAATATTTGTTTTTAATCTTGAGTATTTTTTTTTTTTTTCTGGGTCCATTTTAACTTTTGGCATGGTGTACTGGTTCGGAAACATCAAGTTGATAAACGAAAAGAGATTTATGGGTGTAGGTAGAGTTTGCACACAAATCATATTCTGGGTTTTAAGAAACATGAATCAATTCATGAAAACTAGAGTTACTAAGAGGGCAAGATCCATCCTGAAAGACCTGGCATCTTTTGCACTCTGATTAATACCATCAAGAAGGCGGTTTACTTATGCCCAAAAGACAAGATTAGCTGCAGGGTATTCGTTTAGCTGCAGGGTTTTGAAATGATTTCAGATGAGTCATGCTGTTGGATTCCTGATATAAATTTGTAATGTGTGTTTAGGTTTTTTGTTTTGTTTTTCTCCTGTCCTCTGGGCAGTGGGAGTGTATTGTTGCGGTGTGGATTTAAGACTCTGCTGCAAATAAGTTGCCCTATGGGAACATAAAGTATATCAAATGAAATCTCTTTTTTTGTAAGATGGTAGAAAAATTATACAAAATGCAATTTTGCAAAAATTGCACTTTGTTTATGTATAAACAAGCAATTGCAATGCACAATTACCAAATCCATTGTCTGGTAAATCCGGCACCTACCACCGCCAAACAGCAGGTGGAGACATAAAGCTCGTGGAAAACGAAAGTGAAAGTGAATCTCAGAAAGTGGCTTTTCAAGTTTTCTAAATCAAATAAGAGTGTTGCCTGAAGGTGATCGAAAAATGGTGCTGGACGGTAGACACATGCGCAGTGAGACCATCCCGAATTAAACGTGCGCACAATTATTTGACTACAAATAATCATAATTTAAAAAATGCTTCTTATAATATATCCGCAGTTGGGCTTGCTGGGCCCTGCTGTCGGGTCAGAGAGGGGAGGTAAAACCGCTTACCGTTCGCTGGTCCCGGAGCAATGTGAGCTGGAGAAGGATGACCTGGAGCGCCGTCATGAATTCTTCTGTCATCAGCGCAGCTGCCGCGGGGGCTCTTCTACCCAGCACGGCACCAGCACATCACATCTTCGCATTGGATCTGCGACAGTAACTCCGCTTTGTATCATTGGTCCGAAATCCACTGTTGGTTACACTTGAGCCGAGCGTGAGTGCGGTTCCGCAGTTCCACTCTCTCTCCCAACACACACATACACACAGCGACTCACACGCCCGCCCTGTGCGTTTCTCTCGTCACGTCGAGCGCACTCCTCCTTCGTCACTCCAAAGGAGTTGTTTTTAAAATTTATTGCAAAAGTTTTCAGATGTCACGTCACGTTTATTACGGGAACACCTCTGCAGCTTCGCCCTGCCGCAGAGATCAGATGGTTTCCCAGAAGCGTCAGCGTGCCAGGCTCACCATGATCACAATTATTTTGGTTTTTCTTGTTTTATTATGTTGATTTAGCACCTTGACAGCCTCTCATCTGCATCATAATTTACAACTTTTCAGGCTGTTTTGTGGTCATTACATAAACTGCTGCCTTTTGTTGCAGCCTGTCAAATGCTTAAATTACAAAGTGGTTTCTCAGTAATTCCAACTCCAGGTATGTTTCTTTCAGGTATTTTTCTTTCCTTAGATTCGACCCTTGCTCTGGGGTTTGCAAATTAGGAGTTGGAATAAAAAGAAAGGAAGTGTAGAATCAGTAATTACTATGATTAGTTGAAACCAGATATTAGGTTTGCTGTATTGAAAAACCACATTTTTTGTCAGTGTCTTAGAATGAATTGGATGGATTTTTCCTCTATTAGATCAGCAGGATTACCAGACTTGTTTCTTTGTTTAAAATTACTCCACCTCCTTTGCAGAAGGTAAAATTACTGGACATTCCCAAGATGTTTATGCTGATATTTTTTGGCATCTTAAGGCAAATTTCACCCAATGATGAACCAGACCTGTTGTGTTTGAATTGTACCTTAAATTATATCCATATAATTTATGGATATAGGTTATATATCCATAAATTAAATTATCCATATTGTATAATATACAATATAATATTGTATATTTTATAATTATAATCCATACATGTGGATATAATTTACTTCCAATTAACTTGAATGTTGTCAATTAACTGATCAGAAGCTTCCAACGCCATAGCATCCCTGTTAGTTCCCTTCGAAGCAAAATCGATTAAAAATTTAACAATGGCACTTGACAAAATGTAATGTTTCAATTGTTGATTCTATGTTGCATGACTTTCTGTTTTTATGATTTAAAGCACTTTGAAGTGCCTTGTTGCTGAAATGTTCTATATAAATAAAATTTGATTGATTGATTCCCAAACTGTTGAACAGACTTTTTTCTTGTGTAAAATTATGTTAACCATAATATAGGATTCTCAACAAAAAAAAGCCTCTTTAAATTTTCTGGCATTTTGCAAATACATGACATCACGAGAAAAGAGCATTATGTAGAAATATTAAAGCAACATCTAAAGACATCAGCCAGGAATAGAACTGCAATTATCAATTAATGATCTAAACTTGATTGATTTTATCTATCTAGTATCGATTAATTAATATGCTGCAATTTTCTTAGAAACTTGAGTTTTTGTTTGTGTCAAGAGGGCTGACTGCCTTTCCATAAAGGGCTACATTTTTCATAATACGTTGAATTTATAAAATAAAATAATTAAATTTTAACATTGTTTTGTATCAGCTGTATCGAATACTGACACAGACAATTGTGGTTCTCTTACATTATTACACTCATATATATAAACTAAAACATGAATAGAAAACTAAAGGATGAAAAACAATAAAATATGTGAAGCACTTACAGAAAGACGTTCAGACAGAAGCATTTTCACTCTTGAAGGAATGTGTGACATATGTGTGATGTGGAGGGAAAAAAATCAGTTTCACATCAATTTGAAAGATTAATAATTAATAAAAATGAAGGGTATTATATCTATAATTTCAGCATGTTTCCATTTCATAAACATACAGTTCGTTAGTTTTTCCCATTAATTCCTTTTATTTCAGTTAAAAATATTTTTTCAATTTCAGTTTTTGTTATTTTATTAGTTTAAACTATAATAACTTTGGTAAATACTGAGAAAATATAGGTAAAATTCTGGTTTTGAAGACATTAATCTGACATATCCTATAATTATTACAGCATTTAGGACAAACGATGGTTTTGGTAGTTTAATTGAACAAAAGAAGTTTCTCAGACAGGGAGAAGGAAATGTGTTTTTTATTTTGTGTATTCAGGTAATCTTAATTCATGAAAAACATTGGCCTCATCCATCCCTTAGAGCAGTCAAACTGCTGATTACTATTAATCTGCATGTGTAGCCTGCCAAAATTGGAAAGGGTTAATGGAGACTTTGAAGGATAAATTCCATCTTGTTGAGGAAATTGACCAAAACACACAAAAATAGCAGTTCACTAGAAAGTCAGGTCATAAAAACGCATCTTAAAGTAATTCAGTGGAAAAAAACGTGTTGGATCAACTGTATGAGTTCCTTAAGCTGTTTCAAAAAGAACTGAATGTCCTGAATTTGCACTACTGCATGTCATGCTCATGTTGCATTCTCTGTTACAGTAGACATGAAGGGTGACACATTCAGGAGAGACATCTGGCCGTTTAGTTGGGAAAATCCAATTATAAAATGAAGGCAAAACAAGTGGACTCCTGTTATGTGGTTTCACTAATGAACCCCATAACAAACAGACATGATGAAAACAAATTCCCACACACACCAAAAACCTTGGACACACAACAGTGGAAACATTCGTCATGAGATCTTCCCACTGGTCTCTCTACAAGGTCCTCGGTACAGTAAGAGATTCGTATTTATATATTGTAAGCTAACTGAACAATGTTACTTCGACTATTAAAAAATAGAGGTGGAACTCAATTAAAATGTTTAGCCAGTGAATTGCAGGGGCTGTAATTACTTAATTACAATTAATCACATTTTAAATAAAAAACAATTAAAGCAAGATATTCAATTCATAAACCTATTTGCTGCCGAAATGTAATATTTAGACATACAAGCTTAACAACACATTTATTATTTTTAATGTTATTTAGGTCTTACAACCATTTAGCTTTTAATGTTTCTGACACAGGGCTGCACAGTGGAGCAGCTGGTAGAGCTGTTGCCTTGCAGCAAGAAGGTTGTGGGTTCGATTCCCGGCCCCGGTCTTTCTGTATGGAGATTGCATGATCTCCGTGTGCATGCGTGGGTTCTCTCCGGGTACTCCGGCTTCCTCCCACAGTCCAAAAACATGACTGTCAGGTTAATTGGTCTCTCTAAATTGTCCCTAGGTGTGAGTGTGTGTGTGTGTGTGTGTGTGCATGGTTGTTTGTCCTGTCTGTCTCTTTGTTGCCCTGCGACAGACTGGCGACCTGTCCAGGTGACCCCGCCTCTCGCCTGGAACGTTAGCTGGAGATACCAGCACCTCCCGCCCCCAGTAAGGGAAACAGGGAGTATAGAAGATGGATGGATGGATGGATGGATGGATGGATGGATGGATGGATGGATGGATGGATGGATGGATGGATGGATGGATGGATGGATGGATGGATGGATGGATGGATGGATGGATGGATGGATGGATGGATGGATGGATGTTTCTGGAACCCCTGCTTTGGAAAAAAAGATTTTTTAGACATCATCGCTGACATTAGCATTGGGGATGTCTACGCTGCTGTTTAGCAATGAATAGCTTTGCTGATAGGCTAACACCTTCTAACACAATTGTTTATTCACATCAGAATGTTTTTCAGCAAAAATGTATTCCCAGTGGAGCAAAAGAAGCAGTTTTGTCGTCCATCAAAGTTTATTGATATCACTTGTGCGTCAGATGTACGTGTGTGCCAGAAACGTGCAAATACAAAGGTTCCACCTTTGTTAAAATAAAGAATGTTCAGTCACAATTTTGTTGATTTAGATTAATATTAAACTTTATTCCTTCAATTCTGTGCAGAAGGGTGAAGTTTAAAATAGTTCACAACATTCCTAAAAGTCACTGGAATGAATAAGGAGCTTAAAATAGAGAACCAGTTCAGAGTCATTCCTTGTTATGTTGTTTTTTGCTTTCTAATAGCTAGACTTTCTCAACTGTAACAGCGATCAACCATTCAATCAGCCTTCATGAGGGTTTTCAAAGATTTTCCTTAGACTTTGACTGATTTCAATCCAGTATACATGACCCACAACTCTTTTTGGCAGGAAAAGCCTCATGCGAAGAACCAGGGTTGTTTCTACACATGGCGGTTATGTTTTTGTTTGCCAAAACTCAAGCGTTAAAAAAATCCACAATTATATAACCATTCAATTACCGATCACATAATTTTTACACATGAAAGTACGGAAGTGTTAGTTTCAGGAGCAGCTTCTTGCTAAAACGTGAAAGTTTTACGTTTAACGAGATAAAAAAAAAGAAAAAGGTAAAGTTTTATATTTTGTTCAAATCGAAACATGTTCTTATTTTAAGGAGAAAAGTCGTAACAGTGACACGGCAACACCTTGTGCGCTGGTTGAGTGTCGCCTAGAAGAGACAAAGCAAGAAGGTGTCAGAGGAAGCCGCTTTATGCCTGTTTAAGAAGTCGTAATCTGACAGATTATGACTTCTTAAGAGATCTAGAACTCGTCTTGTTTTGCAGAGAAACTCTCTGCAAAACAAAACCGTCCTGCTGAATTTCAACGAAATGCTTTGGTAAAGTCCTTTTAATGCAAAGCAAAAGAAATCTGTTAAGTTATGTGCTGGAGTTTATAATAATCTACTAGTGCCCCTCCCCCACATAATGCTAAGTACTGCCTATCCTGTGACTGAAATGTTATTACATTTTGCTGACAAACTTGATCATTTAATAATATATTCTTGTTACGCTTGATGGGCAAAACAGCAGCAGGTTAAATGTAGATTATTTTAGCAGCAGTAAGATTAATTTGTGCTTTTCCATTTTTTTAAGGAAAAATCATGTTATATTTATTTATATAGGTGTTAATTTGTAAATATCCTTTAATAGATGGTTCTTCTATTAAGCCCTGCCTAACTGTGAGAATCTCTTAGTCAATAAACTGCAGAATGCAGCTTTTAATAGTCAGTTTTGCCTTTTGATATTTATTTACTCACTCCTGGGTAAACTTTGGCTTTCTGGTACAGTTTATGCTTTTTCTCCGTTAGTCCTCTACTTCCTCATCATATCATATTGGTACCAGCACTGGACAAAAAAAAACTGTAAAAATGCTTAAACAAAAGAACACATATGAACCACTTCCAAAGATTACAAGAACATTTGGCTGCTTGAATGCAAAATGCTCCGTATTTATGCCAAACTCTGAAACTTTCACTCAGTTAAAATACACTCTGACCTCAGTCTTACTTTAGGCTGAAGTGCCATCTATCTTCAGCTCAGCCAGAGACTCCGAAGCCCTTTCATCCTCCTCTTCATCTTCTTCTTCTTCTTCTTCTTCATCATCCTCCTCATACCCGTCATCCTCCTCTTCCTCCTCATCTTCATCATCTCCGTAGTCGTCTTGTCGGCTTCCTCCAGCTGCCAGATTCTTCCAGTAGGCGTCGTACCCGGACGCGCCGTCATCGTAGTCGTCGTCATCGCCACCGGCCTGCCGACCGAACTTCAGGGTGCGAGCTGCGGAGAACGAACGAACCAATCAGATTCAGAGCAGGTCTCGTCCTCTACATGTCCTCCGCTGCAGACGTGTGTTTGCATGAAAATCAAGCTTGCACAAATTAATTTTGCATGCAGCGTTTTAACAAGAAACGTAATTACATCTAAAAGGTTTTGGACTCAGTTTATGGAGAACAGACCTGTTCTTGGAATCACATCTTGACTTTAGCCAATACAAATTACATGCAGGAGAAAAAAGCAGGGGGAAAAAATCAACTATTAGCAGTTGTCTGTTTGTATAAAGGATATGTAGCATCCTTTTGGGGAGCTTCAAAGGGTACATGTGGCAGATACATAAGTAACGTTTTTTCATTCAATTAACTCATTTTTTTCCCCCAATGTGTTTCCCACATCTGCACTATGTGCAATTTTATAGCACAACAAAGTAACTTTGTTACCTTCAGACCAAATATATATATATATATACACACACACACACACCCACATATATATATATATACACCCATCCATACATACATATATAAAATGTGACTTAAAAGAATTTTGACTTTAAAATTTCATGCCTTGAAATTGGGCCTCTGTCTCTTTAAGAACTCATGCTCTTTCTGAAACTCTGCCTTCAGAAAACAGCAGCAGGAATTCATCACAACATGCCTCCTCTATTAACCCTTTAACAACGTTTTTGCCAGGGATTCACTGAGATGTAGCTCCTATAATGAGCTCAACAGATGCTTAGTTCCACCAGGTATTTGCCAATTGCTGCTGGCTAGTCTGAAGGAGCTGAGTTCTGCTCTGTGAGGCAGAATCTTGAAAGCTTGGAAACTGCAGCTCAGGGAAGGAGCTGCATCTCGAAGGAAGTGCTAAGTCCAAACAGGTGTTGTGCACCGCTGAATGGTTGCCATGGAGATAATAGGATTTCTTTAATACAAAAGAATCACTCCCAGTATGTTTTTGTTGAGGTTATACCATTATAATATGATGTAAAGCTTAAAAAAAAAAAAAATTACATAAAACTGACCATTTAAGGTGTTCAAATCTATGAAGATTTTTTTTTATTACTTATGTGAACTGAGATGTGAAGTAAATAAGGGCGATCTTTAAGAGCATTTTATTTCATGTTACACTGGTGAACCTCCCAGGGTTCCTAGGACCCTTCAGTTCTATGGGTCGGATTGTTGCCAGACAACAATACATTTGGAGCAGTTTCCTGTCAAATATGGAGAAACGTTGTGTTCACTCAACGATCTGGCCTTCAACAACTACCGCAGCTGCCCACCGCTGTGTCAAACAACAGGACATTTTTAATTCTCTCAGGAACCAGAAGAGTGATACATCCTCATCAGGGGAAGCAGTTTGTTTTTCACTTCCCTAACACTGCAGGAATAAAAATACTTTATAGACATTTATATATCAACCTCAACAACCTCAAAAACAATAAAAATAAAAGAAAGAGAAAAAGGCGTTCAGGGTAAGTTGTTGTATCCAGACCTCTCTATAAACATCTTATGGGAAATAAGCTCCTGTGCCAAGAAGTCATCAGTGCATATTTTCTGTTTCATTTTTTAAAGGCATTGAAGCAGGAAAAGGAGGTTGCTGCAACTTGCTTGAACTGGCAGATTTACAGGAATGACAAGACGAGCTCTGGTTGTGTGAAACTCACTGGACATGCTGAGGTCTTTTGTCTCCTGGGTCTCATGGCCGCACTTTGGACAAGGTGGAGCCTTGCCTTTCTCCTGTTTGAACACTTTACTCTTGGCATGGTCGTCACAGTAACAAGCCTGCAGATGGGAAGAAAAAACTTTTACTACTCATTGTCTTTTCAGGAATTCATTAAAAGCTGGAAAGTGTTCCAGAAAAAGAAAATGTTCAAGCGACAGAACAACAAAGGAAGCCGCCACCGCAATGACAGAACTAAATTAATAAACAAGTTGAGTCAAGGCACTTCTGTTTTTTAATAGAAAAACCAGTCATGGTGCGTAAACAAGGAAATGGAAGTAGTCAAAAATCAATGGACAATTTACTTCCAGTTGTTTATACACAAATTTAAACATCATGAAAACATAATGGCATTACTGTAAAAAAACAAGAACACTGAGGGAACAACGAGAAACTGAAGACAAAAAACATTAAGTTTAAAACAAATCAAAGATGCAATAAGATCCTATTTAAAAGAGCCCACAGTTCAGGTGCTTTTAAGTGAACTGTTTATAAATAGTAACAGAAACTGTAAGACTTTGCAGTTTGAGCTAGGAGAGAATAGAGATAGAGTAAAAGTTGCCTGAGAACGCAGACTTGAGTAATACCACACGACTGAGTGAATAATCACAGGTTGAAACAGCTATTTATGCAGGCATGAAACCAACCGCCTGAATTCATTGGGTTAAGGTCACTGGTGCAAAACATGACAGGATGCAATACAAGGCCTGCAGCAGATTTTTCTGCTTATTGGCATATATGAAGACCTTCTTGCCTGTAAAACAAAGAAGCTGCTATGCACCACCATGGAACAAACATCCAGAAAACTGCAAAACAGCTGAAAAACTGATTTCCAAGAGGACCCCGCTTATCAGCCAATGTCCACTAGAGACAGGAACCAGCACCCCAACAATGCCCAAAATTAATAAGAGTATGCACAATGGACAGATCAATGGGTGATGGACAAAAAGACGGATGGAGAAAGGAGAAGAAGCTGGACTAGACGACTATCCGCTCTGCTCATCAGTCATCAATACAAAACCCAGCACCAGGCTCAGTGAGGACTCTAAAGAAACTGGAAAACTCCCAGAACAGAACACTAAAATCAGATAGGACTCTGCTCTCTGTGATGGATGATCTGCTCCGCCAAGGCGCCACACCACTACGCTCAACAGCTTGTTCAGATCCGAAGCCTCCAGGACCGGATTTCAGTCCTACTCTGTCATGGCGACAGTACATTAAAATGTACTGTTAAAAGCCAACATCGTGGAAATTTCCACGGATCAAAACTTCTGCACTGCAAAAACACAAAGTTCTACCAAGTATTTTTGGTTTAGTTTCTACTGCAAATATCGTAGTACATGTAAAATAAGACAAAACTAACTGATGAGTTAGTTTTGATGAGTTAACTTTTCAGAAGGATATAGGCACCCAATAATCCCTTGACTGTGATTAAAAAGTACCAGTTCCACTAGCAGATTATTTCACTTATAACATAGGGGAGGGATCTGCCAGTACAACATTAGCTTTTAATCAATATTAAGGAATTATTTACTTACAAAAGGTTCTTGTATCTCGCTTGTTAGCTTTTCTCTTGTTTCAAGTATACTAAGATATTCGTACAAGAAACTAGCCAAAAATCCTTGGTAAGATTTTGTGTTTTGCAGTGTAAATAATAAATCAAAGGTCCAGAGCCTCAAAACATAGTTCATCACACAGTCTCATCATTTCTTCTCCTTTAGCTGTGATTAGTTGCCAGATCTATTTGCTTAATTTTTTCAAATTGTGAACTGGCTTCAGAAGAGACATCTTATGTTGAACCCAGCTGCACTGATTTTCTGTTTCCTAAAGTACAGAATGGTCTTGTTCCAACTCTTCTTGTTATAAATGTTTAATTACACTTTAATTTGCAACCTTTGAACTTAACGCTTTCCTTTCATGCTGCTGTTGTGCAACCCTGCCACAGCAGCAGTGTTTATGTGAACCGCGTAAGCCTTAAAGAATGCTGAGTCAGCTTAATCTTGTTATATGTCTCTTTTTTTATCCAACTGTAGAAATGCTATATCCTGTTTGAAACTAAAAAAAAAAACGTTTCAATGTTTTTTTTGTGACAAACCAGCACAGAGTGGTGCATAATTGAGAATATGCAAAGTGTGATACGTGTTAGTATATTCAGCCGTCCTGAGGTAGAAGCACCTTTTGCAACAGTAACTGCTGCAAGTGTTATTTATTTATTTGATCATGCGTTGCTCTCTGCCCCCAACTTCTTTTAAGTGTTTTGCTTTCAAAGCATTTCATTTAACGTACTGTGTATTGAAAATATTTTCACTTTAAACACCATGATAACTTGACCCGAGGTAGAGCTTACATAACAACAACACGTGCTTATTTTTAGCTGCTCTGTTTAAGGTCTAACCCGTCCGTAGGAGGTCAAACGAGTTTCTGGCAAGTCAAGTTTTATCTGATCGGAGCGTTTCCGCGCAGCTGCTCAGACAGGAAAGCCTTAATCTTTAGTTTCATTTGTTCAACCTCACTATATCTGCAAGATTTCCTGAAAGGGTGCAAACGAAAACAAAAAGTACTTGTATTTGTTTAATTTTAGTTCACAGAATATGTTAAAGGAATTTTGTGGGCCGGTCTTTTCTTATGTGATGCAGGCTGATGGGATGGATAAAATTTCCAGCTGAACATTCTCACCTTACAGCGCAGGCACGAGTGTTGTCCCAGTCTGTTACAGGAAACACCTAAAATAAAACACAGGAAAAGATAAAAATGCATTAATTTTCTCACCAGTGCACAAATCTCCTCCAGGCATTACTCTGCAGAACAAACAAGACACAATTTATTCTCCTTTTAACCACATGAATAGGCACATAAATTCAAATGACTCACATTTAAAGGTTTCTGCCTGCAGGATTTGACAGCTGGCCTGGTGCTCAAATTGATCATCCTCACATAAAAAATTCCGACAGAAGGAACAGCGGAAAATCCGACCTCCTGCAAAGGAAGTGGAGCATCCCGTTGATTTTCAGTGTTCAAGCCAAAGGGATTTGTTTACACGTAGAAGGGAGTGTCTCACCATGATCCCAGACTCCACGCTCACACTCGATACAGTCGGCGTCGGCCAGAGGACAAGAGCAGGCGTGGGTGCTCAGACATTTCCTACCATGGCAGACCCAGGCTTCACAGAAGTCACACACTGCCCCCTTGTGGATAAAAACAGGCATTACATATATGGACAGAATGAAAATTAGCTCAAATTGGTTATTTGAACCACAAATGGAGAAGAACTGGCAGCATATTGCATGAGTATTATTAGTTCAAGAAGAATTTAGGCAAAAATAAAAAGCTCTTTGGGGAAAAACAACAAGGGGTACTTGAATACATTTCTTAAAGAGCCCAAAAGAAAACTTTCAAGCTGAATGCAGACATAAAAAAGAAGCTCAATATAAAAAAAATTCAATAAGAGCTAAAAATAAAAAGTCCCTTTCAACCTTAACCAGCAGCCTGACAAAAAATAGCCAAGTTAAATCAGCAGCTGTTCTTATGGGAGAAGATCAGGACCCCTGAAAAACAATTTTGATCTCACACTATTAAAGTAAGATTTCTGAGAAAAAAGTTAGAATAAAGCAAAAAAATGTTTAATCAGAGAAAACACCTAGAACAGTTTATCTAGTACTTAATCTGCCTTTTAAAAGCACTAAAACTAATAAATCAATTATTGATTACAAGATTTTTAAAGAGAAGATTGCCTTGCATTAGCTAAAGCAGTAGATAGTTTTATAAAAGCATATACTTTAATAAAGCGACTAATTTTATTTAACCGCAGAAAATATCTAGAACTCTAAGTCTAACCAGTGAGTGCAACTGTTACCATCTAGTTTCTAAAACAGGTCGAGATCAGAACAAGATTTAACTATGGTTTGATATAATCTCACCACCATGGCCATTCCTGTGCTGTGGATCCCTGGATGCTTGACAACACAATCTGAAGCCTTCATGCACTTAGTTTTACCTAAAAAACACAAATATATCAACACGTAATCTGACAACATTATTTTACTCCAATAATCCCAAATAAAATTGAAACAGTCCATTTGTGTGTAATTTAATAAGACAGTCATACAACAACACTCTTCAGATTCGTTGCAAGATTGACTGCAACTAGAAATGTTTCTTGTCCATAAGTTTTTAAAGATAGTTACATGATATGAGTTACTTTCTTAAATTAATTACAAATGCTTGAGATAATGAACAATTAGGTGGAATCAGTCTTTAGCTTTGTGTTTAAAGAAAATTACAAAAAAAAACTCACCACACTGAGCGCAGACAGGCAGCTTCTGCACAGAGTTGCAAAAGTAGCAAAATGCCCTGTTCTTCTGCTTCCTAACAGAAACATAAGGAGGAATGCGTTTATTTCTCTTCAAATCAAAGTTCTTCTGAATTCGTTTCATCTGCTTTAATACAGACTTACCTCTGACATTTGTCACATTCCTGTAGAAACACAGTAAATGGAGGATTAGCCAGTTGCAGTGTTTGCCGTGTTAGCCAAAGCAGCAGTAGCTGTAGCGGCTACAAACCATGTTCACGTTGCAGGGGTGTTTGGCCACTTCCACATGCTCCCTGTTGGCTCGGATCTGTTTCTCTCGCTCTTTGCGGTTCTCCGCCTTTTTCCTGGCTCCGGTTTTCTTTTTGGGCATCTCTGGAATCAATAATAACTGTAACAGGAAAGAGAAAAGTTCATGGTGATCTTAGCTTTTACAAACAGAAGTAGAAAAATAATGGCGTCTACTTCGTGATAATTTGTTTTAGGTTTTATTTTAATTAATGCTAGCATACAAACATTAACTGACTCCCGAAAGATGAATGAAAATGTCATTTCAGACATAAGAGATAACTTTAAATTTCCCTTACCTCACCCAGCGAAGCTAGCGTTAAGTCCGTCTGAAAAATGTGTCCGGTGAAACATAATGCAGTGATTTGGGTTCCGCAAGTGGAACAACCGTCCCTTCTCTATTTCTCTTGGTGCATTACCACCATCAGCTGGAATGGAGTGTGGACTGAATCTTATATCACTTAAATCGTTCAAATTTTATGATAAATAAAAGAATTGACAGCAATGCTGATGCCATTGGGTTGGGTACAGGATGTATAAGAAGATTTTAATATGTTTATATTTTTGATAGAAATAATTTGGTCAGGATAGAGGTTCAATCGTTGTGACTTCTGCACATATCGGAATAGAAAGGAACAAACTAGCCGATAAATTTGACAAAAATGTTGTAAAAGAAAGTATATATGAATGTAAAAACGTGGTGTTAAAAGTATAGTTAAGCTGTATGTCAAAAAGAAATGGCAACGTAATGAAATGAAGATCTCAATGCCCGTCAGTGTTATAATATTGAAAGAAAACTGTAGAGTTTAGGAAAAGTCATCATATTGGATACAACGGCACATTTATTTTACGTTTACTTTAAGGTTAAGGGAATTTTAAAAAAAAAAACTTTGGAGAGCGGGGTTTGCTATATTTACGATATAAAGAGCAATAAAAAATCCTTACACATAATACTAATATTTTCTAACAATATAAGAGAAGATCCTACATTACTATATCACAAGTCTGTTATTAAACTTAATAATTCTAACATAATTGAAAATAAACAATTTGTTTATTTATACCCTTGGTTTTAAAATGTATTTTATTTTTCAAAGTTGGTCATAAATCAGGATTTATAAAGAAAAGCTAATGTTTAAATTTTGAAGCTTCAGTCTCTAGTTTGATTCATGACAATTGTACATATATATTTCTTCCACGTGATTTTGAGCGTCAGATGCGCCTTGTGTAGGGCTAGGTCACGTGCTGATGATCAGCTAGCGGGTTAGTGATGGGAACTCTGTTCAGGAGTCGAACCATTTGGCTCACATAAGCTAAATGATGCGGGACAGATCATATTAGACAACTTGTCATATATTAATTCTTTTTAATGATCAAGTTAAGTTTTGATATGTATGTAGTATGCACGCATATACAAACATTTAGAATATGTTTGCATTGTGCCATTCTACCAAACCATGCCAACACTCAAGATTTGTTCAATTTACTCTTCAGCAGGGGAAGAACCAAAAGGTGCACATAGGATAAAAAAATTAAAATAAAATAAGCATATTTTCAATTCAAAAGACATTCTTGCTGCCATATCATTGCTTAAATAAAGCAGGAGCTTAATATCAAAGATATTTCTTGTTTTTAATAAGGTTTTGGTTATTCAAAAACAGATTTCAAGTCCTTCCTTAGAAATGAGGACTGTGTTGGCATTAGAGCTACTGCAACATGTTTAGCATTGAGATGCTATTTTAGGCAATAGCTTCAGTGATAGTCTAATTTCAACTTGAATACAGTAACAGCTTTCTGCGGTGTCTCTCAAAATAGTTTCTTTTTGTTTGTATTTTTTTAAGCAAGAATTAACCACCCACTTTATAGTCTTTGTTGGGCATACCACCAACATAATACAAAAGTTCAAGCTTGGAACATTTTAAAGAAAAAAGAAGATGCAATTAATTGGGTAGATTTTTTTTTAATGCATTAAAATCGTGTAATTAATGAATCTAAATTATTGCGTTAATGCGTTCATCTGACAGATTATGACTTCTTAAATGGCATAAAAGGGCTCCATGTTCTCTCGGATTTTCTTCAAGACAACACAAACATCCTGCAAGGTGTAGTTTTACACCTTTCTCATTTAAACAAGAACATTTATTTAATTTGAATAAAATTTAAATCTTGTCATAATCAATTTTAGTTAGAAACATTCTAATTTTAACAAGACAATGCTCATGTATTCGTTTTATAGCTTTCGCAGATAAGCCATTCCATACATTAGACATTATCGTAAAAAATAGGACATTCCGGTTCATTTAAAAGATCCGGCACATTGGATCGGCTCAGTCAGCAGAGTCCCTCCTGTGAGCCCCGCCCACCACCTGCCGCTGAACAACAACACAATGCACACCCCTCTCTGAGATGCTCCGTGGCTCTGTCAGCCTGTTGGAGCTGGACCTCGGACATCATGGAGATCTTCATGTCTTTTTAAAGTCACACCCCTCTGAAGCAGATGTGATGCGAGTTTTGCGCTGAGCTCGCCATCTATCCGTCCATCCATCAGCCGAACCATGGCTCGGTCCCTCCTCGGAGCCTGCCGCAGTCTGGCTCTGTGGACCTGGCTGCTGTCCTTCTGCTTCGTCCAGCTGCTCTGCCTGGACTTCACGGCCGCAGAGAAGGAGGAGTGGTACACGGCCTTCGTCAACATCACCTACCTGGACCCCGTTTCCTCGGAGGTCCGGACGGAGAAGACCGAGTGCGGCCGGTACGGAGAGCACTCGCCCAAGAGAGAAGCCAGAGGTCGGGTTCTGATCCCCGGCCTCCCGCAGGACAGACAGGGCTGCGACCCGAACGTCCGCTTTCCCCCGGTCCCGCAGAACACGGCCTGGGTGGCGCTGGTGGCTGACGGAAACTGCACATTCAGGGAGAAAATCCGCAACGCCGCAAACAGCAACGCGTCTGCGGTTGTTATATACAACAGTGCCAACGACACCATCACGATGCCCCACTCAGGTATGAGGGAACCGGTCCGAATCGGACCAGAAACGCCGAGATTTTCACAGTTTGCGGTTGATGCGGTGATGTCAGAGAAGCCGGCTCTTCCTACAGGTGTCCGGCTGGTTAAGCGAGGCCTCAGAGCGCCTCTCACTAATCACTGCACGAAACTTAGAGGGTGATTAATAGATCCTGGAGCTGGGGCCTCTGAGGTCTCCTGAATCAGTGGCATCTGATATATTATGAATGAACGATCTCTGACTGAAGAGCCGAATCAATGATCCGGATCCCCAAGGACAAGTTTCAGACGCTGACTGGAGCTAAGGAGTCAAGTTTCACAATGTAAATCTTATTTCCATTCCAAGAAAAAGAGAACCAGAGTAAACACAACTAAAGAGTTAAAAGAATAATTGTCTTTTAATTTTTTTAAAAAACGAGGTCTAAAATCCAGCCTGGTTCATAGTGAAAATGTAATCACCTCTTAAATGGGCAGTATTCTGTGCATTACAGTGACATAGGGCCATTTCATAGCACAATTAAGTAACTATGTTACATCAAATGTAACTTAAAAGAAATTTGACTTGGCAATTGCATCTCTGTCTCTTTAAGAAGCTTCTGCCCTTTCTGACATTTCACCTTCAGCATGTCGTCACAACATTTCTACATTAAGCTGTTTACAACGTTCTCATCTGTGTTGCACTGAGAAGTAGCTCAGATAATGAGCTCAGAAGGTGCTCAGTTCCACCAGGTGTTTGCTAATTGCTGCTGCCGCTAGTCTGAAGGAGCAGCGGCAGATCAAGGTGGAAGCTTGATCTGGAGACTGTAACACCAACCATTTTGTACCCCCAAATGGTTGACATGTGAGAGTAAAAGATTTCTCAAACATGCATGACAGAATCAAAGCAAGACTCCAGATATGTTTTTGATGAGGGAGTAACATTATAACATGAAAGTTTGATTTTACATAATACTGCCCCTTTAAATCTAGGGAATGAGGGAATAACAAATTAGACTGTAAATTTCTCTCAGAGTTTTGGAGAGTGCAACTCCAAAACCCAGAGTTGCACTCTGTTGTTTTGGTGTTGCTGTCAGAGTCTGATTTGTTGACAGAGCTCTGTCTTCCTGTTGAATAGCAGTGTGTGTTATCAACCTGCTGCTACTTTTCATAAAGGTGTGGCCATCGTTAAGATTCAACAGAAACTTGGTGCTTTAAGAGTGTTTGAGGATCAGTAGAGTTCTGACTGATGTTGGGAGGAAAAGCTTCAATAGTGCAATAACAAATTAATACGCACAGTGAAAACGATCTTGGCGCTAGCACAGAAGCTAACATCTACAGTCTTTCTTATTTCCATTCCTACAGCCAAATGGCGCCAAATAAAATCAATGCCGCTCCCAGATTGACTGCTTTGCAATTGTCACAATGGCAAGTAGCATTGTGCCAAAGTATTTCATCTTCTTAATCTGCATTTTCTTGTGAAAACTTTAGATATGGTCTGCGAACAAATCTGCAAATACTGAACCATAAAAGGTGGGTGTTCACTGCATAGCAATCTTTCTTCATTTTGGTCAGAACATGTTCAATAACCAGCTGCTTTGCATAGTGATTGTTCATAACTTTAATAGTCTCAGTTGGGTTTGTATATGAAACTGTAAAAAACATTAAACCAATCATTTGGTAATTTATGCAACAAAGTATGAAACATTATTTTGAATGTAGCTAAGTATTCGTAAACTACGACATGCGACTTGGTGACTGTTATAATTAGCCACATTTACACATTTTCCTTTTAAGTTCATATTTCTGCCAAAAGAATCTGAAACCTTTTAGTTTTTTGTCTCTTTCAGATGGTTTATTTATGATTTTCTAAGCAACTCTACAATTATTTCTGTTGACATGAAGGTCAAAGTTGGTGCATAGATTATTGCATTTTACAGAGTTTGTCCTTTAAATTACTCTGTTGAGCTGCAGAGATGCATTAATTCCCACCAGCTCCATATGGCCACAGCCAATAAAACCATAAATGTGCATGTGGAGATGTTTAAAGTTACAAAGGTGAAACATTAATTTGTAAAACGACAACTATTCAAACACTATCAGGGAGTCTTAATACTCAGACAAACACAATTAGTTATTTTTAGACAAAAACAAAGGATGTTCAATCTGCTGCTAAATGTGACCTCTGACTAGATGTAGATGTTCAGCAGATTGCAGCAGTGGTCTCCAAACTTTTTCCCAAGAATTAGGACCACATTAAGAAAATGTCAAAAATAAATAACAAAAATAAAGTTGAAATACGAGAATAAAGTAATAATTTTACAACTTTATTCTCATAATATTGACTTTATTTTTGTGTTATGACTTTATTCTGATAATATTATGTCTTTGTTCTTGTAATTTTATTGTTAATTGTTTCTTAGTATGGCCCTAATCCTTCGTCGTATCACTGAAAGTCCTTGTGGGTCACAAAAAATTTATACTTAGGGCAAATCAAAGTTCTTTACAGAATATCAACAGAGAGACAACAAAAACAGCAAAAAGCTGAAAGGAGTTATTAAAGTTTAATCGGAGCACAGTTACATCATACTCCCTCTGTTTAAAGTGCTGCATGAGAAGAAACAAATGTTAAAACTGAGATTTAAAATGGAATTTTGTCTTTGAATTTATTCTTTGATCTCTCAACAATTCGTTAGTCAGATTCTTTGACCAAAGGCAAAAATGTTTTTCAGTCCTGATTTAAAGGAACAAAAAGTTTCTGAACAGTTCAGGCGTTCAAGGATTTTGTTCCAGATCTGGAGCATAAAAAACTAAATGGAGCCTTGGCTTGTTTAGTTTTGCTCCTGGGAACGCTGATTAGCAGGATCTCTGATGATGGAAGATGGCAACATAGTTGACAAGCAACTCTGAAATGTATTTTGACCCAAGATCATAGTGCTTCATAGACTAATAACACATCTTTAAAGCCTCTTTCACAAACAGGGAACCAACAGAGGGTTTTAAGAAGCACATTGTTCAGGGGATGGTGAGGACTCTGGCAGTAGCATTCTGGCTCAGTTGTGTCTGCCTAATTGAAATTTTTGTTTTTATTTTATAGAAACCAATTACAAACAAAACTATACTCTAATTTGCATAAAGCAAAAGCATGCACCAATTTTTCTGCATGCTGCTTTCACATGTAAACTGTTATTTTGGCAATGTCTTTAAGATAATAGCAGGCTGATTTAGTAACAGACTTTACAACACCCAGGTTTCTTGGCTGCTCTCTGGTCTTTTGCCCCATTAACTCTGAGTGAGTGCTGATATTTAGCTGAGCCCACTGATGTTTCTATTCTGTCAATCTATATGTAATATCTATAGGGCTAAACAAAGTCACTTGTCTTGTCCATGTTGACAACTACAAGTTTCCAGTTCATGCCAGGATCAACTCTTGGTGCTAAAGTTGTATTCTACCTCAGAACAAGTATATAGGAAAAGGAACAGTAAAACATTTCAACTAAGTCTGCTTTAGTGTTTAATAAAAGAATGTCACATTAGTGGGATTTTTACCAGAACACCACACTAGCAGCAACTGTGAACATTTTACGAGAGACTCGCTACATAAAGGTAATAATCAGTGTGACAGACAAAAGGCACCAAAGTGCTGCAAATGTTGCTAATGTGTGGGATTCAAAGCCTCGAACGCTTCAGGAAATGTGCTTTCTCTCGGCAGGATCATTATCTGTTTGAACCCAAGTTTTGTTTGGTTATGAAGGCGCCATTTATGGGGAGTGACAAATGGATGAAACACCGCAGGGAGCCTCCCTGACTGTCTGATTCTCTGTCACAAACAGGCAGCAGAGGGAGTGTGATGTAACTGTGCTCCCATTGCTAGACAGTGCTTGGAATCATTATCTGAGCCACAGAAGAGGGAGTAGAGCTTCGGTTGTCACTCAGAACGTTTTTCTCTTGTTATCTTCCTATGACCAACATTGCTCCACAGATTTTTAAACCTAATTCCTCAGTGTGAGGAAGTCATCGACGTTGCAGTTTAAGGTGTTTCATTAAATTAAATCAGTAAATTAAAAATTTCATCTATGGTTTACTGAGACTAAAATGATCATCATAACATTTGGAGGAAAAAATGAAGGTTTGCAAACCTGAGGAAACCACCGGCTCTTTGAAGTTCACAAAAAGATGGCATCAAGTTGGAAGAACATAATGTTGAAATATTAAAGAAACTTCTCATGATCTCCTTCAGGAAGTTGATGCTTTGCTTCCAAATGGACAATAAGCATTCCACCAAAGGAGCTGCAACACAGTCAATATAGTAAATGTTTTAGAGTCAACCAAGTATTAAGAAATGTTTGTAAACTTCAGAATTTTAAGAAGGTTGAAATAGTACACTGTCTGACTTCTACCCTCACTGGGTCTGAATTGAATCAGTTGCACAGAAAACATTTAGTTCACTTTATACCAGTACATCCTAACTTTATTTCATAACTCTAAAATTTGTGTGAATTGTTTTGGTGCAAAGACGGAAAGAAGCTTTGTAGTGCTGTGATAGAAAATCCTAGTTGTGCATTGATCAACAGATGGTTGCTGGCAGGAAGCCTTTAAGAGAGGATTTGGTTGAGCTTCTTCATCTAAGCTCCCAGCAATCAGCCCAAGATTTCTCACAGTGCTTTGGCTTGGTCTTAAAACATAACCTACACTTACATTCAGTCTCCTTCCACGAGAAATTAACATTTTTGATAAGGTTATGAAGTCTTGTTTAACTTTGCTCTTTGCTGTGCTTCATGGGTTGCACAGATACAGGCGACATCGTGGCTATCATGATTCCTGAACCTAAAGGTCAGGAGATTGTGAATTTGCTGGAGCAGCGCTTTGTGGTGGTGATGCACATTAGTGTGGGAACGCGCAACCTGCAGAAATATGTGAGCAGAACGTCTGTGGTGTTTGTCTCCATCTCCTTCATCGTCCTCATGATCATCTCACTCGCCTGGCTCGTGTTCTACTACATCCAGAGGTTCCGCTACGCTAACGCACGAGACCGCAACCAGGTACGACCGACCGCAATCATTCACAGTGTTTTGATATTATCACAGTTTTTGTAATTGAGATAATATCTTAATTACAAAAAATGAAATGTTCTATTTCTCACACAGAAATAGAAAATAATGTTGGACATCCAGGTTTTAAGATCTGCTATTCAAATCTGTGAAATGGGTGAACCACAAGGATCCACTTTAGGACTGCTGCTCTTCTCCTTATTTAGTGGAGAGAAAAAATTAAGTGGAAATGGTTTGAATCTCACAGTTTTCAATAATCATTTTGTCTTCCAGTTGTACCCAAACCAAACTGTCTGTGAGTTTCTGTCAATAAGTGATTTGGAGAAAATCTTCTACGTAGCTCAAATGCAGTTCAGCCCTTTCAGGACTTTTTTTTTTTTTTTAACCCAATTTTGATTTTTGAAGCTTATATTTGGAAAATGTCTTCAACATTCATGACAGTTACATTCACTCTAAAATTTCTTAAAGGATGCAAACATTTTCTGAATATTTAATAGCAGAGCTTAAAAGCTTATATAGATAAAACATAACTGTAATACATTTAGCCTTCCTGTTATCTGCTGCATAACAGGCAAAACACAAGATGGAGATGAAACCATTAAAATCTGTTAAAGTCTGTTGCAATCTTCTAAGTTAAGCACATCAGTCAGATGCTGGTTTTCTTTGCAGCTTAATTTGGTTTTGATGGTTTTTCAAGGATATTTGCCACAGAAAGATGCCTCTGATCATTTCAGTGTTGTTTTGTGTGTTTTTCTGCCTGCAGAGGCGTTTGGGAGATGCTGCTAAAAAGGCCATCAATAAGCTGCAAGTGCGTACTTTAAAGAAAGGAGACAAGGTAAAGCAGATTCTGTACACTTTGTAATTAAAATTAAAAAAAAGCTCATGATTTAAAACATATAGCAATCTGCCTGGTTTTGTTTTGATAGGAATGTTTATTGATTGATTGTGACATTTTGCAAAGCAGATAAATAACCAGCAAGTCAAGATGCGAAATTTTAATTTTTCCTTCAAACTGTTTTAGGTGAGGTTTATAGGATAGACCTCAACTTAAGAAAGAGCAAGTTTTGAAATTGTTCATCCTGGTCTGTTTTTTTTTAAACCTGGTTTTGCCTTTTGTGTCTTTTTTGTGTTTAAGGAAACTGAACCAGACTTTGACAACTGTGCAGTTTGCATTGAATGCTACAAATCTAATGACGTTGTGAGGATATTACCCTGCAGGTGAGGTTTTGCCTAATGCCTTAACGTTGATTTGATCACACTCACCAGAGCCACCAGTCTTTAGATGTTCCACTGTTCACCATGTTTTTGATGTGTATGTTTCATCTCGTCTGGTCAGACATGTCTTCCATAAACACTGTGTAGATCCATGGCTGCAAGACCACAGAACGTGTCCGATGTGCAAAATAAACATCCTGAAAGCTCTGGGAATTCCTGTAAGCTACATTTTTGGTTTATTTATTTACTGCATCATTAAACTAATGCTTTTTTCTGTTTAAAGGCTGTTAAGGTGCTAAACATATATTTAATCTTTTCCAGTTCAGTGCTGACTGCACCAGTGAGACTCCCCCAGATTACGAGACAAGTGTTGGGGGTCCTCTCACCAATCCCATCAGCGCTGCGAGTGAAATCACAGTCAATGAGAGTTCAGTGGTGCTGGATCCTGCAGGAAGGTTGATAGATCTGCATCAACTCCATCATTACCAAGAAACAGTGTCACAGGCAGGACAGAGCCACATTATTGCCAGCTGTACGTCCACAGGTTTAATCGCAGGCTTCATCGCATTACCAACATGTCAGTGTGGAAAGATTTTCATCTTAAAATAGCCTGAAATATGGACCTGAACTCATTGTGATTGGCTTTATAATTGAAAACATAAGGCATGTAAAAGAAATTAAAATCTGCTGCCACCAAGTGGCTGAAATGATTAATTGCAAGCTGTGCAGAAGACTTGCTTCTTAATTGTATAGTTTTAATATTATCAGAGACATAAAGTTTTTACTTAATAATTTTATGATGTGAATATTTGAGTTTTCTATCATTCACACAACATCACTATTGTGTCCTCATACAGGCAGCATGCTATGCTAGACAGACTGCATCAACATTTCACACACCGTAAATGAATATTGATATTCGTTAGCAACACATTTAGCTAGGCTACACGCTAACACAGAAGCATTAGGCAGACTAGACTTATTAGACTTAATTACTACTAATTAAAACAACTTTCTGATACCATAAAATTTGTTAATTTACGGACGAAGATACTCCAAGATAACAGCATGTTATCATCATACCACAGCATGATGACAGCATGCTGTGGCCATAATATAGTACACCATAAAATCTAACTCAAATCCCACCGCAGGGGGATAGTAAATTAACAGAATACAAACACTGACTTTTCTAAGTTACTTTAAGGTTTGTTTAGTCTTATTTCAAGTGGGCATTTAGAAATTAAACAACACATACTTTGTCAGACTTTGTGTTTTGGGATGTTGACTCACCTTTGTTTGACCCTCCAGGTGAGAACCAGCCTCCAATGAGCAGCGATTCAGACACGTCGGCTATCCTGAGTGTCGATGCCAGTGTGTCAGAAGCAGACTTTCCTTTGGAGCAGGAGCGCGATGACGCAAAGTCCAGGGACAATACATGTTGAGGAGACATTTTGCAGAAAAGATGCACAAAAGCAAGACATGAGGGATAGAGAGATTATTCACGTCTGGTTGTAAAGAAGATCCAAAAACACTCGGTTCTGTTTCACTGACTATGAACAGATTTGTCATGTTGCTTGTTGTCATGGAGACCAGACCATGAGGAACATGTCTCACATTGTAAAACCTCAGAGCGGTTTCACGTACTTCACAGACAAACTGTGACGATGATGATGGAGACTGGACACAATATGGCCTCCCTAATGCATGTGTGCAGCTTCAGTCAGCATGACATCGAAGATCACTGCCAAAACGTGCAGTGCACACTTAGCACTGTGCAAAAGTCATCCCTCACTATTTCCTTCCAGCTCTATGTGATCTGGATCAGCAGATCTCCAGAGTTTCTGACATCTCTTTGCTTAATTTCTTTCTACTCTTTAATGACATGGATTTCACATACTGTTCATGTGTTTTTAGGCCTGTAAATCATTCCTTTATTTGCCTTTTTCTCCTCATTTCTGAGCACATGAAATATTTAGTAAGACCTTTAGAAACTCTAGAGAAAAACTGATCTGAACCACATGTAAAGGTTGCAAGAACTGGAAAGAACAAAATCAGTAGTGATTGAAGACTTTTGCACAGTTCTGTAGCTCATATACCAGCAGTTTTCAGTCCAAAACAGCTGCTATTAATTCCCTCACTAAATTTGTTAATACATCACCTGGAAACTTAACTTTTTTTTAAAACAAGAAGTTAGAAAATTCAAGCAGATGTTCTTCTGATTTTATAAAAGTAAATGCTTTTCATTTTTTTACTTTCTGTAAATGTCTGTTCTGCAAATAACCAAGCACAACTAGATCTCTCTGTCAGCCTTTAGATTTTTGAAGTGATGTCCTGATTGCCCTTCTGAAACTGCTGCTGATTATTCCATAACCAGAAGTTAATAATCCCACAGAGTCATGACAGCCAAAAGTTCAACACCACTGTTTAATTGTTGCTACGTTTCTGCATTGTTTACATTTTGTAATAAGCCCAAGTTTATGAGGCAGTGAGAGCTCAGAATGCCCCCGTCACACTTCCAGCACTTCAACAACAACAAAAATGAACTACAATAATCATCAAAATATCTTCAGAGAGTCCTTGTAGACAGTGATGCAGGGGGCAGGAAGTTCTGCAGTAGCTGTCAGTCTTGCAACAAATCTGAAATGGCCTCTGACTGAAGACTGTTGCTGTATGACAGCCTTATGACTGACATGATGCACTAATAATTCAATATCTGGGCAGCTGAGACGATACTCCACAGAAAAGTCATGGATGACATCATCCGTTGATAAGCACTGCTAATCCACCGCACTTGCTTTTGCTGCGTCTCGTTAAATCTGAAATTCCCGGTTTTTAAAATGGACTGGTAATAAATCTTTCACAATATTAAAAACTTAACATAACCTGAAGGAATAAGGTTAATTAATGAGGGGAAACTTATTTTAGAGGCAGAAAACTTACAATATTTAAACTAAATCGCATCAATCAGTCAATTTTGTCTTAAAGCAGTTTTATAACTTTAACATGTAGTTTTAAAAGTGCCACCGTGTTCCTGCTATTAGGAACTGCAGAATCATGTTGAATTGATGTGAATCTATTTATACTAGCAACACAAAACATCTGCTGTCCAAATTTAAATCTGTTTCTTTTTATACATAATTATGTAAAAGTAATTTCATGAAGCAAAGCGGGAAGTTTAGTATATAAAAGCCCTGGATTCACTTACAATGATGTTTTATTAGTGCATTTTACTTTTGAGGATCAAGCAACACAAAGGGTCACTCTGCTGTTTTTACCCACTAGAGACACAAATTCCTCTCAGAAACCGGAAGAGACCAGGACATGTCTGCAAGAGTGTGTTTTGTTTCAGTAGATCAAAATAGCTGTTTAATGTAATGTTTTGGTTCTCCAAGTAAGCAGTTTTTCCAGGTATTCTTCATGGAGTTTGATCAGAGGTTCTTGTTTGTAGCGACTCAGACTTTTCTCTTTGTTTGTGCAGAGTCCTGCAGGCTCTGTTGTAACAGCTGTCCGGGTCGATTGGTTCATGTCGCACGTTGCCCTGTTTCAGAAACCTTTGACCCCTTTGAAGAAGCCTTTGTTGTTTCTCGAGGTGGCTTGCTTTCGGCTTTTTAACAGCTGATGATTCTGGAATCGAAACTTTCTGCTTGGAAAACTTTTCTAAGTTACTGCCTTAGAAACTGGAGATCGTTCTTTTATTGGTACACCAGCACATGTACATGTAGCAGACAGTGTAAGGATCAGAAAAGATCATAAATGTCTGAGTGTCAGCTAAACTAAATCTTCTTGTTTCAAAAACCAGCCAAATATGCCAAGTTTCTCACTAAAATCCTTTTCCTTATCCTTTCATAACAACCCTCCCAAAAATCTCTCCAAACACTAGAAGCTATTAACGTTTTTAATTTCAAGAAAATGCTAGAAAATGATTTTAAAATTTTGCTTCATTTGTAGATCTATAAACTCCAGCCTTGAATCATTGTTTAATTTTGATCACAGGCAGCCATTCTTGCTTTTATTTTTTTGTTGTTTTTTTTGGAGGGTTGATGTGGTTTGTATGGCACACTGCCCAGGGCAGCACATAATTGGGGACAGCTAAGCACTATTTTTGTTTGTTTTGTTTTGTGCCAGTTTTGCCCCAAACAGGTTTCATTTTGCGTCCTCACTTGTCCCTTCAATACGAGGTAATCATTGTAGGAAAATACATCTATATGATTTACAGCCTCTTGTGTATTTTCCACTGACTTTTTAATGAATTGTGGCTGTATTTGATCATCTATGGCTCATAAATGAAATGTATTAAACCTTCATTCTGTTTGTTAAATTACAAATGGAACAAAGGACATTTTAACCTTAAACTGTTGTTTGGATGGAGAGAAAGGGGGTCTGCCCAGGGCAACATTAAAGGACGAGCCGCTGCTGTCCATATGGATGTATCTACACTCAGTCGTGTTGCACTTTAACCATTCTGATGGTGGGAAAAACTTAACTTACACTATAAAAGCACATGTGGTAGCTACAAGGGGTATATTACTCAATGTGAGTGATTTGATGCACATGAAAATATTCTGAGATTTTCTCTGTTTTGTGTGGTGCAGGATATAAGACCAAACATAAGTAACTCAGTTTTGCAGTGTAACGACATGGTGTTGGTTTCTTGTGCCCCACTTGATGCATGTATTTGAATGCATTTTGAAATAAATCCTAATCTGTTTTATTTTATTTCAATTTTTCTCTGTTTTCCTTTTTGAACGGTTTTCCAGAGAAGATTACATTCAACAGTTCGAATAGCAGTCCAACATCACTAAACCGCTATTCTGGCAGAAATTATGATTCCACATGTGAAACTGATTATTACGAGGGGTAATAGACAATGGTAGAAGATATTGTACATGTTGGTTATAAAGTATTCATCATTGAAACTAAAAACAGTGTAGCTTCAGACAGATATTGTAGCAAAAAACTTTGGTTAAAAAAGCTGTTAGAAGAGGAAAGGAGGTAGAGAAAACAAATGGAGAAAAAGACCGCATAGAGAAGATGTAGGCTGTTAAACTCATTTTCTGTTAAAATATCAATTAATAGTTCAATAATACTGACAATCTTTTCACATTGATGTAATTTGGCAGAATACAGATACAAATGTCTTTGATTTGATTGATAAAGTAATATTTAAGCACACAACTGTTATTTTGAAGGCTCTGATTATATGAGGGCCAAATAAAACATTATAGCGGGCCAGATTTGGCCCCTGAGCCTTGAGTTTGAACGTGATGTAGGCCAACACCAAGAGTGACAGATAAATCATATTAACTTGATAATAATCTCATGTCTTGGTTGGTTGTGGTACTGACTCAAGCCATTGTGTTTTCATCCTAAAGAGGGCGCTAAAGAGTATATAGCAAAGTTCAAGTTATGGTGAGAAGCACTTTCAAAATTAATGACCTACCAGAGAATCGTTTGATTTATTCGCTGGAATATAAAAGGTCATTTCCAGGGAATTGACACTAAAATCCAGCAGAGCCAATTCCCTTTGAGAAAGAGGGGGGATTTTTAACAGTTTTGCTTTCTTTCAACAGCAAAATGAATCTGTTAAAGCTTTCAGTATAAATACAGTATCAGTTCTAGATCTGTTTCAGTAAATGTTCTTTCTTTCTTTCTTTGGAAATGAAAATAAGAAAATAAAGCACAGAGGGGTAAGTGTCATGGTTTGGGGATCTAAAATCAACCCATATTTATACTACTAAGGAAAAATATAACTGCACTTACAACATGGGAAAATGTATTTTTATAAGTGCAATTATCTGCCAGTGGAACTAGTAGTTTTTCATCAATATTAAGGTATTATTGACTTAAAACAAGCTTCTATATCTTGTGGAAAGGTAACTTGTAAGTTAGTTTTGTTTTATTTCAAGTGTACTAAAAGATTTGCACTAAAAACTGGACCAAAAATACTTGGTAAGATTTTGTGTTTTTGCATCCCCAGAGGTTCCAGTAGGGGGCGCTGGAGAGAATCAAGGTTGATCTTTTTCTAGACTTTTATTTTTAATGTGGTATTTATTTCCCTACTGAATAAATGTGCTCAAATTGAAAGTTGAATCTTACAGGATTTGACCAGATTATACTTCCAGAATAAAAAATCGATTTACTTTAAGGATTTAAACACATTTTTATCATGAATAGCAACATAAACAAAAGTGTGGGGGGGTGGGGAGGGACTTTATGCAGCAGCTTCATTTTTCACCAAAAGGTAAAACAATAAACACAGGTTTGAATCAGCAATTCTTTTAAACTCTGTGGATTCCTGAACCAAAAAGCAAAACAAACAGGCAAGGATTTCCTAAAAGGAGAAGTGAGCCAGAGTTTGCAAAGAATGGGGATGTGAGTTAGGAACCAAGAAGTGGAACAAATATTCTGAGACAATCTGTTCTCTTCTGACAGCTAACGGTGAATGCTGTCATCTTTTGCTTTATGGGTATAAAATGTTTATTTTGATGTTGCAGTTAATAAAAGGGGAAATCCCCTGATATTCACTGACAGTCCCTCTGAGGGGCTTTTGTTACCTCAATAAAAGATTTCCTTCCATACTCTGCCCTCAAAGCAATTCATTTAGAAAAACTTAAATGTGGCTAAGTTGTTGTTGGTATCATAAGGTCAGGAACTGATATTATTGTCATTCCCACCAGCCTGCAGTTCAGACCTCTCTTCTATAAACACACAGAGGGGGGGAAACCAAAGCAGAGGTACAGTACGGTGAAGTACTCATTTCTTCCTCTGCCTCAGCAGAACCATCATCTGTAACCCTGTCAGCACTGAGAGTCTGCGGTGTGGAGACTCGGAGTGGTTCATTGAAGGGGAAAGTTCGTAAACAACCACCTGAAGCCATCGCTGAGTCAACCGACGAGAGAGCAGCTGCTCCCCCATCTTTCTGTATCCTGTTTTTGAGGCCACACAGAACAGGAAGCAAAGCAAAGCTGCTCTCAGGATGTGTGCATGTTGGGCGCTCAACGGTCTTCACTCCCAAACTCTGACTTTATTCGTCTGCTCAAGCTGAATGTTTAGAGAGGCAAATGTGACTCTGGGGCACACAGTGGTTGGTGGTTAGCAGTGTCACCTCAAAACGAGGTCTCTGGTGAAAATCTCTGCAGAGTTTCTCCTCAACTCTGAACTCTGATCTCCAGGTCATCCAGAATTTAGATTTTAGCTTTTTCACATTTCTTCATTTTTTCAACCATAAACTTCAGGATTTTATATTAAAGTGGAAGTGCTGCTTTTTATATTCAGCCTCCCTCAGTCACAAAACCAAATTATATGCATCTACACTCTTACAAAAATTGTATTTTTGTCTCATTTCTCAAATAGTCAAATAAGACAAAACTAACTTACAAAGAACTTTTCAGCAACACATAGGATCTTAGTTAAGTCAATAATTCCTTATTGTACTGATAAAAATGTGATAGTTCCACTGGCAGATCTGTTCACTTAAAATATGTTTTTTATGCATGACAAAAATTAGGGATAGGAAGGAAGTAGCATTTTGTTTACAAAAAATCAACAATTAAGGAGTTAAGGATGTCTTGGCCAAAGAATTATTTTAAGTTAGTTTTGTCTGATTTCAAGTGTATTAAGATATTTGCAGTAGAATTGACACAATAAATACTTGTTTTTGCAGTCTGGCACCAAACGATGCACATAACAAATATTTTTGTTGCGTAATTAAAACAAGTTATGCGTAATCTAATCAAACCCTAAAGTCGTCAAATTACACTTCACAAAAAGCGCGTGTTTTCACCAACAAAGCCACCTCTAACAATCATAAACACAATGACGCAAATTGCTCACAAAAGGTTTGTTTCGCAACATAAATCTACACACACGGCTTTTAGTTGATACAAGAAGGTTACTTGTGACTGGCAAAATGAGCGTGTAAGTCCGGAAAAATGCATTTTCTCATGCATGTTACCACAGATACAGAGGTAGTCTTTCTGCTTGGCCTGCAGGGATCGATGAATGTTACTTGGAACAGTGAAATGGGGATTGACGCTCAGAAACATCATGAGTCGGCTATCAGTGTGACCTCCGGTTGTTTTTGCATCACTAAAAGTACAAAAAAAATTACATTTTGTTCTTTCTCATCTACGCGTTACAGGAACACACCAAAACTAAACTGTTTAAGTTTTAAGGGAACGCAATCTGCTCACGCTCCTCTGCCTCCTGCGCGCTGACGACATGCGAGCGATGTATGGAAAGTCGTTTGAGCATTTATTCAAATAAAAGAAGGACATGTCTCTATACTACTTTGGATATTTGGAGAGCAGCACAACTTGGATTCAAAACCACCAAGTCAGCTGGATATATAAGACAGCTAATTAGTCTATTGAAGACATTTCACACCCTTTTTCAGTTCTTAGATGAAACCTAAGGCTGAAATGAAAATGCTTCCAAACCCAGTTTCAGAACTGAAGGAGCCACCTGGATGATATAACAATAGATTGATTTTATCGATTAACTGTATTTTCAGTTTTTGAAGGCATAATTTTAAAAAAAAAATCAAGATCAAGATTGTTTTTTTTGTCACCAATGGGTTTCCATAAATCAGAGTGACGTCAGCTTGCCAAAGCCTTACCATGTTGTTTGGCAAGGATGTTTTACAGCTTCAATTTATTTGAACTTTAAATTCATCTCGACTCATGAACGGATGGGATGATTGAAATAAAAAACAGCTTTTCAAAATGTTTTCTGTTTTTGGTTATTTCTTTCTAAAGGATCAAAGAGAGACAAAAAAAAAAGGTTAAAGTCGGAAATCGGATTTGGTATAAAAGTAATAAGATTTTATTTTGCTCAAACAATATTTCATCACCTTCCGAAATATAATTGCCTGGGTCAATTTTTGAAAAAAGTGGAAGTGCTATTTTGTATATTCAGCCTGAAGGCAAAAAAAAAGAAATAAATTTAGGCAAATTATGATAAGCCATGATTCTAGGAAGGTGACGATTTTTAATTTGGGAAGCATTTTCTGTGTAAAACATACTTAGAGGCATCCTTTCCCAAAAATATCACATGTTCCTCTCTGTTACAATGGTTTTCGTTTGGTTGGTTTCGTTTGGTCATAAACTATCGGTGGATTTCCCGACACCAACGTAGGAAAATCCTTATCTAGTGCATCGAATAAATGCTCAAACGGCTTTCCATACAGAGGCGCTTTATGTGCAGCAGCAGCGGCGGCGCTTCAGCGAAGAACAGGAGGAGGAGCGCAGAGCCGCAGCGCTATTTATCGCATTCTGGGGGTTAAAATCGCGGCTATTCCTCGGCATACGGACGGACACGACAGCTGGAAGACATTTCTGCGTATTCCTGTGGATAAATCGACCTCTAGTTAATATAACAACGCCTGTAAACAAGCGCTGTCGGCGGACTGATTCGCACCTGACACGGAGGCATGGACAACAAAGACTGAAGCCAGCGCTGCTCCCGGGGCTGCGGAGAACCGAGCCGGGCTGCCTCCGGAGAACCGAGCCGGGCTGCCTCCGGAGAACCGAGCCGGGCTGCCTCCGGAGAACCGAGCCGGGCTGCCTCCGGAGAACCGAGCCGGGCTGCCTCCGGAGAACCGAGCCGGGCTGCCTCCGGCCCCTTAAAGAAATACGGTTTTCCTTAAAAGAATCTGCTGGCTAACAGCACTTGTTTATAGGCCGAGCCGAACCCGAACTGCTGGGTTTATTTATAGTAGCGCTATATCAATGCGTTTTTTTTCTCAATCGTTGAATCTTAAACGGTTATAAATAATAGACATTAGCCCAGGTGAATAACAAGGCTGATTTTATTTTATGAACATTACTTTCTAGGACCAGTTTGACGGGATAGAGAATTCAATGGTTCTGTTATAAAATAAAATACAAATAAATAGAAATATGTGGGTCATTCCCGAAGATGTGCTGCTGGCGGGAGCGCTGTGGATCACCGAGAGAGCGAATCCCTACTTCATCCTCCAGAGACGGAAAGGCCACGGGGATGGAGGCGGCGGACTGGCCGGTGAGTCCCAGCCTCGAGCTGCCATGACTGCAACATCACGGCTCATCGTGATAAATATTTATCTTAATTAAAGATGTCGGATGGCCTGCTTATGGTCACGTGATCAGTCAGCTGTGAAGCGACCCCTCACCTTCTGTAACAAATCAATCATGCTGCTTATTGATTTGAACATTAACCAACTCAAGGCGGAAAAAAAAACTGAATCTTATCTTAGCTTCCACAGAAAACAACTTATTTTTGTCTTCTCAGGGGATTTTTAAAGGACATTGCCTGCAGAAAAAATTGGATTCCTACCCAAACAATGACGCTTTCTGCTGTGCTGCTAACAGCTACAGGCTGAATACCAGGGGTCTGTTTGCCAAGCAACCTGAGAGTCAGTCTGTTTGCTTGTTCATGCTGAATCATCCTTCTTCTCCTCTTCCTCACGCATCCTCCTCTTCCTCCTTGGCATACTCCATCCAAAATGGATCAAACAACAGCAGGAGGATGAGGGGATTATTCAAATGACTGGCCAAAGTTCTCCTAAATTGAGATCTTGATGTTCCCTGAGTTGTGAAACGCAGGTCATTTCCTGGCCTGGAATCAGCTGACTGTGGTGATTTTGGGGCTTTAAAAGTCAGCCTGCAGTTTTTGGAGTATTGGTGCACTCCAAGAACTGCAAAAGTGTCTTTGAAGAGACTTTTGCATGAGGAAATTCAGAAGTACAGTTTGAAACATTTAACTAAATCACCTGATTAGACGAGTGTTGTTGTTGTTTTCAGACTAGTTTTCCTCTGCCAGCAATAATTGAGTGTTTTTGCACCGTTAGGGACCAAAGTTACAACATCGGTTCCATTTTCAGCTGCTGTAGTTCATTGTCTTACTGCATTGTGTGAAACCATCCAAACCCTTTGAGCATTTAGGGTCCTCTAAAACACGGTTTCTGCGTTAAAACAAAAAAAAAGCCCCCAAAACTGGGCCTTAATTTCAGATCTTTATTCAAAATGATGCAGGTCATTGCATTTGTCAAAAAAAGCAAAGTTTCAGCTGCAGTTAGAGTTACTGTGAAGTAAAGTCACTACAGGCTTCATTCTCTTTTTTTGGTATTAATAGTTTTTGTCAAAGCCTCTGAATCCGAGAAGCTGTTAAATAACGTGTTGCTTATTTTTCTTCTGTAGGAAAGCAAATTTCCCCTGCTCTATTTAGACATCTGAAGAAATCGCACACATTTCAGCTCCAGTTTGATTTTTTTATTCGAGGTGTAGACGTTAATTGTTTGGAACCTTTTTTAGTCTTCCCACCCCTTTGCTAATTGAGCTAATTAATCACCTGATCCCAAGTCGATTTTTTGATTTGTTTACTGAATTACAGCGTTAGTCATCTGTTATTCAGAATGGAAACCAGTATAGCACCAGTAACATTTTAAAGCTGCATTAATAAAACTACATCATTTACATCTACTGAACTCTCATCAAAAATACCAACATTAAATGAGCCAAGTTGTGTCAGGGGATGATGTCATGGTTATGTAAAAGCTGAGCTTGCTGACTTGCTGTGCATGCCAGTTGCTACTGAGCAGCTCCCGGCAACACTGGCACAGCCCTCCGGCTTTCCCTCCAGGATGCTGAGCTGCCACCATCAGCACCAGAGCAGAGCATGTAAACCAGAAGCTCAGTGCAGGTGTAAAACATGACAGGATGTAGTCTGAATGGGCAGTTTATGCAGAATACAGTGAAACCGATCGAGTGTGAAAAAGGCTGCATGATGCAGCATTATGTCACTGTGGCCTCTGAGAAATAGAAAAATGGTAATCGTCTCTGGAAGCTTTCCAGGCTGACATTTAGAGCGGGCGGCCCTTTCTCTGAATGTGCGCGGTTCCATGTTTAATCCCTTCCCCAGAAGATTCCACCTGAGGTTTATGCCAAGATGAGAGCATGAGAAGGAATGCAGATTTGTATTTAAGGCCTGAAAACCTGCCTGTCAGTCAGAGCAGTGAGTAAAGGTCAACAGACAGAAGATCATTTGTAGAGACACCAAAGTGGGAAGTTAATTGAAGCTTTGCATGAAGTTGCAAAAATAAATTTGTGTAATGGAAACAAGCTAATTTAAAAAACGTACGTTGTTTTTTTGGGGGGTTTTTTTATAGTTTTTGCACTGAGATGTGGTTTTTCTTTCAAACACTTTTTTTCACATTACACAAGTCAACAGCTGGATGTTTCTACTGGGGAAAACAACAAAGAAGGCGGCAGGAAGTGGTAGGAGGATGATGGTTTGTTTTTGTTTTTTGAGCAACTCACTTGGCTCGGCCAAAAGTCTCACAGCATCACAGTTCATAAAAAGTTGTCATTTGAATGTGTTGAAGCCACAACTGGTCTGTAAGATTATACACAGTTTCCCCAAAATGCCAGAATGGAAGCGCATAAGTAGCCGTTCCCAAATAGGCAGAACTTGTTGAACTTGTTGCTCCAACGTCTCCTCTGATTGGTTGAGTGTTGGCATCATGTCTGACTATTTCTCATGTAGTTGTTCACATTCGTCGCTGCCATGATGTTTAATAACTAATCGAGTGAACAATCTTATTCACTTGATTTTAATTTAATTTCTTACTTAATGGAAACACCTCAATTGTTTGAAACATTGCTGTTTCCACATCAGCAGAATATCAACAAAGATTTTCACACATTTGTAATGGAAATGCAGCCAGTGATCATATCTCCATGTGGGTTGTCAAAAGTCCTGATTGGTATGTTGTTGTTGTCTCATATTCCAGGTGTCACATTGACAAAAAACGCTTCAAAAGCTGCAGGAGGGGAATTTTTTAGCAAAATACATAACAAAACCCCATTTGATCTCACTGTAAACGCTTTAAGTCACAGGCTGTTGAGTCATTTGTTGCATAATTGAACATGAGGGTGCTCATGGCATAAAATTGCACACTATTCTTTTTTTGCACCGGATTTCATAATACAGATTATTTTTGTTTGCAGAGGATCATGCATTGCCTTCTGCAGGCCTCAGCTTGCAGTGAAACTTTGGTTGTAAGTTAATGTTGATGACTGGAGATGATGGGAACGTATATTTACCCTGCTGAAAGTAACCTAATTTGGTCGGTTTCTGTATCGGTTTCAGGTTGGGGGGCTGATTGTTGACATTTGTGGTTGCCCACCACAGATTCTCTTGTTTTCAAGTTGTGGGGGAGGATCGAAAATATGAATTGAAACAAGTAACTTAAGTAATTGTACATGGTGTGAGCCTGGTTTCCTGTTCCACCACCACATGGAAAAACACTCTCAGAATGATTCGTTTCGCTCAAACAGCAGGAACATCTGATTGTCTCTTTTTTTTTTAGAGAAATCGGGGCATCATATGATTTTTGTTGTTGTTTTTAGAGTTTATTTTTGATCAGCAGGAGTTTTCCAGTCAGAAAGGAAAACTAGACTATTAGAGCTGCTTTGTTTGTCTGTTATTTAGGTTGTGCTGAGAGGGAGCATGTTGTGGTGTTTTTATGAATTAATCCTGTAGGCTTCATGTTTGGCATCAAACACAGAAGAGGAGAACACCGATTCCTCCAGTGCTGGACTAAAAAGTGACAGAGTTAGCTAATAGTTTCTACTAAATTCACTCAGAGACTTTATTTATTTTCACTGCAGTCTGGCACAGTTATTCTCATTTGGTTTTCCTGAAGTAAACCTCAACTCACACCTCCACTGAGCTGGTTGTTTCACACAGGGCATCTAGAGTCGAGATCTGCAGGTTTTCACAAAGTCTCACCACAAGATTTCTGAAGGAAGCGGCAGCTCCTCACACGTTGGTTTACACCAACACCTTCAAGCCTTTTTTTTGTTTTTTTCAGGTCGGCATGCAAGTGTCAGCAGTGACTTGGCGTTAACTTGCTGTTTTTCTGTAGTCAAACATGTCATGAATGCAAAAGCAGCTTCCTCTTTAGCAGAATGTTCAGCGTCAGCTTTGTTTTACATAACTAAAGAGGTGCCGAATGCTGAAAGTAGGATGAGAAGAAATATTAAGTAGAAATCTCAGCTTTCTTCCTGCACACCAACTGCTCCCTTTGTTAATGAGGAAGCTTTATTTTCCTTCCTTTGTCTCCTCTATCCTCCCCCACCTACTCATTTTATACATGAGTCATACATTTAGTCACAAAGGAGCTTTAAAATAACCTGGAAGGGATCTTGTCTTTCAAGCCTGCTTGGTTCTGAAGTTTGGATTTTAAAGGAGGCTGTGGGTGGTTGGCACCGCTAACTAAAAGATAGTTGATGCAAAAGTACTACATAAATATACCACTCAGTAGAAGCTAATGCTAAACGCTCACTTCAGCTCAAGTTACATCTGCCTGTGAAAGCACCAGTTTAATTTTGACGTGATTTATATGTTCTGCCCTTAGATTTTGTATTTATGATTACAGGGAAAAAAGCAAGAGAAGGAATGAAATTGCTGCATAAAGTGTTTGTTTCGAAATAAACGTTTTAGATGTCAGAGTTTATTCAACTGAATGTTTACAAAATAACCAAATAAATGAGTTCTTTAGAGCTTATCTAGAAAAAGCTTGGAGTGCTAAGCATTTTAAGGTTAGCACAAATGCTAAATGCTAAACCAAAGTAGCTTTGTTGTTCTCAATTAGCAGAAGTGTGACCATCACTGGAGATTGTTCTCACAAGTAGCTCCTTCGCTGTTGCTGTCCTTTCATTTGTAAAGTTTCTGTTATGTCACTATTTTCCTATTGATGGTTTGTACACTTCTCCTGACTGATACCTTCATAAAATAAGAACTTTTGATGCTTTCTAAGTTCTCTTTAACCTGTGACTAAAGGATTCAAAGGAGTAGAAATTCAGGAACTTCTACTGCAGTTGGAACTTTGAGCTGAAACAAACTGAATATTGAAATTACACAAAAACTTCTTGACTAGTTTGAAATTGTAATGCCTGCGGGGAAGCTTCTGATTTAAAGTTCAGTGTTTCTGGATCTGCTGAACAGAGTTAACATTTTCTAGTTTAAAAGCATTTACTTAACATTTTATTGTTGCAGGTCAGCAATAAGGCTTCTTCTTTCTTTGCAGTGTGGCTGACATTTTAAATGTTTCTGCGTAGGACTGATCAGGAAGCCCAAACAGAGTTAATTTGATGTGAAATTATCGGTTTAACATGCTAAGTTGGAAGATTTGAGATTGAGAAGCACCGGCATTTCAACACACAAACCTGGGCAAATAGTCAGTTACTTCAAATGGATTCATGCTAATTGGTTACAGCTAATTGATAAATTATTAAGGGGCTTATTAACTATTAATAAGGCCATTGGTTATAACTCATCTATAATTTAAGTAGGACTTGTTCAAAAAATGCTGGGCAGTAACTTTATTGCAGAGGATGACTGGTTAGTAAGTGAACATAAGTTGAAGCCACAGGAAATTTAAATTGTGTCCCTGTTGAAATGCAAAAAATACTGACATGTTTTTAGATCATTTTGTTTTTGTCTACAAATAATTTATGGTTTTAAAATCTGCATCAAATGTTTTTCCCCTCCTGTTTGCTAGAGAACAATCTGAAGTTCAAGATTTCAGTTTGTTGTTTAATAATTCATTTTGTGCGGTTGCAGGTTTGCTTGTTGGGACTTTGGATGTCGTTCTGGACTCGAGTGCTCGCATGGCTCCTTATCGGATCCTCTACCAGACCCCCGACTCTTTAGTCTACTGGATCATCGCTCATGGTAAGAGAACATTTTTCACTCCCACACCTCCTGATATCAAAACAGATTAATAAACTGAGCTGCCACAACTTAAATTCTAAGTTTATTTTTAGCTGTTTGGAGTCAGATAAAGGCTGAATGACATGAGTTGCATAATATGTTGCAAATTTATCAACATTGCAGTATCACTTTATGCAATATTAATGTTGCAAAGATCTGCTTGGGTGACAAATATTAGCCATGCCTTCCTGCGTGCTGACAGTAATATGTGGCGATGCTGAGATGAACACTGTTTGTATTTGTGTATCACAGGTTGTATCGTCTTTGCCACATTTATCCATGTCATGTTTCCCTGATTGGCTTTCTGCGTCGCTTGGGAGGAATTTTTTGTTTCTTTTTAATTAAATGGATGTTACAATTGAATTTATTTATACAGGTGAACAAACAGTTTGTTATTAAATGCAGTCATTTGTCTGAAATGGACACTTTAACGTAACGGATTGACTCTAAAATAGAGCTGGCTGTTTTTCCGTCTCCTCCCAGCTTCTTGTTCCTCCTCCCAGTAATCTGATGTCTAATGTGATTAAAGTGCATTAAATGAAGGGCGGTTAGCTGCAGCATGTAGCAACCATCGCTGTTCTGGGATCAGTTTCTACCTAAATAATCTGTTTTACGGTCACATCTCAGCATCAACTGAATTTAATTTGAAATAAAAAAAAGCCAAAATGGAACAAAATGATCAGAAATGAAAGTTTAGTGTTTGTTGTCGACTTGCAGGGTTTTTATCTTCAGTTCCTCTGTTGGATAAACTTCCTGCTGACTGTTTGGCTCCTCTGTCGTGCTAAAGCTGTTTCTCAGAGCCCTAGGGGTTCGCACTCATGGTCTTGTTTTCTCTTAAAAGCCAAATATTGAATTTACTATGAAAGCCTCTTTGTTCATTGTTTTTAGAAAAAATGAAAACACGGCACCAGAATATGAGCATACTGCTGGTTTTGTTGGGGGGGGGGGGTTTCCACATATTGACATTTCTCTTTATTTAATAAAGTCCAGTATGAAGATTTCTGATGTGGTCAAACTCCTGGATTTTAAGTTGGAAAAATTACACTCTGATATACAATTTTATTTATTTTTCATCACAGATGTCTTGTTTTTTTTGTCACAGATTATGACACCCATCTTCTAAAATTATTGTATAAAATGAACAAAAACCAAATTAATTTTGCTCCTGAATTGGTTTTAATCAGATGATAATTCAAACATCTATAAATTTTGTTGTCCAGAGTCTTTGGAAGAAAGGATTTCTGTCCAGTTTTTGTTTTTTCTTTCAGAAATGTCAGGGAAATATTCAGTTTTATTTATATAACTGTTATTTCTCCAATGACTCGATATATTGGGTTTCCTTAGATGGAAACTTTTTAAACGACTTTACAAAAAAATAAAATAATTTCAATTCAATCAGGCATACATTTTAATTTATCCTTGCTGTCAAACAGTACAGTTTGCTCAATTAATAATTCAAAGTCGTGCCTTAAGCTGACTTTAGTTGGTGATGAACTAAATTGAATTGAATTTGTACTGTTTTTATACAATGAAATTCTCTTGAGTCTTTTTAGCTTATCTGCAAATTATGGCCTTAGCTGAATTATTCTAATGTGCTGAAGCTTTTGGAAAGGCGTCTGAATTAGTTTGACTTAATAGGATTTACTCTAATTAACTGAATGCTGAAAGTGATTCAAAGTTGTTTTTTTAACGACTTACAGAAAAATCCATCCAGGTTATTGCAACTTTTTAAAGTCTTAATATTTTTTCATTTACAATAATTTTTGAAGAATGTTATTTTAAAAATGGAGAAAGTTTTCAAATGATTTATAAAGTAGTTGATTTCATAAATGAACTGTCCGTGCAGCATGATGGCGCCTGAGGCCATGTGTATTTCTGCAACAGTCCTGTATTTGTCCTCCTCGTCCTGCAGGAACGTCCCGGAAAGAGATCACAGAGCACTGGGAGTGGCTCGAACACAACCTGCTGCAGACGCTGTCCATCTTTGAGAACGAGAATGACATTACCACCTTCGTCAAAGGGAAAGTGCAGGTAAGTCCTCAGCCTCATGTGTCATGTTTTCAAAAACATTACATTTTCTTGCCTTTTTTTTTGCTTGTTTCTTGGGTGAAAAGTTTAAGAATTTGATTAATATTCAATCAATCTGCACAGTATTTATTCGCACTATATGGACTCTTTCAAAGCATTTTTTATTTTAGTAAAATCAGATCCAAAACCATCTCTTTAAATTCAAGGTGTATCTTTGGAAGAATCTTTTTATACATAAAATATTCTTAAAAATCTTTTTCAGATTAACTCTTAAGAGTAATGCCACTGAGTTTCTCATTTCTAGCATCTTGTTGCCTCTGTAATTGTCAATTTTCTGTTTCTTTTCCAGGGCATAATCGCAGAGTTCAACAAGAATCCTGATGTCAAAGAGGACGACGACACAGACAAATTTAAGGAAGCGAGTTTGAAGTTTCGGAAACTGTTCGGGATGCCAGATGAAGAGAAGCTGGTCAACTATTACTCCTGCAGCTACTGGAAGGGGAAGGTTCCCAGGCAGGGATGGCTTTACCTCAGCATCAACCACCTCTGCTTCTACTCATATCTACTGGGAAAAGAAGGTGTGCATTATCTGTGTATTAAAATACATCCCAGCACTGGATGTATTTTAGCATTATTTACCACCAAATCACAGCAAGGCACTTTACAACAGAACCAATTTATATATGGAAATCTGCAGTAATATTAATTCAATTACCGTATATAAACAGATTCACATTACAACTTGAGGCTGGTTATAATAAAAGCTCAAAGTCACAGGTTAAAAGTTAAAAAGATGACATTCTTGTAGTCGATTTTGCTCATTGGATTGGAAATATAGCTGAGTATCATCAGCATAATGGAGGATAGTTATCAGAGATGGATACATTCTGGTTGGTTCAGCCACTGGTTCATTGATTAGAAACATGTTTCCATTTGTCACATTTTCAGCTGACATGATTCTCTTTCACACTGCTTTGTTTAAAATGATCCAAACTAGTTGATGAACCTATACACCCCCTCACCTGGTGGTGGCGCTGCACTAAGAACTACAGAAGGAAACGACACAAAAACCTCTGAAAAGACGCTGAGCACAAATTCCTTCTTCCTGAAATGAAAACAAAAATGGATTGTCTGGTTTTTGCAGTTGTAGGATTTCTCTTTTGTCTTCTCAAAAGACCTAGACCCATTTCTACCGTTAGTGATAGATTCTTGAGTTCATGTTGGTTGTATTTACCCAGAATGCCCTGCACTATAGTCCACTTTCTGCTTTTGGAGCGGCCTCTGGTCTGTTTGGCGCTTACATACAGATTTAAACAGGACAAGAGTTTCTTTCTTTTAAAATGAACTGCTGTGAATGCAATCTTAGTTTAGCTAAAAATGACCTCTACAATCAACTAAGAGAGCATTTTTCTTAAGCTAAGGTTCAATGACAGCTGGCCTTCAATAAGGAGAGCTTAATTATGTTTAAAATTGAACCGTATAATTTCCTCACCCTCAGCCAAATTGGTGGTCCGCTGGGCCGACATCACCCAGCTGGAGAAGAGCGCCACCCTTCTCCTGCCCGACGTCATCAAGGTGAGCACTCGCGCCAACGAGCACGTCTTCTCCGTCTTTCTAAACATCAACGAGACCTTCAAACTGGCGGAGCAGCTGGCCAACATCGCCATAAGGCGGCTGCTGGACAACAAAGGCTTCGAACTGGATCGCTCGCTGCCCAAGCTGAAGAAGAAGTCGCCCAAAAAGGTGTCGGCGCTGAAGAGGTAAGAGAAAGCCAACGCAACCACGCCAACGTTGGATGAAGAGTCAGTGGAAGTGACTCTTACACTGCAAAAACACAAAACCTTCATTTTGATCCAGTGTCTAGTGGAAATATCTTGGACTAATACAAAACTAACTTATAAGTAACCTTTCAGCAAGATATACTGACGAGAAAGTGCTAATACCACTGCCAGTTATAACATGGGGAAAATGTGTTACAAGTAAAATTATCTCCAATGGAACAAACACTTTTTAAAAGGAATGATTGACTTAAAATAAGCTTTTGCATCTTGCTGAAAAGTTACGTTCAAGTCACTTTTGTTTTATTTCAAGTAAACTCAGATATTTGTGCAAGAAACTAGACCAACAGCTACTTGGTCAGTTTGTGTGTTTGCAGCGCAGGATATAAAAGGATGTGGTAACATAAACTGAGCCTTTGAATTAATTTTAATATCCGTGTTTGGTTGCTACGTTTTATCTAGACAAATGTTTGACTTGGCTGCTGTGCACTGCAGTGTCTGTTGGTCTATTCATTCACATAAGTTGTAAAACTTCAGAGAAACATTTAATCTTTTTTAAATTCCTCTGTAAAACATCATGTAATACAAAGGTTTTGCATCTTTTAGAGATCTGGACGCGAGGGCAAAGAGCGAGCGTTACCGGGCGCTCTTCCGTCTGCCCAAAGATGAAAAACTGGACGGACACACAGACTGCACGCTGTGGACGCCGTTTAACAAGATGCACATCCTGGGCCAGATGTTTGTGTCCACCAACTACATCTGCTTCACCAGCAAAGAGGAGACGCTGTGCAGCCTCATCATCCCTTTGCGTGAGGTGAGGCAGGAAAGGCAGTTTGGTCATGTTGTAATAGTTTGCATGTCACTACCTGTCTGCTGTGGGAAGGAAGGTTGTAAAATACAACTTGTGATTTGAGGAGAATCTTATTTAGGAAGATCTAAATGATTTAGGGTTTTTTTGTGGAGAGACAAATTTAATCTGTTTTTCTTTTTCTGTGGTTTCACTCATAATGTGTCTCGATGCCCTGCAGGTGACCATCGTGGAGAAGGCAGACAGCTCCAATGTTCTGCCTAGCCCGCTCTCCATCAGCACCAAGAATCGCATGACTTTTCTGTTCGCCAACCTGAAAGACAGAGACTTTCTGGTGCAGAGGATCTCTGACTTTCTGCAGCAAACCACCTCCAAGATTTACCTGGAAAGGGAGCTGAACGGCAGCCTGAACAGCTCGGATGACGAGGTAAAAATGGAGTCAGGGTTCATTCAGAACTTCCTTGCCTCTGAAAAAAGGAGGATGTTACTCTGGAGAATGCATGAATAAATACAAGGAATTAATAAATGTGGAATTTCAAGATTGAATACTTTAGTTTACAGTTAAAAGTAGGAACATGCAGAGCCTAACATTAATTACTGCAACAGTGTCTATACAGGTCTGCCTAACAATCAGATCCAAAACGCTGCTGTGGCGTTTCACTAAAACCAGGAAGTTGGAGCACCTCACAGTGGCTCTGACCTCCTTTCACTGGCTCCTTGCAGCTCAGAATCTGGAACAAACGTCCAGAAAAACTTCTAAAACACTGAGGAGTTTTGTTTACATCAAAGCTAAAAACTCATTTTGCGACTTGCCTCACCTACCAAACATACATTTAAATGTTTCTCTTCTGCAGGTTTACTCCAATCACGGCTCCCTGCTGTCCTGCAGTCCGCAGCAAAGTCTGGCCTCAGACGTCGAGCGCACCTTCAACCTGAACGACAGCAGCGTGCCGACAGCATCAGAGGCCCTCATGACTATGTACCGCCGCCGCTCACCTGAGGAGTTTAACCCCAAACTGGTGAGTCCCATTACAAATTGCAGGTAAGAGTCCTCTCATCTCGTCTGCTCGACCTTTGACCCCTACCGTCTTCCCTTCTTCTCAGGCTAAGGAGTTCCTAAAGGAGCAGGCATGGAAGAACCACTTCACGGAGTTCGGCGAAGGGGTGTGCATGTACCGCACGGAGAAGACGAAGGAGCTCGTCCTGAAAGGCATCCCTGAGAGCATGAAGGGGGAGCTGTGGCTGCTGTTTTCAGGTGGGCCAGGGTGGAGCTGTGGCTGCTGTTTTCAGGTGGGCCAGGGTGGAGCTGTGGCTGCTGTTTTCAGGTGGGCCAGTGGGTGTGCGCTGTTCTAGCGTGGCTGCTGCTTTTCATGGCCGTAGCTGTACTGCTGTTTTCAGGTGGGCCTGAGCGGCATATTTCTGCCGCTACACCAAGCTGAAGAGGAAACCTGAAGCATATTTCATGCACGCTTTATAAAACAAAGACTTCCTGTTTACAGATTAGACAACAACAGTTTAACATCTGCTGGGAAACGTTTCTCTAAACCCTCTGCAGTTTGATTCATTCTCATTTAGTTTAAACTGCAGTTTGTTCAAAAAGCATTAATTCTCCTTCAGCCTTTTTACATTCTGTCACATTACAACCACAAACTTCAATATACTTAATTAGGATTTAATTTTCTAGACCATTACAAAGTATTGCATAATGAGGTGGAAGGAAAATGGCTCCACTGTGTTCAGCCTCATTAAGTTTAATACTTTATTTGACCACCTTTTTGCCGCATTTACGGCTGCAGGTTCGCAAACATAGACACTGAAATGTTCTTCACTCATTTTTCTGTGTAAAATAGCTACAACTGAACATTGATGCTCTTGTCCAGAGCTGCAGCTCACAATTACTTTTATAATCAGGTATTCTGACATTCAAGTGGAGTAATCTAATTTGAAACTTGGTACATTCTGCAGGTTTTTCATTTAACCATTTAAGTCTATTTTACACAATATTCAAAATGCCTAAATAGAATGCAAAATAAACATTAAATTCCTTTTTAAATTGGAATATTGTCACAAAATTCCAGTAAAATGCATCAAAATTTGTGGATTTAATGTGAAAAAATGTGGAAAAGGTGTGAATACTTTTGGATACCAGTCTTAATATCAAAGTTGAGCATGGTCATACTTCTTAGTTTAAATGTAAAAATATTAGCTTTGATATTAATTGCATTGTTAGGTCCTCTTGTTAAATCACTTTGGATTAAAAATTTCAGGAACAAAATTGCACAAATTGATCAAAAAGACTTAAACTCCTTGAGAAAGATGATAGATTTAAAACTCTTGAAGTTTTAAAGGCAATTATCACGTAAATTTCAGCCTATAAAGGGTTAATATAGAAAAAGACGTGCAAAAATAGAGTATTGAACCGATGGGCACTAATCCAACACAACTGGATTTACTTGTATCTGAGGAAACAGCAATGTGTCATTTTTCAAGCTTTGGCTCATGAAGTGAAATCTTTCACCACCCAAAACACGCTGCAAGTACGAACACGATCCAGAGGTTTCAGTTTTCAACCACAGTTAAGTGTCGCATGCCTGCAGCTGCAGATCATCACCTGAGTGAAGGTAGGTCACAGACAACCTGCCCCAGTTGTTAGCGCGTAAACACATCCTCAGTGCCAAAAGCAGAGTTCACTGTTCAGTTTTAATCACACTGATCTTCCCTGAACTCTGAAACATGCAGCTGTTGTCACATGGTATGAAAACCAGCTCGGCAAGAAGCATAATTATACCAAACCAAAGATGGAGAACATTCAGTTTATACAAACAAAATTCCAGACAACTGCAAAGATGCTGAAATGCTGAGTTCGTTTAAGTCAGAGCTAGAAACTGTTAGAACGACCTTTGGTTCATAACAACTGGAACGTTAATCAACATGCCTCATTTAGATTTGCTTGATGATTTTAATCATCATATTTGACTAAATGTAATGTTTATTGCATGTTTCATTACTGGTTGATGCATCATGTTTTTATGGTGTAAAGAGCTTTGAAGTGCCTTGTTGCAGAGATGTGCTGTGCGAATACAAACCGTCCTTGAAGGTGTAGTACGATCAGCTGCAGGTTTACTGAATTAACAGGTTAATGTTAATATAAATATATTACAATGACGCCTGGTGTTAAATGTGTAGCTTCTGGTCTTTCAATTAAACTGAAAAGATGAAAAGGAGATCAAAACTGATTTTGTGCCGCAAACCTAAAAAACTTCAAATTTGGGTGGGGATTAATGTCAAAAAGATCTAAAACACAAATAATATTGATTTATATAGGATATATTTAGTTTTATCATGAGTTCTACACATTATTTTACTTTAATAAGAATCATTTTAATCTGACAATGCAGCAAAAACAGAATAGTAGTTTTATTTACTTCTTCTCTGCACTATAACATATTCTACCTTTAGGTTTCTGAATTTACCTGCATGTGAAAACAAAAAGACATGTTTGTAATTTTATTGAAAATAATTTCAGATGTGATGCATGTTGCTGCTTTCAGTTTTTAAGTCCTGCATGTTTTCCTGGACAGGAGCGATCAACGAGATGACGACTCACCCCGGTTACTACGAAGACCTGGTGGAGAAATCGATGGGGAAGTACAACCTGGCCACCGAGGAGATCGAGAGGGACCTGCACCGCTCGCTGCCGGAGCACCCGGCCTTCGCAGAGGCACGGCGCATGGGTCTACGCCTCGCTCAGGCCCAACTCGGACTGCAGTGAAGACGTCCTGATTATCCAGCATGATCAGCACAGCGGTGTGCTATCCAAGATGGAACGCCGGTCAAGCATGCTGAAACATTGATAAAAAAAGCAATGAAAATAAGGACATTCTAGGTGGACAAGACAAACGAGATTTTTGTATACTATTTGATTAGTTCAGTTTAAACTGTAAATGCATTCCGTTTTATCTGCAGTTTCCTACAAATAGTTTTTCAAGCAGTTATGAGGAACAAACTCAACTTAACTGCTGCGCTACTAATCTGTTGTTGCTAGAACCAAGAGAGAGTCAGTTGAGCAGAAAGCTCCTGCCCTCCAGAATGCTGTCAGCAGTGATCAGAACTGATATGATCGGATCTATCAGATGTATTATCTTTATAGATGTGTTTATACATTAAATTGATATCGTCAGTTATCCCGATTGTTCCTCTTCATTTCTTTTTAGACAGTCAGTGTCTCTTTGTCCTCATCCCGGCACCATCTGTTTCTGAACTCTCTCAACAGGCCATGAACATCGTCACGTCTGTGTTGCTGCTTTACGCTAAAGAAGAAGAAGCTTTCTGGCTTCTGGTGGCTCTCTGCGAGAGGATGCTGCCCGACTACTATAACACAAGAGTAGTTGGTCAGTCTGAACACACCCAGCTTGACGTTTGATTTGGTGATTTGTGTGTGTGAAGACGTAACCGTGTTGTACCTTCACGCTTAGGAGCCCTGGTTGATCAGGGAGTGTTCGAGGAGCTCGCCCGCGAGTACGTGCCGCAGCTTTATGACTGCATGCAGGACCTGGGCGTCATATCCACCATCTCCCTCTCCTGGTTCCTCACCCTCTTCCTGTCCGTCATGCCGTTTGAGAGCGCTGTGGTGGTGGTCGACTGTTTCTTCTACGACGGCATCAAGGTCATCTTTCAGCTGGCGCTCTCCGTGCTGCACGCCAACATCCACCAGCTGCTGGGCTGCAAGGATGACGGAGAGGCCATGACTGTCCTGGGCAGGTAAGGAAGAGGAGATGCTAGAGAAGCAGCTAGGGGCGGCTGATTGCCGTTTTCTGGCCGATTACTGACCTTTAAAGGGCCTTAAAGAGCCATGGGAGGGCAGAAGAGGACACTGGCTGATTTTTTTGACCTTTGCTGAGGTGGATAAGATTGGCTTCACATGTAAGTATCAGCTGATCACCAATCTCCCAAAATTAAGGAAATCGGCACCAATAAATCGGCCAGCTGATAAATCGCTGCACATATTTCTGCAAGAACAGTAAAGTTAAAACTTTAGCTTTCAAATTTCAGTCCATTCAACCACAGAGCACAAAACTTCTTTCAACAACTTGCAGATTCTGGCATTTTAGCATTAAAATCAGTTTTTTAATTTGATAGAAAATAACCTTTTATGTTTTCCAAATAACTTCACATTTACTGGTCTAATGAAAAACAGTTTAATTCCTGCAGCATTTGATAAAATACAAGGTGTATTTAGGCAGAAACATCTCACTTTGGGAGCTGCTGTACAGAAAAAGCAGGAATGGTCATTGTAAATTATATCTTGGGACTGTTGGTTATTGTGGATATCTGGACACATTTTGTACATGCAGCTTTAATTAGAAGCTGAACAGCAACATTTTAAAAATAATTTGTTTCTGTTATGCTTTGCGTTGTTATGCTGCTGTCCCAACCATTGTCTGTTTTAATGCAGCCTCATTTTGCCTGTGTGCAGGTACCTGGACAGTGTGACCAATAAGGACAGCACCCTGCCTCCCATCCCTCACCTTCACTCTCTGCTCACCGATAACGGAGAACCACACCCAGAGGTGGACATCTTCAAACTGGTCCGCGGCTCCTATGAGGTAAAACATCTGACGGCTTGTGTGTGTCTGACTGATTAGCCAGGCTGGTTTTAACACAGTAACTTGAAGATGTTGTGTTTTTTGCAGCCATCCAGCCTTCATGTCTGTTTTTTTCCTTTTCTGTAGAAATTTGGCTCGATCCGCTCAGACGTCATTGAACAGATGCGCTTCAAACAGAGACTGAGGGTCATTCAGACCATTGAGGACACAACCAAACGCAACGTGGTAAGAAATTCCTGCAATCATTAAGAGTTTATTTTTCTTTATTGCATGCTGCTCATTAAATCTAACTCCAGAAAAGTAACTGGATGGGAATGAAAGAAGCTCTGATGTCTTTTTAGAGATGAGATTCTCTCTAAAAAGCATCTCATCTCACGGTTTGCCTCTTTTATTCCAGGTTCGAACTATTGTGACAGAGACGGCTTTCAGTATTGATGAGTTGGAGGAGCTTTATGTGCTTTTCAAGGTGAGTCGCAACTTTTTAATTGTAAGAACACACAAGATATAATCTGGATCATTATAGGAAGAAGTTTTCCAGAATTTCAACTTGATTGTCCCTGAACAGATTCATCGAAAAAGGTTTGATTTTTAGTCAACTTCACCATACTGAACGCTGTTAGGTGGTGCAGCAACACTCTTCAGTCTGGATGCTCTTATTGAGGAAAGAGGATCAGGGAAGGTTGAACATATTGCTGCAGAATTGCACTTGTTTTTCACACGCAGTAACTATTTGTGTTTATACTGTAGCTGCATTCAATATGCTAATCAATCGTAAAAGATGCTAAGATGTCAACTTTGTAATAATTGTCTTTGTGAAATTACAAAACCATTTTAAAACAAGTGACCTTTACTCTGCAAAGTCACATTTTAAATAAAATAACTGAAGGCCCACAGTAAGAAAAAAAAATGCTGCTTTTTTTTATCTTCTCATATCATAATAATTAAACAGAAACCAAAAACTACTAAAATAATTATCGGCCGTTTGAAGATCAGACCAAACTTCTCTTGTTTTAGGTCAATCAGAATTCCCAGAATTATGTCTATCTGCCAACAGCCGAAACAATGAGATTTATTTTTATGTAATGGATGAAAACTTCTGTCTTCAACTCCACATGTGACCTCATGCAGCCTGAGCATTTCAGTTCTTCTCACTACATTTAAATGGAAAACTGGAACTTTTGATATTTAAGACAAGAAACCTACATTTCTAAACAGAATCGGGGATTCCAACATGTTGAAATGTTTGAGTCACAGTTTCAGCTTCCAAAGAATTACAAGTTCCAACTTGTTTTACCTCCAGCAGCGGCAAACCAATCGTACTGCTAAACTCTTTATCTTTCAAACTCACTTTTGCTCCAGTTGCATTTCTTCAAAGTTTGTTCCTGCCTCTTCTGTTGCTTTCTTCAGGCGGAGCACCTGAGCAGCTGCTACTGGGGCAGCAGCAATAACCCCACCGAGAACCACGACCCCAGCCTGCCTTACCTGGAGCAGTACCGCATTGACGTGGAGCTGTTCAAGGGCCTGTTCGCTCTGCTGTTCCCCTGGGCCAACGGGCCCCATTCTGACCCGCTGGCGGTGCGCTTCTTCCGCCTGCTGGACGAAAACGGAGACGCCCTCCTCAACTTCCGAGACTTCATCAACGGCCTGGGTAAGCAGGGACGGGTGACGAACACGTCCGTTCCGGATGTAGTTCTGTCTCAACTCGATGGTGTGTGTTGCAGGTGTTTTGTGTCACGGGGATCTAACAGAGAAGCTGAAGCTCCTCTACAAGATGCACGTCTTACCGGGTGAGCCTCAGACAAGCAGCAACAAAAATATGGCTCTACTGAACAGCAGCTGCGTTCCATTACAGATGTGTGCTTTGTCGAAAAGCACAAAGTGTTTCCAGTAAATAAGAACTGCAATTAAAATCATGTGAACAAATTAAAAAACATGCTGTGTCATCATCCTCCCACTACTTCCTGTCTCCTTATTAGTCTTTCCACCATTAGTGGCGTCTGGTTGTTGTTCATGTGACTTGTGTGATTGCAGTTTTGCAAAATAAAACAATTTTGATGCGACCAAAAGAACAACTTCATCCTAAGATAAACATTTTTATTGAAAAACAAGAGTTTTCTAAATTAGTGTGTTTCTGTGAAGTTGATTTATTTTCAAAATGTTAAATTGTGACATTATATAGCCAGAGGAAATGCAGCTCCTTCTCTTATTTCTAGTGCACTAAAATATTTGTACTAGCATCTAGACAGAAAATACAAAGCAAGGTTTAGTTTTCTGCACGGCTGTAGAGATGATGCGGTTTTTCAATTGGATACAGAATTTTTTTGCTTCCTTGAACTTTTTATTTTAGCCTAATTCTATAAAGAAACTGTTTTTCCCCAGAAATCACTCATGAGCAAGAAGAACCCGACTCGGCCTTCGAAGCCACTCAGTATTTCTTTGAAGACATCACTCCAGAAACATCCATCAGTAAGTTTAAACCTCCTGGCAGATCACTTCTCGTTTTACTTTTCAGGTTTAGTCAGAGCAGAACAGACTGGAGATTTTTATCATGAAGTTGGTGAGTAAAATCAGACTTTGCGGCGATGTGATTTGCATAGGAAGGATGCAGTTGAGTTAACCATGCAACCACAAATCCCACCGCCTGATAGAAGCTCTGCTGACTGAACTAGATGACGCTGCAGAAGCTTCTCAATGGATATATTTATTCAATTCAGGTCAAGGTTGTAAAGCACATGTCAGCAACAAGGCAGCTCAAGGTGCTATAAACCATAAAAGCATCAGTTCCCAATTGTGCAACAAGATATAAACGTTACATCTTAACAATTTGCCATAATCAAAATCATCAATATACATTAAATATGTTGATAAATGTTTCATTTACTCCTGATCAAAGGCAACTCTAAACCAGTGTTTTTTTAGCCTTTATTTAAAGAAAATTCATGCTTCTCCTTTTCAAACAGACTTTCTCTTTATCCTTGAGATCTTTCAAAAGTTTGGAGTTTAGCTGCTTTTTCAACCACTTTTCTATTTCTTCATTCAAAGCCTTCAAACATTTGCACAATTTCGCAAATTAATGGGACAAAATTCAGTGTTAATAGTTGAAATTATCTATGAAAAAAACACAATGCCAATATTGTGTGAACCTGCATTGTCTGTAAATATAGATATAGATATTTTTTTTCCATTAAACAAGAAACAATTAAAATCAAGTGGATAAACAAAAATAAATCATGTCTTGCCACAGATTCTCCTTGTGTATTAAATCTGGACTTTGACTAGACCATTCTAAAACATGCTTTGATCTAAGCCACTCTGTTGTAGCTCAGGTTAATTATTTACTCCTTATCTTCTCAGGTCGGGATTCAAAGGGTCGAGGTGAGAAGGATGACGGCTTCGTCAGAGTTACGTTCAAGACTGAAAAAGGTGAGACACCAGAAAAGATGCTGAAGGGAAACCTTATCAGGGAAGAAGGTTCTATGGGTGAGATGAATATGTCTGTATGCGAAATGGGTGAAGACCTTAAAATGCTGAAGCTAATTATGCGTCATTATCTACAGTGAAGTAAGTCCTCTATTAACATGGCCTGAAAGGCCGCTCACAGAGGAAGAAGCCATGACTCAAAAAGCAACATAGAAAGCCAGAGAATAGTTTGCGAAAGCATTCAAATGATTTCCTTCATTTGGGTGAAGGTTCTATCAGGAGGAATGGGCTAAAATTAATAAACTATTGAGACGTTTGTGGAAACCCAAATGTTATGACCCCAGTTATGTTTAAAAGGCAATTTTATTAAATACTACTACTGTGTTTCTAGCACTTATCAAGAAAATGTGTGCCTGTTTATGTAATGTTTTAACTGTAATATGGAACCCAAACGTCTAATTTAAACTCTTTATATTTATTTGACAGTGAAGAAACTGAGCACTCCTGATTACCGTCACTACTTGAAACTGTGGAACGAGGAGACGAAGCCTAAACGAGAAAGCACAAAGGACCTTCCAAAGCTGAACCAGGTAGGATTTGATCTGAGGAACTGCTTTGTGCTGAGAAATTGTAATTCAATACATTTATGTCTCTGTGTTCAAAACAATAAGTGTTTTAAGTTAATTCAGCAATGTTTTTCTAGTATAGAGTAAATCTCCATAGGCACCAGCAACCCTTGTTTAGTGTGGACATTTATCATGTTTACCATTTATTGTGATAATTTCTTACAATGATAAGGATTGTGATGTATTGTTCTGTCTTGCAGAGTCAGTTCATTGAGCTTTGTAAGACGCTCTACAGCATGTTCAGTGAGGACGTAGCTGAGCAGGAGCTTTATCACGCCACTGCAACCGTCACCAGTCTGCTGCTGGAAATGGGAGAAGTGGGGAAGCTCTTCACGTCCTGCGGCAGGAAGGATCCCAGCCAGGAGTCGAGTTTGTGCAGGAGAGATTTGATGGATCTCAAATCCACTCAAGACCCTCCGGATCTGGGAGACGTTTTCATCCCGGCGGAGCTGGAGGACAAGCTGAGCCCCTGTGAAGACGACAAGCAGCAGGATGTGGGCGAGGGGCTGGCGCCCATGCAGGACATCAAGCTGGAAGACTCGTCCCCCAAGGAGACGGGGACGTCGTCCGCCATGCTCATCTCCGATGACGAAACAAAAGACGACACGTCCATGTCGTCGTACTCTGTGCTGAGCGCCGGCTCCCACGAGCTGGACGAGAAGCTGCAGTGCGAAGACATCGCCGACGACACGGTGCTGGTGCGCAGCGACGAGCGGCCCTTGGAGCGCGAACGGAGGGGGATTCCCAACGGCGCCGCGCTGCCGCGCAGCACCAGCATCGACAAAGACTGGGCCATCACCTTTGAGCAGTTCCTGGCCTCCGTCCTCACCGAGCAGGCTCTGGTGCAGTACTTCGAGAAGCCGGTGGACGTGGCGGCATGCATCACCAACGCCAAGAACGTGCGGAAAGTCGGGCGCCCCCTGCTGTCCACAAGTGACTATGAAATCTCTCTCTCTGGCTGAAGGACTAAAGCGGTTCTGAAGGGTTCCCGTGGCATTTTCTAGGATTATATACAAGCGTATATGTGAAAGAATGTGACCAAAACTGCTTCTAATGACGTATTTTACCAGAAATTTTAAACCTACTATATAAATCGATAGATCCTGTCGTCTGAAGAGAATACTGCACTGCAATAATGCAAAATCTTGCCAAGTATTTTGGTCCAGTCTATAGTACAAATATCATAGTTGTGTTTTATTTCAGGTATACTAACTTACCAGTAACCTTTCAGGAAAATATAGGAGTTTGTTTTAAGTAAATAATCTCTTATAAGAACGTACTAGTTCCTCTGGAAGATTATTCACTTAGAACAATATATTTTCCCATGTTAGGGGGGAATTGATAAGTTGGCATTGATTTCCTTAATTTTGGGAGACCTTTGATCGGCTGACACGTACGTGTGAAGCTGATCTTATTTCCTCAGAAAGGTTTAAAAAATCAACCTCTGTCCTCTTCTGCTCTGCAGTGAGTAACTTTCGGCCCCGCCCACCAGGCTCTGTCTACATGTTGGAGGTTAATATTCAACCACTGTTGCCAACTTGGTGACTTTCTTGCTATATTTGGCAACATTTCAGACAAAAAAATTCAACATCGGCCAAAATCAGAACCTGCAGGTCAGGCTTTTTAAAGCTTGCAGTCGGTGCACTCATAATTATAAATGAAATAATCTGCCAGAGGAACTAGAACCTTTTCATCAATATTAAGGAATCATTGGCTTTAAATAAGCTCTCCTTGTATCTTGCTGAAAAGTTAGCTGTAAGTTAGTTTCAGGAGTTCTGCGAAACTGGACCAAACGTACTTGGTAAGATTTTCAGTTTTGCAGTGTTTGCTCAGATGAAATCACGTGTGTATAAGTAGTGGCTGTACCTTTATAAGACAATATGCATAAGTGATATTAATCTGATATCTCTGTACATCTAGGCTGTGTAGATGTCCACACATGTAGTGTTGTTTGAAACCACTTCTATACTTTGCTTCAGAGCTGTTAGTTCTCCTCGTAACCTTTGAACCCGTTACTGACCGTGTAGTAGCAGGAAATATAAAAGTTCAACTCCACAGAAGCAACTTCTAAAGAACTTTTGCCCAGTTCTGTACAGTCTGGTTCCGACTTGGATATTAATATTCTACAGTGTGTATCATCACTTATCACATCTGGTCAAACTGTTGCTTCCTTTAGCTGCAACTCTGATTGCTGCTATGTCCTTATCAGGAGCCAGAAGACGGAGCGATAGAGATCCATTGTTGTGAAACACTCCGGTTCACTTTAATGCTGTTTGTCACTTTAGCAGATTATTTATTTTCTTCAGCTGACAAAAAACTAAACCAACTTGCATAGACAGATTCTATTCAACTGCTAAAACGTTTTATTTAGGCTACAGAGAAAATATTTTCATTTACTTCAGTATTATTACACTAAAATGAAGAGCTTCTTTGTTTACAATGTCTGCTTGCCTTTTTTTATTATTGCATTTTTGAACTTCCAGACATGCGTTTTTTTTGTTTTTTTTTAATTTGTGCATTTTTTCATGATTTTTTTTTTCTACTGTAAATATGTTGAATTTATTTGACCAGATGTTGCTGCTCTGGATCCTGGTGCATTGTGTATCACTTGTCTAATTAAAATCAGTGTCATTAATTCAGGCTCTGGAGCTTTATTGAATAAATGGTGCGTGACTGCCATCTAGTGGCAGAACGCGCATATTTCCTTTATTTAAGCCAAAGAAGATCTATGCAATCGGTGGTGTCCCAAGTGCGGCCCGGGGGCCATTTACGGAACATTTCTGAACAGCCATTTATCACAGTTCACGCAATTGACACACAAAGTATTCATTCAGGTTTTTACTTTGAGTATAAATTCTTTTAATAATAAAAGGAAACAAAAAACATGCAACCTGGGTGTTTTAGAGCAACAAGCTTGTCAAAATGAAGCCAGACTGAGCCATATTCTGTTGTTACTAAAGACACAAAAAAATCCAGAATAAGATGAAAAATGTACTTCATGATTTGCTGTTTTTTGTTTTAATCTGGCAAACTTTTTTTTTGTTTAAAATCTACATTTTACACATTTCTCCTACAGAAATCATTCCTTTCCTCCTTGCACTAAAATATCGTTTATTGCACTAAAATAACCCTCAGAACCTTCTGAGTTCTTTCAACTTGATGTTTTTGGTCCCCAGGCCAAAAGGTTTAACTGTTTTTCATCCATCTATTTTCTTCCACTTATTAGAAATTGTTTTGTGGATGTGGCGGTTACTGGAAACCAGTTAATTTAACAGTTGTATTATTAGAATATGGGAGAAGAACCACACAGACACAAAGAGAAGATGATTTGATGTGAAGAATTCTTGAAGAGCAGAAGTCATTAAAACCAAGATTTACTGCTATATTTAGTTAGAATCCTTGTACTATTTTAACAATTGTTTATTAGTTTAAAAGTAAATTTTGCTACTAATTTTAACTTGTTTTGTTGCAACTGTTCAACTGGCTGCATGAATTTATATTGCTTGCCACTCCACCTCTGACCTAATGACCCGTGAAGCTTTTGTTCCTTCACTCTGTGGACAGATCCCGTGGATAAGCGCTGGTTTAATCTGGCACAGATTAGAGTTAACGCAGCAAAGTCCACAGATTTTTAAAGGAAAATCAATAAAACTAACATTTCTAAGAACATTATTCAGTTTACAGAATAAGTTTAAAAAATATTCAGTTTCAAAAGGTCAAAATGATCCTTAAGCAAATAGAAGTCGTGATTTTGAAGAAACATCAGAGTTATTATAGTTCAAATCTGTAAAATGTTATAGTAATTATTTTCAAATGAGGTTCAGTCTTTATTTTCTCACAGCACGTATGTGTACAGTCAGCGAGAAAAACAAACCTCGGTCCTTTCCATTCATCCGTCTCTAGCATCCGAGCCTATGGGGTTGTGGTCGCAGTCGTCCAATCACAGCTCAGCAAGATACCAAACCAGGATACCATTGGCTGGTGGGAGCAAGCCTTTTTTGGACTCCTGATGGAGCAATAAATTAATAATTAATTGAACATTATGTTTGTCTGAAGAGAACGGTTGAAAGTGTTCGTATGACATTTCATTAAAGGGGAAATTTTATTAAGTGAAATTATTAAAAATGTCTCAGACCCCAAACACTAAAAAAGGATGAAAGTTATTATAGCTTTGAATCTCCTAAAAAAGTTATTCTTTATAAAATGTTATCATTATAGTTAGATAGGCTCAACCAAAGACCTTAGATCATAGAATATTTTAATTGACAGTACATTAATATCATTTTTAAATGGTTGGATGTTTGCAAATTAACTTGTTTTTTCGCAGCTGCTTTTAAGGGATGCCGACTCCCATTTTACGAGTTAATTTGGTAATAAAACACGTCGGTCAGACATTGGCAACATAAACAACATTATAAAATTGATCAGGCTGACAAACCATTTCCTGAATGAATCAAAAGTCCTATTAAAACTGTAGATGAAGAAATGAGTCACTGTAAATTAGAACTAAACTGTATTTGTTGTAATTTACTTTCTAATTTACTGTCTGATGTAGTTTGGTGTTTTTCACGATTACAACCGGATGGATGGATGGATGGATGGATGGATGGATGGATGGATGGATGGATGGATGGATGGATGGATGGATGGATGGATGGATGGATGGATGGACGGACGGATTGAGCCATTTTCCTTCCACTTCACAATTAAAATCTCATTCAAAATAAAACTGAAGTTTGCACCTGGTGGGAGCAGACGTCCCCACCAGATGGGAGCTTCTGCTCCTAAAAATGTCTAAGGAGTGTGAATTCTTTGCAAGGCTTTATATTTTTGCATATGTACATTTATTCTTATATAACAGACTCAGCTGCTTCCATAACACAATGTGGTTTCAAAGCTCTTATCTTCTGTGGACTGAACTTCAGTCATGGATGAACGTCACCGCTCAGATCTATGACTCCTCACGTTTGATCTGACAAAAACAACTGAAAAACCAACCAGGAAACATGAACGAACTGATTGATATATCTTCAGACTAAGACAGCTAACAAAACCCAGTCTGAAATTGTGAATAGTGTAAAGTCTGCAGAAGTGATTGGGGATTGGGTTTGTGATTGTTTGCATGTTTGGCTGGAAGCCCGGACAAGCCCCCAAAAACCCATCAGATAGCGCTCAGATATCAGCGAAGTTCTTGCTGTGTAAATAATTACCTAATATTATTGAACGTTTATGTGGGAAATCTGCTGACATATATTTGTACTCATTGCACCAGATGTGGGCATCCAAATAAATCAATAAAACAAAGATACTAAATTATGTCTAAGAACTTTGAGATGTAAAAATGTTTTCACTCACAACAGAATTTGTTTTTCTTGTTTTTACTGAAAGGCATCTGCCCCGTGAGGTGAATTGAACACTGATTATGTCACAGGGAGTGGACTTTGAATCTGGGCATACGGAGGTGCACAGTGACGCCTCTCTGTGGATGCCATAAAAACCAGGCAGTAAGTATATAATTACAGAGCTAAAGACGCCTCTTCCCTTTCTGTGCTAGAGGGGCCCTTCGAGGATTACCATCTGGTCCTTCAAACCCTGCCTGGTAACATCTCAGGACCAAAACAAGAACCTTTAATTAGTCCTAAACAATGTAAGTGTCTTTTGCAGCTCTAACTGAGACTTCAGTGTTCGCTGATTTAATGTGAAATCAAAGATGTTCATGTTGATTGTTTGCAGAGGCAGGGAACATGGTGGGACTCAAGCCCTCAGATGTGCCTCCTCCTCTTGGGGTGAAGATGGCGAGTGCCGGAGCAGCAGCCTGCATAGCGGACATGGTCACGTTTCCTCTGGACACAGCCAAAGTCAGACTACAGGTACCAGCAAGTTATGATAATGATCATCAGTTTATGGCTGAAACGATTAAATGATTAATCAAATTAATCGGGATTAACTGATTGTTGAAATAATAATCGATTCATTGTTAAATGAAGAATACAGGCTCTAAAAACGACTATTTGTTTAAAAAATGAAGAGATTTGCTTAATAAAACTAGCATTTCAAAAATATATGAAGACATTTCTAAAAGATAATTTCAATGCGTAAATAATTAATAGTTACTTCTTCACCCAAATTTAGGTATGCACCAATTTGAAAAGTAGGACCAATATCGATAACCAATATTAGTAATGTAAGTACAGCCAATTAACAAAATTCACTAATATTACATTGACCAACCATGTCCACTTTTCTCTAGAAACACAAACAGCAACAAGATGGAAATTAGGGCTGAAACAATTATTTGAATCAATTGTGATTAATCAGTTGTGGAAATAATCTTAGAAGACACTATGAATATGAATATCACAATATTGGTGGATTGACACCGATATTATGTCAATCCGTCTGTCCGTCTGACAATCCATCCATCCATCCAGAAACAGAAACGTAAAAAAAACTTATTTGTCTGTAAAAATATTATTTTACCAAATGTGTACACATTATGATGTTTGCATCAGAATGGATTTACCTTCTGGAAAAATCTAAATGGCACCTCTTCCTTAGATTCAAGGGGAGAAGCAAGCGGTGGGTGGCATCCGCTACAGAGGGGTGTTTGGTACCATCAGCACCATGGTCCGGACAGAGGGGCCCAGGTCCTTGTATAACGGGCTGGTGGCTGGACTGCAGAGGCAGCTGTGTTTTGCTTCCATCAGAATCGGTCTCTATGACAACGTGAAAAACTTTTACACTGGAGGCAAAGAAAGTAGGTTTTCACTTGCACACTGCAAAAACACAAAATCTAACCAAGTATTTTTTTTAAATCTAGTTTCTAATGGAAACTAGATTTAGGATAAAACAACTTTTTGGCAAGGTTCATGAACTTGTTTTAGGTCAATAAATCCTTAATATTGATGAAAAAGTACTAGGTCTGCTGGAAGATTATTTCACTAAAAACAAGTTATAAGAGAAATTATTTCCCATATTCATCAATAATAAGAAATTATTTACTTAATACAAGCTCCTATGTTGCTAAAAAGTTACTTGTAAGTGAGTTTTGTCTTAACTCAAATACACTATGTTTATATAAGAAACTACAACAAAACTACTTGGTTCAATGTTTTAGGACAGGTTAGCACGTAGCATGGTTCTTCATGCTTGGTAGATGAGCAAAATCATACAGTTCGTCTACTGAACCATTTATAAGAAATTCTATATGTAAAATTCTAATAAAAACAAGTTAAGATCATCCTGCTCTGCCACGTCTCTCCAGATCCAGGCGTGCCGATGCGGATACTGGCCGGCTGCACAACAGGAGCCATGGCCGTGTCGTTTGCACAACCCACCGACGTGGTCAAGGTTCGATTCCAGGCCCAGATGAACCTGAACGGTGTGGCACGGCGCTACAACGGCACAATGCAAGCATACAGACAAATCTTCCTCAATGAAGGCTTGCGAGGCCTGTGGAAAGGTGAGAGGACAGGTTCCTACATCAGGGGACAAAATCCACAATGTTGTTGAGTAATGCTGTAAGTGTGTGTGTCTGTGTGTGTGTTTTTCAGGAACATTACCCAACATCACAAGAAATGCACTGGTGAACTGCACAGAACTCGTTACCTATGACCTGATCAAAGAGGCCATTCTCAGACACAAACTGTTGTCAGGTAAGAGTTCTCCAGTCTGGGACTATATGGCAAGCCGACTTATTATATAATAATGAAACAGGATTATGTAAAATTGACTTTTTTGAGCTTTACATCAGGTTATAAAGTTATTCCAACATCAAAAACATTCCTGGAAGGTTGACTTGATTCTTTCATGCATGTTTGAGAAACCCTTTAATCTCCACGGCAACCATTCAGCTGTGCAAAACGCCTGGGTGGACCTAGCTCCGCCTTCAAGACGCAGCTCTTCTTCTGTGTAAAAAACCAAATTCTTTATAAAAGTTACATTCTGCAGCTTTACTTAAAAATATATAATCATGAGATAGAAGTTGCCCTGCGACAGACTGGCGACCTGTCCAGGGTGACCCCGCCTCTTGCCCAGAACGCTAGTTGGAGGTACCAGCACCTCCCGACCCCACTAAGGGACAAGTGTGTACAGAAAATGGATGGATGGATGGAGATAGAAGTGTATTTTCAACAACCTGCCTTAAAATGCTCTCCTTTAAACAGGTAAACAGGTAAGCTCAAACAGGAGCTTACCTGTTCCTCTGTTTGAAAGGAGCTTACCAAGTGGACCAGACTCCCACACCCACTCACCTCTCTGATAACCGTCCCGGTACAGAACATGTTGTAATGTCCCGTCACAGAAAGCTGTAAATATTGTAGTTAATATGAGATTTATCATAGCCATCCTCTTCGCTCCATTCAGATTACACAGACTGCTGACACAGACCCAGAACTATCACCTCACAGTTGACGGGATCCCCCATTATCTCCCCACAGATAATCTTCCGTGCCACTTTGTGTCTGCGTTCGGAGCGGGCTTTGTCACCACGGTGATTGCCTCCCCCGTGGATGTGGTGAAAACAAGATACATGAACTCACCGCCTGGCCAGTACCGCAGCGCCATCAACTGTGCCTGGACCATGATGACTAAAGAGGGACCAACTGCATTTTACAAAGGGTAAGCCCCCATTTACTCTGAGGCTGCAAAATGAAACCAAGGGTCTTCAGAATCAGCCACCTGATGACTGGATTAGAGGTGATCAGTGCGATGAAAACACAGCTAATCCGGTAAAGCCATATCCACACAATAAAACATGGTGGTGGCTGTATCATGCTGTGGGAACACTGTTCAATACTAGAGAAAGGGAAGCTGAAAGTTGATGGAAAGATGGATGGCAGTGGCGTCCCAAGAAAATGTTCACAGGTTGTGAGATGGGACATGGAAAGAAAGTAGCAAAGAAACAAATAAGGAGAGTGATCACTGAACATAAACAAAAACACACAACCAGCGCTACAGTGGGATGGTTTACATCAAGACACATTCATATTAGAATGGCCTAGTCAAAGTCCAGAATAAAATGCAGCATCTGAAAATTGATCTTATACTCTATCCACATTAGTTTTGACCCCGGTGGGGCTGAACAAAACAGATTTTTATTGTAAAAGATTGAAAATCACAAACAGTTTCCTTCCTTTTCTCAATGATGCATGATGTGGTTTGGTTTGCTACACAAAATCCCAAGAAAACAGTTCAGGAGGTCTGAATACTTTACTTACATTAGTATTGATAATTTCCTTGTTTCCCAGGTTTATGCCTTCGTTTCTGAGACTGGGATCCTGGAACGTCGTCATGTTCGTGTCATTTGAGCAAATCAAGAGAGCCATGATGATGTCCAGAAGAATCGAAGCACCAAACTGAGATTCCACTCAAACGGCTGAACGTAAACCTGAAAACAACCTGGATGTTGTACCTCTAATACAGGGAATCCAGCTTCTGTTGAAGCTTCATTTTCCCTAGAAGCAAAGTGTTGTATTTAATTTTTTTATACTCTGGAACCAATGCAGTCATTGTGGGAACGAAAGCCATTGACACAAGTTTGCACCGGCACTTATTTACATCTTAATAAAAGGATTTGTTATTAAAATGTGTAAAATATGTTTCTGTTCATCTTAAATACATTCTTATGTGTCCAACAGTTTTTATGCTGCATTTATTTCACTACAACACACCAACAATTTTTAATTCAAATGTGAAATTTATTGACTTCAAGCAGAAAGTTTCTTGAAATTACAAACTGAAGCATAAAATGTAATAAGCAATAAAGGCTCAGTCTTGGGAAATAAAAAGAAGCGTGACACAAGTGGGGAGATGTTAAACCACGCACAACGATGGAGCGCCATGTTTTATGTTTAAGTCATGAGCTCTGGACATAAGCATGAATAACCTGAGGGTAAAACTGTCACAACACAAAGACCTTAAACACCAGGAAACATGGTAATTACATTTTTTATGAGACAATTTGATCACCAAGGTGCTTAAAGTCTCATGAGTCATGATCTCCACCTGAGTCTTCTGCAGCAGCTCTCGTCTCTCTGAACAGTCTCTGGAATGGTCACGTTTCTTAGGTACAGGGGTTCAGGTTTGTGCTGCATGTGGAAAACAGTCGTCTTTCTGGATGAAGGCTGACTGGGCACCAGTAAAGTATTACTAAATAAACTGAGAAAGTTAGATTTGTAGTTTGCTTGTTGTTGGTTGTGGGTCGTCTTTGATAATCCCGCCTCCTTCAGTCAGATCCAACAGGGACGTAAACAAGGAGATTAGCGTAAAATGCGTCGAAGCACATTAATTACAAGCGACAGTCAGTGTGAGAGACACGTCGGGGTCCTTCAGAAGAGTCTTCACTATGTTGTGAAATTTTTCTCTGTATTCATTGAAGTGCATGATGCTCTCTGGCTCCTCGGCAACCCAGAATTTATCAAACTCATACGCAAGATAACCTGGAAACAAAAAACAGGCTGAAGAAAAACTTTCACACAGAGACACAGTGGCTTGGAAAAGTGTTTCACACTTTGTAACACAACCACAAACCTCAGTATAGACCCAGTGCAGCGTGACGTCACAGAGCCCTGATGGGGGGCAAAAAGCTGCTCATCGACAATGGCTAGCATTGGCTTTAGCCGTTAAGTTGTAACATAACGAGTTAAATCTTAAATGAACGGAAAAGGGGCGCGGTGCTTTGCTACCAATTGTCATGTAGATAACAAGGTGAGGAAAAAGTTTTGATTTTAAAAAAAGGGAGGGAGAGGGAAGTGGATCAATTATGCTAGCTTGACTTTGACAACCTTAACATTTAGATTCGCTACATGTTAAGAATTTAGTGTTTTCGATGAATAAAAAAGAAAAGAAAATTTAAAAAAAGCGACCAACACAACAACTCTGACAGATCATCAGTAGAGTGGGTGTTTAAATTAGCCAACTATTTTAGCTACTAGCAGCGGGAGCTAATCTGAAACAGCGATCACTTACTGATAAAATAAACCCTTTTTAAAATAAACATCAAGCATGAAAACATAAAACTGTAGCGGACTGAATGTTCTGTTCTTTGTGTGCAAAATGTTTGGTGTTTAATCCTGAAACATAAAGTTGCAATGTTGTCAGTTGCTATGGCAACAGGTTTGTGTGTCGCATAGCCAACACAGAGAGCAAGAATAAAAGAGGTTGTTTTTCTGTTATTTTTCCCTCTGCTGTGGAATACTGCACCAAAATAATAATGCCTACATTTCCAGGTATCATTTTGTCAAATCGTTCTACTGCGATTCGCAGTAGATAAGTAAATGGTAAGTAAAAGAATCGTCTTTTTGCCCTCTATGTAAGCATGCGCAAAATTACCAGATGTAGACAATAAAGTGCAACGTGTCCATAAATTATTTAGAGTTTATGTGATGTCTCTATGTAAGAGAAAACTACTAAACGCTGAGCTTTTCTGCAAAGTAATTGGACTGAATTTCATTGTCTTTCTAGTCAAATCAAACACTTTCCACTAGAGCCGCATTATCCCATTCAAACACAGTCAGTACGCAGCTTGAGGTTGAGGAGGAAGCTGGAATCAAACCCACAACCCTCAGTTTGCAAGACGATTTCTCCACCCACTAAGCCATAATCGCCATCCGGAAACATTAATGCATGCTCCAATTTTTAGGTCATGTATCATTTTTCTTCCTCTCAAATTTATGCTCTGCTTTGTGTTGGTCAATCACATAAAATCCAAATAAAACACGGAGGTTTGTGGCTGCATTGTCACCAAACATGGAAGTTAAGTATGCATGAATGGATTCATGAAGCACGATGAGGACTCACAGTAAAACTGGTGGAAGTCCTCGAGCTCCGGAGGACCTGGGACTGAATTGTAGAAATGTGGTTTCAGAGCGCCGCTCTTCAGCAGGCTGTAGGCCATTTCTGTCAGGTTGATCCCAACTATAGCATAGGAATACCTGAGACACATTTCACATCTATTATATAAGCAAGTTTCCACAAACAAACAGGAATGACGCTGACCTAACTGCCTCTTACCCCAGTTTGGGATGGTTTGCATGAGACAGCACCTGGCGAGATTCTGCTGTGTAGTTTTCACTGAAAAAGCTGCAAAACAAAAAACATCAGGATTTATTTAAGCTTCACTTAGAGGTTAATTTTCTGAATAAACAACTTCATCCAGTAAAACGTGGAGTCGCTGTAATAATTGAAGCTGCTTTGTTGCTGAAACCTTCTCTGCAAATTAACTTGACTATATAAAAGAGGCGTGCCACACTTTTCAGATTTTTATTAGTAAAATATTTCTTAAAACCAAGCATCATGTTCCTTTCATTTCATATTTATACCTGTTTATGTTGTGTTGCTCTACAGTAGAGGTCTGCAACCCAAAGAGGCATCTAATTAAAACTAAATACAACTAAATAAAATGAAATCCACCTAATTAAAACTTTTTAAGAACCAGAAATGTCTCATGACTTTTTGAAAGAAAGACAACTTATAATTGTTTTAATAATATCTTAGAAATGTGTCAGTATTTTTAACAAAACACAATTTACATCTATAATCCCCAATGTAGCAACCACCAAAAAATGGATTTCAAGAAAATTCTGATACTTTTGTGCATTTTCTTTGCAGTTATTCTATGAGGAAACTGGGAAAACTGCTAAAAGTATGCATTTGTTATTATATCTATAACAAACATTATATCTATGTTCAAAAACATTTGTTTGATCTTTATAATTTTTAAGTTAAAAAGAGCTATTAGAAGGTCACAGGTTGCATACGCCTGCTTTATAGGAAAAAACTATTAAACTACAGCAAAGGCTTTGGGTATAATGGGCCAAAATGGCCCATTATACCCCAAAAGGGTATAAATACTTTTGGGAGGCACTGTACAGAGTTACATGTTATATTCTTCTAAATCCTGTATTACTGATGTTAGAGAACTGCATTTGTACCTAATTTGTGTTAAAAGGTGTACGTTTCTATGAAGTAATGTGATAACTACTCACAGCAGGTTGGTGAGACCCAGCAGGCCCATTCCTCTGAAATCCGTCTTTGGATCGTCTCCTTGGAAGCCGATGTCTCCCCACTGCTTCGTTATCCTGGACTCCAGTTTCACTGTTGGCATCAACAAGTCCCAAAGCTAAAAACACAAAGTTCTACAGTCAAACATCTAAATGGCGTCTTCAATGGACCACAGGAACAAAGATGTCTGCATCACCTGACATGACATGCATCCCTGCACAAAGCTATAAAGTCCACACCTTTAGCAGCATCGCCTCGTGTTTTGGGTTATCCGAGTTGAAGACTTCCTTCCTCAAGTCTTCCACACAAAAATACAATCTGTTGTATCCTGTTATCTGCAGCAGGCAGATGTGCAGGTTTGCCTTAAATCTGCAAGACGAACAGAGAAAGGAGCAACTCATAACTACAACGAAACAACCAAGTCAAAGATCAGCACCAGAATAAAGATGAAAAAGTAAACTTACCGGTGATCTGCATGGGGTTTGATTTCCTTCTCTTTCATAATCTGATCCACATATTTCTCTAAATTATCCTTGCTTGTTTCCAAAGCTCTTCTCAAAACCTGATAAGGGAAAAACAATAGAAAAAAAACAACACAGAATTCCATCAGACATAAAATAAAGTAAAATAAACAACAATCAGCCTGAGATTTTTTTAAGTTCACTGGAGAGAAAATAAGTACCAGTATTCTCAGACTGTTGGTTTGAAAAATGCCTGGCAAACTTAGCTGTACATTACATTTACATCTGCTCTTTCTACACTTGACAAGCATTGCCAAAGATAAGGACAGATTCAAATCAGAAGATCTGCTGATTTTAAAGTTAAATCCACCACTCTGAAGATAAAGAGGTCAGACAGTCGATACAGTCACCTTTTATCCTCTTTTATGATGCAGCTGCATATTTAAAAAAACATTTCATTTACAATAACTGAGTGAACTGGAGTTGATTTACTTCTGATTTTGAAGACATTGAAATAAATTTCTGACATATTTTGTCATTGTTGTAGCATTTAGCAAATAGAAATATATGACATAATTCTAACTGATCTAAAGCAAGTGAAGTTTGGTCTGACTTAACTTCAGACTGTGAGAAAAAAATGTGAATGTGTTTTTTTAATCAACTTCTGGTTTTTAACTGTATCAAACTTGTTTTTCACCAGTTCGATAAAATCAATTTTATTTTTAAATATCATGAATAAATGATGACAACAAAAAAGAAGTGGTTCATCTGAACCTGAAATTTACAACATTTTAGCTTGGATATCTTACTTTATTTTTAGATGACTGCAGAGAGTATTCTGGAAGACAAAGAAACAGGGAGCAGATTAGTGAAAGGTGGAAACTGCCTGGCAACAAGAGGAGTACTGAAGGAGGAGTGTTTTACCTGCTTTTGTTGTCATCATGGCTCCTGGTGGGGATCCAGAGCAAATCCTCTGCAGCTCACAAGTCCCTGTAGCCTTCCTGAGGAGCCACTTCAACCAAGATCTCAGCAATGATGTGTAAACATACTGCCAGATACGCCCAAACATTTCTGCAATATATGCAAAGAAACATGCAGGAGTCACTTGAACAAAGTTTTGCATTTTTCTAAGTCCATTTTAGAAGCATTTTCATTTTCATCTTTAGAGAGAACGAAGAGTGAACGGTTGTTCATTTTGCATTTTTAGGTCAATTTCAGATATTTTTGGTTAGGAAAGAAAGCTGTCTGCCAATTATGCTTGTTTTTTGCTTGGATGCAAATTTTAAGCAAATTTCTTCAAATCTAATTACATTTTCCAGAAATTGGGATTCTGCGATTCAGATAAATATTGTCAAACAACAGGAGGTCATTCAGAGTAATTTTTATTTTATCAGAGCGCAACAAAACATTTTGCATAGAGCGGACAGGCCCAAATAAAGTTAGTCATAATTGAAAACAAAGTGTAGTTATGTATCTCCATAATTTAACAAAGAACCCAGCAACCAAAGAAAATAAATTAATACACTATTATGAAGTACAAACAACATGTTTAACAAAATGGAAGTAAACAGCCAATGTCAATGTAGGAAGACATGGGCCAGTAAGAGATTATTTGAACTTTTGAGTAAAAAATATCAAAGTTTCACAAAGTTTATTTAAAAATTTTGAACAAAAGGGAATATGAAATTAACATTCTTTCTGCTCTAAAAATTATTTAATAAACTGACCATAAATAAAACACCTAATACTTTAGTAATAAACATTCTGACTGCACACAATGTTATCTCCTTGTGCTTCCCAGCTTTTTATAAAATTTTACAATAATCTATATAACAGACAAATCATAATATTCTAAACATATTATGACTTGTCTACTGTAAATATTCTACTGTATGTAGCAGATTTTTCTGATTATTGATTTAATCTGATTAAATCAAAAACTACAGCTGAAAGTTTTTCCTATTTTAATATTTTTAGATAAAAATACAAACTTCTAGAATTGATAGAGTATATATCCTTTCTTTTGCACACCGACAACTGCGTCGATGTTCGTAGGACACAAGTTAAACTCATCTGTTTGCTTCCCAGCAACAATGCCCCCCTCAGACATTAAAATCGTCCCCAGTCAGCGTCTGAGAAGGTCGGGTGATGCTAGTCAGCGTAAGGTACAAATGTTCAGCCTAAAATCTCAGAATGACATCATCCATGAGACGGAAACAGCCAAAACAATAGCACAATTGTGTTAGCAACGATGCTAACTTCAAATTACCACGGTTATTCCGCTAATTTACAAATGTTCCGCGAGTTTACTCGCCATTTAGTCACCAAAGCATGTTTGTATTACCAAGTTGTTAGTTTATAATCCATAGTTTCACTCACAGACTAACCTAGCTAGCATTAAAATTCACAAGTGACAGCTCAGAACAACAGGTTGTCATTGATTTGTCTGTTAGCTTCCTGCCTCACCAGGACTAGATACAAACACACCGGGTGGCAGCACAGACGATTACGAATCAGTTATGTTGTTGCTGTTGCTTACCTTATTATTTTTGTTGGAAAATGTTACAGAACTCAAGTATTTCCTTCTACTTTGAAGATAAACCCGTGTGTCCGAGGAAAAAGGTTAGCAACGTATCTCTTGACAACGGCGCTATGATACTGGTGCGTTCATATTCAGATCCGACACACAGCTACTCTACTGCATGTACTAACAAAACAAAACTTTTGTGACATATAAGGACAAATATTTGTTTCACTGAATCTCTTTACATTTTTCTAAACGAATAACTATCAATAACGATGTAAAATATTTAAAAATCAAGTTGGAATTACATTACGGAACTGAATGAACAATGTCTTTGAACTCACCAATTCAAATCTGGCACAAGCGCTGTTTCGACGCCATCTGGTGGACAAAATACACACGACAAGGGGCATCGAATTCCAGTTTTCAGGGCTTTTCCCAGAAAAGCAACTCAAGTAGAAAACCTTTCATATATTCAGTCTGCGAAAAATCGGCAATGTATAAGAACATGCTGACTGCTGCTTCCTGTCAGTTTTTCATATTGTGAAACCCTGTATCCCTTTTAAAAGAAGCAAAAGAGACCACATAAAAATAATTTGCTGTAGAAGTTCAGCCTGTGGCTTAGTCAAGGATGGTTAAGCACTGAAACACAGGGAAAGAGTATCATCTATGAATTGAGAACATTAGTTGTTAGCTGCAGTATTTGCAGTATAAAATAATTACAGGCCAGATGTAGCATCTTTCAGGAGTAAAAACCAGAGATAAAGTTCAAAGCTGAAGTAACAGCAAATAATGCAAAACATTCTCCATTTTACTTAAATTTTGCTTAAAACCATTCATTCCAGTTAAGCTGCACAATTTACAAACAAATGGTGCAAAGTTCACTGTGGGAATACACCGTGTTCCAAATTGTTATGCAAATTGGATTCAAGTGTCATAGACTGACCATCATTTGCATTGAAAATTTAGAAAAATCTGAGAAAATATCACATGAATAATGATTTGGAACACGGTGTAGCTTTATAAATTTATGTGAAGTTGTCTTTAATGAGCATTTATTTGCAGATGAGTAATTCTGAGGCTGTTAGACCAATGATTACACTGTTAAAAACAACAGCAAGATCCGGCACAAAACCACAGACAGTTTTCCCCTCATGGTTGAGCAGTAATCTGGTTTATCAACAATGCTGCCGATCTTCAGATTGTCACCGTTGGTGCACTTGACTTTAATTAAGTCACAGTCTCTCACCTAATCAGTCCCTCTGGGTTTTCTGGGCTGGAGGTCTATCCCATACAATTACTGCATTAGAAGAGGAGCTCCTGTCTGGGCCAGGCTATATTTGAAAAGTGAATCCCCAAAGTAAGCACTTAGTTTCTAGCAATAGTCTGAAGATTAGAGGAGGATGAATTATGATATAGACTATAATGCTGAAATTAAGACCAGGCTATTTTAAAACATCATTGCTGAAAAAATTACAGAAATCTGATCTTTTATTTACTTAATGGCACACTCATTAGCAGGACTGTGCAAAAGCCTCTAATCATTTCTTAATGTTTTGCTTCTAAGGAGACAGTGGTAAGCTTGAGATGGATGCAGTAAAGAAAATAAAAATAGACATCTGTGTAGATCAATGTAAGAGAACTGCAGCAAAAACAATTAGACCAGAGGTGTCCAAACTTTCTGTCCTGAGGGACAAAATCATGAAGTTGAAAGCAAATTTTTATTTATTTATTTATTTAATGCAAAAATTCATGTGGTATTTATTTTCTGATGTGCTCAGATAACTAAACATGAGAAATGTTAAACAAAATTTTTAGACTTTTTAGAGTTAAAGTAATAAAAATGTTATGGGGCTAGGAAAGCATTTTCTAACATATTAAAGCTGATTATTTTTGTCATATGTCAAAACCTGAACTTACTAAATATTTGTTTGTTCAAAAATCAGAATTTATTTTAAACCTAAATATCACTTTTGGACACACCAGCATGCAGAAATAAAACTCCAGACCCTTTGGTTTTGGTTTACCACTGCTGAATTATTATTTGCCCGCATCTCCAAAACTTTCTGGGAGCGCCTCTGTCCCTTTATAAAGTCATTTATTTCAACGCCCACACTGGCCACAGAAAATGAAAAACCAGCAAATAATCTAATTTTAAAACATTTCAACTGAGTCAAAAGCACCGCTTCAGATTGAACGTTCATTCACGAAGCCATCTGTGCAGGACAGAAACGGGCGCTGATGAAATAACCTTTCTCTGCTCCTGGAAAATGATCGCCTTCCTCAGGAGGCTGCAGCAGCGGCAGGACCTTAAAGTAATAAATTTGCAGCGCAATAAGTGACCCTCCTCCTGTGATCGCCTGCGGCGGCCACAGATAGGATGCTGCATCCCTTCTCCCATTCATCCCTTCATCATGCTGCCTGGCACGGCTCAGTGTGGCTGGGATGCTGCTGCAAAGCGGGCAGCTTCATGAACGCTCCTCAGTTTGTAACAAAGAGCTGGGAAGCGGCGTCCGTCGGTCAGCCAGCGGTGACTCATTGCGCACGGTCAGTTGGTCGACTCCGGGCTCGGATTTGGCGCTGCTCGGCCGCGGAAGATCAATACCTCTGAGACTGGAGGAAGGCGTGGCTTGGTGTCACCGACACTGGGGTGAATTTTCCATATTCATTCCCGGGGTTTTTCTTCATCTCACGAACAGCGGCGCGCAAACGGCACCCGATCGCACTGGACATCAAGGTAAAGCGACCTCGTTTTTCTTTATCATCACAATGTTAACGATTCGCAGATGTCTGCAAGGTCAGATCAGAGCTGCAAATCTCACAGAGACAAGGAGCTCCGGTGCATGACACAGATCTTAATTGGCCCGAATAGGTCTAGTGCATCACTTGAATGCAGACTGCTTTGCATCAATTCTCGCTGTTCATGCACTCCCGTTTTTGTTAAGTGTCATTTGCAAACTGCTCCATAGAAGATTAAAAATCCGTAACCAGCTAGAATTACAGCCAGGATACGGTCTCTATAAACATTTGCGCTTTGAGGACTGACAGACGGATTCATTGTGGCAGAGCAAACACACACAGATGGGCCAAACCTGTGCATGACCCAAACCACCAACCAACTGTTTCTGTTTTAATTATGCTGATAACAGAGTGCTCATAGAGACAGGCTGTATTACATGCAATCATTACAAGACGCATATAAAACGATGAATATGATCAAAAGCTGAGGTTCACATTTACTGTACTATCTACGAATGCATACATCCTCACTCAATGCAAAGACAACATGTAGGATTTTCTCTGCTTCTGATGACATTTTGTTTGCAGAATGGTGCCTTCACATGTTGAGCAGAACGATGAAAGTCCTTCATCACCACTTGGAGAAATATGAGGCACCACAGGTCAAGGCAGTCAATTGACATGAACCCCTTTACTGAACAAAAGAGGATGCAAACAGCTTGCTGCTGACTAGATGTCCTTGCAAAGCGCTGTGAAAGCAAATGGGTCAGAGTAAACAAATGCCCTCTAAAAAATAAGTTTATTGTCATTTTGTTGTAATATCAGCAGCATGCAACAGGAAGTCGAGTTCATCTGGGATCTTAAACAGATTCATGTGGGGAAAAATAAATATTAAAACCAGCTTAGAAACCGAACCTGGAACAGAGACGAACTCAGAGGATCTAACTGGCCTCCCCTAACCCTACCCTAACTGGATAAAAATGGCACTTTCTGCAGATTTTTTATTTGACCACTTAAACTTATGTTATTAATATTAGAAATACATGAAAAGGTAAAAATAAGCAAATAATTCAAATTTTTTTTTAAATAAGAAAATGAATGTTTAATTGCCTAAAATGCAATAAAATGTGCTTAGTGAACTCTTCATCATTTGCAGCAAAGGATGCAACTGCAGCTAAAAAAGTATTTCAACATGTGAAAACCTTAGCCCTTTCTGCTCAACTTATCAATACTGTGTTGGACTTTTTTTTTATCTTGAATACAAAATGTATATGTTTTCTATATGTTTTTTACTTAATTACTGCTCTGACTACATTGTTCTTTCTGCAAATATAATTTTTTCAAGTCTATATACTTCAATTAATGATTAACCGATTTGTAAATTAGTTTACAATTATTTTAATAATTTATTAATCACGATTAATCCATTAATTGTTCTAGCCCTACTGCAGACATGTCAGCAACACATCCAGAGTGAGAATGTCTCATTTAACCACATCCCAAAGGTGCTCGCTGACTTGGACTGAGACCAAATGACTGTGTAGGTCACTACAGTACAGTGAACTCATCGTCATGTTCGAGGAAATTGATAAAACGTTAATTATTCAGCCTTCACCATGGCATGGTGGTTTATTCTGCTGGAAGTCATGAGAAGATTAGTACACTGTGGTCCTAAAGAGACGTAGGCGTTTGAGCAATTCTTAGTTTGTACAAAGGCACAAAAAATGTATCAGGAAAATGTACATTTGTTTTTTACAAACATACAAACTGAAGGCCAGAAGAAACCAAAGAAATTGAAAACCAAAGAGGTTTAGGCTGAATCTAAAATGTATATAGCATTTCGTGTTAACTAGATAAAACACACAAAGCATATATGCTAAATGCTATTTCAAATAAACTCCACATTTACATTAATATTGTATGATTCTGTCATTTGTATACATATTTTTTTGCAAAATTTTTAACTGTAGCATAGTTTTACATAATCAGAATAACAGATCCAGTGTTTAATTCAAATACTTTATCTCTGAGGGAAATTTAATATTCTCATTTTGTCCAAATATTTTCAAAGAGTTGTTGTTGGACAATGATCCTGTGAGAAGTAAAGATCTCCAGTAGCAGTCAGTCTTGCAGTAAATCTGAAGAAGCCTCTGCCTGAAGGCTGTTGCTGTATGATAATCTGGTGAGCGACATCAGAGTAACATTTCTTTTATGGTAGAATCAGCTCTGCTAATCCACCTCATTTGTGCTCCTCTTTAAATCTTTAAACTCCATAAGCTAAACTTTAACAAAAAGAACAATTCAGAACTAACATTGCACAGCTATGGTGGTAAAGATATATGATATATATATTTTTTGAATATTGAGTTAGTGGTTTTTTCTCATTTTAAGCACTTTCTAGGTACCAGGCAGTAACAGAAAACTTTGATGGCTACAGTTTGCATAGCTTTCTTTGGTAATACAATCATAAAGTTTGTATTTGTTTTATAAGAATTTTCTCAAAGTAACTTCTACATTTGCAGGGACTCCTTGGTTTACCAAACAATATAAATTTAAACTTTATTTTTATTTATCCTTGGTTGCCGGATGTTTAAGATTTTTTCCTCTACAGACAAAAATTATATTATCAGCACATTAAAATTTTGTCTACAACTTAGAAACTAAACATAAATGATTGTATACATAGGCAGAGCCTGACTTTCACTGTCTGAGGGAAATTTGCTAGCTACTCTTACCCAGCACAAGGCTAATAGCCAGTATGTCTGGAATGATGATGTTGAAGGCAGAGCTGCTGTCAAAGAGGAGCATCCTCACTCTGTCTGCATATTGGTGTGGATCCCTGTATGTTTATGTAATTCACACAAAAATGCACCCAAAGGGAGAGCCTAAAGCTACTTTGATTGTTCGCACCACCATCTGCAGTATGTCAACAAACTCTCTGCCACAGCTCTGTAGTATGCTATGAGGATGCTGCTAGGAGAGAGCAGTGTTTGCTGGGCCTGTTTCCTGATCCTAGTGGTGTTCTTCCACAAGGTCAGGTCCACAGAGATCTACACCCATCCATTAGGAGTGCAAAGACATGTCGAGGCACATATCCCACAATGTTGGTTGGCAAGTTCATGTCTGTCTCATTCATTACTATGCAGCTGCTTTCAGAATGTAGCTGTTTGTTGACGTAGGTTGACATAGGAAGGTGTGTGCTTTCAAGGGCAGTATGTATTATTTTTTTTTAGCTTTGCATGATGTTGTTCCCTCATCAAAATTATACCTGGAGTGTTGCTTTGATTCTTCCATGCATGTTTGATAAATCCTCTCATCTCCATGGCAACTGTTCAGCTGTGCAAAACGCCTGGGTGGACCTAGCCCCACCTTTGAGAACACAATTCCTCCTCTGAGCTGCAGTTTCCAAGCTTCTGAACTTCCACCTCAGAGAGCATCGCTCTCTCAGACTAGCCAGCAGCAACTAGCAGACACCTAGTGGACCTGTACAACTTTTGAGCTCCATACGAGATGCTTCTCAGTGCAACACTTTTAAAAACATGGTTAAAAAAGGAAATAGTTCTTGAGTTGCCTGGAGTCTCCTCGTAAGCTGCTATCTGACAACACATGGTAACAAAAGCATCAATGAAGCTGGCAGCGCTTTGAGTATTCACCTGACAGACAGAAAGAGAAGTTGACAGAATAACAGACATAATTCAGTTCATTTGTAAACATTGAGAATTCAGGAAGTTAGCTTCTTTTTTCTTTGTCTGGAATTTCTTTGATCATTTCTTGTTCAAAAATCTAACTGGACAGATAATTGTTTATTTTCAAACCTGGATTGGACAATTCTACTCTGGTCAGAGATGGTTGGGATTAATTAAACATTTATTTCACTTGTGGAAACACAGTTAGCATTTTCTACATGTTTTTATTTTCTTTTGTTTTTTTTCTTTTCTTTTTTTTGCATTAGGAGCAATTAGAATCAAAGTATCCTAAAATAAGCAAACATTTTAATATAGTTTTTGATTTGTGAGTTATTTGCTGTATATATGAAATGTATAACAATATTGCTGAGATCTCACTTTGTGTTGTAAACGTTGTACCTTGCATTGATAACAAGGGTGGATCATCACCCCTGTTATCTCTCAGAGAGACTTCTTGAGCAATATCATACCTTATAAATACTACTTTGCATTACATAATTTGTAAATATAAAGGTTTATGATTTTTGTAATTGTTAATAATCAAAAAAGTCTAAAACCTTAGACTTTTTTGTCTAATACAAACTGAATTTGTATTTAGAAGCCTCTTTTCAACATTTATGTGTCTTAGCATCTCTTGATTAAGACTAAGTTGAGATTTGGGATTGAATTCTTGAAGTGAGAATAATTTCTTGTAGAGAAATACCAACATATTTATGACATTCACTTTGAAAGTGTTGTCAGGAGGTGTTATATTCTCCTGATTGTGTCTTTGAGGATCCAGAGAAAAGATAGGATACCAAGAGAAGAGCAGAGGCAAAGAAGTATGTGAATATGGAGGATGACCCTTAGACAGACAGTAAGACGGTGGAAAAGTGTTGTTAAATCGAAGGAGGGAACTAGTGGAATCCCAAAGGATATCGCATTTGCAGACGATGTTGCGATCTGCATTGAAAGTAAAGAGCCTGGAGAGAACAGTGTACTGTATGTAGTATGTATGTAAGTTAGTAGAAGCAAGACAGAAGGCATTAGAAGCAGGCAGCTGGAACAGTGAAGCAACAATGAGGAGAGGTACTTTAGTAAGTACCTGAGGTCAACCAATCAAAGCAACACGTTTTGCACAAGGGAGGTGAAGAAGAAAGTGCAGGCAAGATGGAGTGGAAGAAGACGAGTGTCAGGAGTGATTTGTGACTGGATAGCTGCAAGAGAGAAAGGAAGCTTTACAAGATGCTAGTAAGACCTGCTGTGATGCATGGTGTGGAGACAGGACCAAAAACACAAATAAAAAAGACAGAGCAGCAGAAGCTTAACTTTGAGTGACAGTTTGCAGCTGCTGCCTTTCTATAAATCTAAACTTATTTGATCTGAATAATCAGATTTATTTCTAGTGATGCGCCAATTATTTGTGTTCAAATAAGTAAATTTTTTATTAATTAGGTCTCATTGATAGTGAGAATAACAAGTACAAAATAAACCTGGAAAACTCACTTTAAAGCTACAGTATGCAACTTTTACGAAAACGGTTTTTACATATTTCTTAAAACTGTCAACATATTGTGACAGTATAATCTGTGAAAAGATCAGATTATACTGATTATACTTAGCTCCCATTAGCTGCTATTGTTGTCTATTGTTTAGGTATTTACTAAAGTACCTCTCTTCTTGAACAATACACATGATCAACAAAACTTATACATATTGCTATTTATTTAGACCTAAATGAGAAGGTCTAAGAAAACTGCAGCTTTATGGTTTGAAAAGTCTAATGCATTGTACTTTTCAAACAGTAAAAGTGTCTAATACAAAATTAGATAGTAAAAATCTAATTGTGCATCTTTTTTTGTTTCTTTGAGTTCAAAACAGCTGTGAAATGAGGACAGTATAGATTGCTCTCATGTTTTTACTCTAACAAGTTATTTTTGCAATTTGCAAAAACCGAGAAATCAATTTGACAAAGTGTGTCATGCAGATCTAATCCAAAAACAACTTGGTGATGCATTGATCAGCGTATGTTTTCTATTCTTCTGTCCTCTTCTCTTAGGGAGCTGCAAAAAGGTTCTGTCTGCCCACATCTTTGGAGTACAACAATATCTGAAGATCCAAACTGTGAATTCAAGATGGGAACCAATCCTAAAAGGACAGTGACAGTCCAGATGGTACCTCAGCTGGCTGTGGCAGACCCACTGGCCAACAAGGAGTCTAATGCCAACTGGGGTGACGAGTCGCACCTCAAACTCTCTCAGGTTTGTCCAAACGCCACCCTCACATCTTCCAACCAGCAGGACAACCCGCCTATGTCTTGTGCCACTGCCAACCCTAGCCCACAAACCCATAAATCCTCATCTAAGGGCGGTGAAGCAGTTAGCAGCGCGGTGGCAGACATGCCTGCAGGCGGCAATGGGAAGCAGACACAATCTGAACCTGGGACAGCTGGTGAGCAGCACTCTGCTAACCTGTCGCTAACAGGTCAAGCTGGTAATGAGACAAAAACTGACCACAGAGACTCGAATGCTAACATAAAAACGTCTCATGGAAAAGATACGTGCGCCGCTGGTTTACCAACTGCAACCGTAGCATCAAAGATCGATGCACACATTGCAAAAGAGACGAGTCCTTCAGTGGCAGCGCCTGTCCAGATGGCATCTTCAACCAAACCCCCAGCACAAGAGACCAGAGATAAAAATACAAATAAAAATCTCTGCAGCACCAGTCAGTCACAAAAAGCAGCACCTTCATCTCAACAGGATGTTAAGGCTCCACAAAACAAATCCACCACATCATTACAGAAAATCCAAGAATCAGATAACTCACAAAAACCTGAACACAGGATGGAAACTGTTGCTTCTACCAAGCCTCCACCAGCAGGTAAAGGAGCAGAAATCCCCACGACAGTTACAAATACATGTTCATCACATTCAGAGAGGAATTTCCCAGGAGTAAAGGCAACACAGGTCTCCTCCAATAAACATCACCCTGAATCCTCACAGAAGGATTCATCTGGTGTGCCCCAGGCTGCAAAAAGCAAGCCAACGTGTGGGCAGGTGTCTGAGGAAACCAGCCAAACTGACACATCTGTCTGCACAAGAGAGCAGCTCAGCACGCAGTACAAGGAGGCCTCCACCATGACCTCATTCGCTTCGCCCGCCAAGCAGTGTCATGATATGGAGGTCCAGGCCATAGCAGAGACTTCCAGTATAGCTGTGGGTACAAGTCCGAGTCTGCTGCCCTTTGCTGGCAATGGAGTCCCCAGGGAAGAGGCGCAGAGTCTAGCTGTTGTTTTTCCAGTTAATGAAGCCGTGGGTTCCTATCAGATTTACACAACTTCCCTCTCCACCTCAGAGAGACTCACCGTAGAGGCGGAGATGTGTCCCAATCAAGCTGCAGGTTTGTGCTCTACAGCCATGGCCCAGCAGCTTGACTCCAGGTTGGGAGCCAAGCCCAAGGAGCCTGGATCAGCTCTGAACAGCATTCAGCCAGTTTATCAAATCAACATTGAGCACAGCAACAAGAAGGACACAGTGGCAAGTGGAACTGAAATATCCTCCACCGCTAAAGCTCCCTCCCCAGAGACGGCCGGCGCTTCTGCTGACAGGAACAATGCTGCGTTTTCTCAGGGTCCGCCAACAACCACAACAACAGCGAACACAGCATCAAAGTCGGGAACAGATTCAGCCGAGCAGGGGATAAAGTCGGAGAACAACGACGAGGAGGACGATCAGTCAGGGATGCAGAAGGATAAGAGCGTCCACGACGTCGTCTGGGACGAACAGGGGATGACGTGGGAGGTCTACGGGGCGTCCGTGGACCCGGAGTCGCTTGGTTTCGCCATTCAGAGCCACCTGCAGTGCAAAATCAGGGAGCAGGAGAGGAAGCTGATTGCTCAGACTTCCTTCCGAAAATCCATCTCCGGCGCTGAGTCGCCGCAGCGCGGGAAAAAGGACAAAGGGAGGCAGCAGAACATTTTCAGGTCAATGCTGCAAAATGTCAGGCGGCCCAACTGCTGCGTGCGTCCTCCTCCATCCGCCGTCCTCGACTAGCCCGCACCCCCCATGGTGGCGGAGTGAGACTCCTTTCTTTTTCTGGAGGTCACGGTGTTTGTCCTCCATTTGTCAGAACTGCAATGCCAAGTGAAACATTATCGGGACGCTGGTCCTTATATGTGAGTATACTGGAATGTTGTAGCATAAAAAGAGTCCGAATATTTGTGACGTTTGTGAACAAAAACGTAGGATATAGAAGCATAAAATAAACACCTATTTTCTAGAAATAGAATGTAATAAAAAGAGAGAAAACACTTTTTTAAAGCTATAGTTAAAGGCATGTATCTTAGCTTCAAATGCTTTATGTCTTAAAGTTCACTCCAATCATAAAGTATCACCTGCTTGTGCATATATATTGAACTGATATCTCCTTTGTTGGATTTGGTCAATGTTTTCAAGGTGTGTGGGAGATTTTGTGACATGCATTCATGTATTTTTCACCTGTGGTGGCAAAAAAGGAAAGCACTGTATACACACATAAACATTATGTTTAATCTCTGTTGTTCCTTGGATTTCTATTAAAATAATCTAAAACTAAGATGATTTTAACACATTCTTTCTTTCTGATGTAAAACTTTGGTCTCCTATAGAACCAATGCTGTTGTGATTAATATTTCTATTCTTATGGGGAAAGGGTTTATTAAACTAGGAAAAACTTGGTTTAATAACAAAAACCTTTAAACTCAATCTGGTTTACTGTTCTTACTAAAGACATTTCTGGTTCTGATCTTTAAATGACCTAAGCATGCAAGAGTAGTAACATTTTTATTAGCTCAATAAATGGGCAGCAAACAGACTAATCCTACAATATCTAAGAAATAGATGTAATCAGCTTTTACTAAAACTTTACAGTTGATATTTTATTTATTCTTTTATCACTTTTTAGTTATTGTGAAGAAATGTTTCTTATAGTGAAACTAATAGTTCTTAAAAAAATCCAAACAAATTATACAATTGTGTGGAAAAAGTCGAATAAACCTTCTCAGTTCTCTAATTATACATATCAAAACTTGGTTTTAGCTGGTTATGGTGTCTAACTACTTAAAGCACTAAACTAAAAATTAGCTGGAAGTCTGTGGAAATGCTCTCAACTCTACTAGGACAAAAAGTAGTTCCATATGTTGGAAAGCTCAGTCATTATTCTATAAAACATAAAAAATAAAGCATTCAAATCTCTGCTTCTGCTTGTCATTTACATGACATATATGGAGGTATCATCTTCCAGCATCTACTCTGTCTGGCATTCAATAAGGTGTAAGAGGCAAACGTAGGTCTGGATGTTGGAGTAACTAGAACCTGAAATTAGGCCAATATTTCAGAAATCTCTGTTGCTGTTGACTCTGAGTTTGATCGAAGTAAAGTTCTCTGAGAATTAAGGAGCAGCAGGAATGATAAAAGCCGTCATAGAAGACATGAGAGAGACGTTTCAGATTTTTGTAGATGGAGCTGCAGAAATAAATGTCAACACTAATAAAAGAACAGTACTTGTTAAGAGCCATGTTTGCACGGACCTGTGTTATCTCCAAACAGCCTAATTTTCTTGTAACCATTTAAAAATGCCTTGAGCAATGTGCTTTTATGAAAGTTTCAGTGCTGTTGACTGAATTTTATCTGCTTCGGTCCAGTAAAGACTGGAGTGGCATCGTTTATCTCCCCCATCCCCAAACTTTCTAAATATCAAGCGGCTAACTTTGCTGCTAAAGGTGATCAGTGAGTCACAGGTTTCAACATTTATTTTGAAAATGCCTTCAAAATAAATGTTGAAGGCATTTATTTTAAACTGTCCATGTTTAAGACCAAACATGGACCGTTTAATGAAATTGCCTGATGGCTCTTATGGTAGCTTTTGCTATTTTTGTGACAAACTTTGTTTGGGTTCACATAGGTAGCGCCTTTCATTGTTAATGTACTATCCTGGTTGGTGTTTAACACTGATTCTGGGCGACTTCGGCTGCTGTCTTAACAAGCATGTCACTTCATGTTAACGTCTGGACGTGAAAGCAGAACCAAAAAAAGTCCTCAGTATCTGCAGTGGTGCTGTGAAATGTCACAATGTGTAAGTCTGAAGTGTCTAATCCCAGGTCTTGTTTGTCTTTGATTCTTCGGGATCAGAGGACACAGTCAAGCTCTAAAGTCGCGCTCATACCTGTCTCCTCAAGTTGTAAGCATTGAACTCTTTCTCTTTCCATAATGCTCAGTGAAGACTGCGAGAAGGACAGTGAACTGTTGAGTCCTTAAATATGAATCTCAGCCTCATATTTAAATTAATTCCTCCTCCTGTAGAGGTCATTTCTATTTCACACATCAGCTTCACCCTTTCCTGTCGTGGCAGGCACCAGCCTTAAGCCTGTGTCTTTCACTCTTGCTTTAATTAGCCGTCTGTCAGTTTTTCATAACTCCTTTTTATTTGGTATGAGGACAGCAGAGAGGAAGAACAGTTTCAGTGACAAGAGGACTGAAACTTTAGCTGTCTGCCTTTGAGTAGAAAAGAATTATGTTTGAGTACAGTCACACTAAATGGAGCCGACATTCATAAAGAATCATCCAGAGCGTGAAAGGCCTTTGGAGTTCTTTGCTACAGTCTTCTGAGGTGTATTAAAGGAAACCTATTATGCAAAATTCACATTTTGCACATTTTTTTAATGAAAATGTGCAAAATGCCCAGCTGTTTTATGGCAATAGGTTAATGTTTTTTGGTGCCTGGACAGTGAGCCATTTCAAAAACCTCCCAATTGTTAAGTCACTGTGCTGTTACCTAGCAACCCCAGCCAAGCCCAGCCCTTCACTTAGCAACCCAAACAAGCTCCAGGGAGTTTGATCAGCTGGTTTCACCGCCGTATGCGCTGTACAGTGACTGCTGGAAAAGACAAGTGTTTTGTTGTTGACTTACCAGGCAGAAACCATTTGCTGCATTCTTGTTGGTTGTGCTGGAGGCTCCAATTCTGCTTTTCAATTCTGCAATACAGAGAATTATAGCCACATGAATGTACCATTAAATGTTTGTTTTAAGAAGTTTTTGAAGGCAAACATTAATAACTACGCTGCAGGAAACAGGAGGATCTGACAATGGCTGGAAAAAAATAGTGTAGAGTATGAACAGAGGAGGGTGGTTAGTGGAGCAATGAACAGGTGTGTCTTATTAACTAAACACCAAAAAGCTGTAAGGAATCATGAACTAAGGGAGAATGGCAGGAATCATGTACTAAGGGAGAATGGCAGACATAAGAGAGTCATGTGTGATTCTGATTATAAGAAAACAATAAAAAATGCAGAGCATAAGAAAAACAGATGATTAAATACATGCCATTGGCATTAGCTATTCTCACTAAATAATCTCTGGAGAGTTGCCTCTTTACAAGGAAACTCCCTGGCGCTGTCCAGTTAAAGACTGATGGTCCATGAGAGGAAGAAGGAGCCACTTGTTTCAGCCCGAGGGTCTCTCCTGACTCACGCTGAGACGCTGAAACCGATGACAGCTGCGCTCTCACTCACTGCTGTAGGAGAAGCTAGGCTGCATATTTATTGGAGTTTATTAGACGTAAATGAGAAATCACTCCCATTCTTCTTCTGCATGCTGCTTGTCTAAATTACCTGCATAGAAAATATGATCCCAATTTCTGAGCTGTTCTGTTTTGCTGTTTTGTTTTGCTTTGACTCCATCCTCAATATTCGTCCATGGGTTTAGGAAGAAATTGACAGCAGCAGCATCACTTTAAAGCTGGAGCTGAAGTCCAACAGATAAGTTGGAGTTGTTCTGGGATTTGAAATGTGCTGGCAGTGACCCAGTTAGCTTCATAAACACACAGGTTTCATCTGCGCATGTAGAAACCCTCACACAGTGCTGTCGAAAAGTATTTGCCCCCTTCTGCTTTTTTGTCACCCTTAAAAGTGTCAGATCATCCAGCATTTTAAAATTCAACAAAGATAACCTGAGTTCATGTCATTGATTTCACTTATTAATGGAAATGGTCTCATTTGTTAAATCATGACTTAGCTCTGATTTTCCAATTTTTTTGGAAAGTTGACTTCATCCAGCAACACGCAAGTCAGGTCACTGCCAAACCTGTACAATAGGGATGCAAATAAATAACTACAATAAAATGTCAATTAATGGCTGATGCAATTAAAAGTAGTTCTAATCAACAAACTAATACTGTCTACTTAGATCTCCTTTTAGTGTTGTAGTTTAGGTGACATCCAGCAGAGGTCACCACTGGTCATGCTTAGCAGTGCCAGTTGATACAGAAATAAAGATGGCGGGGTCAAACAATGAGACAAATTGTCTAAAATGAATCCTGTTTGGGATATTAAATGTACATTATGCGGATACTCTCTTTATATATCAACACAAATGTTTTATTTTGAGGCCTGTCATGGATTGATGAACTTTAATGAACAAAGTTTTGACATTCCTTCAAGAGCAACCATAACCACAGCCTTCTGTATGAACATCTCTCTGTTCATGGGGGACTAAGTGTTTCACTTAACCACAATTTTCTGTTTATTCAGTCAGTGTCTAATACAGCTGACACAATATTTCTATATTTAATAAGATATTTTCTTTTATTTATCATATGAAAAATGTAACCCGTCATGTTATGCAAAGGTGGTCGGTCATCTTGATACCAGAGAAAACTCATCAAATGTCTGAGTCACCAAAACAAAATCTTCAATTTTTTGCCCGTTTGAGTCATACAGACGAGGATTGGCTTTATTTTTTGCGTCATTAACCTGCTACATAACCCAAGTGTGACTGAGCATGAGGTGGTTTTACAACCCTTTCCTAATGGCTTTGTTCAAATGTCTTTAGATCAATGTATAATGTGTAATTCTCAAGATTTTTAGCCTACTTCATGTTGTCAGACAAGATCTGTTAAGAGTGATTTGTTGATTGTACAGCAGGGACCCAAGTTATCAATTAATGAGTTCATCTAAAGTTAATTGATCTTATATAAATCTATTGTTAAAGGTGGTAGGGAGTTAAGCAGAAAACATTGTCGTTTTGAAGTGACCTAGTCAAAGTCCAGATTTAAACCCAACTGTGATGCTGTGGAATGACCTTCCAACATGCCGTTCAAGCTCAAAACCATCTAATGTAACTAAACAGAAAATTATTTGTACCTGCATCTAATATGATATCTCTGCATCATATTAGATCATATCTGCATTTATTTGAACAGAAGAAAGAAAAAGTAGATGGAAAAACTGCAAAAAGGGGCACAAATACTTCTTCATGGCAGCGTAAGCTTTAGTGGTGCTGGGATTTGAAGTCTGGCTTCAGTGACCCAGTTAGCTTCTCAAACCCAAAGGCTTCCTCAGTGCATGCAGAACCTCACAGGAACCCCTGCAGACTCTACATCACTCACAGGGAAGCCATTACAAGATCATCACCTGATCCACTCAAACATAGAACATTTATGGCATTACATGGACACCTGTCATTGGGATGATTCATAATAATTACAGATCACATATTATTTAGAAGCTAGTAAGGGGGAGCTGGTGAGGAAAGTGATGTCATTTCTGTTCCCAATCCAGAGCTGCTCTGAGGATTTCTGGTGGAAGGAATTTATGTTAAATTGTCTTTGAATATCTTCATTTTACTCCATTGTGTTTCCCACCATCTGAATTCATTTTGCTTTCATCCCTAAGCCTTTCTTTCTCCCACCGCCTCCCCTACGAACTTCCAATCCCTATTTCTCTCTGTCTCAGACGCCTCATTTTCTCTCTTCAACAATTAAAGCACAACAAAGCACCCTGAGCCTGTAATTAAAGCTTCTCTCCTGCAGAATGTGTTTTTTTCTTCTGAAATGATCCTCGTCCTTTCTCATCCCCATATTGTATCAACCCGATAGCTGGTATTGCAGTACGTCCTTCTGATGGCCTCACTGTTCCCACAGGATTATGTGGCCTACATTTGTTTGCGGTGCAGTCTTGGCTTGCACCGTGTACACATTCGTTTGATATCAGGGTGTACATGTATCAGACGCTTCCAGTTTGCTGCTGCAAACCTCTTTGTCTCCCCTCCAATGTGCTAATATAGTTTTTGTCAGCTTGCTCTGTCTCCATCCTCAGATGTAAATCCATATTACAAATCAATATTGACTTTTAACTAAGATCTGAATATTTAACCTTTCTAACAAGCCACGTGTGTACAGCTGTGAAAAAGCATCCAGAACAGTTTGTGCACATAGAAAAGGGTCACCTTCATGGTTTGATGACTTCATAGCTTCATTATGCTGAACAGATGAACCTGCACCATGTACCCTCCTAGGTGAAGCAAGAAGATCCAAACAAACACGAATAGAGGGGAAACACAGAAAGGAAAGGGAGCCAAGACGGACAGACGCACACAAATGTAGCCTATCGACATTTAATCCCTGCAATAATGAGTTCTGGAGATATCTGTCTGTTCAAAGAATCATCTTTTTCACTGACTTCAGCCGTTTGATAAGCAGCTTTTGTACATCGGTGCTCTTTTCAGAACTTCAACAATGGAGTCCAAATCATGGAGAAAATCCATTAATTAGAGACAGATTGCTGCTTCAGATCCTTTCTCAGCAGAAGAGAGTCCAGATTATTATTATGGGAAAAAAACAGTCAAGTGTTTTTGAATGTACATTCAATTAAGTATGAAGGTCCACTGCTCTCACCCCTGCACTTTCGTCAAACCAAAGCCTGTGTGTCTCTGTGAAATCTCTGAAAAGGAGGATACTCAAGAGAGTCCACATTATGATAAAGAAATCTTCAGCTCTACTCATTCTGTGCTGCTGGACATTTCCATGACCACCAAATGGTGGTCATGGAAATAGAAATCATGGAAGTGATATTTTTAAAAATCCAAAGGCTTGTACATCCATTCCTACATGTGGCAAGTCCTTCTTTTTATCCACTGAAGGGTTGGAACAATGAAACTGCACACATAATGAAGATACAAAGAAGTGAAGAACAAGGAGCTGAAAGTTGTAGATCCTGCTGGAGAAATGTCTTATTTTGGTCCCGTTCAATGATAATAATCATGTAACAAAAATTTCTGATATAAATTACTTGGTTTTATTTCATGTTTGTATTCAGTAGGAATCTTTATTTTGTTTCATTTCTGTCTCAAAATTACTTAGATCTTGTATGAATAGTGCTGTACTAATAAAATCTGTTTGATAAAATAATTGTAATTATTGCACATATAATTGTAAGTATGTTAGCACTGTTGATCTGAATGCTGTACCAATGAAATTGTCAGGTCAGAAAATACTATAATTGTTTCACATTTTCCTATTTGATAGTCAAAAGATTCAAATTTAGCTTCAGAAATGCTTCAAATGATCATTTAATTGGACTCTTTTAGGTAAATGTTCTTTGATCAACTACTGTTGTTTTAATTGTTTCCACACTAGTGAAAACTGGATGTGCAATTCATTGTATTTTTATTCAAATAACTGAGAAGTTGTTGCAGTAGCTGTAGCTCAATGTTATGTAGCTGAGAGTGTTGGTTCTAATCTGTTCCGTCAGCCAGCTCTCTTGAAGATGCTTAAATGATCCACTGATTGGACCACTTAGACCATCAACTGTTATTACACTTCACTTCTGATACTGTTTGATTTATGGCTTGATCCCAATCTTTACACTCCCCAGCTGAGAGGCTCTAATACCCCATCTGAGCAGGCTCAAGGTTCACGGCTGTGGTCAAAGTTCAGGTATGTTTCTCCTTGGAGTGCTAATAAGTCGGTGAAGTTGTGAAGAAGGCTCAGTCTGGTGCTTCTCTGTCACTGCGAGAGAAATGGATGTGGAGAAGGAAAAACGTCAGTCCAGGGCACTGAGCAACCTGGAGAAAATGTTGATATTTCTCTTCATAGCATTGTCGTGTGTTTGCATCTGCATCGTCGCCCTCTACTTTACAGACAAGTCTGATTCCTCTGCTCCATCAGAAGGTGAGTATTTTATCATCTGAAAATATGCTCATTTAGATGCAAGACAGTGGAGAAGAAGCAAAAAGTTGTGGTGAAGAATTCAGAACTGAAAAAGCCAGAAACATGAAGATTTGACTTTGGGACAATTAGACAAATTCTGCTGATTGCAAGAAAAGCAATATTATTACAACCAGAGATCTCAATGTTACATTAGCAGCTGCAGCAAAACTGCTAATTTACTTTATTGCCTGGGAGGCACAAAAAGGAGGCCTGGAAGCCAAGCAAAACACGCATTTCTATGCAAAAATTTAAAACTAATTTGTAGGTGATACTGCAACAAAGCAATAAAAAAATGAAAGCTTAAAAGAAAAGCAGAATGCATTAATCTACACTTGAATCAAATGCAGAAAAAGGAACAAGGAGAAAACACTATATGAACATATTTGTCCAAATAAGTTCTGAACACAGATTGATTCATTTCTGAATAAAAACGTTATAACACATTAACATTTAAATTTGATCTAAAGATTTAAATGTTAGCCAAATTTTCCTGCTCTCATGAGTCTAAGAAAGGGGTTCATGCTCTGATTTGGTGTTCTTATACTTCCCTGTAATTTGAAGGGAAAAGTTGGAGAAAACAAAACCAAAGTAGAATTGAAAAAAATCTACCTACTTGAACACCTCTGCTTCTCAAAGCAGAACATCACAACAGGACTAGAAAGTGCATAAATTTGGGTCAGAACAATAGTGGTCAATAGTGGTTCTCTTTGCCCACTGTCCCTTTCCTCAATTCAGATTTTTTTTTTTTTCGTGAAATCTGATTTTTCATGAATTTTTTTCGGGATCATTCACACTTCCAAATATATGCGGCTTGTATGTGATCTCCCGTGTGAACTGCAAACGAACTAAAAATCCCCCGCATGTGCAGCAGATGGCGCAATAAACTACATCACATATTATAGAGCGCATGCTCAGTATTTCGTCAAAAAGAAGAAAAAGTGCTCAGTGTTTACGGAAGTAAACGTGGATGCAAATGGTGGAGCATAGTTTAGGATTTTTAAGTTGTTGTCCGACCGGAAGCCTTCACATTAACACCTTAATCCTCGTTATCGTCCGCCATAACGAGGATGGCGCTCTAATTAGGGAGCAGAATAGTGACGTTTTTGTCGCGTCTCAATGACGTTCAGGTCGGATAAATGCGACCAGGTCATACAGACTGGGGTCACGTTCGAAAAGATCAGATTCGTATCGGACTGAGGACCACATATCCAAGTAGCCTGGGTCGCATTAAAAACCAGAGTTGTTCAGACTGTCATGAAAAGATCAGATAAAGGTCGCATTAAGGAAAAAGAGTTTTTGAATCACTTCTAACTGCAGTGTGAACATCGCCAAAGTGTTTTAGGGCTTTAGCATTTATTTGGAGAACTTTATGCAGGGGAAGGTAAGTGTGCTAAAGACTTTAAAAGTTAGCAAAGTGCTAATTGAAACATTAGCGCATTAGCTTATTATCGTCACTGGTAACCTGCTGGTTGGTACTGTAATTTGTTGAATCAGTTTGCTTCAAACTTTTTGGATTTAGAGTTATGTCTAAATAAGACAAAAAAATTAATTAGGTAGTTAGTTTTTATGTGACAAAAGCTATGGCAAATCTTACAGCAACAAGCCACCTCCCAGTTCTGTTATTGTTAAACACAGATGCCATCCAGACTCCATAACAGGAGTAGATCACAGCTTATTATATAATTACCAGGGAATATCACTTTTTCTATAGTTAACCTTAATAAAATGGTGTATATTTTATCCATTTGAAACTATTCTTCCTCAGCTGCAAAGTTATTTGTGCAGAAAATCATTCTATTTTTAACATGGCTGCAAATATTTCAGCAACTGAAATCAACAAAAATAAATGTTTGTAGGTTAGAGTAAAAATAATCCTCTTAATGTCCCTTACAAAAAAAATCCCATGAAATTCACATGTGATTCCCATTTCCCACATGTGGTTCACATAATCCATGAAAATCACATGTGATTCCCATTTTCCACATGTGGGTCACATATTCACACATGTAAAAAGTGATGTGAACCACATGTGATCACATGTGAAAGTCACATGTATTTCATGGGATTTTTTTGTAAGGGGTAGCATAATGAATATTCTAAAGCTTACAAATCAATGAAGCTGGAGCCATATTACTTCCTCAAGCTGCTCTCTGCTGCACTTCCAAACATTTGTCTTTGATACTCAGGGCAACTCCCAGGCTGTGGAGGTCCGCAGGACTTGACTGGGGAGTCGGGCACCTTCACCAGCTGGAATTACCCCAGCAGCTACGACAACGGTGTAAGCTGCACATGGAGCATCACTGTGGACCCTGATAAGGTCAGAGCCACTCGTCCGAGAAAACTCTAAAGAAAAATTGTAACACCCAAAGAAAATATGACATGGAGTTACAGTAAAAGCCTTCAGTCATCCCTCCTTTCTTTTTATTCAAGAAAATCTGAGTAATTCATTATGAGTAATTATGCCTGTATGCATAATTTTGACCCTGTATTAAATCTACAAAAAATCTGCAGTCTATATACTTATTTCTAGGCCTGTTGCAGTAAGCAATAAGTGAGTTAATGATAAATGAAAACAAGCTAAATCATTTATTGTTTTTTCTTTTCTTTCTCTCTTTCTACCAAAAGTGGATGACAAAAGTCTTCAGGCTTTAGTCTCAATAGGCCTATTCTTGAAGGATAATTGCCTTTACAGAGACTTCATAATACAATTAATTTAATGTTTCTGTTGTTTTGGATATTTAAAATGTCTTCCAGGCATTAGAATTTAAATTTGATGGATGTTTCAGAAGGTGTTCTTGCATTGCTTTACCATTATTTTACGTGAAAATGGTCTCAAAACTATAATATTATTATTTATTGCAACAACTTCTGGGACAGTTTGTCATCCAACAAAAGTTGTTTCCATTTCTTGATTTTAGCAATCATTGCAGTTGTGTGCTGTAAAATCCCTGCATGGCTTAAACAAATTGTTCTCCAAATGATAAACTTCAGACTGGCTGTAATCTCTGTTTAACCAGACTTCCATGTGTCTGGTTTCTGACCAACAAGGTTTTCATAACTTGCTGCTATGAAAACTGTGTAGTGTGAAGCCAAACAGCAGAGGACAGCTGGTCCAAATGCAATGGCAGCATCATCAACAGATGGCTGCCTGGTCCAGTTCATATTCCGCAGCAATCCTCTGCAGGCCTGCTGGACAAAATAAAATCCTTCATTCCTCGCTCTTCATAATCACTGATTCCCTTTCACTGTGTCTTTGTATTTCTATATGTTTCCATTTTTCAACATAAATATTACTGTCAGATGCAGATTTTTTTCCTCACATTTCCAGCTGTCTGCTCACTCTGTCAGTAAACAGGTTTATCAGATGCAGAGAAATAAGGGGGAGGAATCAACTTTGCTTGTTTGTGCTGCAGGTGATTCATCTGTGGTTTGAGGAGTTTGCTTTGGAGGAGAAACAACTCTGCACAGCAGATTTGGTCACACTGCGAGACACACTGGGAACCATTGGTAAATTCTTTTTTAAGTAAATTGGAGCTTGCATTTTTATTGTTAATCCAGTTTACTAAAAGTAAGCATAAAGGTCATACAAAGCTAAATATACAGTTCGCAAATGACATATTTAGCTTCAGGCTAAATAATTACATTGGAATTAAATATTTAGTTTGTAAACTGGACATTTACCTCACAACTGTAGCTTCAAACTAAATATTAGCTTCCTAGCTAAATATTTAATTAGCAAACTAATATCTAATTGTTTAGGTTCAAACTAAATTTTACCTGAAATATTTAGTTTCTAAACTGAATATTTAGCTCACAGGCTAAGAATGTAGCTTCAACCTAAATATTAGCTTTCAAACCAAATATTTATTCTGAGACTAAATATTTAGTTAGCAAGCCGGTATTTAGACCAAATGACTTGATTACTAACTACGTAGTTTGGAGCTAAATATTTAGCTAGGAAGCTAAATAGATAGTCTCAACTAAATATTTAGCTTCAAACTAATTGTTAGCTTCCTGGCTAAATATTTAGTTTGAAAAATGGCAAAGTAGCTTCCAGCTAAATATTTAGTTTCTGAACTGGGTATTTAGCTCACAAACTAAAAATGTAACTTGAACAGGAAAATATTAACTCCCTTGCTAAGTATTTATTTAAAACAAAAATATTTTTAGCAAACTAAATAGCCTCAGCTAATTGTTTAGGTTCAAACAAAATATTAACTTACTAAATACTAAGTTTGAAGTTAATTGTTTAGCTTGCCATCTAAATGTTTAGTTTGTCACCTAAATTTTTAGCTTGCTAATTACATGTTTAGCTTGTAGCCTGAATGTTTAGCTTTCTAATTGAATATTTAGCTTGAAATGGTGACATTTATAAATTAATGAATAACAGGGTGAAAATATAACTTTGAAAAGCTTAAATAACAAAATAATTTAATTTAAAAATGGCACCACATAGCAACCACATAATATTGAAATATAATTTCTAATGACTGAAATTATAAGATCACCAAACATCTCAAATATTATTAATCATTTCTATGATAAATTAATTTGTAAGTTGAACGGTATCTGTTATAAATCAATATAAAAACAATATTGAAAAGTTTGAATAAAAAGGCACTTTCTCCATCTGCTGAATGTGTTGTGTCTTTTCTGCAGGTAAATACTGTGGCTACACCAAACCCAAGCCTTTAGTGACTCTTTCTAACCACCTGACTGTCTTGTTCGACACCAATGATGAGAGAACAGACAAAGGCTTTAAAGCTCACTACAAAGCTGTGATTCCAGAGTTTGCATCCGGTAAGTCAAGTTTTATTACTGCTGCATTTATTCAGTGAATATTCTCTCATGATATTTGATATCATGAGAGAAGACCTTTGCCGCATGTCTTCTCTCATGACCCTCTTTCCTGTCAATTAACTATCAAATAAAGGCCGCTAGAGCCAATAAAACCTTAAAAAAAAGTTAAAAAAGAGGCCCACAACATGACATGCCCTCCACCATACTTTACAGTGAGTTGCTCTTCCATATCTTCACCCTTTTTTCCACCAGACACATCTGGACTTGTTCTGAACTGTGTACAATAATTGGTATTTATTCAGATTAGTCTTTGTCTTTTGCTGGAATATTCCACCTAAGCAATTTTAAAGGTGACAAATCTCCATTTTAATCAATTTCACTAACTTGAGTGCATGCTCTCTTGTCTTTCCAATTTAGATGAGTGGCTTACAGAAAAGGGTCTCTGTCATGTCATTTACTCCAAGAAAACAAAAAGTCTTGATAAAAAGTTACTTGGCTATCAAAAATACTTTTTTACCTTTACCTAATAGGAATTGTACCACTGCTAATTTAGTAGAGTGCTATTATTTCCTAAATAAACTATTTTCCCTAACCAATGAATGTACTGACATTATAAATTTTTTCCTTGTGGGATTATATTGTTGCAATAAAAGATTATTCGATTTTAAGGTCTTTAACACATCTTCACCAGAGGCTCTAAAGGTCTGGAGGCTGCTGTGTGACGAAGTGCAGGGTGAAAACTTTGGTCATTACAGCCAAATGAATAAAATGGTGGGGAACTGCATTAGGGGTTCGTACTGAGGGTGTCCTTGAGTTGTCAGTGCAGCTGAAGAGTCCTTCATTCCTGTCGCCAGAAATAGCCGGAGCCGGCGGTTTCCTCCAAGGTGATCAGGGGAATCTGATGACTCCGGGCTTCCCGGGGCAAAGCTATCCAAACGGAGCGCTGTACCAGGTACTAACACACGCAGCGCACAGCCATGGCTCACACTGGACAGACATGCTTTCTTTATGAAGCACTCCAAACTTCATTTGATGCTGTTCAGTTTTAGTATATACATATATTACGTCATAATGTGACACTGAAAAATAACAAATATTTAAAGGTGACCTATGAGGTTTTCTTGAACAGGTGAGGGCTATGGATTTACAAAACATGTACATTACTTTTTTTTTTTGCGCAAAATCATGCTTAGATTATGAGATTTTAAACCTGTGAGAATGAGTTGTTTTATGGCGTCTTGTCACCAAATAAGTTGCTGCTGGTCACACCCCTCCAACTCAACGTTTACACTCACACATTAAAATGGCTGCAAACAGATGTACAGTTATACAACCATGTGTCTTTGAAAAGCAGAAATAGAGTCTCCTGCAAAACCAACAAGAATGCAGCAAGTAGTTTCTGAATAGTAAGTCAACAACTTACTATTCGGTATCTATAGTAGTAGTAGTAGTTGTTGAAGCCATTGCTTCTCCTGGAAATGACAAGCAAGCCAGCAGCCATTGTACAGTGCATACAGAGGTAGAACCAGCTGACCAAACTGCTGGAGCTCACGGGTAGTACCCGCTAATTTATGATGTTACATTCCTGAGGTTTTTGAAACCAGAATCTACCAAAGACATGAACTCATTACCAAAAATAGTCTGGATGATTTTTTTTCCAAGCGCTTGGCTGTTTTTAAAAGGAGTTGAGACTCAAATGGAAGTACATAATCATGCAAAATGCTTAATTGGTCCCCTTTATATCCAGAGTTTTTCAATCAGTAGGTCAGCTAAACAATATGAAGGTCCTGCAAATTAAAAAAATAGACCGTTATCAAGAGCGCATACTCCACATCCTCAAACGTCCGTATATCCAGGTTAGTAGGAATGAATGTATGAATCTAATTAAAGTAAATCAGAGCCAGTCGGGATCCAAGTCGTGCGGTGTTGCAGCAGTCACGCTGCAGGGCTGCAGCCTGACGGATCAGACATGGAATCTCTAAAGGAATTATGTATGAGGTACAGCATGTCCAAAATGCTGCTCATGTTGTTGCCATGCCATCAATGAAAAACATGATGCCCACATCCGTTTTCTACATTAATTATTTAGCAGAATTTTTAAACACGTTTTTAACTGTGCAGTTTCAGCTCACACTTCATTTCCCAGCGTATTATTATCAATGAATCTGTGTGTTTGCTTGTTTTTTTGCTTGGATCAGTGGAGAATTACGGTGCCTGAGGGCGAGCGAGTCCGACTCACGTTTACCACCTTTGACCTCGTCTCGGATGTCTGTGGAGACTTTGTTCAGATTTATGACGGCCACCAGCCTGGATCTGCTTTGGTTGGTAAGTCAGTAAGTTTGTTTTTACATGTTTGACCAAACTTGTGAAGCCATTGGTGTATTTTAGTGTGTTGCTCTGGTGCACTTATCAAACTCAGTACATTTATGTCTCTGTGCCGTTTTTCTGTTATCAGCCGATACTAAAAATTCAATTAAAGTTCAAAAGTACTTTATTGATCGCAAAGACAAAGTAAATGAAACCTTAGATATTGTCATTGGTATCGAAAGCGCAGAAAGTGGATCGGTGCGTCTCTTGGAAGAAACAGGAACAGCAACAATAAGATACCTGTACAACACACCAATCTTATTAATTCAAAACTGTTTTTAAAGTTTAATGTGGTAGAACTGTGGATCCACTTTAAACCCAATGAAATGACATATTTCTGTGAATCTAACACAAAGTTTTACCTTCAGGTAAATTTTGTGGTGGGACTGTGCCGAAGCCAGTGGAGTCCAGTCGCAACACAATGGTTGTTCGCTTTAAATCTGACAACAGCTTGACCTCGAAAGGATTCCAGGCAACTTACACAAAGTCCAGTCTTCCGCCAGTTATCATTCCCACCACAACCAAGGCTCCATCCACCACCACCACAAAAACTACTCCACCTCCCACAACGTCCGGTGAGTTTTCTCTCCAAATCTGGGTCACTCCTTTCATTCCCTTTCCTCCTGTTTTTGGTAAAAACGTTGCCTCATTGGAGTCCTTTCGACTCAAGGCTGAATATAGTAGATATAAACTCATTACAGGCAAATTAAAATGAATTTTAAAATCAAGAATTAGGTTCAAGCTTTCAAGTCAATGTGGATTTTCTTACAAACTGGATCAAAATTATACCTAGAGTCAACTATATGAGTGTATATATTTATATTTAATGTCTTTATGCTGTGAAACTAAAGTCAAATTTCTTGTTTGTGGGAGAAAGGTGACCAGTAAAAAGGGGTTTAATTTTCTCCAGCACTGCTTATTATGAAATGATGAATGTGTCTATAGAGAAAATCTCCAGCGCTAGTCAGAGTCACGAGTTTCTGGTAATTTTCTGGTCTGGAATATCTAAAGTTTGGCAACTAACTAACGAGCAGGAAAAGGAGCTTTTGTCATCCCTGCAGGTCTAGTATGAAGCAGAAACTTTAGTTTTTATCTTTTTGGAGAAGGAAATTTGAAGACTTATTACACTTTAAGTGACAGGAGAAGCAGGGGAAACCTGCACAGAGCTGGGACAGCTGGGCTCTGCATAACTCTGAGTTGCATTGACAGGGTTTGTCTTTGCAGATGTCACTGCCAGTCTAACTTTTATATTAACATTTCTCTTTTTGGCATTCTCTCTTCTGATGAGTTTCTGATGTGCCGTTTCTCAGTGGTGCGTTTTTTTATTGTTGCTAGTAATAGTTTTACTCTTAGCAGATGCTGCGGCATGCTTCATGAAAGATGAGGTTTCGAAGTTAAATTGATTGAGACTATCTTAGAATAACAGCTGAGAATCATGCATCGCTCTTTATGCTTGAAGCAGGAATAATTACAGAAGGCAGAATATGAATCCAGTGATCTAAAAACTTTAATAGTTCGAGATAGTTTGACGTTTGTTTTCTTAATGTGACTTTTACATGCACTTTATAGGCAAATAACTGTTTCTATTCCCATGGAAAGAACTCCTACGTCAGTGCTTATGTTTTGCTTTTGCTTTGTAGGCACCTTGTTTTTCTTTTTTTGCAACTTTTCCAGTAGAAAGTAGTCCTGCTGCAATGTTTGGAAGTGTTTCTTTTGGGGAAGAAAAAATGAAGTACTTTTCTGTATAACCTGAGTTTATTCAACCCATGTCATTCAGTAAAAAGTCAACTCAACTCAATTCATTTTACTATCCTATTAGCACAATTTTATAAAAATGAAAGCATGTGAGAAATCACACAGAACCTTTAGGTACTTTTTATAGGCAAGAAAAACACTGTGTACGCATAACAAAAATAGCTCAAAATAGAAACACTGCCAGACATAAAAAATAAACAACAGCAAAAGACAAAAGATCCGTAAAAATGTTGATAGCAGCAATAGTTCAGGGATTTTACCCAGAACAGAGACACAGCTAAACAGAAAATACACTGCGCCACCAAGAGTACTTTCTATAAGAAAGAAAACAAAGAGCATGTATGAATAATGGCAAAAATAACTCCCTCAAAGATTTTCTTCCACAAAAGGAACACTGCCAAACTTAAAGGAACTGAAAAAAGAAATACTTTCTATGGCAAAAGACAAAAACATTGATAACAGTAATTGTTCAGGGATTTTACACGGAATAGAGACACAGCTAAACAGAAAAACCCTGACAAGAGCACTTACTATAGGAAAGAAAACAACATGTATACATGGATAATGGCAAAAATAGCTCAGTCAATGGTTTCTTCCATTAAAAATTACTACCAAACACAGAGGCATTGAAGGAGGAATACCTTACATGGGAAGCTAAAGCAATAGTTCCATTGGTGTTTTTTCCCAGAGTAGAGACACAGTTAAACAGGAAAAACACTGAGCCAGGAGTACTTTTTGTGAGAAACAGAAGAACAAGCAACCAATGCAGGCAATGGCAATTATGTGATTTTAGATGGTAAAAAAAGCACAAATAGGCACTGAGCCAAGAAGACTTACTGTGAGAAAAGAAACAAACAAGTGTACTTAAGGTTAAAGGAAGCAATTGCTTCATCAATAACTTAATTCAGAAAAATAGTGCAGCTGATCTAAGAAGCTTTGAAACTGGACTCTTATTTATGGGGAAAAGAAACAAAGACTAATTCTGACCATACCAAGGTGATAATGGTTTCTACTGCTACTATTATTATCATAATTAATATGAATAATCATAATCTGTGCTGTGTTTCCCAACTAGATGATGTGTTGCTGCACCATATGTGACTGCGTTGCTTCATGAGAGCCTTTCCAAGTAAAACCCAGCTTGAATCATGTCATAGCGATCACATAATGATGGAGGAACGGAGATCTCTCCTGAGCTCTATCTGTTCGTTTCCGTATCTTATATTTGGCAGACAATAAGAGTCTGCCAACCTGGAGATCGGTTTTCTCCAGGGGCCAATTAAAGTACAGTACAGTGAATCACTTCATGCTGCAGCTGTATCGAAGCAAGCCAGTGAATTCAACTGTGAATCAAAGAAAAAAAAAGATCCTAATTAATAGAAATCAAAGAGAAAAAAAACAACATTGTACTTAATGAGGTTCATGTGTTGTGTGTTTGCACTGCAGGCAGTGGAGGGCCAGTAATCATTGAAGGACGGAAAGGAGTTATCCAGTCTGCAGGTTTCCCAAATTCATACCCAGCTCATTCCAATAACTCCTGGAAGATATCAGTGTCCAAAGGGTTCCTGGTTAAACTGCAGATCACAGACTTGGCGATCACTGGGGAGACCGGACAGTGCCAAGACGACAAGCTGATCATCTCAGACAACTACAGCATCCTGGGTGAATGTTAGGATTATTGGGTTGCTTGGTGTTTTCATTATTCTGCGCTCCTTAGTCTCTTTCTTTGATTAGATCAGACTGGTTTCTGTTTTAGTTCAGTCCTAAGTGTGTCTAGTTATGGTTATTAGTCTCTTAACTCATGTATTTTTCTTTGTTCATCCTAAAGAGTGGTGCTGTCTGGTAAATGTGATTGGTCACAACAAAGCACTGAAGATCTCTTGTTGGGCACTTTGAGTTATTTACAGAATTTAATGAAAATAACAATAGCTGTTTACCTGAAAGCAGAGCATCATTCATTACAAAGCAAAGAGCAAATTAACTGGAAGGATTCCTACCACTAACCATTCAGAGGAATCCAGTCACTATAACTTAGTTTCCTCTGATCATGTAAGTAGTCCTGGAGTTGTTTTCTGTCCGGCAGGGGGTGCCCTTGCATCACAAACTGTCCCTAGACCACAGTTTGAGATGATAAATCCTTCTTTCAACACTGACCATTGGTGGAGCATGTGAGCATGGTTGAATTGCGAATTCTAATCCCTCATAGTTTGAACATGTCTCTGAGGACTATTTAACACATTTAACAAGCTGTCAAAGACCACTTAATCCAAAATTGTGCCCGTAATAACAGGTCTTAATATTTGATGTAATCTGAAATGAAAATATTAGTCTCTTAACTCGTATTTTAGGGAAAGGCGCGAGAGCGTCAGCGGTGGTGAGAGCATGGCGTTGCTGGAACCCCCACGGTCGCCACGAGGCCGGAGGTGCACGCTTCGCTGCTCACGCCTCCAACACCACTTGCGGCTTTAGTAGCAGTTATTACTTTTGCCTCGACGGATTCTTCTCCCTGCTGGGTTTAAAACTTTGATCTGCAGGTATTAAAGTCACCAGTATCAGCGCCACAGTTTAAGGACCTTTCCGCCCTGCTCTGTAGGCGTGACGCTATTTGAGACCAAGCAGGCAGAGCCTCTACGTTTCCGCACAGCGGCTGTGAGCCTGAGCAGAGACAATCTGGAAGATCGTGTCAGTAGCAGGTCAATTCCTTGGCAGAGGAAGCGCGGTGTTGCTATGGCGATATGCCTTTATAACCAGCCCAGAGCCACGGGGCCGGGGCAGCGCCGTCGGTGTAAACGCTGTTCAAGAAGCAGCAGAGATCAGGGTCTTAATCAGTCAGCACTGATACCGGGGAGAGGGGTGGGACTGAAGCCCGGGGGGGTTGGAACGACACACAGAGTCAGGCCAGATCCACACAGATCCACAGTTAGCTAGCACCAACAAAATAACAAAAACTGAAATCAATAACAAACTGAAACATTTCCGCTGATATAAATAAAAGCGGGAATTACTGGAGAAAAACTATTTATAATAAGAACTACTTAGTCCCTTTATAAAGCTAAGTATCGTGGTGGAGGGGTTTGAGTGACCCAGTGATCCTAGGAGTGATGCTGCAGGGGCTTCATGCCTCTGGTTGGGCTCCCCAATGCAGAGGGGTCCTATGTGATGAGCCAGACCAAGTGCAGCCAAAAGATCCCTTATGATGAACACGACCATTGGAAACAGTGGTGGTACTCGCCCGTACAATGGACCCCACCCTGGCACCGGGCCTGGAAGTGGCCCACGTTGGTGCCTGGTGGCCAGGGTTTAACCTACGGAGGGTTAAAGCCCGGCCCAAAGAGAGCCAATGGGCCGGGCCAACCCACAGGCATGAGTCTCACGCCTGTGGGTGTGAGACTCAGAGGTTCTGGCTAAAAATAGTCGGACTCACTTCAGCACTCTGGTTCTGGAGCCGGTCTCCTTGAAAGGGGTTGGATGTTCTCCCACTCTGGAGTCGCCCCTGGTGGGAGGCGCTGGGCAGGAGTGGGCGTACTTGTTGCCTCCCATCTTGGTGCCATTATGTTGGGGTGAACAAGAGGAAAGCCTTTTCCCTCTTCCTACGGGTTTGGGTCGGGTTCTGACACCAGTTCAGAGTACCCACCCTACTTGAAGTCCTTGGAGCGGGTCCTGGAGAGTTCCCCTCCTGGGGACTGTCGTTCTGCTGGGGGAGTTTTCTCCAGCAGAACTGTCAGGGCCCCTTTGACACGGGGTGAGAAACCCCACCACCCGGGAGCCATGATTTATATACATGTATACATCATGCTTACGTGTAAATACATCAATGACTCCCGGATAGCGAGGTTTCTCATGCATGTGTATATGCATGAAAATTTTGATTTAATTTCTCACATAAGTACAAAACATTTGATATTACGTTGTAATTTGAAGGTGATAAAGTAGAAATTAATTTATTCATTTTTCCTTCTCGCTGTATGAAGAACTGTAGATTTCAGATGTTGGTTCAGTGAAATTCCCAGCAATTTAAATCCTTCTGTCTTAAAATAAAAGTTCAACTTCTTCTGGATTCCAGAGCCAACAGGAAGTCAGTCCTGCGACCTTTCTGATGTTGGTTTCTGTAGCGCCATCTAGAGATTTAAACCTATCGGCTTCATTCTTGGTCAGAATGTAGTTAAGGCATAGGGCTTTAAAATTTATTTTAAAAATTGACTTTTTGTGTATGTTCAGGGGGCGTGGCAGAGCGGCGAACTTGGTGTACTCGCCAAAACAAAACAAACGCTATAGCTTTCACATAAAAAGCTCAATTGGCACTAAACTTGGTATGAGTGACCTTTGTGAATGCCTATTATGTTTATTACTCATTTATAATTTTGAGTATTAAACCTGATACCAAAAATGAGGCTGAGTCAATCCTAATCAACTTTCACCAGCATTTAGAAATCAATAGTTATAGTTTCTATCTATAACAGGCCCTTTAAGAACATTCAGATTTTTGATCTGGCCCAAAATGAAAATGAGTTTGATGCCCTTGATATATGGAATAAAAACAAGTGAATCATGGACCATTTTGAATGTAAACAAGAATAAAGATATTTGGTGGTGGAATCATGTCACTCCACCAGCAAAGGAAGATTCTGTGACATCATTGGCGAAGCAGTCTGTGATGTCACTGGCGAAGCACTCTGTGATGTCATCCACTGTATATATGTAACAGAATCCTGCATATTTTTCATTGCTTGCAATATCACTGACCAGTTCAGACATTGGCAAAGCTCGTTCGAATCGACCGTTCAGGTAGTTTACCAATCGACGATTTTCGTGATTGTTTTTAGGATTTTATTTCGGAGAAAATGTCTCATTATACTCCGAGATACCAGAGTGGAATGATGGGACCCCAAGCGAGAAGGGAGTCCAGCAAAACCCCAAGGCCGGTTCCCTCCTGCGAACCCGCTCATCAACCGGTTCCTCCTGCAAACCCAAATGCCTTTCATCCCCAACCCCGGTTCCCTCCTGCAAACCCAAATGCCTTTCATCCCCAACCCGGTTCCTCTGCAAACCCAATGCCTTTCACCCCAACCGGTTCCCTCCTGCCTGCAACCCTAGAATGATTTACACATGGAAATCGAAAGACTTAGGTTCCTTCTGAACAAGGAGAGAGCCGGAAGGTTAGAAGACCGCCAAAACCTGGAGGCAGAACTGGGAGAGACGAAAGCCCAGTTAAAAAGGCAGAAAGCTCTTAAAGAAGAGTTTGTTAATAAGGGCAAAGAGGTAGAAAGGGAACTTCAGAGATTACAGAGGTTCAGTGATCCAGAAGTCCTTAAAGCTGCGGCCATTGCTGCCAAGGTTCACAGCGAAATTAAATACCAGGAGAAGAAGTCCTTAAAACAAGACTTTTGGACTTGAAGGTGGCCCACCTCCTCACCCAGGAATCATTTGTGGCTGAAATACAGGCTGAGAGGGAGAAAAGTAAGACTCTCCAAGAAGAAGTGGAGAAACTCCAGACTTCCTACGCGGAGCTGCACTCCAAATTTGAAGCAGATGCTCTACTAAGGCAGAAGGAAGAAATGGAATCATATAGTGAGGAACAACAGACTCTGCAGAATATCCTAGAGGAACATCTGGTTTCCTCAAACAAGATATTTGAGGAAATGTGTCAAAAAATAGAATTCCTACAAGATGACAAAAGAGTTTTGGAAGAACAATTAAAGCAATTCAAACTTTCATACGAGGAGCTCAAAGGTAGGTACGAGACGGAGCTGGAACAGCAGGCGTTTAAGGAGAAAATCCAGAAGCTGGAAGAACCATTACTAGGTAGTTCTATGGAACCAGAAGAGACCGAGGTCCCCGAGACCCCTGAGATCCCTGAGGTCCCTGAGACCCCTGTTACCCCTGAGACCCCTGTTACCCCTGAGACCACCGAGGTCCCTGAGAACCGTGAGACCCCTGAGGTCCCTGAGACCACCGAGGTCCCTGAGGATGGTAAAAAGAAAACGCCCAAGCTGTCCATTTGGAAACGAATTAAAAAGCTCTGGGTTTCAAGAAAGAAAAAGTAAAAGATCAAAGAGCATCCAGAACCTTTTTTAATGTTCTGGATTTGATATTTTGAGAAGTGGGGAAAGATGCAAGAGAGATTTCAGGGCAGGAATCAAACGCCTGGCGGCTGTAGCCTGTGTGTTCGGGGCGCCATGCGACGCTCCGGCAACAGGAAATTTAAAAAAGCAAACTAGAAAATAGACCCCTCCCAATCCAATTGGAAAAACGTGGGCAGCACGGTGGTGCAGCGGTTAGTGCTGCGTCTTCACAGAGACCATCTCTGTGGAGTTTGCATGGTCTCCCCGTGTTTGCGTGGGTTTTCTCCGGGTGCTCCGGTTTGCCACGCCCCTTTTCTCATAAAACATGTAGATTTTGTTTTTTTTTAGACTCTAGTGACCTTATTTAAAAGTGATTGAAAAGGAAACTTACAGGAGAGAGAAGGGAGCGACATGCAGGAGATTCAGCAGGACTGGCTACTGAACGCAGGTTGACAAGCAAAACCTGAAGGCAACGTCCTAAACAAAACATAATTTGCAATTTTACTGTAAAAAATAACTGAATTAGGCCGTTAGCCCTTTTTCCTTCTCTTTTATAGAAGCAGACAACTCATAAACTCAACAACACATAAGCTTCATTTTTATTACAAAGTATCCATCTAAGAATTGAATTCTTCCTGTAATGGAAATGATTTCTGATTAAATTAGAAAAAAAAGGTTAATGGACTGAACTTATGAAGGGCCTTGGTAGTCATGTTGAACTCAAAGCACATCACACATTAGTCACATTCACCCACATACGCATTCACCCACACACACCTTCACGCACACACATACACACACACGTCCCCTCCATGGCTGCCATCTTATCGTGGTGGAGGGGTTTGAGTGTCCCAGTGATCCTAGCAGTGATACTGCAAGGACCTCATGCCTCTGGTTGGGCCCCCAATGCAGACGGGTCCTAGGTGAGGAACCAGACCAAGTGCAGCCAAAAGATCCCTTATGATGAACACGACCATTGGAAACAGTGGTGGTTCTCGCCCGTACATGGGGCCCCACCCTGGAGGTGGGGCACGTTGGTGCCCAGTGGCCGGGCTTTAACTCACGGAGCCCGGCCGGACTCAGCCCAAAGAGAGCCAATGGGTCTCTGCCTGTGGGTGTGAGACTCAGAGGTTCCGGCTAAAAATAGTCAAACTCACTTCAGCGCTCTGGTTCTGGTCTCCTTGGAACAGGTTGGATGTTCTCCCACTCTGGAGTCGCCCCTGGTGGAAGGCGCTGGGCAGGAGTGGGCGTACTTGTTGCCTCCCATCTTGGTGCCATTATGTTGGGGTGAACAAGAGGAAAGCCTTTTCCCTCTTCCTACGGGTTTGGGTCGGGTTCTGACACCAGTTCAGAGTACCCACCCTACTTGAAGTCCTTGGAGCGGGTCCTGGAGAGTTCCCCTCCTGGGGACTGTCGTTCTGCTGGGGGAGTTTTCTCCAGCAGAACTGTCAGGGCCCCTTTGACACGGGGTGAGAAACCCCACCACCCGGGAGCCATGATTTATATACATGTATACATCATGCATACGTGTAAATACATCAATGACTCCCGGATAGCGAGGTTTCTCATGCATGTGTATATGCATGAAAATTTTGATTTAATTTCTCACATAAGTACAAAACATTTGATATTACGTTGTAATTTGAAGGTGATAAAGTAGAAATTAATTTATTCATTTTCCTTCTCGCTGTATGAAGAACTGTAGATTTCAGATGTTGGTTCAGTGAAATTCCCAGCAATTTAAATCCTTCTGTCTTAAAATAAAAGTTCAACTTCTTCTGGATTCCAGAGCCAACAGGAAGTCAGTCCTGCGACCTTTCTGATGTTGGTTTCTGTAGCGCCATCTAGAGATTTAAACCTATCGGCTTCATTCTTGGTCAGAATGTAGTTAAGGCATAGGGCTTTAAAATTTATTTTAAAAATTGACTTTTTGTGTATGTTCAGGGGGCGTGGCAGAGCGGCGAACTTGGTGTACTCGCCAAAACAAAACAAACGCTATAGCTTTCACATAAAAAGCTCAATTGGCACTAAACTTGGTATGAGTGACCTTTGTGAATGCCTATTATGTTTATTACTCATTTATAATTTTGAGTATTAAACCTGATACCAAAAATGAGGCTGAGTCAATCCTAATCAACTTTCACCAGCATTTAGAAATCAATAGTTATAGTTTCTATCTATAACAGGCCCTTTAAGAACATTCAGATTTTTGATCTGGCCCAAAATGAAAATGAGTTTGATGCCCTTGATATATGGAATAAAAACAAGTGAATCATGGACCATTTTGAATGTAAACAAGAATAAAGATATTTGGTGGTGGAATCATGTCACTCCACCAGCAAAGGAAGATTCTGTGACATCATTGGCGAAGCAGTCTGTGATGTCACTGGCGAAGCACTCTGTGATGTCATCCACTGTATATATGTAACAGAATCCTGCATATTTTTCATTGCTTGCAATATCACTGACCAGTTCAGACATTGGCAAAGCTCGTTCGAATCGACCGTTCAGGTAGTTTACCAATCGACGATTTTCGTGATTGTTTTTAGGATTTTATTTCGGAGAAAATGTCTCATTATACTCCGAGATACCAGAGTGGAATGATGGGACCCCAAGCGAGAAGGGGAGTCCAGCAAAACCCCCAAGGCCGGTTCCCTCCTGCGAACCCGAATACCTTTCATCCCCAACCCCGGTTCCCTCCTGCAAACCCAAATGCCTTTCATCCCCAACCCCGGTTCCCTCCTGCAAACCCAAATGCCTTTCACCCCCAACCCCGGTTCCCTCCTGCGAACCCGAATGATTTACACATGGAAATCGAAAGACTTAGGTTCCTTCTGAACAAGGAGAGAGCCGGAAGGTTAGAAGACCGCCAAAACCTGGAGGCAGAACTGGGAGAGACGAAAGCCCAGTTAAAAAGGCAGAAAGCTCTTAAAGAAGAGTTTGTTAATAAGGGCAAAGAGGTAGAAAGGGAACTTCAGAGATTACAGAGGTTCAGTGATCCAGAAGTCCTTAAAGCTGCGGCCATTGCTGCCAAGGTTCACAGCGAAATTAAATACCAGGAGAAGAAGTCCTTAAAACAAGACTTTGTGGACTTGAAGGTGGCCCACCTCCTCACCCAGGAATCATTTGTGGCTGAAATACAGGCTGAGAGGGAGAAAAGTAAGACTCTCCAAGAAGAAGTGGAGAAACTCCAGACTTCCTACGCGGAGCTGCACTCCAAATTTGAAGCAGATGCTCTACTAAGGCAGAAGGAAGAAATGGAATCATATAGTGAGGAACAACAGACTCTGCAGAATATCCTAGAGGAACATCTGGTTTCCTCAAACAAGATATTTGAGGAAATGTGTCAAAAAATAGAATTCCTACAAGATGACAAAAGAGTTTTGGAAGAACAATTAAAGCAATTCAAACTTTCATACGAGGAGCTCAAAGGTAGGTACGAGACGGAGCTGGAACAGCAGGCGTTTAAGGAGAAAATCCAGAAGCTGGAAGAACCATTACTAGGTAGTTCTATGGAACCAGAAGAGACCGAGTCCCCTGAGGTCCCTGAGACCCCTGAGACTTCTGAGGTCCCTGAGACCGAGGTCCCTGAGAACACTGAGACCCCTGAGGTCCCTGAGACACCTGAGACTGAGGTGACCCCTGAGGTCCCTGAGACCACCGAGGTCCCTGAGGATGGTAAAAAGAAAACGCCCAAGCTGTCCATTTGGAAACGAATTAAAAAAGCTCTGGGTTTCAAGAAAGAAAAAAGTAAAAAGATCAAAGAGCATCCAGAACCTTTTTAATGTTCTGGATTTGATATTTTGAGAAGTGGGGAAAGATGCAAGAGAGATTTCAGGGCAGGAATCAAACGCCTGGCGGCTGTAGCCTGTGTGTTCGGGGCGCCATGCGACGCTCCGGCAACAGGAAATTTAAAAAAGCAAACTAGAAAATAGACCCCTCCCAATCCAATTGGAAAAACGTGGGCAGCACGGTGGTGCAGCGGTTAGTGCTGCGTCTTCACAGAGACCATCTCTGTGGAGTTTGCATGGTCTCCCCGTGTTTGCGTGGGTTTTCTCCGGGTGCTCCGGTTTGCCACGCCCCTTTTCTCATAAAACATGTAGATTTTGTTTTTTTTTAGACTCTAGTGACCTTATTTAAAAGTGATTGAAAAGGAAACTTACAGGAGAGAGAAGGGAGCGACATGCAGGAGATTCAGCAGGACTGGCTACTGAACGCAGGTTGACAAGCAAAACCTGAAGGCAACGTCCTAAACAAAACATAATTTGCAATTTTACTGTAAAAAATAACTGAATTAGGCCGTTAGCCCTTTTTCCTTCTCTTTTATAGAAGCAGACAACTCATAAACTCAACAACACATAAGCTTCATTTTTATTACAAAGTATCCATCTAAGAATTGAATTCTTCCTGTAATGGAAATGATTTCTGATTAAATTAGAAAAAAAAGGTTAATGGACTGAACTTATGAAGGGCCTTGGTAGTCATGTTGAACTCAAAGCACATCACACATTAGTCACATTCACCCACATACGCATTCACCCACACACACCTTCACGCACACACATACACACACACGTCCCTCCATGGCTGCCATCTTATCGTGGTGGAGGGGTTTGAGTGTCCCAGTGATCCTAGCAGTGATACTGCAAGGACCTCATGCCTCTGGTTGGGCCCCCAATGCAGACGGGTCCTAGGTGAGGAACCAGACCAAGTGCAGCCAAAAGATCCCTTATGATGAACACGACCATTGGAAACAGTGGTGGTTCTCGCCCGTACATGGGGCCCCACCCTGGAGGTGGGGCACGTTGGTGCCCAGTGGCCGGGCTTTAACTCACGGAGCCCGGCCGGACTCAGCCCAAAGAGAGCCATTGGGTCTCTGCCTGTGGGTGTGAGACTCAGAGGTTCCGGCTAAAAATAGTCGAACTCACTTCAGCGCTCTGGTTCTGGTCTCCTTGGAAGAGGTTGGATGTTCTCCCACTCTGGAGTCGCCCCTGGTGGGAGGCGCTGGGCAGGAGTGGGCGTACTTGTTGCCTCCCATCTTGGTGCCATTATGTTGGGGTGAACAAGAGGAAAGCCTTTTCCCTCTTCCTACGGGTTTGGGTCGGGTTCTGACACCAGTTCAGAGTACCCACCCTACTTGAAGTCCTTGGAGCGGGTCCTGGAGAGTTCCCCTCCTGGGGACTGTCGTTCTGCTGGGCGAGTTTTCTCCGTAGGGTGTCTGGGCCCCTTAGAGACGGGGTGAGAAACCCCGCCATCCGGGAGTCATTCATGTATATACATGATGCATATACATGGATATATGCATATATGTATATAAGTGTATATATGTATATACATATATACACACTTGTGTGCAGATTTCCGCTGATCTGAAATGCACTCAGATATTTGCACTAGAAACTAGACCAAAAATACTTGGTATTATTTTGTGTTTTTGCAGTGTGAACTTTTAAAGAACATTTTGCACCTCCATATTAGTTTGTTGGCAGACGTTAGACTCCTGTCACATGAAAGACGCTGATGTGCATCTTTCATGTGACAGGATGAAAGATGCATCCTAAGTTTGTGTTTGGCACATCTTCTTCCAACCTTTCTGTTACCACTAAATTGCTAAATTGCTGCTTTTCCTGCTGTAAAACTGTTGATTAAGATCTTCCTTGCAAAGAGCCACACTGTTATAAATTACCTCTCATTATTCACTTCACTGGCTGCAGTGAGGCTGATACAGCTTTATCTCTTGCTGAGTATTGGAGGACTGGAGCACCGAAGCCCAGGCATACTCTCACTGTGCATTTCTTAGAGTTAGGCGATGAGAGGGTTTTTTTAGCTGAGGGGGCATGTGCTTATGTGCCAAAGCGAAAATAAGACAAAACAACAGCTGTTTCTGGAAAACTCCAAATGAAAGAAATAAAATGCAACATGTTGTTTTACATTGAAGTAGTGATTTGTCTCTTTATTCTTTTGTCTTCACAGTTTGGAAATTGTTATATTTAATTTTTTAAATTAGGGGTGTCAATGCTAATCTGAAAATTTTAATTCAGATTAGTTAAACTACCTATTTTGACCTAAAAGTCTGTCTCACAGCAGTTCGTTATGAAGTCGACACACAGGGAGCAACAAACAACAAAAAGTGAGTTTTCCACCACAGCAGAGAGCAACAATAGTTTGAAAATGTTCAATTTTGTCATGTTGCACCGTGAGCTACTATTTACAAACTCAAAATTCCACATGCACAAATTGACCCGGTCAATTGGCCGGCTGTCACCTCATTTCACAAGTTTCATAGGAAATGAAGCTTGTAACAGAGTTAAAAGAATCTTGCTGCTGATGCTGTAGGATCAAGCAGAAATCTGTGTCATGTAAACACAGAGAGAACGCTGTGTTTACATGACAAATAACAGTAAAAACATTAACTGTAAACCACGATAACAAAATTAAAATCTCTCTATATGCTACTATATAAACTCTCTGTATTTTTTCATTTTTTTACCATAAATTTACAGAGGTTTTTTTGCAGTGTTGACTTAAAGTAATTCCATGTATTTTCTACGGTAATAAAAAGGTTTGGATATTACGGTCAGGTGTTGGTATTTTACCATTTTTTACTGTAAATTTACAGAGTTTATTTTACAGTGTACCGCAAGTTTTCTTGCAAGTCTTCCCCTTTAGGATATCAGGATTTTTAGAGCTGAGAGTACAGATGGAAATAAGAGATTCCTGTGTTTTTGTAATGAGGGGCTCAAAGGGTTTGACTGCAGCTGGATGAGCCAGCTGGTTGGTAGTTAACATTTTTCTGTCCAGATGGTGAAGGCGTGTGCTCTGGAGAAGCCCAGGCCACCTTACAGATTTTATCTGTTTTTGCATTATTGTCATTTTTTGGATCATCATATGATGAGTAAATACAAAATAAATAGAAATACAAATTACTAAATGCTTTTACTTCAAACATAAAGTTTATTTATATAGTATATTTACAACAACCTAATCTGACCAAAGAGCTTCACAGTGATTACGTCATAGATAGATATATGATAAAATAAGAAAAAAATTGCCAGAAATTTTGGGAAATTGCCCAATTTTCCAAGCACTCGATTCAATTAAGTACTAATTTTTTCCCCTTCTTTAGCGGATGTTGAAGGCCACAAACCTTACAAAAAGTTCCACTTTTGTCTCATCAGCTCACAGAATACTGTCTCAGAAATGTTGATGTTTCTGGTTAATATGAGACGGATGTTTTTGATTTTCTCTATCAGCATTAGTTCTGACCTTGTAACTCTCTCATGAATGCCAACATTACCAGTCTTTCTTATTGTTGCAGCATGAACTCTGACCTTAACTGAGGCATGTGAGGCTGCAAAGCCTTAGATGTTGTGCTGGGTTGTTTTATGATCTCCTGGATTATTAGCCGTTGGGCTCTTACTGGCCATTCTTCGGAGTCCCAAATCATGCACATGTAGCACAACACGTGCCATAAAGTGTATTATCTTAATCAGCGGAGGTTCTGCACCCAGATGGTCTGTTATCTACACACTGTTCACTTATCCTGTTTACAGTTCCAAATCTTATCTGCTCAAAGGACCTTCGATCATGAACTTGTTTTATCACTGCTCTTCTGCTTCATTCTCAGGTACACACTGCGGCTACCTCCTGCCCCCACTGGTGGTCAGCGCCAGTAACACAATCTCTGTCAGCTTCCAGTCGGACAGTCGCCTCACAGACCGAGGATTCTCTGCAGAGTTTGAGGCAGTGTATCCTGAAGATATTGCAGGTAGAAAGGCAGAAACACCTTCACAGCTCAGGGAGGAAGCTGTTGAAGCACCTCAACGTCTCGTTAACCAGTCATAAACACTTCACTGTGCCATATACTCGGCTGCTGCTGCAGCTGCCTGAGCTCAGTGGAAACATGGGTCAAAGTACAGTGAAGGAATCAAATGCCAGATAAAGACTTTTAATCTTTTATCACAATGATTATCATCATAAAAAGATATAAAGTCCTACTTATTGCAGAGAGGTAGGACTGTATGTTACTTTGGGAAGGTTTGCTGGAACATCTCATCCACGCAGACAATGGAGAGCTATGCTGAATTTAATACTTAACAGTCCACATTATTCACACTACTGAGCATTGATGCCTGTTTTCTGACTGATTCTGCCTGGTAGCTTAAATAAACAAACAATATGAATGAGAAGGTGCACTAAGTGGGGGTTTATCGTACCTTTTTATCATTTATAAAAAATTGTATGATAAGAATCTGTGATTTATTGTTGTTTTCATAAATTTTTATCAATATTAAAAAACAAAACTGACATTATTGGAAATGTTATTTTTACTATTTTCTCCACTGTGCCATAAATATCAGTAAATTTGAACATAGGATTAAAGTTACTGCAGGTAATTTAGTGATTTAAATCACACTTCTTTAAGAGACATCCTGAAGAAGCCAGATTAAAATGAAAATGTTTTACAATAACAGAATTTGTGGCTGTAAAAATCCTAACAAGATCGAATATTTTTTATCATCATTTTTATTGTCGTCACAACAATAGTACCACAGGATATCCTGACATAGCACGAGGTTTATAAGCTAGTGTTAGCTCCATTTATGTTGTTTTAAAGGAATGTGTTTTGAAATTGGTTTACTGTAGGATTTTTCAGTTCCCAGATTATATTTTCTTAGTTATGCGGTTTAAGATTCCTTGATTCTCAACAGTGTATCTGTTGTTTCCTGATTTCAATCATGTAATAACTGATTGTAGCAATCTTTACCTGGAGAAAAACAGTTTTGTTATCTTGAGATAAAATAAACACCTTATCCTCAAATGCAGTAATAAAAATCTATTTCTGTGCATGACAGCTTCTGTAGCATTGCAACTGTTTTTGCAGAGTCAGATATTTTTAATTTGTATAATTTGATGAACCAAAGTGCAAAATTCTTGTTCTCAGCCAGTTTGCTTGAAAAATGTATATCCTGCAGTAGACTTGTAGATACGTGTATGTACTCAATGCCTTGCTTAAATACTTAATCTTTCCTCCATGTATTATTCCATCCCTCTCCATCTTATTTTGTCCTGCTTTTTAGACATCCAGGGATGTGGCTTTTCCTCTGAAGAGGAAACCGGTGTTATCAAATCCCAGAACTGGCCGATGAACTACAAGGCCAACATGGAGTGCATGTGGAACATCGCCGTGCCTTTAGGGAAGAAAATCACTTTGACATTTACTCATTTTGACCTGGAAGCCAAAGACTTTGTGACATCTAACTGCTACGACAATGTGATGCTGTTTGACATCAATGGCTTGACTAGCGCACTAAATCAAATATATGGTAAGTTATGGTCATTTTTCCCCCTATTGTAATCACTAATCATTCAAATATGCAGCCTCTGGACTAATTGTTTTCTGTTTCATTTAGGACCTTTATGTGGAACAAACCTGCCCAGCAGCATCCAAACCAAAGGCAACAGGCTGCTGATCCGTTTTCACGCAGACATGTTTACTGAGGCTAAAGGTTTCAGAGCCTACTGGACTACAGATCCCAGTGTCCCTGCTCCCACTGAGCCACCTGCTGCAAAGAACCCCTGGGACGACATCCCCATAGGTAGCTGTGTCAGCATGAAGCCATTAACTGGAGGAAAACTTAAAGCTACACTGAACAAAATTGTAACTTATAACCTATAACTTCTTAGTCTGGAAAAGTAACCAGAAAGTCCTGAAGCATAACCTTTACGTTTCTGTAGCAGTAGTTTATAAGTTATATAAATGCAACATATAATTTAGGTCCAGTTTAGGAAAGCATGTAAGAATGAAAAAGCTTTTTTTCCAACCACAAAAACCTCAAACAAAGGAATCAATGTATAGGATTTAGTATTAGCGTTATACCGATGTGTTTTCTTAGTATTGGTATCTCTGATGTCCAGTTACAAGTTTCCATACTCAACAAGAGGTCCAGTTTAGTACAATAGAAATGTTTGGGCGAACGCCGAGTCCCTCCCCTCCTAGATGAACGGTCAAACTCGGTTATTTTGGATGCTGAGAACACAGTGTGAGGTGACCTGCTGCTTCACTTCCCTTCCTTTGCTGGTTGTCACCTTATTTCCATTCTTCATCCCGGGATGAGCCCCAGGTGGCTGCAGCCACTGACAAAGCAATTTCTTAAACAGAGTTTGATAGATGGACAGCGCTGTTTTTATAGGATTTCATTTTCCTGCCAAGCTCAGACAGAGTTTCCTTATTAGCAAGGTTACAGAAGGGAGCAGAAAAAATTATTTGCTGTCTGGGCGAACAAAATGAATGTACAATTTTAATTTGCATTTTGACAGAAATTATCTTTCCCCAGCAAGTTGTAGTGGAGGCGTGTTTTTTGAAGCGGCAATGTCAGCCGTGTGTGTCTGCAAAAATAATTTTCAGTGCAAAACAGAGGTTTATCTGTCAGCAGCAGATTTCTGCTCTTTATTCTGCCTGAACTCAAACACAAACTTGTCTTGTAGACTGGCCCGAAACGTGCGGGAAACCGGCTGTTCCTCCTTCTGTCATGTCACGCATTGTGAATGGAGAGGAAGCTGTAGCGCACTCCTGGCCCTGGCAGGTGTCCATGCAGGTGGGAATGTTCACACAAAATGCATCAGTTTGCAGGAGCAGCTACAGTTTCTGGACTGATGCAGTTTTCATCTCTCTGCTTGTTTTTTGTTGCGTTTCTTTCAGGTCTGGCCTTCCAGTCAGCCTGAGCCCAAGTTTTTTCACACCTGTGGTGGGACTCTGATTCATAGGAACTGGGTGCTAACAGCGGCCCACTGCTTCATAAGGTAAATACAAGAAAAAATGATCTCCTAAATGCAAAGCGAACTTTTCCTATTATACAGTGAAAGTCATTTTATCACCCTGAAAATTCCTTCTTCATGAAATAAGTGCATTAAATTTCCACAACCATCAAGAACTGAACCAGAAAGTCCAACCCAAGACTTTAGAAACTTCATTAATATGTCATAATCAACACTGTCACATGCTGCACTGCATACAGCTGTACCAACGCTGAGGTCGTTCCCCAGTTCATGCACTGCAAAAACACTAAATCCAACCAAGTATATTGGTCTAGTTTTCAGTACACTTGAAATAAGACAAAAACTAACTTAGAAGTAACTTTTCAGACGATACAGGAGCTTGCCTTTAATCAATAAATCCTTAATATTGATGAACTTTGCAGATTATTTCTCTTATAACAAAACATTTTGTCCGTGTTATGAGTGAAATAATGTACCAATATAACTAGAACTTTTACATCCATATTTAGGAAGTATTGACTTAAAATAAGCTGCTATATCTTGCTGAAAAGTTACTATTGTCTTATTTAAAGTGCATTAAGATATGTGCACTAGAAACTAAACCAAAAAACTTGGTAAGATTTTGTGTTTTGCTGTGTATTTCTGTGGATGTTGTTGAACACTTTGACTAGAGCTACTGTGGTGAGAAACCTCACTGACTGGTCGTTGTTAAGAAGTTATTTGAAATACAGCTTTTTCAATAACTTGTAAAAAGTTCAAGAGGTGTGAAAACTTTTGCAAGACTCTGTAGCTTAATAAAATAAAGTCTGACCCTTAATTAATTCATCGCCCAGATATGCAGATGAGCTGCAGCGCTGGCGTATGTGCCTCGGCAAACACAACCTGACCACCGCAGAGCCAAGTGAACGCTGCATCAGCATCTCTGGCATCTATCGCCACGAGGGCTTCCAGTATCCCACCGTTCCCACTGTGGAGTTTGACATTGCGCTGGTGAGGCTGGTTGAGGACGCCCCTTCCACGGATCAGATTTCCTTCGCTTGCCTTCCATCTGAGGAGGAAATTCTTCCTGAAGGAAAAAAGTGCTACGCCACAGGCTGGGGGGACGAGACAGGTGCTGTTTATTCTTCATGTTCAGCAAAGCTACTCAGTCACTTTTTCCTTTTCAAACACGTGTACAGTTTTAAACTGCCAGATCTGGGTTGCCAGATCTAACTGACAGTTTCCAGCCCAAACTCACTGCAAAAATACAAAATCTTTTTTTTGGTTTAGTTTCTAGTGCAAATATCTTAGTACATTTGAAATAAAGCATAAGTAACAAGCAACTTTTCAGAAAAAATAGGAACTTGTTTAAGTCATTAATTACTTAATTTTGATTTAAAAAGTGCCAGTTATAAGAGAAACAATCTGCCAGTGGAACTACTGCTTTTTCATCTATATTAAGGAATTATTGACTTAAAACAAACTCCTATTTCTTGTTGATTTTTTGTTTTGAAGTTAGATTGGTTTTATTTCAAGTATACTTAGATATTTACAGTAGAAACTACATCAAAAATACTTCATAAGGTATTTCAAAATAAAGGAACTAATAAAATGAGTGCAAGAATGCTGTATTAAAAAAAATGTTTTTGCTTTCCTGTCACAGAATAACAAATATTTTCCCTGTGAACATTTCTTAAAAACCAGCCAAATGTTTTGGAAAGCAGCCCAAATATTAATACCCACTTTATCTGTTTATTTCAACCCAACAAGCCCAATTGGGTGGAAACCAGCCCAATCTGGCAACACTGACCTTCCAGAACAGTCTGTCTCAAAGTTTTCATGCCACCTGCTGGACAGAAAGGGAAATACTCTTCCTGTTGATCAAAATGCTGAATAAAATGCTTTTATGTGTTTAATCAGGTGATTCGATGAATCCTAAAGCTGCAGAGACACTCAACCAGGTGGCCCTTCCTGTTGTCCCTTATGACACCTGTAAACGGATGGATTACTGGTGGTTCCAGGTGAAGACCTCCATGATCTGCTGCGGATACACACTTCCTGACGAGCTGCAGTCTGTCTGTCAGGTAAATAAGCCACAGAAGCTGAAACAAAATGACAGTCTGTGAAGAATGTGTTTCATTTTGGGTTTGTAACTTTGACAGGGAGACTCTGGGGGTCCACTGGTTTGCCAGGACACACCTGGTGGTCCCTGGGAGGTTCATGGTATCACCAGCTTCGGTCCTATTGGATGCATAATGAACAAAAAGCCCTCCGTGTTCACCCGCTCCTCAGCCTACCTTCCTTGGATCTCAAATGTCATCCGCAGAGAGCTTTACAATGAGCACAGTACGAACGAATCCATTTGCCTGAAATTACCCACTTTGTCTAGAAAATCAGAGAAAGAGTGCGCCTATTATTCACTTGGTGGTTTTTCTTTGCAGCATCGGGTTGTGGAGGGCCGAAGGATTTGTCCGGCGAAGGCGGCACAGTGTCGTCGATGAGTTACCCTGCCGTCTACAGCAACAACGCTCGCTGCCAGTGGAACATCGAGGCGCCTGCAGGGAAACTGGTGCACCTCCACTTCGCCAGTTTCTCCCTGGAGGAGAGTCAGCTGTGCATCAACGACAAAGTCAGCCTCACTGACAACGTGGGAAGTCTGGGTATGTGAAAGTCTGCCGCAGCCTGTTATTTTCAGAAAAAACATGTCAGTCAGGTGACAAAGTGTTGCTCCACTGAAAGATTGACATTTTTGACGTCCTTCTTCTTGCTCGAATGTTTCCTGACTTTCAAAACAAAACCCGTCCATAAAGAGCAAAGTAAGAACAAAATATTTCCACACAATAAACTACAAATACTTATGATTTCATATGAATATGTCTCAAATAAATGCATCATAATTTATAGAATTATTTATAAATAAGTATCTAAACAAATGAAATACATTATTTTATCCAGTAAAGGATCATACAAAGCTTCTTGCACACGATAAGAATAACAACACGTAAAAAAATGTTGGTCTTAGCAGCATCTGACTTAAACCTGCAGATCCAGCCATTAAAACATCAATAATTAATACTTCACATCACAAAATCATCTTTTAAAGCCATTTTACAAACTTCCATGTTTAAAATAGACTCTGCCATTTATTTAACTAAAGAACATGGAAGAAATTTCCAATACTCTTCAGGTTGGGACCCATAAGCTCAGTGCTGGTCAGATTTGTCCATTTTTAGAATTTAGTTTTGTTGGTTCATCCAGTTGAATCCGTGTTTTAACCATTTAGCTGCTTATATGAAGATTCGGGAAGAAATCCTGAATCGATCGATCAAACTGAATCTGATCCAGTTTATGTTTTATGTCTTAAAATGTTGTCAAACTCACATCAGGATTATGACTGGTAGTGCTAGAACATTTTTCACAAAAAAAATTAAAATATTAATCGATCATTAATTTGCATTTTATAAGTACTTTTGATAACAACTTTTTAAAATTAAATAATATTGTCCCTCCAAGATTATGTGATTGTTTTTCAGATTTTTTGCAATCAAGATCACTGATTTTGTGGAGCTTTAGAAATATTTGTGAGACATTTTACAATAAGAAGTAAAGCTGAGGCAACATCATAGTAGAAATATGAAATACTGCCATCTACAGGTGGGAAGGAGCATCACTTAATCACCACCGTTTTTGCCATTTCAGAGGAAAATTTGAAGTAAACCCACAATTAGGCATTAGCACAAAAAAGTGTGAGGATCTTTGATTTTGTGTAAATATCAATGATCAGGTTATTGATGAAGACTGAAGGGACTGATTGCTGTAATTTGACAACATGCAGATAAAAACTGCTTTGATCTGATTGATAAAATAATATTTAAGCACACAACGTCTATGTGAAGAATTTCTTCTTGTTTCCAACAGGCACCTACTGCAGTCATGTTCCCCCTGCAGATCTGGTGAGTGATGGTAATAAACTTCAAATCGACTTCTCTTCCAACGACAAAGTGGTCGACTCTGGCTTCACTGTGACCTGGAAGGCGGTGGACCCTGCAGCGGGTGAGCCGGGGTGCAAGCCTGGTGGAGTGAGACACAACATATGCATCAGTCACATGACGTGTTGTTTCATTCTGCTGCAGCTCCATGTGGAGGACGATTCAGCAGCAGCCAGGGGGAAATCACCTCTCCAAACTGGCCCAGTGACTACGACGCGCAGAGCGTCTGCACATGGCACATCAGTGTTCCCTCGGCAGAAAGCATTCACGTGGCGTTCACTGACTTCGAGCTGCAAGCCGTTAATGTGTTTGGAAACTGTGTGGACTATGTGGAGATCTTTGATGGAAAAACCAAAGCATCACTGGGTTCGTTGCCGCCACACAGATTCAATCTTTGTTCAGTTAATTCTTTAGTAACCTTGTTTTCTTTTTCTGCTGTCCAGGCCGGTTCTGTGGCTTCGCCCCACCACCCAAAGTCTCCATCCCCAGCAACACGGCAGTCATCCGCTTTTTGAGTAATGGTGCAGATCAGCAGAAAGGTTTCCGAGGTTACTGGACCACTGATGCCGACGTTGTTCTGACTTTACCGCCTCCTCCTCCAAACCCCTGGGACAGCATCACTATCAGTGAGTGGGACCTGCTAAAATAGCTGCTGCTGACTCTGCTCTGAGGTTTCTTAATGCTGGGACAAATAGATGACATTTTATTCTATAACCCTGATCTTCAGAGGTGGGCAGGGAACCCAAACATTTACACAAGTAAGAGCAGCACTATGTCAGCAGCTGTCCAAGAGTAAAAAAGTATTTGGTGAAATGTCTACTCAAGTGCTAAATAACTGAATAATCATTTAATATTTAAAAATTACATCATCAGATGGACCAAAATATAAAGTTATGTTGGTATTTTAACGACCAAAATGCAAATAATAGATACCAAAAATATGACAAAAATATCAAAATAAGGCAAAATAAATATTTCTCCAAATCTGTTTCATTCAATAAAAAGCTTTAACAAAAACTGCAGGTGAATGTTTTGTTAAAATATGTTGGTTTTTCATTGAGAATCCAGAAATGTTACTCAAGTAAGAGAAGCAATACTAGTTCCAGATCTGATCTTATGCAATAATTTATTTTCCTGTTTTAAGTGAAAAAACTTTTTTATGTTTTTTCAACTTAAATAGGCTTCAAATAATCCTCTTTATCTTTTAAGTTTTTTTTTTTTTTAAACCTTATTTTAAATGTACAGTTCAAATTCAAAAATACTTTGTTATATGTTGTTACTCACATTAATTCAAATTTTCAAGGGTTATTGTAGACAGTAATAGCTGTTGGCTGTAGCAGTTTGTATTACAGCACATTTGAAGAAGCCTCTGACTGAAGACTCTCTGTTTTCCAAAGATAGTCCAAAGATAGCACAGAGATATTTGCACTATAATTTAGAGGGAAATTCTTGGTGTGTTTTTGCAGAGTAAACTCTTAGACTGAGTTTCTTTGTGATGTTTGAACACATTTTTAGTTCTGGATTAAAGCATAAAGTTTATGTTTCAAACTTTCTGCTGTCAGATTGGCCAGAGGATTGTGGAAATCCAGCAGTGAAACCTAAAACGTCGACTGAGCGCATTGTCAATGGGGAGGAGGCCACCCCCCACTCCTGGCCTTGGCAGGTCTCAATGCAGGTAACCTTCTTCTTTCCCACCTTCCTGTTATAAAGTAATTAGAAAAAAATACTTTTTAGGACTTTTTACACTTTTGTTTCCATGACTGTTTTTGCTTACCGCTTAGAAAAACTCACAGTAGTCTGTTCATCTTCAGCAGTCATGTTATTTCTAATTAGGAACTATTAAATTGAGAAGTTCTGGTCCTAAAGCCCAAGAAACAATAAAAACTAGAGGAAAAAGTTCATTTAATGAGAGCGGAGCTTTTATAGCGCAATCAAGATCTGACATGACCAGCTCAGCAACTTTGGCTCTTTCTTTGAAGTCCCTCAGTCATTTGCACAATTGTCTCAAAGTCCAGCTACTGATAATAATTAGATGCTGATGTGTTAAAAGATGAAATATATCCTTATTTGCAAAATCAACAGCAAAGTATAATGTTTAGAGATGCTCATCTTTACACATTTTAATTTTGTTGCCTGTAGTTTTCATGAAATTATTACTTTATTCTCATATTATTTTGACTTATTCTTGATTTAGTATTTAATTTTAGTTTATTATTTAATTTTATTATCTTAATTTATTCTTTATTAATTTCCCCTTGGGATTAATAAAGTATTTTTGAATTGAATTAATATTTTGACTTTATTCACGGATTACTCCATCTTTATTCTGGTATCATTTTGACTAGAAATTAATAAATGTTCTCATTTTAAAATAATGTTTTTTTGTTTTCTTGTTTCTGAAGGCGACACTCTTGCCTCCCATTCCTTACCTGCACAACTGTGGAGGCTCTTTGATTCATGAGGAATGGATCCTTACTGCTGCTCACTGTTTTATGTTGTCAGTATCTTACACAATAAATATACTTTTTTCTTATATTATCAACATATTTGAGCTTAAATTGGTTGCTTAGTTTAGTTGTTTAGTTGTCTAATGTGCATCTTTGACATTCAAGCAGTTGTTTTTGACACTAAATGCTCTAAAAATCGATTTACCTGCTCTGCTTCCTATTGAATTATGTTTAATCGATTACTGTTAGAGTATTGAAACATATTTATGTTCCATGTGCTCTGCAGCCCTCTGAACAAACCGTCCTTGCACCGTATGTGTTTGGGAAAACACCACATGAATTCCTCCATGGACGTTCCCTCGGCGGAGAAGTGCTTCCAGGTGGACGGGATAATCCGACACGAGGGCTTCGTATATGAGCAGGACCCCTCTGACATCACCAACGACATCGCCCTGGTGCATCTGAGCGAGCCTGTGAGCATGACGAGGGAAATCAGACCCGTTTGTCTGCCGAAACCCGGAGCCGTGATGCCGGCGGGGACGCTGTGCTTCGTCACCGGATGGGGAGACGAGAAAGGTAGACAACATAATTTGGTGTTGAGCATTTTTAATAGAAAGATTTTCTTTTATAATAAAACATGATTCTTGGTTTTGCACATTAAAATGTTCTGTTGAGCTGTAGCAATTTAATTTGTGTATTAAGTATTTTTATTTATATTTGACAGCTTATTTCAAACTTTTTTTGTTTGCCAAATTAGTTTACATTTATTCTTATTTCTGTATTTTGTAGTTAGATTTATTGTGTGATTGATATTTGAATCGTTTTTAATCTATCGACTGTTTATAAAAAAAGTAAAGTGAATAAATAAAAAAATCCACTCACCCCACAAAAAAGAAAAGCAGAAATGTGGAATATCATCTGTGATATTGTTATCGAGGTACTTAAGAAACTATATTTTGGCAGTGTTGCCCACCCATTCTAATATAAGTGACATAATCAGCCAGTGGAACTAAGACATTCACTGTTAAGGACTTGACTTAAAACAAGATCCTATATCTTGTTGAAAAGTTACTTATAAGTTAGTTTTGTTTTATTTCAAGTGGACTAAGACATTTGCTCAAGAAACTGGACCAAAAATACTTGGTAAGACTTTAGTATTTTACAGTGTGAGAGTTTTAAGAGTTTTGTAGTTTATTCCATGCAGGGGGAGCAGCAGCTGTTTTTCCGAGTTCAGTACAAAGTATTAGAGCAGACATTAGTAACAAGCCTTGGTGATCGATTTTACAACTTGTAACATCTGAAACATTTTGGTTTTCTCAGGTAACGTGTTCCCTGTTGTGGCAAAGACTTTGAACCAAGCAGCTCTTCCAGTTGTTGACTTCCAGACCTGCAGCAAACCTTCATACTGGTGGGACTCGGTTCGGCCCTCCATGATCTGTGCCGGCTACGAATCCCCCGACGAGCTGAAATCTGCCTGCCAGGTTTGCACACAACCACACACTGAAAACAAACCCAGGACACTTTAGACCAGAGGTTCACAAACTTTTCCAGGCCTTGGCTTAGTCAGTCATGAGTTTTTAGGGTTTTTTGCAGCAGAGCTGCTGGATGGTTTCTTTTAAGGTTTTTACCAAGAAACCTGTTAGAAAAAAAACAAGAAAATTTGTGAGTTTGAAAAGTAAAAAATTGTTAGAAAATCTTAAAAAACAACTTTGACATTTCTCAGTTTCAGAAGTTGAAAATTTCCAACTTTCAGAAATTTTCAGTGTCAAAAGTTTAATTTTTCTTATTTTTGATTGTGCAGAAATTTCTAATATTTTTCTAGAAAATGTTTGAAATTATTTTTCAAATTTTTGAGTTTTTTAGCAAATTTTTGACAGTCTAAAATTTTAGACTTCTGACAAAGTCTAATATTTCCTCCTTTTTTTACAAAATTACTGAGTTTTTTTCTATAGCTAATTTTCGACTTTTCAAACTGAAATTTAAAAGTTTTTTTAAAAAAAACTTGGAAAAAAAACTAAGCCCAATCTGAAAATTAAGAGATTTTTTTATTGGAAATTTACTCTTCCATCTTTTTTCTATCTATGTTGATCCTAATGCACTATTGAATAAAAAGGCATTATATAAAATTCTTTATATTTACTTTGTTTAAATAATTTTACTGTACTTTCCATACAACTTCCTGAGGCCCCAGTAGCGCCCCCTTGTGGCCACCCTGGAAGCCCACTTTGAAAAACTCATATAATTTCCTTTTTAGCAGTCTTCAAACGTTACATAAGTGTGCTGTTGTTACGTCTTTTTACTCCACAATCAGCCGGCTGTTTTGTTTGCGGTCGCTCAACCTTGATTAGAAATCGCCGCTGCCCAGATTGCAGCTATAATTGGACAAAAAGCACATTTGGGCATTATTTGCTTGCCGTAATGAGCAACCATGACAGCAGGAACATGTGACAGAGTCTCAGAGCTTCAGAAAGCCTCAGTCAGGTTTCACTCCCTGAGGTTATTGATAAACCATTCGCCCCAAAATTCAAGGACACAGAAATGAGTCTCGTCTGAACGACCTGGTGCATCAGAAGTGTTTGTTGTGCTGCCCTGCAGGGCGACTCGGGCGGCCCGTTTGCCTGCTCCGCCGCTGGGACCTGGGAGGTGCACGGTGTGGTCAGCTTCGGACCGCAGGGCTGCATCAAAGACAAGAAACCATCAGTGTTCACCCGAGTGTCGGCCTTCAGCCACTGGATCGAGAACAACATCCGGAAGTTCATGTACGAAAACAACAAAACGATATGAAATCTGCTCAGATCAGGAGAGTTGTATTTTATTGTCTTAACTACATAAGAGTAGAGAATATTTAATAATGTCAGTTTTTGTGTACAATCACATTTATGTTCAAATAAAATTGAATATATTTGCAAATCTGAGTTTATGTTTCAATTTCCTGTTCAGTTGTGCCACTCAGTTTTTAAAATGTTACCATTTTTTTTAAACTTTAAGTCAAATTTTTGTCATCTGGGTGCAATTACTGCTTTTAAAAAGTTGGAAACTTACCTGATGATGAATTAATCAAAAATTATTAATCAATTAAGCCAAAAATAATAAGCCACTTATTCTGGTGATTCAATTCAAATAAGTTATTTTTATTCCCAAAGCTTTTTTTTCTGCCCCATCTTTTAACTGTTTTATTATTTCATCTGCTGTTATCTTCTCTACAGTAAAATAGTAAAATTCTTGGTTTTATTATTTTAGCTTTAAATCTTTAAATGTATGAGAATGCATACATTTTTCTAATGAATACACAGATTTTTGTTTTAATGGGTTTCTTCATAGCTGTCTGAAATTATGACAGAAAGTAAAGAAAAAAGATGTGCTGAACAGTTATAAACGGCCACAATTTTAAAAGATGTGAAAAGTTGGGATTTTTTTTTTTATTAATTTCAAAATTTGCAGCTGCCAGTTCGTAAAAAGCTCAGACTTGTGTTTATTTCCATAATATTTTAATAGTGACTAGATTTGATCCCAGCGGTCAGTCTTCCTCTCTCCCTGTTATCATCCTCTATCTTCCAGCCTCATTTCCTTGCAGAGGGAGTCTGCAGGACTTCTTCATGTTTGGGATTTTATCCAGAGTCACATGAGCCAATGGGAGAGCCCGGCTCGATGAGCCAATGGGAGAGCCCGGCTTGGTGAGCCAATGGGAGAGCCCGGCTCGGTGAGCCAATGGGAGAGCCCAGCTCGGTGAGCCAATGGGAGAGCTCGGCTCGGGTTTCAGCATGGGAGAGCGGAGGGGAATAAAGAGGGGACTAATCTGAACCTCATGGGCTGAACGGCGCTCAATCTACCGGGACTGACTAACCAACAAACTCTTCATAACTGGATCTTCTTTCTGCTTTTGGAGGATTCAATGTTGAGGATTAACGGCGGACCTGTGGGGTTTTTCCTCTGACAGAGGAGGAGCAGAGGAGCATAGCTGCAGTTTTGCCCCTCATCTTTAAGCCTCTGCTGGAGTTTTTTTGGTGGAAGAATGGGGGCAGGAGCTATGACCATCTGTGTGAGTAAGGCAACTTGTGAAGAGAGTTTAAGGATAAAACTAACGAGCTGGTGCTCCTCTGAGTGGCTTCCTGCTCTGAATCCTGCTTTTCTTCATGAAGCAGAACTAACTTTATCTTTTAAAGGGGAATCAAGCCATCAAATGCCCTTATTTTATCTATTTTCTTAAATAACATTGCATGTAAAACATTTTTCATAAACTCCTGACTTTTCATCACTTGATTACGTCACTTGCTTAAAATGTCCCTTTTCCTCCTTTATTCTCTTCCTGACTGTGAGATTTTTTCCAAGCTGTTTTTGACGTGTGTGGAGCTTTTGCTGCCGGTTGGCCCAGTGGCCACCCATATACCGGAGGGAGCCTGGAAAAAAGGAGCTGCAGGGGGAGGAGGCCCACCGAGCGGCGCATGCTGGGGCCTGCAGTCCCTCCAGGAGTCAGAGAGAGAAAACAGGACGAGAAGATCCGGACGTTTGGGCCACCAATTCAGTTCTGAAATCTTTGGTTTAAAGGAAGTGAAGGATCCCCAACAAGATGTTTCAGTTCTTCACTGCAACAATACAAAATCTTACCACGTATTTTTGGTCCAGATACCTCAGGAGACTTGAAATAAGACAAAATAACTTACAAGTAACTTTTCAGCGAGACATAAGAGCTTAATTAAAGTAAATTAATACTTACTATCAATGAAAAACTACTAGTTCCATAAACAGATTATTTCACTCCTAAAACCTTTACAAGTAGGGGCTGCCCAGTGGCGCAGCTGGAAGAGCTGTTGCCCTGCAGCAAGGAGGCTCTGGGTTCGATTCCCGGCCCCAGTCTTTCTGCATGGAGCTTGCATGCGTGGGCTCTCACCAGGTACTCCGGCTTCCTCCCACAGTCCAACATGACTGTCAGGTTAATTGGCTTCTCTAAATTGTCCCTAGGTGTGAGTGTGTGTGCATGTTTGTTTGTCCTGCATGTCTCTGTGTTGCCCTGCGACAGACTGGCGACCTGTCCAGGGTGATCCCGCCTCTCGCCCGAAATGCACCAGCAACCCTCCCGATCCCAGTAAGGGAAAAGGGTGCAGGAAAATGGATGGATGGAACATTTACAAGTGAAACAATCTGTCAGTGGAACTAGTAGTTTTCATAACAACTTCCTCAAAGCGATCAATAAAAACTGTAATCGGTATCAATATGTTCAACCGGCTCTTTTAGGACATTCATAATCATTACACGACCCAAAATGAATTGGAAACTCCTGTTCTACATATTTAACCTAATAATCAATTTGAAAATAATAATAAATTAAATGATCAAGTAAACTAATAATAATTGAAATAATCCAGTTAAAATCTGATAACTTCAAATGGATTATCCTCCACTCAACAGAGATTATTTAAAGCACATTAATGATTTAAGAAACCTTTATTCTATTTTTTAAAACATGTTTCTGGCATGTTTTCCATTACATGATCAAAGTTTGATGAAACAACAAACGGGCCCGATCACCAGCTTTTGTTAAAACTGGTACCATGTTCAGATGGTAGAGTATGACACAATTTGCTAAAAAATTAATTTCTTTCCTGAGATACTTTTGCGTTCTGAAGAAATTCAACACTCCAAAGCGGATCTTATGGTTGTCAATCATCCTCATGTACTTGCTGATATGAAAAATAGTGCTAACAAGTACTAGCATTCATGATAGGTTGTGCTATATGCAGCATAGCAGAGAGCAAGAGATGGAGGGAGGGAAGGAGTGAGCAGGATGATTGACAGCGATGAGACCCGCCTCCTGGCTCTGATTGGTTGTTTCTAGATGGAAGTCAAATGATCTGTTTCATACGATACTCTCACAATGAAGAGATGGTTTCAACAAATATGCGAAAACAATATTTTTCTACAACTTGCATACTGCAGCTATAAAGAAGATGCTGGCCGGCCCATACCATGACACTGCCTCCACCAGAACCTGTCCAGCTTTGGCAGAGAGAATTTGTCAAGTTATTTCTGGCTGCAGTGTACTTCAATCTTCTTTCTTCTTACCATTTAAAGGAAAATAAACTGGATTTTCAACAGTATAAGATTTATCTCCTAGAGGCATTGATGACAATACAGAAAGTAAAATCAACTAAATACATATTTCTCAATGTTTTCTACGTGTGAGCCAATTGGAGATGCAGTTTAAAGCCTTTTTTCACAGAACTGTGTCTTTGTGTGCATAAAGTGTGAAAGCATTGTTAAAACAGGGGGAGGATTACAGAGGATGCATCACAGCTGACTGTCTCTATAAACAACAGAGGAAAATGGCTTCTGAAACCTTCTGTTCTCAGCCAGCTTCTTCCCAAAGGCCTGGCAGAAAGTTGAATTACTAAGTGACAGCACAATCGTTTTGAGCGGAGAGTTTTTTCAGTTCACAGAACGATCCTGTGACAAGACCTTGGGATTAGGAGAGCTTTACGTTTCTCTGTTCTCTTTCACTTTCATTCCCACAGAGTGACAAACACTCAGGAATGTGTTTGATCTGGATTCTGGTTCTAGCTCACATTAGACCGCCTGCAGACTGAACATGGAACGATTAATTAGATTAATCGAATGATGACATGATCGCCAAACTACTTTAATAATGTTTTAATTATTAACTGGAGCATACAGAGGGCTGCCCAGTGGCGCAGCTGGTAGAGCTGTTGCCTTGCAGCAAGAAGGTTCTGGGTTCGATTCCCAGTCCCGGTCTTTCTGCATGGAGTTTGCATGTTCTCCCTGTGCATGGTGGGTTCTCTCCGGGTACTCCGGCTTCCTCCCACAGTCCAAAAAAAAAAACATGACTGTCAGGTTAATTGGCTTCTCTAAATTGTCCCTAGGTGTGAGTGTGTGTGTGTGCATGTTTGTTTGTCCTGTGTGTCTCTGTGTTGCCCTGCGACAGACTGGCGACCTGTCCAGGGTGACCCCGCCTCTCGCCCAGAACGTTAGCTGGAGAGAGGCACCAGCAACCCTCCCGACCCCAGTAAGGGAAAATGGATGGATGGAGCATACAGATTCTAAAACACAGAACACTAATTTGGTCAAAACTGTACAAAACACGTACATTTAGCATTTAAGATTTTTAAAAAACACATTGGTTGTAAATATGCTCTTCCCAGAACTCCTCAAGTGGCATAGTTTTAGCTTCACCTGGTTCAAATTCTAGAAAAATCTCCTGTTCTGCACCTTTTGCTATGCAATTATTAGTTAATTGAAAACATAGTCGAAAAATCAACTCTAGACGTATTCATGTATTTTTTAGCTGCAGATTAATCCTTTGCTACAAATAATGAGGAAAACACAAAGATAATGCTATATTATTGCATTTTAGGCAATAAAATGTATTATTATTATTATTATGTATTATTTTTAAAAAGGAACTGAATTATTTGTTTATTTGCATTTTTATATAATTTATTATTCTTTAAAATAAGCATACATGTTTTCATCCTACAAATGAATTAATATTCAGAATAATCAATAGAATAATTGAATACTTAATGATGCATATTTATGTATCTGGCTGCTTTTGAGTCCCTCGGTTTGCACATGTTGAGGCAGTGATTGCTTTTACCTCTGGTGTTTATCAACACTCTGCATGAGGTAATCACAGGTTGTCATGGCAGTAAAGACGGACTCAGAGCATCTGGTCATTATGTCCTCGTCTCAGATCAGCTTAACTGGAAATCTGTGGGGGAATAAACTTTATTTTTACTCCACACAGGAAATAAAGTGAATAGAAAGCTCTAAAAAAGTTCCAAAAAACTCTAATATTCAGAAAAGAACTTAAACCTGAAGTGATCTTTAAAGTTAGATAGTATTTTGATATAAACAAATAAAATGTTCCATCTGATGAAATATGTTGTAATCAGTCACTAAGAACTGAAACGTATCTCAGTTCAGACATTTCTGTCTGTCCAGCTGTTTGCACTGCAAAAACAAAATCTTACCAAGTATTTTTAGTCCAGTTTCTGGTGCAAATATCTTAGTAGACTTGAAATAATAGAACAAGTAAGTTCTCAACAAGAAGTAGGAGTTTGTTTGAAGTAAATCATTCCCTAACATTGATGACTGTCTCCATTGTCAGATTAAGTTACTAAAAGCATGGAAAATATCTTGCTATAAGTTACGTAATATGTCAATTTAACTTGTTCTTTTTTCACCAATATCAAGGAATTATTGACTTGAAACAAGCTCCTGTTTCTTGCTGTAAAGTTAATTTTGTCGTATTTCAGGTGTGCTAAGATATTTGCAGTAGAAACTGGAGCAGATCTAGTTGGCAGGATTTTGTGTTTTTGCAGTGTGAATGGCTGAACCATGGACAATATAGTGGAGTTGTAGCCATGACAACAGCGCTGAGACTTCCTTCCACTCTGCAGGATCCAGAACAGCAGGAAGTCTTAGCTGAAAGCAGAACTGAATAAACAAAGACGGATAAAACGATGCAGCAGTAAAAATGACGCAGGTGGCAGAGATTAATGGAAGCAGGTGACAGTTTAACTCAGAGTTTTACCTTGTGAGTCTCACAATGTGTGCCTCCATAGGTAACCAGGTAAGGCTTTTGTTATGTTATGAATCTATGACCTTAAATGCTCATTTCTGCAACCTTGTGTTGTCAAGTTGTTGAGTGTGTCTCTCTTTAACAAAGTTGTAGCCTGGTAACCTGCAACGCTGCCCTCCACCTCCCATAGCACCACGTCCTAAATACAGCAGCTGCATTTCCTGCAATGATTCTGCAGCACCCAGCTGACGCCTGCCTCATGATGGCTGACTTCTGCTCTTCTCTCTCCCTGCAGCACAACCAGACTGCAGTTCTGGTGAGAGAAGACATGAAGAGGATGGTCCAGATACCCATGCTGAGATCCAGAGCGGTGGCAGCCCAAAGCACCACGGTGTTTGGAGCGTCCCTGCTGGAGCTGAGAGAGCGCGGACTGGTGGAGGACGGAGTGCCTCTGCTGGTGCGGAGGATGGTGGAGCATCTCAGCAAGCATGGTAACAGGAAGATATTCAACAATATTAATGTTTTCGTTTGAAATGACAAGAATCACCTTTGAATCTAACAGTTTATTACAAAACAATGAACCATTCGTGCGTGCATAGGCCTGTTGCAAGAAGCAGTAATTGCATGATAAATTAAAATGAGATCAATAATTTCCTTTTGCATGATTTACTGTTTTCCTCTTTTCTCTTTTTCTACCAAGAACTGAATGACAAAAATCTTCAGTCTGGTGTTTTGGTCTCAACTAGCCCTTTTTCTGAAGGATAATTTTGTTTACAGAAACTTCATAATTCATTTTATTTATTGTTTTTGTTGCTTTGTTTGTTTATTTTGGATATTTATAATGTCTTCCAGTTCCAGAGTTTATTAGAATTGAAAGTTTATTGATCTTTTAGGATGCATTATTGCATTAATATGCTGGGAAATAATCTAAAAGCAACAATATTAGAATTTTATTGCAATCACTATTTAAATCTGTTGTTGCAACAGACCCAGCGCTGTGGTTTCCATGTTTTTTTTACATTTCTGTGCTTTATTTACGTCAGAGAGAGCTTAGATTTATAGATGAATATACAGAAATTCAAAAAATTTTGCATTTTTTCTTCTTCTCAGTGTTACTACAATGAGATACATGGAAATACATTTTTCTTTCTAAAAAGATCAAACTAAAGAGTAGCAAATTATGGAAGAAAGAAAACCTGCAATAGTAAACTACATTCACTTCCAGCAACATGCTTTAATAAGACTTTTGCGTTTAAAAGTAAACAAGGATGTTCAACTGAAACCAGAAGTTTTACATGCACCTTTTCTTTCGCTCACCGTTTGAAGTTAAATTAGATCAAATCTCTTCTTTTAGGTCAGTTAGAATGACCAAAATTATTTTTAGCTACTAAATGACACAATAATGAAAGCGAGAATATGTCAGAGAGTTATTTATTACCTTCATTGGAGTCAGAAGTTTACATACAGTTCCTCAGTATTTGGTGGCATTGCCTTTGAACTGCTTTAGTTGGGTCAAATGTTTTGGGTTTCCCTCTATAAGCTTGAGTTCTGGCCCGTTCCTCCTGACAGAAGAAAAAGAAGCTTGGTCTGATTTAACTTCAGACAATGAGAAAAAAATGTGCAAGTGTCGTTATTTGGTGTATGTAAACTGGTTTCAACTCTGTTTAAGACTGGAATCTAAACCTCGAATCTTTTTTTAACCTTCTGTTAATTCTCACATACTTCAGTGCAACAATTTAACCACTAGGTGTCACTACAGGAGTATGGAACTGTTTACAAGCTTCTTCTGGAAGACAATATTTATTCATTTATTATAAACAACAACATTTATCAAAGAGATATGGACGAATGTCCTCCACGATGGAATACATTGTGTCCAGCTGCAGCAATAATGCATTTAATATGAACTTATTTAGTAAACTGTCACCAAACAAGTTAAGACATTAGCAAAGAAATATTTAATATTTCCTTACACACAGCAGTTTCTGAATGAAATATACTTTTGAATCCAGTTCCGTTTTGCTGCAAAGCAATGGTTAAACATTATTTTAAAGGCTAAAACTGCTGAGAGTAGAGATTATGTGAGATTCTGTGAGACAGAAAAGCCTCTAGTATCTTTGTTGATGTCGTAAAATCTCAAACATACTCGTTTATTTTATCACAAGTTTAATTTTAACTGACGTTAAAACAATTTAAGTTAAACATTGGCTAAAATCAAAACATGAATATGATATCGGCAGAGGCATGAATGAGGCATAAAAATAACATCCAAGTCATCACCTTGCTGTGATCAGAATCACCTGGGTAACGATAAAGATTCAAATAAACCCGCAAAATTACATCTAAAAACAACATGATAAGCATAAAATAGTGTTGTACAGACAAGTTACTGTCTCACAGCGGAAAAGGCTGCTGGTTTGTGTGGCATGATTGTTCAATTATATTAAGGTTCATAAAGTTCTTATCAAAATGAATCACTGTTAAATCTCAAAACCAATCGGAAGAAAGTAATTTGTGATCCTCATGGCGAGGGTTATGAAAAACAATAAAATTTTTTAAAAGTCCGAAATACTTACAGAAAGATTTTTTTAGACATGTTTTTTTATATTTCAAAGTTTATGCAAACACAATGTCTGCTAAACCTTAAGATTCTTTGAAAAGCACAGGTGATGATGTCATGACTTTGAATGCTTCTGATTGGTTCATTCACAACCGCTGAGTTAGCTGGACACAAACCTGTGGATGAATCCAAAATCAAACCCACAGAGTCTGAAGTGAGAGATTTTGTTTTCCACAGTGAACTGGTTTTTATATTGATGTGGACTGAAAAGCCACTCAAAGAGGAAGAATTCATCACTCCAAAAATATCATAAAACGCTGCATTACGTTTTTAAAAAAAGGTTCATTTCTAAAAAAAAAGTACCTTGAAGAGGACCCTTTTCTCATTTTTCTGGCATTTAGGAGATATTTCTGAAAAAATCTGGTATAATTTAATGTCAGATGAGAAAAAAATGTTTTCTGGTTTCAACCCCATGGAGGTTTCCCATTTGGACCCACTAAAGTCTTACATCCTCTTTACTGTCTCACAAATGATTAAAACATCCTCTCCAGGGTTCTGTTTTCTACCAGTAGCTGATTTTACTGAATAATTGATTGTACATCTCCGATTCCATGATTAGGTGTCTGACTGTAACTAAATAGTGTTTTCCTTCGCCTTTCTGCAGCGCTGCATCAGGAAGGTTTGTTCCGAGTAAACGGGAACGTTCGGGCTGTGGAGACCCTGAAGCTGCGACTGGAGAGCGGCGGCGGCGACGAGGCGGACCTGCTCTCGGAGTCGGATCTGTTCACGGTGTCCAGCCTGCTCAAACGCTACCTCAGAGATCTACCTGAAGGCCTGGTCGCCTCCACGGTGCAGCAGAAACTCATACAGCACTATCAGGGTAAAACATTAACTCCCATCTTTATCTTATCCGCTCAGGATGCTTCAACTAGCCGAAATGGATGGCACTTTAGGATTTTACAGCCAGTATTTGCAGATATAGAAGTTTAATAAATAAATATGGTGAATCTCTGGGTCATAGATGGATGAAAGCAGCTTCTCCACCAATCAGAGCCAACCAGGTCATTAGTTAAATCTGAGTTATTTATCCCAGCAGTCATGGATCTCAGGGCGATAAACATGTCCTAAACATCTAAAGTGGGTTTTTTTGGCAGAAAAAGTGTTTCCAGTTCCCATCCAGCTCCAGCTCCCATCCAGCTCCAGTTCCCGTCCAGTTTCCGTCCACCTCCCGTCCAGCTCCACTTCCCGTCCAGCTCCAGTTCCCATCCAGCTCCAGCTCCCGTCGAGTTCCCGTCCAGCTCCAGTTCCCGTCCAGCTCCAGCTCCCGTCCAGCTCCAGTTCCCGTCCAGCTGGAGCTGGAGCTCCTGGCGGTTATATTTTATGCGAATGATGTCAGAGGAGAGAACAGTTTGGCTGAAATGTTTGTTTTGCTTTTACAGCTCCCATAAATATCTTCTTTGTTTATCAGAGAAATGTTTCTGTTGGACTTTGTGAAACTGTTTTGGCCTCTTTGTTGCGATTTCTTGCTTCTATTATAGATCACCTTTTTAACCTCTGGCTGCTGTTTCATTGTTGAATTTGATAAATTCTCTTTGTCAACAAAGAGAATTTATCTATTTATTTATTTAGGCTACAGCTAACTTCTTTGCCTTTAAGCGGATAAATATGCAGTTCAATGTCCTCTACTAACGTTTGCTTTTTTTTAACTTTGTACATGCAGCAGCCATATGAGCTTTTGAGCTCTGGGACCTTTCTAAGCTAGAGCTCCTTCTTCAGTGGTAGCTTCACTTTTAAAATGTTTTTACTTAGAATTCAGAAATCCAGATTTTTGAGTTAACAGCTAAAACATCACATTATATTTTATACATCACAGCTACCAACTTCTCACTGGTACCATGGATACTGCTACCACGACTTGACAAGTGCATCAGTTACAGCAGGTGTTGATGAAGTAGCTAGCAGCTAGCTGCACTGCTGCTAGCAGCTTAAACCTAGCTTGGAGATTAATAAGAACAACAAGGTTAGATTTTTATATTTGTAAAAATTGTACTTCAAAGGAAGTGTAATGATGAATATTACCTAAAAGTTTGTAAAAGTTTGTAAACTGACTGAGATTTACTCGCCTTAGCATGCTGAGTGCATGTAGTAGTTAACTCGGCCACCGCAGAGCAGTATGCTTTGATGAACTAAACACTGCAGCATCATAAGTTAACCACATATTTTAAAATAATTTTTATTTCTTCATGCTTAGACTCATGTAAAGAATGTTTTTAGTTACAATCTGCATTTTTGTCCTCAGCATCACAACATTTGAAGATGGAAATGTAAAATAAACAGTATTCACTCAAACCTGCACTGAATCTGAACTTCACTCATCTGTAGAGTTACAACTGTAGGCCATTGTTCCCCTCTGCACACTGACACAGATGTTCCCACATTGGTACGCATGCATGCACACAATTAGAGAGCCATTCACAACATTTGCGTCACTCAGTCATATCCGTTTATCCAACTCTGACCTAATTAATTATCCCGAGTAAGAGTCTCAACATATTTTCAGGCTCTTTGCTGTAATGCTTTTCCAAGTCACCATAACTGCAGATTAAACATCAGTTTTTACGTGTGTTTGGGATCATTCTCCTGCCGGAAAACTGAAATGTGTTGGCTGGCAAGAACTGGTTGGATCTGGACCTGAACCTTTGACTGAAATCTACATCTGCCGAAGAAGAAAAAGGTTGATATATTTGGTCGCAACGACAAGGAATAGTTTTAGTCTAAAGTCATGTTTCCAGACCCAAAAACAACAGTTCACAAATTATCAAGCATGGTGGCGGTAGTATCATGTTGTGGGGTACTCTCCTATTGTCCAAACTGAATAGAAAAACATATCCCACTTCATGCCAAATCAACATCTAAATCGGCAAACATCAATTTATCTATTTGGTTGAGGAAGAACTAGTCTTTCTGATGATGTTTTTTGTTTTCCAGACAGTGGAGGTGATGTTTCCTGGTTGGTGATTAGAGACGTCCTGCAGCAGCTGCCAGATGTTCACCACAGCCTCCTCCACTACCTCTGCAACTTCCTGACTTTGGTGGAGAAAAACCACGAAGAAAACCGCATGACAGCCCAGAACCTCGCCACCGTGTTTGGACCCAGCATCTTTCAGTGAGTAGAAAAAATTATTTCAGCAAACAATGCTAGTCTTTCTGAAGGTTGAAGCTTTTTAAGTTATAACCCTGTTCATTTTTACACATAAATCTGAAATATGAATCATTAAATTAAAAGTTTAATTTCAAATTCAGCAGATTACACTTATTTTCTAGCAGCCTGTCAAAATGACACTATTTGTTCCCATTTCTTAAGCTGAATCAGTCAAACTACCAAAGATATAATTTATCAGACCAAAATCATGTGCAAGTATCTTGAAACACTTGAAATAAGATAAAACTGACTTAGAAGTAGCTTTTCAGCAAGACAAGAGTTTGTTGCAGCTCACTAATTCCTTATTATTACTTTTAGTAATTTTTCATCCATATTAAGGAATTATTGACTTGCAACTTGCTGAAAAGTTATTTGTAAATGAGCTTATTCTTATTTCAAGAGTACTAAGAGATTTGCACTAAAAACTAGAATAAAATACTTGGTAAATTATCTTTGTAGTGCATCCTTTGCTATAAAAATCAAAATAAATCCAATTATAATTTTGATCAAAAAAGAAGATTAAAACACTATGATGCTCAGGTTCCTCTTTTAATAAATTCCTGCTTGTATTTAAGTAGATTTAAATTAAAGCTACCATTTGTCCTTTTATTCTGACTTCAGAGAAAATGTTAAATGTTTTGCAGATGTATTCAGTTTCTCTCTGCTGCAAACAATATAACTGTGGGGCAAAAAAATGTTTAATCTCTTAATTTGGAAGTTTACAGTCTGACATTTGAAGTAAAGTCAAAGTGAGAGGACAGGAAAATACATACAGTGACTAATTACTATATGCTATATATACTACATATTGTGCAAAACAGCTAAACTCCATATAAAAACGAGTTACCTCACATGGCTAAAAGCATCTGATCCCCCTGCTGGAGTTTTCCCAACAACTCCCTACTGAAAAGAGATTTTGGGCTGATTTCAGAACTTTATGTAGGGATTTTATCTCCTGTCTGGCCTCAGAATGAATAAAAATATGAGCTGGAAAGTGTTGCAGGGAGGAGCAATATAGACTGCAAATGAAGTGCAAAGAAAACCTGGGGAACTGCTCACTAAGACCAAATGAAATGATTAAATCAGGCTCCTTGGAAGCGATGACAAACAAATCAAAGATTTCTTTTCTAGGAAACAAACTGATGAAACCGTCAGAGCAAAGGTGAAAATACAGTGTCTCATTAAATAAAAAACACACCCTGCAGGAACATCAAACACACCACCCAGCATTACAACCTCCATAAACAGCCGTGCCAAAACACGTGCAGCAAACTAATTAAAGGACTGCCGTCAACACGGGAGATCCACAGGGAGCCAAACACGGATGAGACTGGGAACGCCTCGTTTTTACAGCTACAGGGAGGAAAATGTGATTGTATTTACCCCAAATTAAGGGAATTTGCTGAGCTTAATGATCAAACTCATTTCTGTTGAAAGTAATCCAAACTGAGTTCATTGGCACAAACTGGCAGAAGATCAAGGTTGGAAGAAACAAACTCAACACTGATGGTAAAACTGAAACAAAGTAGGCAGATGGCAACCAGATACATGCTTTTAGTTATTATTTTAAATATTTATTCACATTAAAGTTGTTAGAAGGGTTAACACAGTCCTCCATTTGTAATTCTGCTTGGCCAGCAGATGGCGCTGTTGTTCGCACGTGAATTAAACTGATAGTATTGTGAAAATGTAATCAAATCTTAAAATTCAGACTTAAATAAAGCAGAAATATTATATAAATGAATCAACTTGTGTTTGCGTTTCCTCCTGAAGGCAGCATAAAATCAGTCTGGTGTTGGACAATTTGTTGATGTCCTGCTGCGTATTTGGCGTCTTTCCTGCAGAATGCATTAAAGGCCTGGTACCTGGCAGCGCCGCAAAGGGAATCACACCCAAAATATTCACACTGCAGGAATGTTTTGAACAGTTTAAGCTTTTACACCCTAGTCAACACAAACTAGCTCATAGCTACAAAATAAACTGCATAAGAATTCACAACATTTACACACCTGAACCAGAAGATCAACCATAATTAAAGCAAACTAACATGCAGTCAACTTCCCAAAGTGAAATTATGGGAATCTAAAGTCCCTGATCTAATTAAGCCAAATTTGGCATGTCTGGAGAGAAACAGCAAAGATCATCAGCTACTTTCCTACTGTGAAGTACGGTGGTGGCAGCATCAGGCAGCGTGAGAATCAGAGAGAAGGGAAGACGGCTGTCGCCAAGTACAAAGATTCAAGAAAACCTGAGTGATCTGGAAGTCAATAAGCCTCAGTGACCCATTAAGACAAAGATAATTGATGGATAAACATTTTGCTCCAACTGGTGTGTTTTTATAAACAAATAGATGTTTTAACAACATGACCTTCAGGAACTGTTTTACATGATTAAAAACATTTTTAGTCCTCTAATTGTTCAAGTATCTAATTTTATAATTAAACACTCAATAAACGCTGCCGTTGTCTGAAAAAATGCATGAAAAGCATCCAAAGAACAAAAATAACCTTCAATGCGCTTCCTTTGATAAAACCTCCTCAGTTGATTACAAGAAGTTCTTTTGAAAGCAAGAAGAAACAAGAGGCAAATGCTTTCAGCTCGTCATCACCAGTTATAAATCAGTTTCTTCAGTCTGTGAATCGAAAAATGAAACACAATCAGCTCTGAGTGCCAAGCGCTTCACACTGTACAACCTGTCCTCCTCTCCACCGACTCTCTGCATGCCCAGATTTTATATTTAGACTTACAGTTCAGCCTGCAGCCAAGCTGCCACCCAGCACAGCTGTTAGCTCACCAGGAAAGCAGCTCAGATGAAACCTGAACCAATTTCATCTGAACACCGAGACGCCGACCGAGCAGCACTTGTTCATTAACAGATTCTCAAACTTATTTCCACACATAATCTGTTTAAACTAGGGAAGCAAGGCGTCGATTAGAGTTAAGCTAAAGTTGATCTTATCAATCGACATACGATTAATTGATTTCTGAAAAACCTCAGTTTTCTCTTGTATGTATAGTGACAACTGTATTTCCATAACATAAAGAAGCTCTGATAAAAAATACAGTGAATTTCTGAAAAAAAAGGACATTTCTGAGTATAAAAAGTCCAAAACTTGCTAGAAAAAAATTCAGATTTTTTTTAAATTAATCTCAGAATTTAAACATTTTTTACTTTTTTTTAATTTTTTAAAATAAATAAAGTTTTCTATAAAATTTCTGAGGTTAATCTAAAAATTTCTGAGTTTTTTGCCAAACATGTACTCCCCTTTGGATTTTTCTATCTACAATTGCCCTGACATGTCACTGTACACACTGGATGGACCCTCTTTCCTCCATCTTTATTCCTGTGCCAACTGGCTCCACTTAAAAGATGACCAGTTGCGCCCCTTGTGGATGGAGGCTAAACTACAACACAGAACTAAACAGACATTATTGGTTAATTGACTGGAACTCATTCTAATCTAATAAACCATGCGCCCCTAGTTTAAACACTCTGAACTGAAGCTCGTTTCATTTGTTTGTTTTTGCAGAGTTGCTCCCAGTCCTGAAGCAGTGAGGGATCAAAATATCTGCAATAAGATTATGGTCCAGTTCATCCAGAACTGCAGCTGCATCTTTGAGGCCGACAGTCCAGACAAAGAGGACGAGATGGAGGAGCGCTCGACTCCCAGACTTGTCCAGGTGTTGTTGTTAGCAGCAGCAGCTGTTGGTGTTTTTATGGATCAGATTGGTGGCTGGTTGCCTCATGTGGTTTAAACAGGAGCTTTTTCTCGGTTCCTCCCCATGAATTAAATACCGTCAGGCTGAATTAATCTGAGTATTGATTATCCATCAGACATGTGCAGGAGCAGCGATGTTTTCTGTCTCCTCCTATTGATTTACATTTGCTGCTCCGACGGCTTCATTCTGTTTCCAGTCTGATTGGTGATTCCAGAGGAGATTTAATCAAAAACAGCTGGAAGCGATTCGCAGGAACCAGAACAAACAGGCCACAGGATACCATGATTCATCCGTCCATCCACTGCAGATAAATTATATCTAAAGCTAATATCATCATATCCTTCATGTAAGCCTCATATTTCCTTCTCTGTCCGTGGGAATGCGGTGAAGTGTGTTGGATGTGTTGAAGGTAGATTTAGGAATTCCTCAGGGATCAGCTCTGAGTCTCCTTCCTGTTTCAGTTACAGTGAAACAGAAAAACAAACATTCAGCCATCTCCTGTGTTTTTATTTTTAAAATTTATGTCAGAACCAAACCTTCCAACTTTGGTTGGAAAGTTTTCAGCTCCGTGTCTGGATGCGAACAATGCCTCAGTTGTATAAGCATCGGTCACATGACCCTCAGGCTCTAACCTCGAGGTCTGAGTTAACCTTTGATCTGACCCTCTGTGCTCTCTAAGCATGCCTCAACATCACCTGCAAATCCTTTTTAATTGGAAGCTGTTTATCCTCATAAAACCTCAAAATGTTTTTGATTCTTCACCTTCCTTGTAAAAACAAACAAAAAAACACATCAGTATTAAAGTTACAGCATCACCAGCATCAGATACGGCAGCGATGCTGCGAATACCAGTAAGCGACCCTGCTGACCCCTGGGAATCCCCTCCACTGACAAAGATCATCTTTCACCGACACACTGAACACACAGATGACTGACGGCCTCGCGGTGTCTTTGAACGCAGCACGTGCTCCCCAGTTCGCCTTTTAGCCTTGGCAATAAATAAAACGCTGGAGAATCCATCCTGTGCCTGACAGTTTTCATGTATACGTCTGTTTTAAAGCTGCGGACTGTCACGTCTATTTTTAGCTGTTGCTACGGGTTTCTGGGAGGAAATACAATACATGTGTTTTTGTATTAGACTCCTGCATTGTTAATAAAATTGAAAAGCAAAACTTTGAAGACTTTTGCCAGATTTGAGCTACTTTTCACCAATTTTCTATCAGGTAACAATGAAAAGTGGCTAAAGAAATTGCCTAAAATCAAAGAAAAGAAGGTAGATTTCACATTTTTATATGATTGCATGTTAAATTACTCTATAAATGCTATTTTTGCTCTTTCTAGGCTAAGTCAAAAGAGGAAGATACAAAGAAATCCTCCAATCATCTAAGTCCAGTTCCACACATAGAAGTAAGTTCTCTGACAGTACGCCCTGTTAATGAGCAGATAACGCATCTAAATCTGCTTTAGCTTCTATGTGACATATTCCATGGTTCAACTGAAACCAAAAATAGAAGAAATAAACAAGCTGCAGTAATCTAGATGCAAAGGTGTGCACAGGGAGAACATGCAAACTCCATGCAGAAAGACGCGGGGCCGGGAATCGAACCCAGAACCTTCTTGCTGCAAGGCAACAGAGCTGCCAACTGTGCACCCCTTCATATTTACTAAGCTTAACTAAATACTGAAAGCTGATTAATAAAACTCAGCTTTTTTCTGTGTCTATGAAGGAGTTTGACTTTAAATGTGTAAAAAAAGGTTTTTATCAGGATCTTAATTTTTCAAATCAATTAACATTTATACAGGAATGTGTAGATTTCTTTCCATCCACTATGTTTGTTTCTGATTCTTTTGTCCCGTTTGTTATGATGTGTAACTTAGTGACGATGTTTTTACATTAAGAAACTTCAAAGGCATCCTATGTAGTCCATAGCAACCCAGCCATGTGATCAGTGTGACGTGATTAATACGTCCTGGGCATGTTTTGGAAAATTTCCTCTGTAAGGAGTCAAGTTCAGTTTCTATAAGTTCACAGATGTGATAACAGCTGATTTAAATTTACTTCATGCCATTCTTTCACCCTGGAGAACATGTTGATCTTATTGACAGTCCGAACATGCACAGTTATCATTTTTTGCACCCTAAAATGCAGTCAATTTGTGATATTTTTTTGATGAATAATAAAAATATGTTTTATTTTTATGCACTACAAATCACACATCTGTTTTCTTCCTTGATTTCTAAAGACTGAGCTTCTAAATTCACTTGAAGACCTGAAACTTCTCAACAAAAGCTGCACCAAAACCCCAAAGACAAAGAAGACAAAGGTATGTAAATAAATCTGCCAGTTTTCATTAGCTTCATGTTTATCAGACGGTTTTCCTCTGAATGCTTTCGTCTTTCTTATCTGCTGCGGCTCCTCGCTGCTGATTAGCCTGGAGGTCGTCTGTCAGACGGCTTGCGATGCTCGTGGCCTCGGTCACATGATGTGATTCAATAAAGGAAACAAGAGCTCAATTATCTGCAGAAAGAGAAAAACACAGACTTCAGTTTGCTCTACAAATGCTTTCAGCTGCTGTTGATGAGATCTCACTGAAAACTTCCTGTTTGTGTTTTAGAAACTGAGCTCAGGGCTCCAGGAGGCCACTAGAGCAAATTTTTTAGGGTGTGTAAAATCCTGTTGACTTCTTCTAATGCTTCTAATCACAGCCCAAACACCTTAAAAAAAGACCCTGCAGTTTTTTTGGCAATAAGTTATTTTTTGGTTTCTGGAAAAAAACCTCCTGTTTGTTATGTCACAGTGCGCCGTTACCTAGCAACCCAAACAGAGCCTCAACATGTTTGGTCAGCTGGTTTTATGGCTATATTCGCCGTACAATGGCTGCTGGAAAAGACAAGAGTTTTGTTGTCGACTTACAATTCAGAAACCACTTGCTGCTTGCTTGTGCAGGAGGCTCCACTTATGCTTTTCAAAGGTGTTTGGTTGTATAATTGCGCATCTACTTGCAGCCATTTTCATGTGCGAGTGTAAAATAAACAGAACTGAGCAGCTGAAATCTCATCTGAGAATGATTTTGTGTGAAAAACGTAATGAACATGTTTTTCATCCTGGATGTCAGCAGAGGTCACAGGGTCATTGATCTGGTCAAGTCAAGTCAAAATGTATTCATGTAGCACTTTAAAAACAACCAAAGTCACACAGTTTCTTTATCAAGCCGCTACCTTGTTGAATTATCTCGACGATCTTCTGTCGTTGTGTTTTGAGCTACATATTTTGAATTCTTTCTTAAATACGCCTTAAAATGCAATGACTTAGAAACCAGGTCACATTTTTCATCCTGGTGTGTCAGATTTCTTCACCGTCTGGCCTTTGACCTCCTGCTTGTTGTTGCTCTGACTGAGCCAATCACAGTGAGGAGCCAAAAACTGGAAATGAGAAGAAAAGACGAGTCATTGCTATTCAGATAAACGTAGTTTGGTTTTCAGCTAAATATCCACATCTGCATCTAATACATGGAAAACAGACCACTACATCATTTAACAGGATGATGCATTGTGCATTTTTGCATTTTTCCAAGTGAAATAAAATCTAATCTAAAATAAAAATCTGCCATAGCAGCAGTTCTTTATCGTTGCCGTCTTTTCCATCGTCTGTTTTTCCTCCATGACGCCTCTTTCCCGTGATGACACAGACTCCAACCCCTCCCAAAAACAAGCTGATGTCCAAATTCTTTTCCGCTTTTTTCCTGTTTGGTTTTCTCTTAATGGAGCCAAATCAATCAAAAGCTCCAAGGGGCAAAATCCATACGAGGTCCAGCTAAAGAAGTTTGTGCTACTAATTATGCTGCACAGAGCCTCCTCCCATTAGGTGACTGGATGTCTGAATGAACGCCACGTTGATGGATTTTTTTTTCCTTTTTTCAAACAAGCCATTAAATTACAGCCCAAATGGAAACGTTTTTCTGATAATTGGTGCCAGGAACAAAAAACGTAAGCCTTTTAATTCAGCAATGAGCTGTTTGTCTGTAGACGAGCCTTTTAGCATTGGATGTCAGAGAGCATTATCGATGGTTAAGCCGCCAATGTCGAACCCATTTCATCCTCTGTAGCCGCTAGTTGGGCTTAATGTGCAGCAATATCAGAACTCTGCAGACACAGAAAGCTCTTTATCATTCTAAGAGGGCAGATTTTAAGTCTCTTTTGGTTGTGATCCCAAAAAATGCAGAAAGGAAACTTTCAAAATGTTGCTGTGATCAGATTACGGTTCTTTTCCTACACGAGAGTTGGAAATTCACGCAATATATACCCACTCAGGGTCAGAACGGTAAGACCGAAACCTGACTAACCTTTGAGATTTTCTGCTCTTCTCTCCTCTTTTTCTAAATCTCTTTCTCTGGAGTTTCTCATGTGCAAACTTTATATGCAAATATCAAGAAATTCAAAGTTTTTTTGTGAGATATACCTTGCAACGCATGAAAAACTTAACTTTTCTGTGTGTCAATCAGGTTCGAAACGAGAGGAACGACGGCATGCCTCAAGTCGTTTGTCAGCAAAGACAGCCTCAAGGGTCGCCCAGCACGAGGTCCTTCTCCATACCGATAGTTTTACCTCTGACCTCAGAGCTGAGGAGTCCAAGCCCCGACGTGACGGACACGTCGCCTCTGCCAGAACCGGACTCTTCCAGAACCGCTTCCCCACATGTCGATTTCAGCCTCTCTGGCAGCACGGAGGGCCTCAGCAGGTCAGTGGATTTACAGGTTTATGCTCAAGATATTCAAGGACTGTTCTACATTTTCAGGTGTTTATGCATGTTAAAACAATGATAAAACACTGAAAATAATGATTTTTTTTAAAAAGTGGAAGAAATTGCAGCTTTTTTGCACACATGCATTGTAAATTTTGGAGATATTTAAGAGGACAAACAGAAATAGATGCAAATATCTGCAGATTTTTGTTTGAACAATTTTTCTGTTCAAACAATCTTGAGATTTTGTTTAAATTATGTGACTAACAAGAGAAAAATACAGTAATAAAAATAAAATATTTATTTTAAACAATTCTATAACATTCCATCTAACTCCAACAGTTTATATTTAAACAAAAATAAGTATTGGTAGTCTGTAATATTTGTTTTATATGCAGTAATTGGTGAAAAAAAACATAGAAGGGAAGAAAACTGAAAATATCATACAACGCTAACAAAATTAAGAAGACTAAATAAATACCAGTATTAGCTAGGAGGCTAATGTTAACTTAGCTATCTGTAAAGGAATACCAAAGAAATATTCAAAATATGTACCGGTGGGCAAAACGAGTTGATGTGTAACGTGATATGCAGTATACCCACAAGTAGGAAAGACAAAGACGTACAACTTAATTTTATTTTGAAATCTATTTTTTTTAGCATTTTGAACTGACTCAGTTTCCAGGTGTAGGAATTGTGATTCACTTGCATATTTTTTTTTCTCTTAACATGTAGGAATCTAGTTGTGTGAATTTAGTTGAAATATTTATTCAGGTGATCATTTTTACGTCCTGCAGAAACCTGCGTTTTAGTTTCCACAGAAACAAATGTCTTGTCCTCCATTCTCGATTCACTGGAACAAAAACATTTATCCTCTTTCTCCAGCAGAAAGTCGCCTGCTGCTGGGAAACTTACCAGACAAAAAAAATGTCCACACTTTCTCATGAACATCAGAGCTTCTGTGAAATTCGGTCAGCAAGGTGCATCATTTCTGTGTTTGCATCAGTAGAGCATCTCTTAAATCGGATCCGTCTCTGGTCAAATGGGTTGTGACTGCCCAGGGTCAGTCCAGGGTAAGGGCGAAGATTCTCAAATGTCTGACAGCAATTATGGACCTGTATCTTGAACCCGGTGTCGGCGTGCATTCGGCATGCGGCATGCGAAAGGGCCTTTTATAGGAAGCTGAAACCAGATCCGACTGGTTTCCAGTTTCCCCAGTCCTGGAATAGCAGCGCTGCAGCTGCGCCTGTTGTTGGCTCTTCACTGCTGGCAGTGGGCATCAAGGTGGCTCCACAATACACCTGTACTGCTACTATCAATCAATCAATCAATCAATCAAGTTTATTTGCATTGTGCATTTCAGCAGCAAGTCAGTTCAAAGTGCTTTACATTATAAAACACAAAAAATACAAAGTCAATGATTGTCAAGTTCCATTGTTACAAATCAGATGTTGATTAATGTTCCACTTATGATGTTTCAAAATCAACTCCAACCAGGTAGGTTTTAGGTTTCACTTTAAAGGAACTCAGTGTTTCGGTTGTTTTCCAGTTTTCTGGACGTTTGTTGAAGATCTGTGGTGAACAGAAGCTGAATGTTGCTTCTCCATGTTTGGTTCTGGTTCTGGGGATGCAGAGCAGAACCAGAAGACCCGGGAGGTCTGGAAGGTTGCTATGACTACAGCAGATCTTTAAGCCGTTCAGTGATTCATAAACTCCATCCATCCGAGCTCCTAGTTCTTGCTGAAAAATTGCCTATATGTTAGTTTTGTCTTACTTCAAGTGTGCTAAGATATTTACACAAGAGACTAAAATAATCTGATAAGATTTTGTGTTTATGAGTCTGTTATTAAAAAAACTGGATCAACACCTGAGTACAAAATAAATGCAAAAGCAGAGAGAAAAACTCAAAGCGAGAGACAGAAAGGCATTTCACCATGTCTTCTGCTAAAACATTTAAACTATGATTGGTTGCAGTTTTGGTCTCTGCAGGAAACATGAGCGACTTTTAGAAGAACGTAAATCAAAGTTTAGACCCGTGTCAGCACTGGATTCATTAACGCTCTGCAGAAAGTCTCATGTTTACAAAGTTGTAAAAAGCAATCTATAAACATATTTTTAATTGCATTGCAAATTACTGGAGTGCAACTTCATTAACAGTGTACAATGATTTTCAGTTCCTAATAATTTTCCTTCTCAGACGAGTTGAGTTGGAGAACATATCAGGTTTTAATCTCTGCCAGAGATTTGGTACAATGGCTGCCTTTCACTTCACACATGGATGGAGCAAATCTGATACTTCCAAGTTATCTTCATCATGTCAGAAGGCCAGCAAGTCTTCAGGCGGCTTCCCTCACAGGCTAAAACGTTGGCTGCCAAGTCGGATTGGGTCACCAATCCCCAACTGGGATCTCAGAGATGTGCGTCAGAAACCTGAGGCAATATTTTACACCAGAAGAAGAAAAAAACTTTTTTCATATAGAAAAAGCTTTCGATTCTGATCCTTAGTGGCTGTTTTTGCTCAGAGATTTTTGTTTGACTCCATTAACAAGTAACGTTTCCATAAATCCGCATTAAAATCAGCTTTTTGGAGCTGCGGTTTTGAAATATACCTGATGATTTTCCACCAGTGGAAATCCTTTCATGTCTGTATCTGCTCTCATTGCAACATAACAGCTTGCTCTTACTTTTCATAGCCAAATGTCAGATGTAGCGCAAACAGCAGGTATGCAAGGTTTTTTTTGCCAGTTTTATTTTACTTTTAGACGTTTTATGAATCTTACTTGACATTCAAAGCATAATTCAATGCTTACAGGGTTTCATTATTATTTTATCAGCTTTGTTATTGCGTTAGATTTGACACAGGTTCCCTACATTCTAGGAACTCCCCCATCCCGATCCGCTCCGGCCTCTTGGATCAGGTTTAACTCACTCTGTGGAAATCAAATTAACTGTGGGATTTTCCTTGATTTGTAAAGCATCTCTTTTGACAGAAAATGAACGTAATGGGCCCTCAATAACCAGTTCTTCTCCAAGGTTTCCAGCCCAATATGCATTGTAGTTATGTTCATTCTGGGCTCTTATTGATTTATTTGAATTGTTCTTTTTGCAGGGTTGCATGGTTATGCAAAACAAAATTTCAACAATTTTTAAAAATAAGGATCAGATGCACAAGTTGAAATTTATTTGGGATTTTCTCTAATATGTGGAATGAAAATAATGCCAACAGTCGAGTTTGTGTTTTTTGGTGTCTGGAAAATGAGCTGGTACTGTCCCTCACCTAGCAACCCCAGCAAACCCCAACCCGTTACCTAGCAACCCCAGTAGAGTTCCACCTGCTACGTAGCAACCCAAACAGAGCACAGTTACGCTCAACACAATGGCTGCTGGAAAAGACAAGTGCTTTATTTTTGACTTACTATTCAGAAATTACCTTTTGCATTATTGTTGGTTGTATAGGACGTTCCACTTCTGCTTTTCAAAGATGTATGATGGTATAATTGATTACAGTCATTTTCACATGTGAGCATAAAAGTTGAATTGGGGGACAAGATAACTCTTAACACACTTCGCACAGTGGACTATGTCCTAAGATTGTCAGAAGAGGAAATTTTGGACAAAGGTCAGTATAAACTTTTTGCCGTGTGAACCGGGCACTAGAATAACTTGAACTGATGATTTCTGAATCTGTAGCTGTTTGAGGAAGACTTCTCCTTCCCAGAACGTCACAGATTTTCTTGGAATCTCTGATTGTTCTCACCATTAGGATAATCCAGAAAACAAGATCTTTAGTCAGTCATAATCACCAAGTCGATGTCACCAGGCCTTAATTAAAGATTTCATCTAAGATTTGGCTGAATGTATGCAGACCTTTGGTGCCATAGGTGTAAATTTAAACTCACTGAAGAGTTTTGTTGTGAACAACATGGTTGGCGCATTTAAACTTTTCTCCAGAATTGCACCAAAAAAGCTCCATTTATTCCTATCCAGCAAACAGGCTGCAGAAACATTACAATGTAAAGAGATCTTGTTTTGCCTGTAGAGCTGCAGAGTTTCTCATACGGAGATGCATAGTGGCGTTTTGTGTGGAGTCACTGTGCTTCGCTGAATCTTGTGATGTAACCAGTGGATTTCTCAGAATCCCTTTAGAGATTGCTGGGAGTGAGGAACGCAGCGCTGCGGTGTGAATGCAGGTACCCTGTTGATATTACTGCATTGTTGGCCATTAGTCAGGAAGCCTCGGTGTCCGACGACAAAAGCGGTATTTACAGCAACAGCCTGCTGACTGGATAAAACCGGCTTTCCTGCAAGTAGCCATGTACTGCGATGGTTTCCAGTGGCTTTGGATGTCAAAGTCGTCTATTAACAGAGATAATGACACCACTAGTTATTTTGTGAATCTCTTTATTTTTAGTCTTTAATCTCTTGTGTTTAACAGATTTAACACGAGAGAATAAAAGTTTCTGTTGAAATGAATCCAAGTAACTGAAGGTCATTCAGTTAATGGGACTACTGCACTCTGCGAAAATCTTGAACCATCCTGTTGCAAATATCAGCTACTTTAATTGACCTTAACATGCATAAACTGATCAGTCTGATTACTTATGAACAAGTTTAACTTGTCTGAAACTCTTTTAAAAGAAGGAGCCCTCCTTCACTGGGATTTGCACAGCTTCATATTTTTTAAAGTCAAGGTCAACATGATAAAAGTCGATTTGACGTCGACTAAAAATGTAGGAGATTTCACAGAGGCTTTATCAGCTATATTCATGACAAACATGATAAAAGTCAGCTTGGAAAGAAGTGTGTTACACAGAATAAAGAAAAAAATTATAACATTATTCCAGTTTTCTAAGTGACTGGATGATGTTTCTGTGGTGTGATGGTAAAATGTGATGTTTATCGCTTGTTTGGTGACTCTGTGAGGATTTTATGATATAAAGCACTGTGAACTGCCTTGTTGCTCAGATGTGCCACACAAATAAACTTGACTGGACTGAAGGTAGCAGCAGAGCAAAAAAAAAAAAGCTGAGTCGTACTTTTTTCTGGTACTGATGATCAGAAATATTCTCACCTTGGACAGCAGCATTCACAGGAGTCAGATTATTGCGTTGACCATAATTGTGTATGTTAGAAAATTATAAGCCAAACTAAAGTTAAACGCATCACCTTTGATTTCCATTGAGCTGCAGTGTCTAAGCTTTCAAGCTTCCCCCACTCAGCTCCTTCAGACTAGCCAGCAGCAATTAGCAAACACCTGAACGGACCGGATCTGAGCTTCAGCTGAGCTCATTATGCCAGTTACTTCTCAGAAGAAGGTAAAAATACTTTAAAGGGTTAATAAAGGAGCCACGTGATGACGACTTTCTGAAGGAGGAGATTCAGAAAAATCTGAAACTTCTTAAAGAGACATAGGCCCAATTTCAAGGCGCTAAACTACAAATTAAATTTTTTAAAATCATGCTTGATATATACATCATTTTTATAAAAGCTGAATGTAACAGCAGATTATACCGTCCCTTTAAGTTGTTCTCAATGTACTGTGCTGGTCCAGTACAAGAACTGGGCTAAAACATTCAACCAAAGTCCAACAAAAAACTTTAGGAAAAAACCCTACAGAACTTTAATGACCACAAGAAAGTCAGGCAGAGGAATTTGGGAGTGGTTTAGGTTTACGATAACTTCCAACACTTTTGAGAATGTTGAAAAACTGGAAGCTTGACCCTGTTGACCGGCTTCTTGGTCTTTTTTCTTCTCGCCTTCCTGTAGGGATCGGTCCTTTTCCGAGCATGCCTCCCAAAGCTTCTCCTTATCCCTTCACAGAGGTAGTGGGTAAGCAGGATTTCCGCTTTTGCAATTCAAGGCAGCACAGTGACAGCCCGCATTATTTTAATGAGCTTGCCAGCCTGTGTAACACCGGTTAATAACGTGGGTCTGTGTATGGAGGTCAGAGGGCACTAAAGCTCGGAGAAATGCGGAAGGAGCTGAGATCCAAAGCAACAGTGGAGGAAAACATGCAGATGTTCTGTACGTTGTGTCATTTCAAGGGGAAACCTGCGGAGGCTGAATGAACTCTGGCCCATTTCAATCTGCACCTGACTTGAAACCTAATTCCTCTGTTTTGAGCTTGTTGAGGTGCTGCTGGTTCCCTCGGCGTACCTGCCTCTTCCTGTAAGCCTCCTGGAGGAACAGCATGTAGAAAAACACAGCGGAGGACCAAAACATCCATTTATGGCCTCAATAACAAGCTATTTTCCTGGTTTCTCTTTTTCTCACTGTCTGACATCAAATCAAAGTTTTTAGGTCAGGCAGGATTAATAACATTGTTAAAAGTCACAATAATGACAGATATAATTTACATGCTGTAAGATTTTCATGTCTCATAAACAGTTTGGCCAAACCCAGATGATGATGTCACAGTTTTTAAGATCTTGATAGGGTAAATCACAGTAATTAAGTTAATTTGAGACTCACCTGCTGATGCATTTAAAGGCCAGACCTCAAACACAATACCTGAGTTTCCATTAATCACAGAATTGATAGAAATGACAAAAATAAAGTTGCTTAATGGGAATTTAGAAAAAAAATTCAGTTTAAAAAAAAAATGTAATAAAATTTGCACCAGAATGAAGTGGTATTTGGCTGAATCATAATAGATGTATTTAGCAAAACTGCAATAGATTTTTTTTTTGCATCACATGACCAACAGTTTCCTGCTGAAACTGTTTACTTCCATGATTTTAATGACTTGCGGTGTGAACAAATTTATTGACATGTGATTTTGATTTAATTTCTTATTTACAGCAATCAAAACACGGCAATTGAGATTTTTTTTTCGTGTGAATTTGTAGTGAATCAGCCAGAAAAGGTTGAGGTTGTTTACCTGAGTTGGAACAAAGTTTGTTGTTCCAACTGTTTGCATGAAACTGATATTTGGAAATTTTTACTTCCAAATATAAGAGCCATCTTTAAGACCAGATCTCTCTGTAACACAATGACAAAAGACAACATTACAGTTAGTTGTACATTTAATGCAGAGATTGCAGTTTACTAACAGAAATATGAGAGTCAAGGTTGTGCAGGGCATCAGGTTTTCCATCCATCCTCATTCTCTCTCTGCATTTTTTATTCTTCAGATCTGATTTATCCAGATCTATGTGACTGGGATCTTTCTATTTTTTAGTTTGGTAAATCTTTAATAAATAACATTTTACTTTAAAGACGCTCCATCTGACCTCAGGAGCCGGCTGTTATGAAAGTTTCAGTGTGTGAGTGCCAGGATTTTTGAGAATGTTAAGCAACTTCAACATTTAGTGCCAACATCAAGTTCCTCTCACTGTTGCATAATGTCATGGGTGTTGCTGACACAAGTCTTTATCAATCCCATTTCTAAACTGTTTGTTTCTACTTAAGCAATTGGCTGCCTTCTCATTTAATATAAGAAGATATGCTGAATGTTTAGATATTGTTTTCAACATTTTAAAAACTTTTTGTGTGAACTTTACATCTGTTGTTGCTTTTGCACCTGAATTTTCCTTCAACAGGACGATAAAAGCTGTTTCTATTTTATTCTGTTCTAAAATTGGAGAAACTTGAAGAGTGGATAATAGATGAAAGTTGTTGCATTCCTAGTACTGTATCAAAATTACTAAGGAAATAGGAACAAAATTAAGATAAAGGCAATGTCTTTACAATATTCACAGATGAGTAGAGCTAACAACAGTTAGCTTTGCTACACATGAGACAAAGCTAATGCTAAAGCACTAAATTCAGCGCTTTCCAATTTCTCTGGAAATATTAATTAGAGGAAGGTAAGCGTGCTAAATATTTTCTAACTTAGTGAAAATGCTAAAGCCCCGCGATTAGCACGTTATCTGATTATCTGACAACATTAACTTATGGCCATAAATGTTCTAAGCTTCAGTAAAAAGGAGACAGAGGCGACAGCAGGAATTCACACAGCCCTCCTCCAAACGTTGGTGATATGGAAACACGTTTAGCAACAGGTTGCAGATGTAAACCTGGAATCAGGTTTCAAGATCAACAAACAGAGCAGTAGAGTTTTGCAGAAAAGTTTATTCCATTTTCACCAGGTTGTCAAATCAAAACCAGGTTTGTCAAAACATGACCTGAATTGATAATCCATGGTTTTGTTACAACTCGACTTGATTAATGCAACACATTTCCTGCTGGGATCTGCAGGGTTTTCTTCATCGCCTTCAGTTTCTTCAGGATGCTTTTAACTGAGGATCAGGCCTTTCCACTGACTTTTGACGCACTATATATTAATTGATTTTTATTTCTTTTTATGTGACTACAGACTTTGAGTATGTTTAATTCTGCTTTAACTGTTTCATTACATTTTTAACTGTTTTGGTTTGATTTGTTTTCATGCTGAATAGCACATCAGTTAGGCATGTTTTCTAAATGCTTTATAAATAAAACATATTTGGATTTTGCACAGCTTGATGTAAGTTCTGGAATAATACAACCTGTGATTTGGAGAAGCAACACTTTCTCTGCTGGGTTATTATAGAAACCAGAGACAGGTTCCACAAAGGCAGCGATCCGGAGCTCTGCACCGCTATTATTCTGCAGACAAAAGCCAGCTCTATCTGCCTATTTTAAGTCTCAGTGTACTCTGAGGTTTGTGCCATTTCTCTGTATGAAATCATTTTGCTGCCAAGTAAATTAAATATCTCTTTTTTATCATATTTCAGCTCACAGGATGACGAAGGGCCAGCATCTCCGTTCTACATGAGGTAAGGCCTCATAAACTGAGCGGCGTTGGTTTGGAAGCAGCGGCCTCAGAATTATGAGGAAATGAGAAACCAGGGCAGTTCTGTTTGGTTCTGGTTCTGACAGCAGAACAACCACGTTTAGACACAGCACCTCATAAAATATCAACGCTTTATTTTTCTCTTTGCTCATTAAATTAAAATTATTTACCTTAATATTTCACAAAACATATTGAAGAGTCCAACTTTTAAACTGAGGAGAATGTGTCAGCAAAGGTAGAGAAACTAAGCAAAAATACAAAAAAGACATAAAAATCAAATTTTCAATTTAGTCATTCATTTAAAATGCCAAGAATAAGAATAAAAAGCTTAAACAGATTTTTAAAAATTAATTAATTGATCTCCCCAAGTAAAATATTATAATAGAAATATACAATAATATAGATTTTTCAAATAAAATACAAAAACTTTGTAAAAAAATAAATAATTTATTATAATAATAATAATACTCCACAAAAAATATTGAAAAATCCAACTTGAGGAGAATTGATCAGTGGCAGTAAAAGAACAAAACAAAAATAATTTCTCATCTTAGCATTAGTAATTACCGAGCAGAGGTTTGGCAACAGTTTATATTGTTATAGTTTCATGGGTCTCTACAGTGATTTATATGGAGACTTTCATTGTATGTTTTATGATATTACAGTGTTTTATTAACAGATTGTCCATGTTTTAAATAAACAGCTTAAATATTTCATTAATTCATTTATTGATTTCCCCAAGCGAAATAAAATCATAATAAAAAAATACAATGTGTATAACTTTGTACAATTTAGTACAAAACAGAAAAAAAGTAACCATTTATTTTAAGGTTCAGGTAGTAAACAATCCAGTTGCGGTTTAACCTCTGACCCCATCAGTGTGAATCATACCTAAAAAATGTTTTGTTGTTTTTGGTGTTTTTTATCTAACTCATACTTGGCTGTGGCGAAACACCGGATTACCTGAGCGAATGCGTTCTGGTGGACGCTGCTGGGGGTTTAACTGGTTTGGCTGGAAGCTGTGGAGTCTTGATGACATCAAGTCGAGTAACTTTTAAAAACAACAACAGAGCAGTTAATATGCTGTTTCGCTCGTACTTTTGTTTCCAGAGTAATCCAGTTAGTTAGAGGGTCTGAAGTTGAGCAAATAAATGAGGCGATCTCTCAGCTTTGTCTTAACAAAGAGCTGCATTGTCAACTTTTTTTTAACTCTGCAGGAATAGCACAACCTGATCATTAAAGTCCCAGACGTAGACGAATTCACAGCTAATCTCTCAGACACAATTAAACTGAGACGACCATTCGGAACGTTTTTAGTTTGTAATCAGGCTGGAAATTTGTGTTTTCAGCCTAAAAAGCCAAACGTCATTTTAGCTCCAGGTTACTTCGCTCAGCAATTTCACTGTGTTACTATCGAACTGTTGCTACATTTACTGTTTCATATCATCTTGGTGGTTCAGAATTTTTGATAAATGAAGTTATTCATATCTGTTAGAAAAAAGAAAAAACATTCATGTTGGGATTTTTACCTTTTTGTTGAGTTTGACTGGTTAAGACTATATTTTATTTTACTTTGTAGCAGAAAAGATCAAATTCAAACAGTAATTTGGTGATGATGCAATGATCAGGTCAAATGCTGATGCTCAGTCAAAATGTATTGTTACATTTTTAGCTCAATTATCATTATATTGATACTACTAGTTTTTATTTATACTGATTAAATCACCGCTATATTTTATTGTTGTTATCATTAATTTTAAATGATTTAATTCCAATATTAATTTGATCTATATTAATACCTAACTTACTATACAATGATTAATTTTCCCTTTTTTTTAAAATATTCATATTATCTGTCTTTATATTAATTTTATAATTCTGTTTAATTTTTTTGAGATGTATGAATATTTTTGTTAGGGACTAACTAAGAAAATCATGGTTGATTAATTTTTCATTTTTGTATTAATATATTTTTATTATGATTATTATTAAGATTGTATATTATGTCAATTTGAATATAGCTATATCATTAATCCTCATGTCAAATTTATTTAATCAATATTTTGTAATTTTTCTATTAATATATTCCTTTATTTTATTTTATTTTATTAGAATGATAAAATAATTGCGTATTCACAGTTTTATTTGTATTTTCAGGAATAAGGAGAATTTTTTCTCTAGTGTCTGGTCAGCTGATTAGGTAGTGAACTGAAGCTCAGAGCATTTTTGTGTAAAGAAAGTCCGTGACTCTGGTCACATCTTTCCAGTTGGTGACGTTTCTGCTGCGTTGACTCACCCTCTCCTGCCTGCAGGTTGTGACTCAGCCTGTTTCTAACTCACCAGGAAACTTTCCCACTCTGTCAGCTCAAAGCTAAGTCAGCTGGAAACGTTTATCTGTGCTGTCGGCTTTGCCAAAACTCCAGCAGGTGTCCTGCATAAATCTGAGGGCTGTTTAAGAATATCCTGGTATTTAATTACTGGACGGACATTTACTGGCAGACTCTCTCAGCTCTTAATGTCATTAACAGATTGTCTGCCATACAAGCAGACACATAAAAAAAGGATAGAATTACTGGCTGCTATCACGTTAAGCACGAACAGTACGAACAGTTGTTCAAATTCAATTCCAGTTACAGATTCTCACCTTGACTATAAATATAGCAGTTTCTGCCATCAGGATATTTACATATGAAGAATATAAGTAAAGTTTATTTAACAGCTCAGACACGGCAAAAACACAAAACCTTAGCAAGTATTTATGGTCTTGTTTCTAGTGCAAATATCCTATTACACTTGGTATTGGATCAGTAACAAACTAACTTAGAAGTAACTTTAGCAGCTTGTTTTGAGTCAATTATTTCTTAATATTGATTGAAAGGTTTTAGTTCTATTGGCAGATTATTTCACTGCTAACATGGGGAAAATGTCTTTTATAAGTGAAATTATCTGCCAATAGAACTACAACTTTTTAATCAATATTAAGAAATAATTGACTCAAAACAAGCTGCTAAGTTAGTTTTGTATTATTTCAAGTGCACTAAGACATTTTCACTAGAAACTGGACCAAAACTACTTGGTAGGATTTTGTGATTTTGCAGTCAAGTTCTTTCTTTACCTCATAAAAACATTTAAAAAAAACATCTTAAACACACCATAAAGTCAACAATTGTGAAAACCGATGACAAACATTGCAGTTTGTCAAACGCCATCATTAAAATCATAAATACACATCAAAACGTTGTTCAATGTTCCAGTTATTTCGGCTCCAAAGCAACTCTAACCAGCTCTTGGTTTAAAGGAACTCAGGGTTTCGCTGTTTTGCAGTTTTCTGGAAGTTTGCTCCAGATTTCATTTGCAAAGAAGCAGAATTATTTTTAGTTAAAACGTGAAACTTGTCTTGTTATAAGTGAAATAATCTGCCGATATAAGTAGCACATTTTCATCAAATAACTTAAAACAAGCTCTTTTATCTTGCCGAATACTTATTGAGATTTTGTGTTTGTACAGTGCCTCCATTAGATCGCAACAGTGAGATAATACATTCATAGAGTCACTGTGAATGTATTACTATGTTTCCGTTTGAAAGCACACGACACGTATAAGCAGGTTGATGAGTCAAAAGTACTCATGTAAATGTTCAGATGCCAAAATGTTCATAATGTCAGAGTTAAATCTGGGCACCAAGCTTAGTCTGGGTGCTACAAACATCTCTAAGGTTCAACACTTGCCTCCTGTTTTAAATAGATCTTATTATTAATCATCTCGTCACTTTCAAAGCGTGACCTCTTGTAGCGTGAGGACGCCAGATTTACCTCTGGCTTTGCACATGATTGACCACATTACTGAAACGTTTCTGCCCTGCAGATCTCTTGGCGTTAACATCGAGGCTTGAGTCAACATTGGTGATCCATTAAACCATTTCTGTTGTTTTAACCTGCTGCAGTTTGAGTCGCGGCTATTTTAGGGTTGGTGGCCTCAAAATGTTCTGGCTGTGATATAATCAGTGAAATCTGCTAACTCTGGAGAAACTTTATAACTTCTGCGTCTGAATCTGACATTTATTGACTGTATTCCATCATTTGAATTTGCACATAGATAACAGCCTCAGAAGTTCAGACGCTCCTTATCTGGCTATGAGAAAACCGGGTTCCTTTAGATCTTCTTCCCAGTTTTCATTTACAGATGTCAATATGCCAGAAGTCATTTTGCAGAGCTTCACCTGACTAACCTTCAATTGTTCGCTGTCTCCACTATTATCTGTTCTGTTATCGGCGATGCAGACATGGCCGCCTGCCAAGCTGTGCTATCACTGTCAACACCGCTGTTTATGGAGGCTTTTTGTCCGTATCTCTGTATGTTGAGGGAACTGTTCTCCAGGACAGGCAGACATTAAGGCAGTGAGGAAGTTAAGGACCATTTATAAGAATTTTATATGCTTAACATTTAACATTTTCATATTTAAGCTAAAAAAAATGTAACAATAAATTAAAAAATAAACATAATTCTAATGTCTGAGTTTAGTGGAGATCAGATAAAATCAAACAATAGTTTTCCATCTGCTTTAGAAAGTTGGAAAGAAACTCTTCAGGTTTATAAATCCTATAATATTTTATTGATCCGATACCAAGTAAATACAATACTTGGTATCACCAATATCAATATCAAAACCAATAGTTACTATTTAAGTATGACATGTCATTCAGCTTTTTACTTATTATTTTTTGGTGTTTTTTCCTTTGAATTATTTTGTTAAAACAGAGACAGAATTTAGATAAAGTTTATAGGAATCTACTAAATAATTTTAGACGATAAACTGAAACATTTGAAAAACAAATTTGTGTGTATTGATTTTAAATTTTAAAAAGTAAAAGAAAAATTAATTTTGACAGCAAATCAAAGCAAGATTTTTTACTGTAGAGTTGAAAATAAAATAAGATTTTAAAGGGGGAATCTGTAACTGAAGTATTGATCTTTTTACAATAGTGTCAATGCGATAATCAGAATTGATACTTTCAAATGATTTTCTCACTTCTAGCAGTTAGATAATGTGGTATAGTGAAGTCACTGTGTGTTAAAGATATAAAAACAAAATAACAAACAAAAATTGAGAAAATATTTCTGTTAGCTTAAATAAATAAAAAAGGTCATTAATGGGGAAAACTAATAAATTACGGCTCTCCATAATCCTGCTGCTGGCAAAATGGTAACAGCAAAAGTTGGGAGAAAACGCCAGAGTCAGTTGTTGTTCAACAATAATTGAATAAATTGTTTAAAAATGATATCTTCTGCTGAGTATTCATTACCTGACTGCTGGATGCATAATCACAATACAATACTTTTACCTCTGTGAATTTTAATTCTGCACCTAATGATCAAAAGTATGAAACTGCATAAAACTACTGCTATAAAAACTAAAACTAAATAAAACTAAACTTTAATGAAAAGCCTAAAGCTGTTGTAGCCTTAGTGCCAGGATGCATCAAGCGGTTTTGTATGGATATGAACGTCGTTAAATGTATTATTTATTTTCCTCTGAGCAGAATAAATCCTGTTTATGTATGTTTGCGTTGTGTAACTCTTTCTGAAGCTTCTGCCAGGGTTGTTTTTGTTTTCCTGAGTATAGAAACCAGCCGTGTTGCTCTCGCAGGACCTCCTTAAGCTGAGCTGAAGTTAACACTCTGGATCACGCAGCGCTCGAACTCGGGCCTCCGGGGGGGTTCGGTGTTGCTCACTGACCTGTTGTGACCATTTGTTTTTGCAGCACTAACTCTCCCCACTTGCTTTCTTTTCAGTAACCACCTCTCTCCTGTCCGCTGCAGACCAGATGTGGTGAAGTAAGCGTCTTTCGCACATAAACCCAATTAAAACGTGCAACATATTGCTGTCAATTTTATGATTTTTTTCTTCCCAGGAGTTTTCTGGATCAGACCATCCGCTCAGCAGTGGAGCAGCACCTTTTCGACGTAGCAGATCAGCATTTGGTGACTTGCGACTTGACCTTGCGACCTTCAAGCCTGACGGGAACAACAACCGCGAGACAGAGACGTCGACAGCAGAGGGAGGCGGAAGGACTCAGACAAAGAAACCGGTACAATCTGCCACTCTGATGATGAAACCAGTTTTCAATTTAGAAACAAATACTTCTGTGTTTTATGTACAGTGCTGTGGAAAAGTGTTTTCATTCTTTCAGATCAAACAAATGTTATTTTCAGCAACTATGAGTAAACTCAAACAAGTAGTTTTTTATTTTCTTTTTAAGAAAAATGATATCCAATCTGTGTTTTTGCTGCCTGTGTACCACAGGTGTCAAACTCAAGGCTCGTGGGCCAAATCCGGACAGTCATAACAATTTATATGGTCTTCTACATACTAAGATGGAAAATAAATTAAACTTTTAATCTAACATTTCTATGCTTAAGTATTATTGTAGCAGTCAAATCAAATCTTCATTTGAACAGGATCAAATTATATCAGTGTGAAAAGATGCTAAAATTTGTTACATTTTAAGAAGTACTCATTGAAATTTAGGCAGATTGTTAATTAATTGGTTGTTTTATTAATACATTGTCCCACAACCAGCTCCTCCAGGACATTCATGATCTTGATGTGGCCCAAAAGGAAATTTGTTTCGTCTCTTTTAGCGTCAAAAATCCAACATTTGCTCCCTAAAAACAGTTTAATTATTTCATTCACCCCCTATTACAGCACAGTAAGATTACACAACATAACATCAATTCATCATGTAAAAAACCACCAAAAGTTCTCTAGAACTGAGCTCCACTCATAAATACTATGTCAATTTCATAACCAAACAATTTAGTAATTCTTATATATAATATGCAACCACATGACAGCAAAACCTTGAAGGCATATTGGATATTTTTCTCTCCTTTTGGCACAATCAATCTGGAGAACATGTAAGCTCCATGCAGAGAGACTTCAGGCCAGGATTTGAATCCAATGCCTTCATGCTGCCTCTATTAATTTTAACTATTTTTAGTTATGTCCTTGGAAATGTAAGATTCCTGCCCTTACTCGAATTAGAACATTCAAAAGCATCTAAAACTAGTACAAAACAAAAGTGAACTCCAGTAAACAGTAAATGCATCACAAGATAAACTCCCAAACTTGAGAAATTTTTCCCAAAAAAGGTTAATTTAATACTTAATGATTACTTTTATTCTTCCTTGAACAGGCTAGGATATCTATATGGACTATTTCATTACATTCTTTGCACAAAATCATTCTTAAATAATGAGATTTTAGTCTGACTAGTTTGAGTTCTTTTCAGAATAAGATGTTTTGGGGTCTCTTTCACTTTAAATCCAAATGAGTTGTTTATACAAAAGGCTGCAAACTGATGCACAATTATACAATCGTACATCTTTGAAAAGCAAAAGTAGAGCCTCCTGCACAATCAACAGGAGTGCAGGAAGTGGTTTCTGGATGGTAAGTCAACAACTAAACACTTGTCTTTTCCAGCAGCCATTGTACAGTGCAGACAGCAATAAAACGATTTGAAGAAACGTGCCAGAGCTCAACTTGGGTTGCTAAGTGACGGGGTAGAGTTGCTAGGTAACGGCACAGGGTGACTTAACAAACAAGAGGTTTTTGAAACAGCTCTTTTTCCCGACACCAAAAAACTTTAATTCATTGCCAAAAAACACTATTTTTTAAAATTATTATTAGAAGCAGTTGAGGTCAAAATGGGTGTAAAAAAACGTGCAAGAGGTAAATTTTGCATTTGTCCCCTAAAAACCTTTAGCTCTACTTTTTTGTTAACAAAAACTGACCTCAGAGCTTCTGTTGCTGTATGTTTTCACGAGCAGAAGGAAAGTATAAAATGTTCCTTTTCTCTTCTGAGACTTTATCCAGTCAAAACAACTGGAATCACACCAGTAAGGAGCTAATCTTGTTGATGTCTAAGTGATCACTGACATGTGGATTAGAGGAGTGTCTCTGTCCAAGGGAAGCAGAAAGTGTCATTAAGAGTAAATATACTGTAAATAGAATTAGCACAAAGCTAAACAGCAAATTATCTGCTTGAGAGAGTATAAGTAAGCCACCGGGACGACCTTGGTGTTTGCTTTTCATCCGACATTGAGCTGATAAAAAGAACAGGAAGGAGTCAGATGGAAGGCAGATGTCTAATGTCGTAATTCTTTTCGGGTTGTTTTTTTTCCACCCGGAGCAGAGCTGCATCCACCAGAGCCGACACCAACAAGGAGAACATCCCGTCGAGCAGCAGCAGCAGCTCAGGGAGCGCCAGAGAGGATCCACTGGCCGCGTGGAGACGCAGGGCGGCCAGAGCAGCCAGGGCGGCCGGGTCGACCGGACCTCCAGGAAGTCCAAACACTGCCCGACTCTGGTGCAACTCACTGACAACCAGCCTGCCCACGCGGTGAGTCACGCCTCGCCTCTGCTTATAGGAAGATACCGCACAGGGAAATCAATGTTAGTTTCATGAGGCTCAAATTATTTCGTTCTATTTTAACAGTTTCAAGAGCAAGTCATTTTTTCCACTAATTTCCAGTAATGAAGAAGCATTTTACTTTCACCCTGTCATCCTTTTTTCTGCAGAGCAAATAATTGTCAGGTTTTGTTAGTGAGAGTCATCACTGCAGGCAAGCTGGCAAATGGCAGGAAGTTGTTTAATGGTTCTTCAACCACTGGACAGCAGCATGTAATATCCAGCAGACAGTACTAATTGTTAATTTTTCCCCTAAGTGAAGTCGTTCACATTTAGGGAGCGATAAGTGCTCAATTAGCCATTATCCACTTCAAGAGAATCACAAAAGGAAATTATTCAAGTTTTATTCTGTGTCGTATTTCTAACATGTATATGGAAAATGTATTAACTTTGAATTAATTATGTTTTTCTCGCCCAAAAACTCCAAATAAAATGGCTGCATTAGTGTGCACATCCTTCAACTAACATCATGTTTTATTTAACATAAGCCTGGGACTTGAACACATTGATTTCAATTGATTAATTACATAGATTAATCAATAGATCGCTTTGTTTTGTTTGCTTCTACAAAACAAGTGGAACCTTTGCATGTTTCTGGTAAGACTTCAAATTTGCCGCGGAACAACATCCACAAACAGTGATTTACAAAGCCGCTTCGAGGGTTAAATTCTGCTTCAGAAAATGATCTGATTGGATGCTGGAGAAAGTTATAGTTGCATTCAGTTTGTGCTAAAAGGAGTTAGCCTAGCAGTGAAGCAAATCAAGCCTAAAATAGCATCTTTTAAGATTTTATTGGTCTTTGTTTGACAGTGAATTGACAGGAAAGTTGTTAATGAGAGAAAGGGGAAGACATGCAGCGAGGTCAGCAGGCGGGAATCGAACCTGCGACAGCCACATCGAGGACTAAGGCCTCCATATGTGGGTTGTGCTTAGCTTCTGCACTGCCACAGCACAACTAGTCCACATTTCTAAAGAGGTTAAATGATCCTTGGTGCCTAAAACACTGGAACACTGAGTGGATAGAAAAGCACTTATAACAGATTAAAAATAATAGATATCTTTGTTGTATGTCAATATACTCAATAATTGAGCAGTAAAAATGGGCCTTTGAATGGAAAATGCTGCGTTACAAACCTGCAGTTAACTTTATTAAAAATGTAATCATGTTCATGATTCAACTATTTTTTAACTTTGTAATAATAATATATATATATATATATATATATTTTATATATATATATATATATATATATATATATATATATATATATATGTATGTATGTATATGTATATTTGCATGTATCTTTGGCAAATATCTATGAACATCATGCCAGCTGTTAGTTGCTATAAAAAGAATCTGTCGTGTTCAGTAGCAGTAACACGACGGCCCATTTTACAGTCAAACATACTTACATGCATATTTCAAAGACAAAAATATTCATGACCGAACTGTTTGACTGACTCACTGATTTATTTAGCTTCATACACAAGGAACAGGAGTAAAGAGACGGTTAGATCACAGCTATATTTTCTCTCTGCATGCCAATAATTTACATAACAGCAACAGGTTCGAGGTTAGACCTGATCTGTGTGAACAGCTTTCTCTGAGAATGACAGCTTTTTAAGTGAAAAGCTACAGATGCTCTTCAGCAGCTTTATCATTTTTTTACTTTGTTTTGATTCTGCAGCAAAAAACATCAGGAAATCTATCTATGTAGCTGTTGTTTAGTGAATTGATTTATTAAAATACATGATCAAAATCTGGCTGTGTGTATGAATAGTATTGGCTTAACTTTACAGGCAAGCTGGCTTTCAACCTAGATTAGCAAAAAAATAATAATAAAATAGCCATAACAGGAAAGATAGTAGAGATGGTGTACAACTAAAATAGCCATGATAGCATAAGGTAACCTAGATAGCCAACATGCTTATAGACTATATAGCTGAGATAGCACATAGTGCAGGTAGCCAAAATAACCCATCATGATTGCTTATACAGCCAAGATAGCTTTAACCTAGATAGCCAAAATAGACATGATAGGCATGTAGCAGGGATAGGTGAGCTAGGCTTAGATAAGCAGGATATTTTGAATCCAGACAGTTGGGACAGTTAAAAAAGCTGGGATTGGCAGGCTAGCTTATAGCCTAAGTGAGTATTGACAGCTTATAGCTAAGACACCCAATAGGCAAGATCCCCAATGAAGCCAGCTTAGTTTACAGCCTAGATAACTCATAAAGATTAGACAGCGAGTTAGCCTGGTTAGCCTAACATATCCCACTTACCCTTCCTAACTGAGATGCTTACAGGAGTAACCTATAGCAGGGTTAGCCAAGACAGCAGAGATAAGTTCTGATTATGCTTAGCTAGTATATCAAAGTGTAATAATCTGGCCACAGCATTTTTTATTTGACAGCATTTGAGAGTTTTCCAACACCAATTCACCTAAGCATAAACGTCAATATTTAACGATTTACACTTACTATTATAACTTTTTACATCCATACTGACAGAATTTTAGGTGTATCCACAAAGGTTTTTTGTCATTTAGGCTGACCAGAAACAACCTTTTGAACCCGGGCTTTCGAAACAAACAATGAGGTTTAGAAACAGCTCCATTTGCATGAGCCTCACTCTCACTAATAACAAACATTATTGTATTGTATTGTTCTGTGGCGGTGTTACAGCGCCACCCATTGGCCTGGCATACTTACAGCAGAATTTGCGAACCAAAGAGAGTAATTCAGTGGATGGTGTTTATCTTTTTTGTCTTATGTTAGTAGCAATGACTAACATAGATTCAAACAATCATAAGTCAGGTTTGATCAAATCAAAATAAACTTCCAAACTGTCTTAGATTCATTTTTAGCATTTCCTCCATGTTAGCATCAAAATTATAAAAACGGTTTGTTGATTAAATCATTGATGTTCTAAATGGGTTTATTTTTTTGCAGATGAAAGAATGTTTTGGTGAGAGACCTAGAGAAACCCACATGGACCCACTTCATAAAGGGTAAACCCAAATCTCAACTCTTCTGTTCACAGTTTGTCAAACTTGTTAATCAAGTGATGGATTCTCACTGATAAGTTACCTGCTGAGAATGACAACCACGTTTTTGTCCAATGACATGCTTTGGCATTGACCTGATAAGAACAGAGATACATGTGAATGTATTTACTGCCTGGGGTTTCCTGAGGTTTTTAGGCTAAAGTGCACAGGAGTTTATTGTTCACATCCAGAGGTTTAACTTGTGCTGAAACCGTTTTCCTGTCACCCTCTCCAGGAATGAGATTTTAAGGAAAGACGGGCCTGGATCTGCTCCACAGGTTGGTTCTTTGGCTCTCAACTTTATTCAACTTTCTTGTTGAAAACGTAAAATCTAGTGTCTTAAAATGCACAAATTTTTAAAATGTAAGAAAATGCACTAGTTCTTGTAATACAGACAAGAACATTTACTGTGGAATAAAAGAAGGACTCAAAATATCAGAGATGCGTGTAGCTGCATAACAAAAAGGCCCCAAAAAAGCAGAATAATGTTGTGTGGTACAGTTTGTTCTCAGGATCTAATCAGCGAAGAATCAACATGTGACAATGTAAGAAATAAAAAGGTCATGGAGGTTCAGGTTGAGAATGACTGGAGTTGAGGGCGGAGAAACACTAGTCAAGCAGAAACAGCGAATGAATGAACTCCATGACACGAATGAAGGAGAGTCATTCTGAAGAATCAACAGAGTTTTTTTCCAAGAGGTTTAAACTATAAACAAAATGTGTTTGATAATCAGCAGATTAATTTAGAATATTTAGTAAGACTGCAGGCACATAAGGAAGAGTCTAAACCAACATGTCCTCTTTTGTTGTACATAAACGTACAGTGATGAGAAAATTACTGCATTTTATTGTCTATAAGTCACTTTTTCATAGTTTGGCTGGAACTTCATCTTGTAGTCAGAAGCGACTTATACATGTTCATTTTCCTCTTCGTTATGCCTTTTCATCATACTTAGGGGAACAAGTTGAGTGAGTTGTTGACTTGTGAATGACCTATTTAAGTTTTTGCACTTTGTTTATTTGGAAACAATTTGCAAACATTGCTCTGTTTATAAATATGTTACTAAGTATTTTGAAGACACAAATGAACTAAATTCTGTCCTTGGTTTTCACAAAATCATTCAAAGAAAAAACAAAACACAAAAATACCTAAAGGTCAGAAGTTTGATGACGAAAACAATACGTTTCTGTATCTGAAGTAGTGGCTCTGTATTTACTTGGTTTCAGATCAATACCAAAATATGCAGGCACTGCGCTGTTTCTTAGCAACCCCAGCAGAGTTCTCCCTGTCACCTAGCAATCCAAGCAGAGCTCCAGCGCGTGCAGCTGGTTTTATTGCTACATGCACTGTACAGTGGCTCCTGGAAAAAAGACAAATGTTTTATTGATGACTTACTACTCAGAGGCAGCTTTTTGCTTTCTTGTTGCTTGTGCAGAAGGCTCTACTACTGCTTTTCAAAGATGCGCAGTTGCATAATTGTGCATCTGTTTGCAGCCATTCAAAATTGGCAGAACTGATTAGACTAAAATCTTATTATCCAAGAATAATTTTGTGCAAAAAACATAATGAACATGACTCATCCTAACGTGCTCGAAGCATAGTAGGTCACCTTTAAGTCGCTGTTTAGTGTTGCCAAAGGTGAGTGGGTCTGATGAGCCAAGAGGTCACCTTCTCCAACTGCCTGAATCCAGACTGGCACCGCTCAGCGAGCCGTTTTTCCAGGCAGATGGATCTTAGCGGCAGGTCAGGCAGCAGCTCGACCACCACGCCCACACGCTGCCTCCGAGCTGCCATCTGGATCTCTGACAGAGGGACGGGCCTCCTCTCTCCCAGCTGCTCATAAACAACCCGTTTTCAACAGAAGCCGTGACATTTATCTGCTTTTCTGCGGTGGAAATTCAGCTTACTGATGCTGCAGTTGTATAGCAGTTGTATATTTTCTTTAATTCAAAGTATTTTTTATTACCTTGTAGAAATCTTAATGCATATAGTCATGTTTTATGAGATTACACTGCAAAAACACAAAATCTTACCAAGTATTTTTGTAGCAGTTTCTAGTTCAAATATCTTAGCACACGTGAAATAAGACAAAACTATCTTAGAAGTTTTTTTCAGCAAGATACATGAGCTGGTTTTAAGTCAATAATTTCTGGGTACTTATGAAAAAGTACTTGTCCCATTGGCAGATTATCTCATTTATAACAAACATTTTTCCCACTTTATATGTGAAATAATCTGCAAATGGAACAAATACTTTTTCATAAGTACCCAGAAATTATTGACTTAAAACAAGCTGAAAATCTGATAAGTTTCTTGTAAGTTAGTTTTGTCTTATTTCCAGGTTTTTAAGATATTTGCACTAGAAACTGGACAAAACATATTTGGTAAGAGTTTATGTTTTTGCAGTGCATTTTTTTTTATTGCACTTTACTTTGAAATGTTTCCTTCTTGACATTTTGTTGCCAAACAGTCTGTGTATACAAAACAACCTCGAGATGTTTAAAGGGGGTGAATATTTATGCAATTTCTGTTAAATATTTTTAATTGTCAATATTTAGTTTTCAAATGAGTAAAGGCTCATTTTGTTGATCGTAATTGATTTGTTAAAGCAATAAAAAGGGCGTAAAAACTTGTAAAGGCAGTGGAATAGTGGAGGTTTTTTTTTGTTTTTTGTCAGGGGTAAGTAACTAACAGGTTGTGTTTACATAACAAAAAGTCAAGAAGGAAACATTTTTAAAGTATCCGGACTTCCTCTGGCATTGCAATAACGTCTCAGTACAAAAACTAGTTCATTACTTGCATGTATTATTATTTCTAGCTGGTCACAAAAACACTATAAAATTTGAATTAACAATGAAATATAGAGTGACATCCTACAACATCAGTAAGCTTAAACTGTTTGTAGGATTATGTAAAGGTTGTGGATTTGATCTGCATGAAGCTTTAAATGATTGTGTGGACTGATGTTGTTGTTATTTGGATGCCTGAGCTTCTTGTTTCCCACCGTTTGCACAAATCGTTCTTAATCTTCAAACACATAAACAGCTGTTGTGTAGCTTTTGTTTCACTACATCGATTTCAGTAAACTGATACAGAACGACAGCAAACATGTTGTACCAGCAATGCCAGAAAACCGATAGTGGGAACTGATCGCTCACGTGAGCGTCAAAACAAAACGCCATGAGGACGTTATTTAAGCAACGTACTCTGACTGGCAAACTCATTCAGGCTTTTTTTATTTTGCAGATTTCTTTACAGATTAATTCTCATTCTTTCTAACCTACTGTGGCTACCTCCTATTCTCTCTGTGTTGAACTGACAAGTAAATCTGTTGACAAGTCATACTGATAAACAGTTTATCTTCAGATTTTAGGGAACTTTTTTAGGTTTGTGGCAGCAATTTCTGATTAATCTAGTGTGAATGCTCTTGAAAGTCTTCTAAGTCTTCTACAATTTTATATTTTGTCAAGTTATACCCAACATTTCAGTGTGTTATGTAAGGATTTGATGCAATATATCTGTAGAAGCTTTGCATAACTTTCTTTAGCTTTATTTCATCAGCTCTGATTAGCCATCCTATCCCATTTAAAGCTGCATTAAGGAACCTTTATTTAAAAGAAATAGTTATTTACATATTTGTTAAATTTATCTTTACATGGTGACAGTATAAGACAGATAATATGTGAAAAAAATCTATCTAGTTTGCCTTCTCCCAGTGTTCCCAGTACTAACTACAGAAATGCACCAGTTAGAAACGACCAATCAGAGCCAGGAGGAGGGTCTTGCTGCTGTCAATCACTCTCCTGCCGGCAGAACTTGCTACCTGAACTTAATTTGATTATTTGTAACAAATTAACTCAGTTTTTAAGTTGGACCACAGAGGATTCAGTGTACAAAAACAAGCTTCTTCTTTCATTTCCAATAATAAACGACCAGATGCATTGTTATTGATTCTTCAGCATTGTTTTAGTGGCTGGGTGAGGCGCAGTGAACGTCATGAATTTAATGATAAAAATCTAGAAACAAGTTATTTAAGTTTTAGTTTCAGAGTAATGAGTCCCTGGAATGTTTTGTGGAAAAGTTTCACTAAACAATATTCATCCAGTATCAATATTTTAAGATTTGATTTCAGTTCTGCTTTAAACGTTGGTCTCATCTAACCTGGACATTTTCTTCTCTTTGTTTCCTGTGTCTGCATGTCTTTTGCAAAATGAAAACGGGATACTTAAAAACTTCCGTTTTATTATTCTACCAAAAAGTCAAGATCAGTTTATTTAACGGTTTTACAAGAAAAGGGGAACAAGTGCAAATGCAAACCACAATTTTCAGGCTTTTCATTGGTAAACAATTTAAAATCCATGTTTTCCTTCCACTACAATTATGCACATAAAACCCCAGTAAAATACAATCAAATTTGTGATTGTAGCATAAGAAAATATGAAAAAGTTGAAGAGAGGCTTCTGAGAGGCATTGCATGTGTGCTGTGTTTCTGCAGGAAAGTGAAGCATGAAAACATGAAGCAGGAATATGACAAGCATCTGCAAGCGCAGTCAGGTTGAGGTTTGGGTGCACCAGGTCAACGGCTGGCCCCCTCAAAGATAGGAAGACAAGATTATGTGCTTCTTGTTTTTGCCATGTCAGCAAAATTCCTGTTAAATTTCACCACGTTTGTGTTTGTAGAGTCTGCACATGTAAACTCACTGCCTAATCATTTACTAATACTTCCATTGAACACATAGACACACACACACACAGATACGCACACCCCCTCTCTCCTGTCAGTTTAAGCTGTTTTTTCTTCATCAGCTTTATCTCTCCTGATGATGTAACGCTGGCTCTGGAGGGCGAACACATGGTGGAGTTTGGTGTGTGTGTGTGTGTGGGTGTGTAGGGGTGTGTGTGTGTGCGTGTATCTAAATTATATCAGGATGATGTGAGCTGTAACATCTGTGCTGTAGTTAATCCACAGCGGCTCTCTCCAGAGCTCACATCGGGCCGGTTTGTGTTTACGTCGCCAATCCCTCAGCAGCTCTTCTTCTACTATTTATTATCAGTGGATTGATTCATCAGTCTGCTCCAGCAAACAGGATAACGTAATCAAGTAAAAGTGAGCCGTCAGTCCACAGCTTTTATCTGCTTAACGAGGCATTTGTTTCTGCAAGGACAGAAAAACGGCTCAATGGTGAGATTTTCTGGCCATAAAAGGCGTTAATGCTTGTGTGTGAGGACATTATGTGATAATCTGATTTAAAATGCATCTAACCATTGAATTCATGCTAATAAGTGTGAAGAAGATGGAGGCAATGAATAAAATGCAATGTTAGTGATGAGAAAAAACACAAAGTGTATGAAAAAGAAGAAACAAGAGAAGCAACATGCAGGAAGCACATAAATTAAAAAAAACTGTTATTTCTTTTAAAAATAGTGAAACTATTGGAAATATTAACATAAAAACAACAGGCTGCTTCTGCAAAATGTTGAGTGTTGTTTCTGCTGTTTAGTTTGGGACTGAATCCTCCAAAATGTAAAAACCTTTGTTTATTACATCATCAAGACATTTACACAAATATTAAATATAAAAATTTAGATGATGATCTAATGTCTTACTTTTGAAACAGAAAATCACCAATTTCTTTCCATGCATCCAAAGATAATGCAACACAGTGATTATTACACTCATAATATTGGTGTACATTGTGTTATTTTTAAATATTTCATAGTTATTTTTCCTTTGAAAGCTGGAATAGATGAATTTCAATGGAGAAACATGTTTCTAAAGGCAAATTTTCAAGATAAAAACTCAGATTAACTTTTAAACATTAATCTCACTTCATCCTGCTTGGACATAAACAAGCTAACAATAAAAATGACTAATGCCAGGTGCCTGCTGGGAAGAAACTGTCTTTAAGGAACATCTATTAGAAGATAAAACAAAAAAGCAACAACATATTGTGAACAAAATCAATCAATCAATCAATCAAATTTTATTTGTATAGGACCTTTCAGCAACAAGGCATTTCAAAGTGGTTTACATCATAAAAACATAAAAATACAAAGTCATAGAACACAAAGTCAACAACGTTACATTCTGCTCATCAGATTATTGATTCATGTTTCATGATTAGGTTTCAAAAGCAACTCTAAAGGCACTCAGTGTTTCAGCTGTTTTTCAGTTTTCTGGAAGTTTGTTCCAGATTTGTGGTGCATAGAAGCTGAATGCTGCTTCTCCAGAAAACAAGAGCTTTAAAAACTGAAGAAATAATCATTTTAGAAACAACAGTCTGACCTGAACATGTAAAGTTTGTGGCACACTGACTTTAGAAACCATCCAACTCATCAACTCAGTGATTAAATTATAGATGAATAGTCGTTAAACAGATCAATACTCCGTTAATCAACAGGGGAAACAGAATCAGGTTAAGGACTTTGTGAATGTTTTTGACAAGATTTTCTTTTTGAGCGCATGTTGATCTTAGACTCTGACAAAAAGTGATGAGATCTATTTAATCTCTAAAAAAATATATCAAATTCCCCTGATAAAACCTTAAATTCATCAATAGATGCTAACAGATGATACAATTTAACTCAACTGACTGTTGCAGTATCTTATGAACACTAACATGCAAAACCCTTCATCTTAATGTTCCTGTTGTCTGGAACATCTCTAATAGTTAAACAGGCTGATGCTCATTATGGTCTAATTTGATCAGGCAGAGGAAAAGAAAAACTTTACCAGATGTTTTTTGATTTTTGTGAGTTTTGTGAGATAGTTTTAACAAAACGGGTTTCATCAAAGCCAAACATCCCAGGTTTAACGCCCCTGAAAGTGACTGGGACTAAAAGCCGTCCATGTTTCAGGTTTGGTTTTAATTTCTGATGACAGTAGAAAAGTTTCTGTGTAAGAGCAGCGAAATAAAGACGATTAAAATAAACAAGGCAGAGAGACAACAATTATACATGAAAATACAATTAATTTTTCTCATGAACTAAATTTACTTTTAATAAAAACTGTGTATCTTCAGTGACCCAACAAAACAAAAAGCAGCACAAAGACCCAACACAGCAAAACACCACAGCAAAACTCCACAATGCAACAACAAAGACCCATGTTGTTTCTAGTCAGCACTGGGAGAAGGCAGAGGAGCTCGATTTTTTTTTTGTCTCACGAAATGGTGAAAGTTTCAACAAATTTGTAAAAATAAAATTTTTTATAAAAGTGTTCATGTAGTTTCCCAACTAAAATATTAATTGTTTATGTGTTGCAATGCAGGGAGAAGATGAGGAATTCACAGTAATATTATTTTTGTGCTTTAAACGGGGGAGAAAAAGCTCATTTTGTCCCCTCTGGACATCCGACTCAGGGATTTTGGCCCTTGCTGTAATTTGGGGTTTGATACAGGTGTTAAAATAACTACCTGTACAAAAGCCACAGTGCTGTTTTGTCCCAGCAGGTGAGCTGGAACAAGATGAGCAGAGTTTATTCAAATTACCTGAGTGTGTCTTTTGATAAGGCCATGTCGATTGTTGACAGACAGAGCGAGTTCATTTTTTACTAGTACAGGACTTAGGAGGGGTTCCTGAATCTCGGCCGTGACCGTAACGCCACGTGGGGAAATGTGTACAGTTAATCTGTTCCAGTCTGCACGTTTACACAAGGCCTGCAGTTCCACTTTGTATGCTGTCTGATTCACATCGCAGTTATTTCCCATGCAACAGCTGAGGAGACGTGATAAGTGCCCAGTTCTGGCCCGGTGCCCCATGCAACAGCTACTACTGATGCTAATCATTCTGTTCTGCCATAATGGGTCAGAGCATTTGGGTAACTTTACCAAAACATGTACTGTAAACCAATCTGTTTGGTTTGTTTTGACCTGCTTTTCTGTAACCACAAGGGATTTTACACTAAAACTATATTGTTTCCTCACCACATTATTATTGTTTTTAATAAGCAAATTGAGATTTGAAGAAAATCTAAAATAAAATTCCAAAGCAACAAACGTGGAGAAAATAAGAGGCATGCAGATGCAGAGAGGAGGTTTTCATGAAGTTTCCCTGCTTCGAGGCGAGCGTTTTCACAGTAGCTGCGTTATGGAGGGAAAACAAAATCCATCCAGTCAGCCTACGTGTATCAGATCACATTTTATGAGCCTTTTCGTGTCCTCTTCTCTCGCCCCTCCTCCATCTTTCTCCCCAGCGTCCCTCCCCCCGTCCCTGCAGAAACAAACAAGCCCACGACTTCCACTTGTATGGCAATCTGTTGTGTCATACAATTAAAGTGCGCCCTTTTCAGATGTAAACAAAAACTGCATCCTCAATGTCTACTAATGAATAGAAACTTCTAGAACTATTGAACTATATTGAACAAATTAGAATAATTTTGAAATGCTCATTTATTTCAGTAAATCATTAAATGAAAAACATTAGATAGAGAGATAGATAGCTTACTAAGACTAAGCTATTTAATCTAATAAAAACATTTGAGTGAAATACAAAATAAAGTGTGTCTAATTTCTCCTGAAATGTTATTTGAGGAGTTGAAGTGCATTATATTTCACTTCGGCTTGCCATACCTGTGTGAGCAAAGGAAAACTACTATGGCGAAGGAGGAGAGAGCGGTCAAATAAGAGGCGGGGCTAAGCCAGAACTGTCCAATCAGAGCTCGGAACGCTCCAGCGGGCGTACGTTTTCATGTTTCCCCCGCAGCCAATCAGATTCGAGGACCAGCCCCTCTCAGAAGGGCGGGCCCTCACCGAGTCCAGGCTCAACTTAAAGAGTCTTCCCCCCTCCGCCAGCCTGCAGGTTGTTGTTGTTGGACTGAGGACGCTTTGCTTTTACTCTCATGGTTGTTCAGACGTTAAGGATGAAGATCCAGGAGTCGCCCGTCGCCTGTGACGCGGGGAGGATCGGAGGCGGGGAGGTGCGCGCCTCGGAACCGGACCGAGAGGACGTTCCGCGGCTGGACCTGACAGCCCTGACCGAGGACAGCAGCTGGGGAGGTGAGGGCTGCACGCTTCATTCTGCACTCACACACTGCTTCCGAATGTAAACACGCTTTAATTAATGACCTCCATTTGGATTTGCACACACCTTCTGCTGCAACCTCCACTGCTGAATTTATCATAAGAAAAATCCTCTTAAAGTCTCCAGTCGCCTTGTTCGCTTCAGATCAGTCGCCTTTCCTGCAGGGTTTTGCAGCTGAAATTGGGTTAAACACTTTCATATTGCGTTTTTTTGTTTGGTTGATTGTTTTTTTGAGGTTATTTTGATGCAAACCGCCTGCAGCTGTAATTTCCAGCCAGAATCGATTGATAATGGTGACCTTATTGAAATACTCATAATATGGCTGCATTTAGAAGAATAGTCGATTATTTTATTTTTTAGTCCAGTGTTGGTAAATAATATGAGTTAAGGTTTCAGAAAGGAGCAGTGACCTGCAATCATTTCAAGACAACACTTTTGCTGGAGGATAATTATTGCAGTATAAATGATAACATTGTTGTTTTGATACAATTTTCTAGTAATTTAATTGGTAACAGCATATAATAACACAAGAATGCATTCTCAAAGATGAATAAAGTTGAAAGATATTTTAAATATCCAAAATAAATAAACAAAAGCAACAGAAACAACAAATGAATTATTTTTTTAAGTATCTGTAAACAAAATTGCCCTAAAAGAGGCCTACTTTCATTGTCCAATTTTTGGTAGAAAGGAAGAGAAAATTAAAAACGATAAATAATGCAAACATAAATTGTTGATTTTGTTTTAATCTGTGATGAATTGAGTTATTGCCTATTGTGGCAGGCCTGGTGAAGCATTGCATCACTCACACACCTTCTCCTCTTCCTCTTCATTATTTCCTCTGAGCGATCTTGATTTTCTTGTTTCTCTGCTCACTTCTGTGCAAAAAAAAAAGGAAACAACTCACAGTTTGTCTTGTACTGGCTTGTTTAGATAGGGAAAACCTGCAACACACCCAAACTTTCCAGTTTTGTTTTTTGATCATAGCGCCACGCATTTGTGCAAATGAATGAGGAAAGTAAACAAACATGCAGAGTACATATCGGAGAACACGCTGTCCTGGAGCCGTTCTTTTGTTCCGGTTTTGCTCCAAACCGACGCAGTTTCCTGTTCGAAGTGATGAAAACTGTGCAGCAGAATAAAACGTGTCAGCTTCAGCATGCCTGCCTCGTGCCTGTGGAGCCCCCTAGTGGTCAAAGTTTGCATTTGGAAAAATACTGGCGCTCTGAGAAGGAGAGAAGAGAGAGAGGTTGTTGTTGCCATGCAGCCAGCCCTCCTCTTTCCCTGCACACATGGAGGAGGGATGTGGTTTTTCTCCAGTTTGCTCCAGAGCTGCAGTACATTATAGGAAAGCATTCAGTTGTGATGTTAGTATAAGATGACCGCCATTTTTATTCACCATTATTTTGGCCCGACAGATTCAGGTGAGCTCAGAATATTTGCAGAAACCTAAATTTGTCTTTGCTGTAAACGAGAGAAACACTTGTCTGAGCAGCGGGCAGCAACATGTGGGGGCAGAGCACATCACTTAAAGAACATATTTTCATGCTGTGGACTTAAACAGCCTGAAATCAGAATGGAAAAAGAAAAATGTGAGAAAAATTATGTTCTTCCTTGCTGTCCTTCATCCTTCATTTGTCTTTCCTCCCTTTTACTTTTCTTCTTTTCTTTCTTCTTTGAATCCTTCTGTGGCCTTTCTTCCAAGCCTTCATTTTTGTCTTTCATTCATTCAATTTTCTAATCTTTTGACATTTTTTTCCATCCAGTTGTTCCTTCCCTCCTTCCTTCCTTCTGTCCAGTCAGTTCCCCTGGAGAAACCGGTCCATGTGTTTTTCAGTTCCGGCTCGGTTCTGTTGGTACATTTGGTGCTGAACTCAGATTGTTTCGGCTCCACAGATGCATCGATTGACTCCAGTTATTCTGAGGGCCTAAAGAGGGATTTATGTTGCATATAGTCAGATAGTAAAGCTGCATTATTTTGCAGAAATGGGCCTGTGGACGCGGTCTGCGACCTTTGCCCCCGCCCACTGTGAACTGATATTCCCTACTGGCAGGAAGTGACACGGTTCTGTTCACTTTCACTCCTTCACTTTCTGCTTTCTGTCTCTGTCCCTGTAGATTCCCCCTTTCCTAATTCCTGTTTCCTCGATTTCAAAAGCGTTTTCCACGCCGCTCGTTGCGACGGTAAGTCCTGTCCACATCGTTGCGGCTAATATGTCAAAGTAATTAAAAAGGAGAGAAAGAAGCAGCTGTCTGTCTTGACCTTTTCCTTCTGCATGGCGACATGCTCGAGCGATCCAGAACATAGCCGCCGAGTATCCGGGCGCAGCGGCGCACAGGCCGGTGTTTTGTTTCATTAATCTACTTAATCCACAGCCATCAGTGTGCAGTTGATTTAAAGGATTAATTTAAAATGCCATGGAGCCTTAGCGGCAGGCGGACTGGAGCCTCGCTGGAAAGAAAAACGTGGATGTGATGGAGTTTAAAAACCGTCTGAAGCGCCGCAGGGTCGCCGCTTGATGAACTGAGCGACCCAGGCCGCAAAGTACGGAGCCACAGGGCCGCTTTTCTGCCAAAACACAACATTTCAGATTAGTCTCAGACATTACAAAAATTCCCAAAGTTAAACATTTTAGATTTTTGGAGCTCAGAAATAAAATGTTTTTTTCTAGAAAATTTCTGAGATTAACATCAGAAAAGTTGAAAATTTGTGAGAAAATAATTTTAGACATTTTCAGATTGATCTGTCCCTGAATTTCTTTCATTAATAACATCTTGTGAATTGGCATGTCAGGTTTTTGAAACGACTCGTTTTCCAGATTCCTAAAAATATAAACTTATTACCAAACAACAACTGGATGGTTTTTAACTGCTTGGGTTGACTTTAGAAGCAGCAGGAACCAAAATGGAACAGAAATGTGAATTACTGGAACTATTTGATGCAAAGAACTGGTTCTACTTAACTGCATGTTCATGTGTGTTTGTGACTGCGCATGGAAACAGTCCTCAATATTACGCAATTAATAACTCAAAAATAGTCCAAATAGTTTTTCTTTCCTCCTTAGAAAGTTTTCTTCATGTTTGTATTTTACAGAAGGAATGAAAAATCATGTTTGACCTGTTTGTGACGCTACTTCACAGACAGGATTTCAGGACAGGATTTAACTTTGTATTGTAGCAGAAACACTTTTAATGTTAAAGATGCGGCATGAACTGCCTACTGAAATTGCATTGGAACGCCAAACTTAATGCGTGGGAATGCAAAATGTTTGCAAGTTAACGCAAAAGAAAAAATCCCCTTTAGACTCCTACGGGGCTCCATAAAAGACAAAAACCAGCAGGGTTCTGGAGCTGGGGTCTCAGCTAACTCTTTTCCAGTTTGGTCCAAATGTTCCTCCAGCGTAGGAAAACATGCAGACTGGCTGCGCACCATTGGCTTGTTTTCTTTCCCTGCATCGCTCCGTTTGCTCGCTACGTTTCCACAGCATCCGCTTTGTAATTAAACCGAGTCTCTGCAGTTTCAGCGCTAACATTTCCCAAACAGCCTGATATTTTCCCCAGCTTCTTGTCCTTTTCTCATGCACACACGCCTGAACAGATGCAAGTTTCTGTCTGTGGAAACTGGATAAACAAGCTCATCACAAAGGCTCCCAGCAGGGATCGCGGCCTGACATTATCCTGCAGAGATCTGCTCTTTTATTAATAGCTCGGGCTTCGTCAGGGGTGTTCCTCTCCAGACATAATTATTACCAGAGCGGCGGCGGCAGCCGCGGGGACTGCGCAGAGTCGGGGTGGGTGTGGTTTACCCACACTTTCACAACAACTTCGAACCCCAGAGGAAAACTTTCCTTACTGCTGTGGTTGGAGGAATTTTACTCCCTCAGAAAAGATCCGAATTTTACTTCAAATTTGCTTTTTTTACATTTAAATTTGGAATTTAGTTCAGAATATTACTATTATTTTTGAAAAGTGCAACTAATTCATCTTATTTTAGAGGAAAACTGTTAAAATTGCTTTGCAGCAACAATGCAACTCTGTGAAATTTGGTGTTTTCCTCTCCTAAAGTCATGTAAACAATTTAATAATTCATGAAAAATGCATAATGTGTGTTAGCATGGCTGGTCACCAATGAGAAGCTGATCATTTTTCAGCATTTTGTGATTATAATTGTTGGTTTTAAAAGCCAAATTAAGCAGATTAGAGAGTATTTTTTTCATTTTTTTATGTAAAGTTACATAACAAATTAAAAGTTCTTTGCATTTGTTTAGAAGGAACCAAATTATTCATTTTCTCCCTTTGAAAATTATCACGTTTGAAACAAACAGCATAGGTTCAGGCTTTATTGACCTGCGGACTAAATTGAATCCTGCATGTTTGAACTGCGTCTCCAGCTCGTTGCCTTCGCGCTGCACGTTTTGACCCAACGCTCTGTTGGTGTTTCTCCTCAGAGCCGATCCTGGCGTGCCCGCTGCAGAGGGAGAGCATGGACCGCGAGGAGGCCCGGCTGTCCCCGCATGGCGGCGGCCGCCTCATCCGCCAGCTGCTGGAGGAGGACAGCGACCCCATGGTGTCGCCCCGCTTCTACGCCTACGGTCACAGCCAGCAGTACTTGGACGACACTGAAGTGCCGCCTTCGCCGCCAAACGCTCACTCCTTCATCAGGTGCGGCCATCTTCTTTACGTTTTTACTTTCTGTCTGCAGGTGGAGCAAAGAGGAGGAAAGGTTTGACTTAAACGTTTTGTTTTGTCTCTTCAGTCGCAGGCGGAGTTCATCCCTCGGCTCCTGCGACGACGAGAGAGAGGAGCTGACCTCCGCCCAGCTCACTAAGAGGATTCATGTTCTCAAGAAGAAGATCCAGAGATTCGAGGAGAAGTTCGAAGACGACAGGAAATACAGGGTATTTACAGCAGCTGTTATGAAATAGACCCCCATTAATTCTGATTATTACTAGAAAAGCTGATTATTTTCTGTATTCCAGCCTTCACACAGCGATAAAGCTACAAACCCAGAAGTGCTGAGATGGCTCAACGAACTGGCCAGACTACGGAAAGAGCTAAAGGGTAAAAAAAAAAAAAGACAAGCATTATTTTTCTTTCATTCCAGTTTTCATACCGATTTTCAAATTCTGTCATTCTTTCTTTTCTAAAAAAATTTACAACAGAAAATATTTGTAAAAAGTGTACAATGGAGTTCTGGGGCCTGGCAACGAAAATCTTTATTTAAATCTTTATTTAATTACGTGACGATAATCATAATATTCGCAAAATAAAGACTAAATTTTTCCAGAAAAAAATATTAAAGTCATCAATTAATTTTGTGTTGGAGTTAAGAAATATTTGTCCAACTTATATTTTGTTGTAGAGTTGACTGAATTCAAGGTAAGAATAAATAGTAGTTGTGAAAGACGCATGTCAAACAAGATGGCCGCCCTGCCATCAATTAAAATCTGCTCAGAAAAGCATTAGATGTAATGCAAAGTGATGATGTTTCCAGGTTTCCTTCTACTTTCACGGTAAATATTATCACTGACTTGCACTCTAAAGTAAAACTTTGATGCACCTAAATCTGCTTTTAATTGCTGTATTCAAATTTGGATAAAAACAGGAAGAGTTTTCAAATCAATCCTGTTTTTATTTCTGAGAACAGACAAAATATTTTTTCAACTTTCTTCAATCGAGACCAAAAAAAATTAGCAAACTGAAAGCATTTCATTCAAAAGGGAAAAACAATTCAGGTCATTTATGTCCATGTTTAAAAAAATTAACATTTAAGTCAAATCAGCTGTTTTTCTGCATCCGAAGTGAAAAAAGTGCATCGCTGTAAATCACATATGTACCTCGCCGTGTTCCTGCAGAGCGGAAGCTGATGAAGTCGGAGGAAGACCTCCCGCCGGTGACCCGCCAGCGCAGCAACACGCTGCCCAAAAGCTTCGGCTCCCAGCTGGACAAGAAGCCGCAGCAGGAGAAGGCGCCCAAGCCGCCGGTGGAGAGCACTCTGGAGTCCGTCCTGGAGAAGCTGCAAGAGAAGAGGCAGGAGGTGAACCGGCCCGAAGACATCAAGGTAAAAACAAAAAACCCGCTGGACAAAAAGGTCCAGATGTCCACCTGAAAGAAAACGCCGACGTTCCTCCTGTTCTCCTGCTGCAGGACATGACGCGGGATCAGATCGGAGCGGAGAAAGTCGCCCTGCAGAAAGCGCTGCTCCATTATGAGAGCATCCACGGCCGACCGGTGAGTCTGCGACTGCTTCGAGATTATCAACCAGATTTACCGGCTTTTGACTTAGAAACACATAGAAAGCAAAAAAATATATACATGCATGCATGCAGGTCAGAGTCCAGTTCCAAAACGATCCGTCTCCTCTTTCTGGAAGAGGGAAGAGAAAAGACTCGCAGCTAAAGTGAGAAAAAAGTCATAAAGATACGAGAAAGAAGTCGCAATGATGCAACAAAAAAGTAACAATAGGAGAAAACATTCTACCATAATTCAAGATTAAATTAAATAAATGAAAACTAAAAGGTGGCTTTTAAATTAAAATCTACTCACAAAAATGTTAGATTAAACACAGAGATCATTTCAAAGCTTTCAGGTTTCCTTCTATTGCCAAGGTGAATAGTATCATTGACTTGTTGATTTTAGTTTTTAAAATTATATTTTTTGAGACTTTTTGCGTTACAGTAGTACTTTACAGTAGCCTCCATGTCGTTTCTTGTGCTCTTCCTGCTGCGATTTACTAAACAATAGATGCTTTTCCTGCTCCAGGTGACCAAGAGCGAGAGGCAAATCATGAAGCCGCTGTACGACAGATATCGCCTGGTGAAGCAGATCCTCTGCAGAGCCTCCACCATCCCCGTCATCGTAAGTACCGCATCCTAATTCCCTTGCGACACACGTTCGGCACGTCCGCAGGCGCCTAATCCCGGACGGCGCCTTGCTGCGAGAACACGCGGCGGTCACGCCACAGATGTGTTGTTGCCCTCTCCAGACTTTAAGTCCAGACTTAGCAGATCAAAGGATCACAGACGGGATCCTTCACAGGAACAGAAACGTCACAGCGAGGATAGGATGGATTACTCTGAATGAAACAGACAAAATCATTAGGAATAAATTTCAGCCAAAAAAGTCTGAACATTTCTAGAAAAAAAATTTCAGAGCTCCAAAAAGTACAAATTTGTTAGAAAAATCTAAAAAAGATTTTTAGATTAATTACAGAAATTTTCACACACAAAAATACCAAAACTTTGAAATTTCTGAGTTTGGTGAATTAGGGCCATTGTAGATAGAAAATAATAAGTAAATTGCCACTGAAAAATCCCAGAAATGTCCTATAAAAAAACTTGGAAATTTGAGTATCAAAATTCAAACATTTTTGACTTTTGAAATTCTGAAATTTCTCAAAATTTCTGACTTTTTTTTGGCAGACATTTACGACTCCTTTTTAATTTTTTTTCTATCTACAGTGACCCTAATATTCCATTGTATAAAATCAGTGTTTTCATTGCGCATTGTTTACATGCATGTGTTAATTCCACACCATGACGTTTGATTAAAGAAACATACATGCAGGCGCCCGCTGCGCCTCCTCCTCCTTATGCTGTAAATGCATCCTGGTGTGGTTAATTCCTCCCTTCTTGACCGTCACCACAGGGCTCCCCCTCCAGCAAGCGCAGAGGGCCCCTCCTTCAGCCCATAATCGAGGGTGAAACCGCTCTCTTCTTCGACGACATCAAGGTGAAGAGCTGCTGCTGTTGTTGCTGTTACCCTCAGACCCTCATCCTTCCTTTTTGCAACCATTTTCCCCTCTGATGGAGCTAGTTGGTGCCTGTTGATTGGGCAGCTGCCTGTTTCCTGCCTCAGCATCAGTACAGCTGTTCAATTAAATCAGCAGCTGTTGATGTTTGAAACGCCGAGTCGCGTGGATGCACGTTTATGTTGGGTGATGAGAAACTAAAACAATGTTCTCCTCTTCCATTTGTCAACACTAATGAGTATAAGCAGTGATTTAAGTACTAACCCTGCACGACCCTCTATCACTAAACCCCCCAAACCGGTTTGGCTTGATCCCTTTGTCCTGGTCGTCTTCTGCTGCTTTTTTTAATCATGTCCTGTTTTTTACTTTCTTTCAGGAGGAGGAAGACGGCTCGGAGGATGACGGAGACACAAAGACTCAGTTCACAGAAAGCATTCAGCCTGAACTCAGCGTTTTCAGCTTCATGGACGAGGAAATGGACGGTTTCATTTCTCCCGTGGACGAACTTTCACCCTCCAAAACCACGGCAGACATGGGGCTGTCCAACCTGCACTCAGCCACCATGTAAGTACATGAAGGAGAAAAACACACAGTCTTGTGTTCTGTAGTATGAATAACTAACCGCTACTGAAGCAAATAAAAACACAAGCTAACAGTATTTCACATAAACAACTATTGCAGTTAAGACCAAACTACATTAACAACTAATTAGGCTAATAGAAACTCAAGCTAAGGGCAGCACAGGCCATCTGCTAAGCTAACAACTAGCAGAGGCACCTATTTAAGTATACAGGTTAAAATTTATTCCAGCTTATGGCTGCATATTTTAAGCAGTATTTATATAACAACTGGTCATTCTAACATGATTAGTTAGTCATTCTACTTAAGCTAATCGCTATTTTAGCTCAAAGCTATTCTGATTAACAGGTAGTGGCTACTGAAGCTGCTTGTGTAATAACTACTTAGGCTAACAGCTACAGACGTTAATGGCTACTTAAGTAGCTAGGTATTAGCTACTTTACTATACAAAAAAAAAAACAAAAAATAAACTATTTTTGGGATCAGGTCAGATGTTTAGCTTAAATGTTTTGTTTTTCCTCTCGATCGCAGGCAGGAACTCGTGGAGCAACTTCAAGAGACAAGAGAGGAAAAGAAAAGGATCCGTAAGAACCTGAAAGAGTTTGAGGACCAATTCTTCAGACAAAATGGAAGGTATGAAGAAGCCATGCTTACTCCTGGAGCTTCTCTCCAGATTCATTCACTGATCTTTGCTGTCTTGTTTTCTCACAGAACTGTCCAGAAGGAGGACCGCTCCCCGCTTGCAGACGAATACCACGAATACAAACACGTGAAAGCCAAACTGCGACTGCTGGAAGTCCTCATCAGCAAAAGAGACTCAACTAAGCTCATCTGAGTTGATATGGATTTTAAAAACAAAAACTGTATTGAGACTGGTGCTCAGCTTCCTGTGATGCAAAGATCTCTGTCTGTTGGACTAAACTGGGAACAAACCGCTGCTCTGGGAACACAAAGCCACCCATCTGCTTCATCACACCTCAACTTTGAAGCAAGAACCTTCTTCAGACGAAGCGGCACACGCACAAATAAACCTAAATCACTGATAATTTATTTCTATCAATTTGAAAGTTTTAAGAGAATTTATTTCCTATGTTAAACTGTGGAAATTGTTAAAGTTAAATCCTAATGTTATCTAGATAAAAATAGTGGTGAAATTGTTATTTTTGAAGGATTTTGTGATGAAGATGTGTATTTATGCGTATTTTTCTAAGGGAGATGTTACTGTTTGTATCAGTTTTCATCAAAACAAATAGCTTGTGTTATTTCAGTTTTGGCTCCACGTTCTGCCTGAAATAATCTTTTTGTTTGGCTTCTTTAGAAGTTTAATAATTAAGCATTTGCTCACTAATTACTATAACCCACACAGGCACATCCAATCAAAACTGCCCATTTCTGTGACCATTTTTGTGCTTCTTACTTTATGGCAGATAAGCTGACCTGTAATCACTGTTTGGTGTTTCACACACTGTTCAAAGCAGACCAGGCCGGGCCAGAACATGGCCGCCCGTTTGGTTCTCTGTAAATACGGATCTCAAAGTTTGTTTACGTTTCTGTGAGCGAGTACTTTTCTCCTTTCCTCCTCCAAAATGGATGATTACCTGCGTGAATTTTGTTTTCACTTAGTGTAAACACTGGCCAGGCTTAACAATACTGAGTGTGTACATTTTAGTACATAAAATTGTATTTTGTATATAATATGAATTAAATCATATTTTTACTGAGATTGGTTGCCTTTGTGGTTTTTTTTATTTTTTTGCTTAAAATAAATTTGAGAAAATGTATTTCTAAGTTTCAGAGATCAAGAGGGAGATGAAGTTTGAAAAAAAAAATGATAGAAAAAATAATCTCAAAATTACAGATTTGTTTTAGCATTTTTTAAATTTATTTTTCGAACTCAGAAATTTCCTGGATTTTTTCCTCAATATTCTGACAAACTCTAAAATGTTTGCTGAACTCAGGCTGAATGTTTTCTGTGAAATGAGTCTTTGTGTCTAACTCGTCCTCCAAATTTTCTTTTTTTCAAAAATTAATATTAATTTTGGAAACATAAGAAATTTGAGTTTGAAAAGTGAAAGATTTTCAACTTTTTAAACTCAAATTCCCAAGGTTTTTTTTCCCAGAAAAATTTAGATTTTAAATTCTCAACTTTTTAAGAAATGTAAAAAAATTCTCAAAAATTTCTGATCTTAATCTCATAAATATAGTTTTGTTCCAGAAAACTGTTGACTTTCCAAGCTGATGAACTTCATTCTTTTTCTAGGAAATTCCTTTTTTCCCCCCTTTACAACGACCCGAATAAACCATTATATAAAACATCCTGTTACAGGAAAATAAAGATTTGGAACCAGATTTATTATTGTAATCCAAAACAGCCATGAACTCCAACAGAAACCTTTCCAATAGATTTTATTTCAAACCGTGGCTTGAACAGAGCGTTTCTGCAGATTTCAGACAAATCACATCCTCTGTGAGCTCAATAAAAGGTGCAGAAAAGTCAAGGGCTGCACAAACCTTTGCATAGGACTAAAGTCTGTAGGAAAACCAGCCTGAACGGAGGAGATGACGACATGTTGAACGTGAGAACATGCAGTGCAGAGCTTCAGCCGAGGGAAGCAGCGTCAGCAGAACAGCTTCAAGCGCTTCGTAGGTAAACCCAGACACTTCTTTACGTCACAATGTTTCTGATTCAAGTTATTGCTGAGCGGATCACGTGGCTATACTTTGAGATTGTTAAGATATGCAAGACGACTTCACTCACTTCACACTAAGACGTTGGATTTCAGGAATAAATAGGATATCAGGGCAAGCTCTAGAACAAATTTATATATATATATGCCAAGTACTTCATATGCATACGTCATTAAAATATGTATTTATTCAATTATTACAAATTAGCTGCTGCTAACCTATGATACAGTAGCTAATAATTACACATACTAATGCTAAGATTTGAATATTTTTCCATTCTGTGACATTTTTGGGATATACCTCAAAGTTGCCTTGATTCTTGAGCTCCAGTTAAAATGTGAAGTAATTATTTTTTTGACTGAAATAATATCGAGTTCATTCATCACTGCAATGCATGAGAGCGAGTCGCCCCTGGAATCTGTTTCACCCAACAACATGCACACAGACAACAACCAGGGACTAAAGTCAGCTTCATGTCCTTATGTGAAGAAGGCAGCGCCGTTAGATGGGCTTAAAACGCGTCGGATGAGCGATGAGCGGCCAGAGGCTCCTTTCCTGCTGTTCGGGTTTTAAAGGATCAGCGTGACTGTCACCCTTCCAAAGATCAGGGCTTTGTTTAGATTTGATTCAAAGTCCTGTTTACACACATGTTCGTCAAAATATAAAAACACTCTATCTCATAAATTAAAGCAACAAAAGCAAATATAGTGTCTCAAGGTGAGTCTTTAGAGGTGAAAAATAGAATTTAAGGAATAGAAAATACACGGCTTTGCAAAAGGAAACAAACAAAAAAAAACAAATCAGACGTTTCAACTGGTTCTGATTCCTCTGATCTCACTCTGCAAATACACAAAATGATATTATTTTTGGTCTATGTTCCAGTGCAAATATCTTAACACACACGAAATAAGACAAAACTAACTTACAGATGACATTCTAGAAAGATATCGAGCTTATTTGAAGTCAATATTCCTTAATATTGGTGAAAAATTTCTGGTTCGACAGTTAAAATGTCATAATTGCCAAAATGATCTTTTTTCTCCCCAATTAAAAAAGCTAAATTAACATTATTGTAAATTCTTTATCCTTTATCTGGACAATAAATTAAATGTGTAAAATTTTGACCCTAATATGAGGTTTGCCTTGATGTTTACAGTGATTTAACTTGTTGAGACAATTATTTTAAATGTTCTGGGTTTTTATCCCTTCAATAAAACCAATATTTTTCTTCTAAATCCTTCGCTGTGATTATACAAATATAATGGAAGGTTGTGGGTAAGTTTGTTTCTGAGCAAAAAGATCAAAGCAACAAATAAAAAAAGTTTTTTCAGTGCAAGTAGATATAAACTTGCCTTATTACAAAAAAGCCTGCATCTATGCACGAGAACCAGATTTATTGAACTTCAATTATGGACACACAAAATTATTCCGAGGACCAGAAATGGCCCTCAGGCCGCACTTTGGACACCCGTGCCTTATAACATGGAAAATGTCTTCTTATCATTAAATTTATCTATGACTTTTTAATCAATATTAAGGAATTATTGACTTAAAACAAGCTCCTATATCTTGCTGAAAAGTTATGTTAGTTTTGTCTTTTTTAAATGAACTCAGATATTTCCACTGGAAACTAGACAAAAATACTTGGTAAGATTTTAGGTTTTTTTGCACATTTCAGGAAGCAATCTCTTTATTTGAATGACTTATTTCCAAATATCAACGTCGGCTGATCAAACCCTCATAGTTTCAAACATTTTCCAGCCGTAAAACCGATATAAAAACATCATTTATACAGATAGACCTTTGAGATACTAATCAACATGGAGTGCGTCCAGCATCCTCCTGCTGATACTCGCGTTAAAGTGCGTGAAAGCCCCCAGAGGAGCGGCGCCGCCTCAGACCAGGCTGAAGCCCTCGTACTGCTCCACGGCCTGTGTGAGGCGGCGGCGCAGCGTCTCTTTGGTCTGGTAGCGCGGCATGTCCAGCAGGTTGTAGCAGGTGTGAGCCACGGGCAGGTAGTGTTCCTCCGCCGTGGTGGACTGGATGACGATGCGGAGGCTCTCCATGCCGTGGATGGGGATGCGGTCGCTTCCCGTCAGGAACACTGGAAGAGGAGAACACCGACATTATTAAATCAGCAGTATTATGTGTTTTAATGTCACTTTATAGCTATATAAAGGAACTATTAGTTGTTATATATCAAATATCACTTAACAAAAATTCAAAAATTTTTTTTTCATCGCCTTGACTTTGGGCCTCTGTCTCTTTAAAAATGCCAGCTCTTTCTGAAACTCCACTTTCAAGAAGTCATCACAACTTGGCTCTTATATTAACCCTTTAATAATGTTGTAGCCAGCATTGCTCTGAACTCCTTAATGAGCTCAGCAGTTCCACCAGATGCTTGCTAATTCATGCTGGCTAGTCTGAAGGGGCGGAGAGAGCTGCTCTGTAAAACAGAAGCTCTGAAACTTGGAAGCTGCAGCTCTGGGGAGGAGCTGTGCCTCAAAGGCGGGGCTAGGTCGACCCAGCCGTTTTCCACAGCTAAATGGTTGCCATAGAGATTAGAGGATTTCTCAAACATCCATGAAATAATCAAGGCAACACTCATGGTTTGTTTTTGATGAGGGAATAAATTTATAACACAAAGTAAATGTAAAAAAGAGGCAGTTTTACATGACTTTAAGATCTACAATGGAATTTATTTCTGTCTAAACAAATACATTTAACACTCAAAAAAATTATACTTAGGGTGTTTTCACACAGATTGCTGGGGAAATTGTAAATTTCTTGTATTTTCCGCTGCAGCGGTTCACTTTCACATTGCATTGTGTAAAACAAACCAAACTTTTGAAAATCTTGTTCCCCTCCTCGCCTGTGGGGGCGCTGCAGCAAAAATCACTGAAGGAAACGAAGTGAAAACCTCTGAAGAGGAGACTGAGCACAACTTCCTTACAAAATACAACTGACAAAAAATAATATTAAAAAAGGTTTTAAAGTGTTTTATCTGAAAAGAAGACACACAAAAACATCAACTAGGGATGAAACAAAAAGTCTGCAGTCGTGTATTTATATTCTCCAGCAGCCGTCCAGCATGAACCAATAAAACATTTAAATGCTTACATAAAAACTGCTTCTTCTTCTCCAGCGGGAATTCATGGAAAACCTCCCAGAAAAGCCGGACTGTCGGGTGAGTGGCGCTGTACTCCCCTTTGTAAACGGCGTTCTGAAAAGAGACAGAAGAAGAAGAAAACGTCTCACTTCGTATTCATGAAAACCTAAATGTGTCATATAAGATTCTCTCCTCAGTTAAAACATGAGCTTTCTTCCTCCTTCCTGTGATCCAGATCCAACATTTTTCACCTGGTTTCTATTTCAGGTCCTAAAGTCAAAATGTCTCATTTAGTACGATGAGTTATGATCAGTAACCAGCTGCAACACAACAACAGTCCCGTCCGACTTTATGCGTCTTCAGGCTCTTACTCAGAAATCGGACGTCAATGAGTGACGACAAACCTGCAGCTGCATTTTTCTGGGATAAAAAGGAAAAATCAACTTGAAACCTGAAACCTGAGGTCGCATCCACCTGCCAATCAAAAGTGTCAGAACTACAGCTGCAGAAAGACGCATCGCTCTGAGTGACAACTGCAAAAATATGACCGGACTCAAAAACCCGCCTGATCTCTGTTTCATTCCTTTTTCAGCCTTTATGTTTTAAAAGAGACAGATGTTGCAAACTTAATTAAGTGAAGAGCAGAACTAATAATTATTTCAGTAATTGATTATTCTATTGATTAACTGGAAGAAAACAAATGTGCAAACTCTGCAGATTTAATCAAATTCCCTTTTTATATAAGAAAACAAACATTTTATTGCCTAAATGCAATAACACAGCTTTCCTTTGCAACACACCTGGTCATTTGTAGTGAAGGAGGCATCTGCAGCTAAAAAGCATCAACATGAGAAAAAGCTCAGGCCTTCCTGGGTGGGATCTAATGCCACCCAGGATGTCACATTGTTCCGCATCTATAGCCAATACTTTTTCTAGTTGCTTTAATTTTAAAAGATGCTAGATTCCACCCATAAAATGCTCCAGTGTAAATCAAATGGCAATAATGCATAGAAACGAATCACTTCCACCTGCATCTAAAACCAAAGTGGGTTTTGTTTCTAATTTTAAATGATGGATCTGGGTCGGTGACCTGACCCAGTCGGTCGGCGTGTTCAGGCTCTCACTGACCTTTTCCATCTCCTCCCAGTTGTAGTTGTTGTTCCCAACCACCATGGCCATCAGCTCAGAGGGCTGGAACAGCGACAGGATCTCCCCTCCGCACACTTTCAGGAAGCCGGTGGAGAAGGCCGAGTACTGTTCGCTCACCGAGTCGGAGAACACGTAGCGCAGGTAGGCCTCCACAAACTCCTTCCTGAAACACAATCGGCGAGTCGCTCTGACTGAATCATCTGCATCCTCCAACAGCAGCTTCACAGGAACAGAGTTTACAAACACTCTGTGCCTCTGTCACTGCGTCTGGGTGACCATATTGTTTTCATAGTTTCTGCAGAAGAACACGAATTCATTAATAATATGCTCCAGGTCTACATTTAATCTGTTCTTTAAACAGATTAAATCTGTAATCTGATAGGCTGAAACACGGCATTGTTTAAATTTAATGTTTGCCTGAGTTTTGACTTCATTGTGGTTTTATTCAGACTATTCTCAAATATTACAACTGTATTTTTGTATTATTACAACTTTTCCCACATCATCCCACTGTATTTTTCTTATTCCAACTATTCTCGCATTATTACAACATTCCTTGTACTATTATGACCAGTCTTGTAATAATATTCTCATATTTTTACGTCAATTCTTGTAATTTCAAAAACCAACATTCTTAGTCTGTCCATCGTGAAACCAGCAGCGGTTTGAGTAGAAATGACAGAGACAAAAGTGGACCTTTCACTTCTGACTGACGCAAAACAAAATAAAATAAAGTTCTGGAGTGGCCTAGTCAAAGTCTGGTGCTATATTATGACACATCATTGATTCTGAAAATGGGGCAATTATTTTTCACACACGTCCCAGGTTGGTTTGGATAGTTTTTATCTTATAATAAATAAAATATTTTAAAAGTTATTTTCTAAAAGTGAGATTGGTTTTATCAGAAACATTTAAATCTGTGACAAAAAGCCTAAATAGAATAAATCAACTGTAACACTTTTACAGTGATGTCACTTCATAGACCTGAAGAGCTCGAGTTAACATCTCATTTTATCTAAACTAATAAAAAAATCTCACAAAGACTCAGAGATATTTTTGAAGAGGTCACAGTGACCGAAACCATCGATTCAATAGTTCCTGAGTTTCACACCGAGCAGGAGAAAATGTCACTGTGAGCCATCAGAGACAAAAAAGTCATGTTTTTATTTAAGTGCATCAGAGATAACTTAAAAAAAACATTATTATGCATATGAAACACAGATCTTCTCAGACTGAGTTGAATTCATGCATAACTAAAACTAAATGATCTTTTTTCAAAATGTTAGGTAACAATTGTGGCTCTGGCTGGACTGAGAACAAAAAAGTATTTCTGACAACTGAAAGCAAAGCACGTGTTGTCAAATGGAGCATAAGGACTGTTTGGACTAAAATATTAATATTTATTCATTAATAAAGCTCTCAGCTAGCAGAGTTGTCCAACCTGTTGTTTTTGTCCACAGCGACGTTCTCTCCTCCAGGAATCAGCTCCTTGATTTCTGTCATCCCGTAGTTTTCCCTGGTGATCTACGATGGAGAACAACACTGATTCATCATCAATGAATTTGAGAATACCCTGATCTACACAGAACCCATGTTGTGATTTTGGGGCAGAATGTAGGCAGAAAATAAAAGGGAGGTAATGATCCATCCCTGAGGAACACCACAACTAAGAGTGTCAAACATGTCTGAAAAGTAATTTCCTTGTCTAATCTTAAAGCTGTATTTACAAATACATAAAATGCCTACTTCTTTCACTGAAGTATTTTGTTGTGTAAATGTAGCATGTTTGTCACATTTTGATAGAAAACCTACAAATTAACTTGCAAAATCAAAGACACAACAGGGAGAAATTTTAAAAAACCTATTTATTCTTTATCCAATAATAAAACAGCTAAAACATTGATTAGAAGTTACACACAGCAAAGTTGAGGAGAAACGTCTCTTCTACGTCTCCTCCTTCATAGTCTAGAAGTTGCTGAAGACTCCTGGAAAACAGAAAAAATGATTTTTAAGGACTAAAAAAAGAAAAAAAACACAGTCCAAGAAATAGATAAATAATGATTTAACATGTAGCTGGTTATAACCAACAGCAGCAAACAGGATATAATGCAGAGGGAGTGAACTCTTTAGTTTTCCTGCTAGCAACACGTAGGAGATTTATTTCCAAAACAGAGGAAACAACGGAAAGAGGTCAAACAGTCTGACGACAAAGAGGCTAATTAGCGAAATGGGACGGATGTTTATTCCTCCTGAGATGAAGTCATCGTGAACAGGAACTGCAGCCGCTGTGCCGCTTTGATTCTGGAACATTTAAACCGTCTATCTCATCCAAGATGGCGTTTCTGTGGCGCTGGAGGCTGTGCAGGCCTTCTCCACACAGACAACGTCAAAATCAATAGTTATAGGAGGAGAATTAGGCTCCACAGACACCAGTCTGAAATACTGCCTCTTGCAGGTAGGAGTTGCATCACTTAGACCCGATGCTGTCGAACAGTTTTGTGGGAAATTTGCAATGAACTGAAGAATAATAAATCAGAGCAAAACAATATGTGGATCTCTGGATTTTGTGTAAATTTTCGTAATATTGGAATCCCGCCAAAAACAGCAAAAAGATTAAAACTGCACTAATATTTAACCGCAGATCTGTTATCTGAAAGGCTCTATTCAAGCGTTTCTGTGGAGTTTAAATGGCCACATTTGGCCCCCGGGCCTTGAGTTTGACACACGTCAAACAGTTTCGGTTGGAAGCATAAAAAGTGGAGCGGACCTGGCTTCTGTCGGCGAGAGCTCTTTGAAATCGTCCAGTGAAGGCGACACGTCCAGCAGCTTCTTGTAGAGCGCCAGAGGAAAGTGCAGATCCACCACAGTGGAGTTATAGATGGCCAGACCGCAGACGATCCCGATCAGATGAAACCAGTTCTGCTCCACAAAACACTGGGAACGCAAACACATTTACTCAGCACTGAAGCTCACAGATTGTTTCCAGCTGTACGAATGAGACAGAAACAAAACATCTGGAAGCTTCTTTGTCTAATTATCAGATTTGAAATGTTTTTCTTTTTCCATATTTCTGTCTGAACACTTGACAACCTGCAGAATTTATTTAAATTTAAATCATTTAGGTGGAGTGTGCATTTATTGTATGTTTATCATTTATTGTGATAAATTTCTTCTGAATGTCTATATTGTTAGTTATTATGTGTCCCACTGTTTGCTCAATGAAAGCATAAAAAATGTGAAGATATGATTCAATGCTTAGTTGGGATATATGGCTTTAAAGGTTTGATGGTACTATTGCGATAAAATGATAAAAGTGACGTTATGAACGATTTATTGCTCCGTTTTTAACTGTGCGGCTGTTCCTGCGTGTCACAGCAATTATAAACCCCCTGCTGTCGTTTTAATCTGACATGTTTGGATTTGTGTAAAATCAGGTTGATTCCTGCTTACTTTGTCAGAGAACCACAGCAGGTTGGAGTCTTTATAATGAGTGAACATCCCATAAACAGGATCCAGAAGCTCCTTCAGCAGCAGCAGGAAGAACTCTTTAGTTACGCCGCCTGCGTCTACGGCTTCCTCGCCGTCAAAGATCACCTGGGGGAGCAGACAATGAAAGAAAGTCCATGTAAAAACGGATCCGACACATTTTCTATGTCATAATTCAACACTTCAATTTTCAGTTTTCTCTCCAAACAAGGACAGCTTTAAACATGTATGTAGTATATTCATAGAAAGTTGAGTGGAAGGAAAAAGTGTCAGGAAAAGATGCACTAGGAACAGGGATAACTGAAGCCTTGAGAGAAATTCTGTCAAGAATTTCAAACTGTCATGAATCTCTATGAGTTTCAGTTTCTGAAATGAAGTGACAAAAATATTGGACTTTTCCAGGATATTCTAATTTCTGAAGCTTTGGGAAAAGTAAGGAAGGAATGATCAAAATGAAGGCTGGATGGACTAGAAGCAACTTTTAAACAATCAGATGTTGAACAAACAACAACGAACATTTTCCACTCCCATGTTTTGATGCAACTGAGATGCAGGAATCAGGGATCTGCTCACCTTGAGGGGCTTCTTGAGATCCACATCAGAGTACATGGTGAGCTCCCGCAGCGTGTCACTGACTAAATGGTTCCTGCGCACATGCAGCACCAGATATGGGTTCCTAGCAAGGTGAGGCTCCAGCGTGAGCAGCATGAAGACGTTGTGCAGGTTTGCACCACTGACAGCCATCTTGGCAAAGAAAGAGATGAGCAATTAGATCACAATAGAACAGCAGATCGGAACACAGACCTGCACTAAAGTCCTAAGTCGTTTTTTTTTCTTATTTAATTTAATTTCTAAGCAGACTGAGATTCTTTCTCCTAACTAATTTTCTTCGTCATTTTACACAAACCTGTAAAAGTGCGACTATTAAGGCTGAGTTATGGATGCGTTTTTAGAGGTTTGCAGTGAAACTGATGTGAGCCCATATATATCAGCATGTGGTGTGGGGGGTGTGTGTGGGTGTGTGGGTGTGTGTGTCTCAAACACACTCGATCAATGTGTGTTCAGACAATGCTTGGCTCTGTGTGTAACTTAATAAATAAATAGAAATGAAAAAGCAAAACATTACTGAACAAATCGGAAGGATTTAGGAAAACAAACTTAATTCAATAACTACTTGAATTTTGTACCTTAATAATATTTAGTTGAACATACAATTATGCTGACTCAACACTGTCGATTTTAACCAATATGTTTTTAATTTACTTATAAATGTGACCAGCATTACATAGCTTGTCTTCTGTAATTACTTTAACTGAAGCAGAAAAAAAACCTTTATTTCATTTTGCATGTTTGCTGTTTTAGAGGACAGGTTTCCACTTTCTGGGCTTCATTAACAAATTTAAATAAAAAGATTTGGGTCGCTTTCTTTCAAAACGCCATATTCAGCAAAGTTGGCTTTTCAGTAAAAGTCTGAACAAACGTGGTTCTACTTACTATAGAAAGACTCTCTGTTGTACTTAACATTTCCATTACGATTACAAATAAAGAGTCAATCTGCTTCAACCAAATTTGCATCTTTTGAATTACAGTTTGGCGGCTACACAAATCAATCCAAGGGCCAAAAATGCCCCCCTAACCGCTCTATGGAGATCCCTGGATTAAGTCTTGTCAGTATTGTCTTCCAATTAAATCAAATGACATTGCCGTATATCCAAATTCCTGTAAACTTTTAAGATTCAAAACAAAAACACGAACTGTCCCAGCAGCCCTGCAAATGGGCTTAGCAAGCGTTCTGGGGGAAAACCGTCATAAAAAAGTCTGATTATTTGATGGTTGAAAACCTTTGCACATACTCAAGAGGCTCCTACCTGCATTTGCAGTTCAGCATCTGTTTGCAGCATCGTCGTCTTGGCTTGGGCGTTCAGGATGAACGGGAAGGCACAGAGGTTCACTGAGGGAAAGTCGTTCTGCTGGGATGGCAACACTCAACGTTACAAACCCAACATGAACGCGACTGATTCAAGGTTCTTAATGCTCAAAATCAAAATACCTGTGAGGGGGAGGAGCCCATTTTCTAGGAATCAAAATAAAACAGGAGAGAAAACCATCAGGATCATGGATGCTTTGCGGAGAATTGGAGTCAAACAGCACAGACATGTGGCGCTGCACTCACAATCTCAGCTTTAGTCAGAAACCATTTGAGGTAGTCCTCCTGGATGTCCACCAGGCTGCCGATGTCGGGGATATAAAAGCGGCTGTACTCCACGTGATTCGCCCTTAAGTTTACCTGGCAACACAAAACAGGCCTGTGGCTCAGAGCAGCAAAACATTTCCTCCTCATCAATAAATCAGCAACAATGTGCAATCACAGAAGACATGTGATCAATATCAACAGATAGATAATAGAATATTCAATACATTTAGATGATTATATTATCTTATGACTATTACCAGATAATAACATTTTTCATTACAATCTCCTCTTTTGATTGTAAGAAAATATGTAACATTTTATATTAATCACATTAAATTTGATCTTATTCAAATATTTTTTATGTTTGCAGCAGTTCTTTTGGTTTTTTCACATCAGAATCTTTTCCATTTGTTGTTAGAAACATTACCTTCAGAAGGCAGCTGGATGAATTTGAAACAATATTTAAATAAAATATTTTAACTTGTATTTATATTTTTTAAATGAAAAACAGAACACATAAATCCAGATGAAAATTTTAAGATTAAAATTGTTTGGCACTCAGTTTTCTTTCCTCCTCAGCCGGTCCGCACCTTGTGGAGTTTCTCCAGCAGCTGCAGCGTGGCCAGGAAGTAGTTATCGTAGAAGACGGGCACCAGGATCGTCTTGCCGCCCGTCAGCATGAACACAACGATGCGTTTGTACATGTCCACCATTCTGGTGAAGAAGCTGCCGTCCATAAAGCACCACCAGTTATCTACGGGAGGAAAATACGACCAAAAAACAGAAAAACACTTCAGCTTTGCCTGTTAACGCCGTTAAATGACTCCACAGATTACCCAGAGACATTTGGGATTATTTGGTCGCAGTGTGTGCATGGAAATATGATACCCAATACTTTGCTGGGGTTGGCTTCTAGCCGGAGAATAGCCATTGCCAGGGGAATAGTGAGGCGGATGTAGTTCTTGGAGTCCTGCAGGGCGGGGTACTCGGACAAGATGAGGTAGATCCTCATGGCCTCAACGTCCGGCGGCGAGCGCGGCAGCTGGGGGATCAGCAGGCTCTCAAAACTCTTGGAGGCCTAAAAAACACAAATTTATTACTTTTAATTTATAAATCAGACTTTATAAAAAGCTGTAGAAGGAACAGGAAACACTTTTAAGGGAACAGGACTTTAAAAGTTCTGGACTTTTGCCTCGGTCTTACCACTGACTGCAAAGTCATCTTAAAATCATTCAAACAATCCCCAACCTACAATTACTAAACCATGAACAGCGGTGATGAGTCAGAGCTGCCGTTCCTTTTTTAAGAGCGGCGGCAGAACTTGATGTACTTCCAAAAACAAAGTCTAGTTCACATGCAGAGGAACTGCTGGGAATGATGCGTTACATGGAAACGGTTCTTCTCCAACCTCCAGCAAGGAAACAGGAAAACCTCGACCTTCCAGAAACCACTCACTGAAACATTAATGGATGCACAAGCTTCACAGCAGCTGAAACAATTAATCAGATCAATTGATTATTGGAATAATCGTCAACTAACCAAGTAATTGTTTAATGGGTAACTGGAGAGTACAGAATATGTTGTTGTTGCTCTTTGTACAAAACATATATATTTTGCATTTAAGATGAGCTTAAATGTAAACTTTAATAGACAAAAAAAATATTAAAAGTCATTAAATCATTCAAATGCAAACTTCTAATAGCCGGTGCAGAAAATTAATTATTTCATGATTCCTTAAGTGAATAATTTTATCTGTTGAACTTTCAATTAAACATTTACTTTTTTTACTGTACATTTAATTCATAATTTAATGATGTATTTATGTAATTTTGTCCCTCTTGGCCCTCCATAAGATTTAGACACTGATAAATGGAAAATCTTTCTGGATAATTTCTTGTCAAGGGAATTATTTTCCTGTAAATAATACTTTTTAATTAATATTCTTCTTCAAATAACCTCATTGACAGACCTGGGAGTTTTAGGGTGACATCATCACCAGATAATCAATCTGAGATCAATGTGATCCAACAGAAAACAAACATTTTTTATCCAGTCAATTAAAGCTCCTTGCATGTTGAGTTGTGATTTATTACCTGTTCCAGGAGTCCAGAGAAGGCCGGTTTGCTCAGAACCTCAAACAGAGTTCTGACCGAGTTGAGATCGATACCCGGGATCTTTGGGTTGGTCTTGAAGTGAGTGTCATCACTGAGAAGGCAAAAACACATATAAATAACTGATGCCACTGTAATTCAGAAGCTATTTTTCTAGAAAAGAAAAACAAGAAGCTGTTGAAATTATAAACAAAAGGATCTAATTTAATCTATTTGTCACCTGAGAGTTAAATTCACTAAATGTTAGTGTAGTTAACCTAACATAATAAAAAGCAGCCAAAACTGCTATTTACAGTAAAAACCTTCTAAATGTGTTCAGAGTAAAGGTTGAATTTATCCTCAACACATCAGATGTCATCCTGTTGAGACCAAACACAGAGCAGAAGCAGCAAACCGAGTCGGACCAACGACCACGACTTAACGACTCTCTCTGTTTAACGAGAAAACATGAGCAGGTCAGGCTGCCAAAAGCACAAACAGGCTGTTTACTCCACAACGTCACTCTAATCGCATCATTTAGAAATACTGGGGCCATTGTAGAGAGGAAAAAAAGGAGGAGTAAATTTCTGCAAAGTACAGATACATTTTGATATTAATCTATGAAACTTTCTAGAAAAAACTTGGAAATTTCTCAGTTTTAATGTAAAAAATTTCTGAGGTTGATCTAAAAAATTCAGACTTTTCAAGCTCAGAAATTTTCACACTTTTTAAAGAAAAATTCTGAGATTAATCTCTAAATTTCTTAAGTTTTTGGCATAAATTTGCTCCTTTTTTCTAACTATGAAGGCTTTAGTGCAGCGTCACAGTAATTGGACTTTTTAAAATAAGGAGTGAATTAAAAGTGCAAGGTGAAAAACTGGGCAAACTCTGAGTCAACCAATGAACAGCTTTAAAGAATATTCAGGGCAAAACTACAATAATAAGAAGGCTGAAAGGTTTCACTTAGATATTGTTATTAGAAGCTCTATTCTTCTGAATCCCCTGCAGGTAATACCATAATGTATTCTTTTCCTCACAATTTGGATATTCAGATTCAGCCCAAAACTTTGCAAATAACCTTCAGAAAGTTGTGTGATGTACCAACTACCAAAGACAGAGTAATAATAATAAAATTACTAAAGAATGTATAAATAGTTCAGTGTAGATGAGCCGGACGTGTGAAGCAACCAGCTGGTGTCGATCTTTTATAAACCATCTGTGAATCAGCAGAGAAACCCAACCCGGAATCCCTGCAGAGCATTGTTGGCCTCATGAACCCGCAGAGGTCTGCTTTCCACCCCGCTGACCTCCTGAGCTCTTTCCCAGGACTTGATAAGTCAACTGCTGATAGGTCAGCCTTAGAGAACCATGACCTCCACTCAGGTTCACAGAGGAGGAGGAGCACAAATCGGCCTCGAACGAAACCAGATAACATCTTTCCCAGATTACATTCTCACTTTTGCTTTGCTGAGTAAGGTTTTGTAAGATGAGTAAAAGTATGCAGTGTTCATTCCAATGTGCAGCAGTTTTGTTTACACATAATAAGAAGACATGCATTGACCCCAGTGATCTGTGCGGAAGCAGAACGTAGCGTTTCAGGTACTAATTTAGTTTACAACACAGAAACACACAAAACAAATAACTCTCACACCTAACGGTAATTTAGAGACCAATTAACCTAGAAGTCATGGTCTGGGACTGTGGGAGGTAGCCGGAGTACCCAGAGAGAACCCACAAACGCACGAAGAGAATATAAAAACTCAAGCTTCGAACCAAACCTCCTTGTCCATCTCAGTAAAGATTATGAAGATATTCAGAAGTTTCATGTGCAGTAAAGCGAAGCGAGTGTTTGCCTTTTATGAAAGGTGGTAAACTGAGTCGTCTTGTTCCAGATAAAGTTTGTTTACCTTTGGTCCAGGAAGCTGGCGTTCCAGCAAGCTGTCGAGGAGAGCTGGATCACAATGTCACTGCAGAAACAGACAAATACGCTGTTTTAAATGCTGAGTTTTTTGTCAAATCACAAGTAAAATGTTTATTTTTTAAAAGAAAATCTGCAACCTTCTGCAACCCACTGTTTTATTTCTATTTTTAGGATTTAAAATAAAGATGAACATAAAATTAGGCAAAAAGGAAATATCAAGAGTAAACTGACAGAAAAAGTCACTGTCTGCTAACTAAAAGCTGCTGATAGTCATGTTTTTATTATTTTATGCCTTGATGTTTTAAAAACTAAAGTCTATTTCTCTAGGTGAATTTAAATGTCGATACTTGGAAACGGTGCTGCTGTATTGAAAAAGATTGTAGATCTCAACGAGTTTCTTTTTTTTAGTTAAAAGATTATAATTTCTGTAGGATGGAAAATTATGTAAAAAATAAATAAAAACACAGATTCCAACATAAACACATGAAAAACATAACTAAAAACGCCTGGTTTGTACTTTGTGTCCTACTTTGTGGAAACTGAATGCAAATATTGCAAGAATAAACTTAAGAAATGCTAAACATGCTTTGTTATAATGTATAAATTAAAACATAATTTGGTTGCACTTGGAGTTTTGTTATCAACTTTTAATAATTCTTCAAGCTGTTCATGTTCCACTTACTTTGCAACAGCAGAGTCTGTGTTGTACATCATTTTTAATCTCCATGAATTTAACTGTTCGTAGTTGATCGGGACGAGGCTTTTACTGACATTAACCACTCTGAAGTCCGCTGTGGCAGCAGAACTCTGTCCAGAACGAGAGGAAGAAAACCCGTATTAAACACAAAACAAGGGAAACAGATGAGTTCCAACCAGGGAACAGTGAAGATTTCTGATCATTTTTCAGAGAATGTACTGCATTGTTCATGCAAATGATGACAAAGTTAAAGCATAGACACTACTGCCACCTTGTGGTGAAACACTGAACATAATAATCTTCATTGGGGAAATATTTATGACCTTAAATACAAACAGAAAACGGACTGGTTTTGTTTTATCTGCAAAGAAAAATAAGGTAAAGTTATCAACATACTGGTAAAACAGTATGTTGTAAGTCCATCAGGGAATTTATTAAATTGTGTGAGTGAATAAGCAAAATAAACAGAAAATGTTCTGCTTCAGTTTTAAAAAAATGCCGATATTTGCAGATCGTTTTATTAAATCAAATCAAATTTCTGCCTTGCGTGATTGTATCCACAATAATTAGTTAAAATGCGTTTTCTTTCTGGATGTCTAAGAAAAATGAACAAGAATGTGCTTCACTGAAGATTCTGCTTGGTTGTACATCGCTATCTAAACTGAAGTAACTTTTTAGACCCATGAACCCAGTTGTTGAGACAAAACTAGATATAGACAGATCTTGCTCTAAATCACAAACAGTAAAACATTAATTGATTATTTGTAGAAAACGTCAGTGCCGTTATGTTTTCCACGACTCACTACTACAAAATATTCTTTCACAAACGATCGTTTGCGCTTTTAAACGCCTGGATAGGACACCGGACTGTTGGATCGCCAACCGTCTGTTCTCAGATATTTCTTCTGAGTTTATCCTCTTCACTGGACAAACTGCAATTTGTATCTTAGACTTTGGAGCTCACATTTGAGCTGTAAGAAGTATAAAACATCATGAAACATGCCTTCAACAAACAAGATTTAACAAACTCACAGTAACACTAATTACAGATATCAGAGTTATTTTCTTGCAGACGTAAGTTTTAGGAGAAATGAGATCTTACCTGTTCATTGGAGTACAATAAGAAACTGTGGTCTCCTCCACATATAATTTTTATAACTGTATATTGCTTTGAATCTGATGGAAAAAAGAAACAAAAGAGAAACTTAACATTTGGTATAAGTGATTCAAACTACTAAAATAAAGCTAAATTAAATCTGAAGAGTTTCTTTAGAGGTTTTTCATTTAAAAAATATATTTTCTTGAGTGTCAAATCTTCCAGAAATCATTCTTTGCGAACAATGTGATATTTTTGGTTCATTTCAGAGAAATCAAACAGACAAAGGGAGGCTTTGTTTGTGTAGTAACAATTTCCTAAAAACGACCGACTGCTTAGCCGACAGTTTGGAAATCTGTCTTTGTAAACAACCCATACCAGAAATGTCAAGGTGAAAGTAAATCAGAGAAATCAGCCTTTCCATTCAAAGAAATGTTAAAAAATAAAATAAAATCTGATGAATTAAATGCTTTTCCAGCTACTTTAAATACCTTCAGAAAACCTGGAGAGCTATTGATAGAAACAACTTTCAATCTGTTTGGAAGGAAAATATGCTGCAGAGAAATTAAGAACAATGCAGAAGAAAAAGAAACGACATGGCAACTTCCCTCGTCGCTATGGCAACCATCCGTAAGCACACAAAAGCGTTTGGCAGAGCGCTTTGTCTGAGGATAGTGACAAACCTTGTGTTTTCTCACCTCTCCTCTGCAGGTTTCCAGTCAGGAAGCTGGACTTGACGGGAAACGGGCTTCTTGAGTCCCCCAGGATTCCCGTGCCCAGCTGGCCGTGGCTGTTGCAGCCGAATGCATAAACCACGCTGGACGACGGGACTAAGGCCAGAGTGTGGTGCCTGAACAAAAAAATAAAAACATCAGCTTCAATATTCACACAAATAGAAATAAAATCACTGGTGACAGTTTGCCAGTTGAAATGTTTTAAAAATTAATGTAATTCTAGTAAAACCACTGCGATTATTAATGGAAATTATTATTACTGGTGAATATCCAAATCGAATGTTAGCACCTCCATTATCAACCCTGTCCCTGGGCAAAATCACAAATAACTAGATGGAAAACTACTCGATATTTCTGGTCTATGTTTGTTATTATTCATTTCTGCTCTGGAAGCAACAATGTTTGCTTATTTGTTTGTGTATCGCAAGACATCTTTAACCAACATTAACACATTATCACACGTTTTTCTGCCCTACACATAAGCATAAATCTATAAAAGCTTAATAAGTTATAAGGAGATAATTCACTACACTTAAAAAAAATCTAAAGTTACATTTTCTTTGGCTATAGTGTTCTATAGTTAAGCTTTATTGTGAGATGTCTGTAAATTAGTAATAAAGGGGAATATAGGTATCATTTGCATATTCAAAATAATTTTTTAAAATCTACTTAAACAGTTAAATAAGCAATCCTAAAAAAGATTTAATTTATAATTATTGTTTTTATTTTTTGTGCAGATGTACAAAGTGGTGGGAGACTGACAGTGTTACGGCTAGCTTGGAGCCAGCTTGGAGCCAGCTTGTGCTCCAGTTCACAGCACCACCCAGTGCGGCTGGATGACTGTAATCATTTATCAGAGGCAGATTTCTCTGTTGCTGATTTTTCTTGTGATGGACACTGTTTGGGAAACAAGTATAATGACGATATAAGCTGAACAGCTTACAGTCTGGTTGTTGTGTCTGGTGGCAACAGATGGAAACCCTGAAGTGGTTTTAAGCCGACGGTACCTGCCACAGGCGATCTGGGAAACCTCGGTGCCCATCAGCTCCAGAACTCGCCTCGGTAGAAGCTCATTGTTGGTGGAGCCGTGACCCAGCTGACCCCATGAGCCGTCTCCAAACGTAAACAGGCCTCCGTCCTGCCAAGAACAGAATGAAGAAAAAGAACAGAAAGAACAGATTTTTTTATTGTTGTTTGATAAACAGAAATCCTGAACTGGACTATTTAGTCTGTTTCTGGGCTCTAAACAGAAACAGACTGTTTCGGAAGGATGGGTGGTGGTGGTGGTGGGTGGCTGGATGGATGGATGGTGGATGGATGGATGGCTGGATGGTGGATGGAGATGGATGGATGGATGGAGGATGGATGGGGATGGAGGATGGATGGAGCGAGGAGGAGGAGGGAGGAGGACGGAGGATGGAGGATGGAGGACGGATGGATGGTAGACAATGGGGGTCAGTGAATAAAGTCTGGGAACCAAAGTATTTAATTTCTCTTTCTTCTTTTTTTTCTGAAACATTTGAGTTCCTGGACATTTGAGGGATTTCCTACCTTTGTGAGGGCCGCGGTGTGCTCATCTCCACAGCTGATATAAACGACTTTCTGTGACCTCAGAAACTTGATGTGGCACGGGACGGCTCGATCTGGACAAACGGTGCAGGTGTGAAACGTTAGCAGACAGCAGAGAAGGAAACCAGAGGAAGAGAAATCTGATTCTCCATCTTAGCTTCAGGACCAAAAACACTCCACTCATCTCGTTTCATCAATGGCTGTTTGTGACCAGCTGATTATTACCTTGTTTGTCATTCAGTCCAAGTTGCCCCGCCCTGTTTTTGCCCCATCCGAAGACGGCTCCTGACAGGGAGAGGGCAAAACTGTGGTCTCCTCCAGCAGTTATCTGAGCCAGAGGAATCCCTGCCAGGGACTTCAGGGGATGAGGCGTCAGTTTGCTCGGCTCTCCTTTGCCCAGACCCAGCTGGCCGCTGGTGTTCTGACCCCAAGTGAACAGCTGACCATCTGACGAGGAAAACACAATGATTTCATTAATGTAAAGACAGGACATAAACATGTTCATTTTTATTAATTAATTACACAGACACAGACAAATGTTCCGGAACTTTTTTATTCCTGCGTTTCGCACATCTGTCCGCAGATGTTCCTGTTCTGACGGACAGGAACATCTGCTAACAGCAGCGATGGACAACAAAGCCGCTTCTCTTGGCCTACTGGGAGTTAATTTCTGCCTCTAAAAACAATTTGACTGGACGCTGGAAAAGGCCATTGCTGTGTTCAAGTTGTGCTAAAAGGAGTTAGCTTAGTGAAGCTATCCATCCATTTTCCTGCACCCTTTTCCCTTACTGGGGTCGGGAAGGTTGCTGGTGCCTATCTCCAGCTATCTTTTCAGGCGAGAGGCGGGGTCACCCTGGACAGGTCGCCAGTCTGTCGCAGGGCAACACAAAGACACACAGGACAAACAACCATGCACACACACACTCACACCTAGGGAGAATTTAGAGAGGCCAATTAACAGTCATGTTTTTGGACTGTGGGAGGAAGCCGGAGTACCCGGAGAGAACCCACGCATGCACAGGGAGAACATGCAAACTCCATGCAGAAAGACCGGGGCCGGGAATCGAACCCACAACCTTCTTGCTGCAAGGCAACAGCTCTACCAACTGCCCTACCGGGCAGCCCTTAGTGAAGCTACTCAAGCGTAAAAGAACATCTCAAACATGCAGTAGCAGCGCAAGCGTCCCCAATGCTAACGCTAGCGTCCACAGTTCACCTTTCTAAAGAAGTTTCTTTGCCCCAGTCTGATGGTTAAAAATTAAATAATTAAAAATTAAAATTTTTTTTAGTTTTATTAAAAAAATGTTGCTTATTTTGTCAATGTAGGTCTTAGGTTAAAGTGTGATTAATTGCAATTAATTAGTTAATGTAATTCATTAACTCAATTAATTTTTTTATAAAGTTCTACCAGTACAAAACATAAAAACAGCTAATTTATACAGTTATGGTGCAAGAAAACTTATATTCTGTATTTTCTAGAGTATCATACCGATAATCTAGCTTTTACTACTTTCTAAAGTTATCAGTGTCCAAAAACACCAAATACCAAACCTTTTCATTCCTGAACTGCTCTAAAGCTTCCTAAAGCTCCCACCACAGTTATGCTTAGACCTGGGCTTTGACTGGGCCATTTCCAAAATGTTGATTCTTGTCTTTTTCAGCTATTTTGTTGTGGACTTGTTGTGTTTTGACAACCTAAGCTGTTTTTGCTGATATGCTGTGTTTGATTTTCTGGTCGAATTCAAATCCCAACATTAAGCCATGCCAATCTCTCTCTCTGATGATGATAACTCAATAATTAGGAAATTACTCTATGACATTTGGGCAAATGTGCTAAAAATAAATGTGGGAGGTATGCATATTCCTGCAGTAGGAATATGCAGGTTTTGCTGCTATGAGGACAAATTTTTTCCTACCTCTAGAAAGTGCGATGCAGTGCTGGTTCCCACACATCACTTGGGAGATGCTGTGGTCACAAAGCCTTTTGACCAACCTGGAACAAACGAGGACAAAAATACAATTCATATATTTTGCTTCATATCTTTTTTTAAGAGAGACAATAAACCCAAGTGAAAGGATATCAGTAAAACAATGCAACACAAAAGTAGGGGTGTTAAAAGATGAAACAACTCAAAGCCCAAATCAATAAAAAAAGGCACAAATAAAGCAATAACAACTAGCTGCAAATTAGAAATTTGCAAATGAAGGAGGAATTGTTAAACTCTATAACTAGTGTTCACATGTTATTTGTAGAGTTTTATTGTTAATAATGTCCTTCAAAGCACAAATACACCTGCAACGTTTTGTACATTTTTCTAAATTATTCAACTAATTTGCACATTTCTTTGGATTGAAATGTTATTTTTAATAACTGAACAGTATTTTATGTTTAAATTTAGTCTTTTTGGTACAGTATGCGATTCTAAATTATGATTTTTACATGTTTACCCTTGTGTGAATCTACATGCTTTGATTACCTGTCACTCTGCTGCTAATATAGCAGAATTTTTCCACTAAGGAACGATGAACAGATGAGCAGATGTTTCTGTTCCCTTCATCCTTTACAAAATATTACCTTAAATGGAAAAAATTTAACTGTAAATTTGAGCTTTTAAACAGTTCAATTTTTTTTTAAGATTTCCCATATTAGAACAACAAAATGATTAATTTAATGTACATCTCAGACCCAAAAGCAGGATGTAGTGATGGACTTGGACTTTCAGAGACACATAAAGACAGTTACAAAGTCAGTGTATAAGTTATTGACCAGCTTAGCTGGCAGCACAAAGCATTAAAGATCTGCTGTTGTATTAGCCTTTCAGGCCACTCAGGTCTGTTGGTTCTGGTTCTGCTCTGCATCCCCAGAATCAAAACCAAACATGGAGAACCAGCATTCAACTTCTATGCACTACAAATCTAGAACAAACTTACAGAGAACTGCAAAGCACTGGTTAGTGTTGGTTTTGAACCTTAATAAAAGAAACATTGACCAATCATCAAATCATTGATGAATCTTCTTGGTTTTCTGAATCATTAGCTGTTTGGGTTTTTTATGACTGTGTTTTTGTGATTTTTTGATGTAAAGCACTTTGAACTGCAATACTGATTAAATGATTAAATTTGATTGATGATTGTTTTTTCAGAAGCTTCAGTCTGTCAGCCATGTGCCACCTGGTTACCTCGGGATTCGAACGGCCGCCTCCACTGTCCCCAGGCCGAGCTGCCCGCCTTCTCCGGCTCCCCATGCGAACACATGACCCTGCTCATTGATGGCCATCGAATGCGCCCTGCCACACGACACCATCGTTATCTTCTGGGTATCCAGAGCGCCAACCAGCTCTGTGGGGAGAACAGAGTCTCATCAGACTACAAACAACCTGCAGTCTCGATCTAGGCGACTGCATTCTTGAATTGTGGTTTAATTTTTTTTAATTCAGTAATAAAAAATTTTTAAAAAGCAAAATATTCCTAACTTGCATTAAAATTTTATCCATTTTGTCAACTATTGTTATAACAATAAAAATCACAATAATAAAAAAATTATTTAATATTTCTTTTTAGGTAACTTAGTAGTCAGCTTCTCTGCCTTCTCCCAGTGCTGTCAGAAACAATCAATGAGAGACAGGAGGCTGGTCTTACCGCTGTCAATCATGCCCATGTGCGTTAAAGCTAGTTAGCATAACCACCAATGATGCCAGATAAATGGTTTTCCTGGAATGTTAAGTTGTTTCTCCACGATTAGCATATTTAGCAGCATGTTCACTGTGATGATTGACAGCGCTAAGACCCGCATCCTGCCTGTGATTGGTTGCTTTTGACAGGGAGTGGTGAATTTCTTCAAAGCAATAATAGCTCAGAGAGGAGGTGGAGGAGATCGATCTTTTCACAGATTATCTGTTTCATATTATGATTTCACGAGATGGTGGCAGTTTTAACAAATATCTAAAAAGAATTTTATATAAAAGCTACATTCTGCAGCTTTCAAGAACTGTGAAATCAGCAGTCCTGTCTTCAGTGTAAAGAAGGAATTATAAAAGTTAAAAAGACAGAAATTTAACACTATAAATTCCATGCAGTTCCTATTGAGGTATTTGGAAAATGTAAAAGGATTTTAATTAGAAGTTGAAGAAAAATTTATAAACACACTAAATCCTCCCAAACAAACCAAAACTTTAAGCCTGTCCTGCAGCCTTTTGGGCTCCCTCATAAACCCAGCCCATGTGAGGAATTTAGAAATCCTGCTGCTAGAAGATTGTTCTATAAAAGCTATGATAGGCACATTTAAACTGTTCCAGAGCGCTGCTACTCACTCAGAAGCAGAAGCAGGAAGTTCAGGAAATGAGAAGAAAAGCAGAGCAGATAATTACAAGCAGTTACTCTTTGTTTCCTATCACAGCTTTCAGCTACAGACTTTAACAAAGAAGCTTAGCAGAAATGGATGAATCCTAAACAGTTTCTGATGTTTAAAAAGAAATTCTGTATAATTTATAATAATAATAATGTACTATTATTATAATACTTATAATACAGCCAACCACTCCAGTTTCTGCTTTAGAAAGGAAAACTTTCACTGATCACACCCTGGTTTGTCTGACAGATTCTCCGACATGCCTGTACAAATAATGCTTCAGGGTTCCTTCACAGTTTTCATGGAAATGTCCAACTCTCTCAGTAGTTTGCAGCATTAACTAAAGTTTACTGTGAATTTAGGTGTGGCTTTAAATACACCTGAATTCCCAGGAGGGAAATCAAACTTTCATAAATCTATGAAAGAGAGAATTTGTTTTTAGTTTGCACCACACACATAACTAGGCCTAGTTGTCCACAAATTTTGCTTGACAAAAAAATGTCCCAGAAGGTATTGCAATAAATGATAATGTTGTTTTGAGACCATTTTCATGTATTTTCATGTAATATGATGATCATGGCAAAGTAATGCAAATACACCATCGCAAACTTTAACTCCTAACAAACATTTAACACTGGAACTGGAAGACATGTGAAATATCCAAAAACAAACAAAACAACTGAAACAACAAATAAGGTGAATTATGAAGTCTCTGTAAACAAAATTGTCCTTCAAAAACACGACAAGTTGAGGTCAAACTGAAGACTTAGGTCAGATTTTGGTAGAAATAAAAAGAAAATAAAAAACTGATAAATCATGCAAATTCAGATTATTGAGCTTGTTTTAATTTATAATGCAATTAACTAATCTACAGTTTATTGTGACAGGCCCATGAATAAATAAAAATCTTTGCTTCTCTCCATGTTTTCCCACATTCTTCAGACTGATTTGCTGCCTCTCCACAGAGTCTCTCTGCAGGATGATGCAGCTTAAAGCACTGAAGCTGCAGAACAAAAGCTCACCTGGGGACGTCCCATCTCTGTTGTGGCCCAGCTGTCCGCAGCTGTTGGAGCCACACGTGTAAACGCTGCCGTCGTGCAGCAGGAATAGCGTGTGCTGCCCTCCGCATGCGACCTCCTTCAGTCCTCGCCCGCTGAACACATGGCAGCTCCTGGGCTCAAACGCGGAGTTCCTCTCCGCGCCGATGCCCAGCTGCCCATCCCTGGCGTTCCCCCAGCACAGCATGCTGATGAAAGGAGAGGAAATGAGCAGGAGTCTGAAGAGGCGGAGAGAGCGAGGGCCAGATGGAGGGAGACGATTCTGTTCAAGCCTCAGATCAGCCCCGCTTTCTCCTCTTCATGTAAACTCCAACCCTGGGAAAACAGCAGGAACGAGTCATCATCTGCAGTGGAAATATCGCCTGCTAGTTAACGACGGCTCTTCTGTTAGATAGCAGGGATTTGATTCAGGAATGCTTGCTGATAGAATAAACAAGTAGAGAGACCGGACATCAGTTTTAAATTAATGAAACCAGAATGAATCGTGATTTCAACCCCATTTCTACGTTGCTACCAGATGTTTAGTTAAAAGCTGTTAATGTTGTAATGTTCAGTTGTTGTGACTGTTTATTGTTCATTAGCAAATATTGGAGATAGAAACATCACTGCAAAAGTAACTTTTCACCAAGATATAGGAGCTTGTTTTAAGTCAATAAATCCCAAATATTGATAGAAAAAAAGATGCCAGCAAATTATTTCACTTATAACAGAAAAAATGTCTTGTTGTTAATGAAAATATAGTGGAAATTATACAATTATGCATCTAGTGGTGCAAAATTATGCACCACTAGAAATTGTGGTATTTTCTTCTATTGTACACAATGGTAGAAAATCAAAATTTTACCATTTCTACCATTGTACACTTTCTGCTCATCTCTACTATAATTTAAGATCTTGAATTATGGATTCTGGCAGGTTTAATGGCATGAATGATTTATTAACCAACTAAAAAAATACTGAATTTTTATTTTTTTGATCTGAAGAAATAATTTCTAGAGGCATTTTGGGGAATTATTTGGTAACTAATCATTGATATTATCCAAATAAACCAAAAACAGAAGTGCAACAGTCACTTCGATTAACTGCAGTCCATTAACTGCATGTTCTCCACTTCCTGAAAAGCTATGTATTAAGTGCCAAAAAAATCTTTTAAAAAATTACCAAAAAAATAAATGAAAGATCAATTTCTCTGTAATTTTCACCATGATTCAAATGCTTTGATTTCAGCTTTAACTGCAGTAAAATCGATCCATAAAAGATAGCAACTGCCAGTAGTTTCAGTTACATTCTTATAGAAACCGTCACCGGAGCATCCTGGTCCTCTAAAACAAGCCTCTCTCACATCAACCTGTGTCTCAGTTCATGCTTATTATTTTGGAGGATTATCACAGCACTCCGCTCGGCTAGCTGCTAACTTTAGCTCTTTATTTGTGCATTATAACCCCTCCAACGCTCAGTTATAACAGATTTTACGCTAACAAATGAATTATAAAAACAATTATAATGAACACCTCTGCTTATGCCCACCGATATCGCTTTATTTTAGTAGTAAAAGACAAGACAGATCCAGCTAACCAGCCAGCTAACTGAGCTGCGAGCTGCAGCGGCGCTGGAAACCAGCAAGAATCTTAATATCGCTTCTGTTTGAAGCGTCACCTGGACGATTGCTATGGGAGAAATAATGTGTTTTAAATCGCACAATCGCTTTTCTCACCTTGACAAATGCATGCTGAGGAAGGGGCGTTTGGCTTCTGGTGTCCAGCTCAGAAAACAAACGAGGAAGCGCTATAGCTGCTTACGTCACCGAACGCCTCAGAAGTAGGAATGATGTGATTGGTCCGCTGGACCGGAAGTTCAGGTGTTATTAAAAACTCTAAAACCTTGTGGCCTGTATACTGATTTAAATTCTGCTTTACAAAAATCCAAAAACAGTTTTATTCATCACACAGTGAGATTATTTGTTGTTATATAATCCAAATATCTTCGAGAAGCGATGCCTTCTTTTTTGGAACTTGGGGTCATAGTTCAAGTATTTTACTTTTTTCAATGCTAATTAGCTGCTCCCTGTTGTAAAAACAGAGTGGAAAATGTTTCCACAGTTACCCATCAAATAACCAAAATATATCAAATATTTTTTAATACAAGTTTACATAAAAGGCTGCTTTATAAATTATAATTTATGCTCCAAGCTACGATGGGTGCTACTTGCTAAATATTACATTTGTGTTGTGAATTTAACAACACAAATATTAAAGGGTTGTATTTTCAGTTTACAACACTTAAAATATATTAGCCACTAACTACTGCCTATTCCAAAAAGCCCTTACTGAATGAGAGTGCTGAAACTATCAAACTATTCATTGTAAATTTAGAATATAACAACTTGTTCAGACAAAATACAGTAATTGACTATATCAGTTGTGAGCAACACTAGCAAATTTCTACACAGCTACTACTGCACTTTCCCTATATCAAGTACTTTAGTAGAACCCTTGCCTAATACACTACCAGACTATAGAAGTAGCTTTGTGTCAAAGACACTAAATTGATGCATAAATGCACATTTAAATTATGACACAAACATAATTATGAAGAGATCATGACCAAACCAGTAGAATATGACTACTACAGTTTTAACATTAGACCTCTGTAAACCATGGTAAAATTTTCCAGAATTTAGCTTTACAAAATAAACCCAGGTACTTTGCTCTAAAGTCACACAAAGGTGACTTTGTTAACTAACATTCTGCGTTAAAAATGACTTTAGTTCAAAACAGACATTTCTTAAATTGATGCAATTAAATCACATCTTAATTATATCAAAACCATATTCAGAATGAGATTATGCCACTGCAGTAGAAGATGGCGATGACTGACTTCTAGATTTTTACACATTTTAACTGTGTAAAATGTGTAAAATTTTCCAAGAAATTTGAGGAACTTGACAAAAAGCCTCAAAACCACAGGGTAGTTTTGCATCGTAAAATGAAAATGCACAAACAGGTTTGGTTTGGTTTAACCTTAAATTCCTGCAGGGTAAAAGGAGAAATAAGGTAACCAGTCAGCTCTCAAATTACTTAAAAGGTATTTAGGCAGTTCTGAATATTAAATACAGGGAGCTGGTCCACACTGAAACTGCTAACAAACTCAAAATAGAGCCAGATAAATAGAGATACATAGATATACAAAGGACAGTCTTTTGCTGTCACATAAGCTCAATTATTTATTCACTCATGCTTACAAAGCCCCATTTTTTGACCGTGTGCAACGTACACCAGACGCGGCCTTTTGATTTGTGGATGCGGGTTGCAGTTATAACTTGTAGGACCAATCGAAAAGCGCTGTTTGCGGGGCGTGAAACGAAGTAAACGCTGATTGGTGCGGTCACATCAGAGAGGTCTTGTTTGATAATACGGAGAAGAGGGCAGAGGAGGTTTTTCGCTCTGTTTTCATTCAGTCGCTCTTTTGGAAGTAAACACAGGGATTCGACGCTACAGTTATATTTTTAAATAAATCCAAGGTATGACTTTTTAATACACAACACGAGACTTTAAGCAACGGTGTTAGTATGTTTTTTATAATCTGCGTATCTCAAGCTAAAGTTAGCAACTTAGCTTGTTCGCTAAGCTAGCTATTCCGCAATACTAAAAATGTCGACAGATCCTTTTTATTGACGGGTCTCATTATTTTATTTGATTTTATTTGCTGCTATATTAAAGGCATAATTTTATCAAAGGCGTGAAATAATATTACGTAGTAATCACGCAACGTTTGTACTGCAAATCATAGCAGCTAGCGAGATAACAAAGTTAGCTTCTGATTCGGCACTTAAGTAAAGAGGTATTTACGGAATTTCGACTCTGGTTGAAAAACTAAAATATCTAAAATGTTAAAACTTGGACTCAACAATTACACACTTACGGAAGGTTCATTGGAAAAACGTTTATGTTTCGCGGTGCTTTGTTCTCTTCGCCAAAGCTAAAACAAAGTGGAAATTTCATAACATATTCATAACGTATATTCGTAAAACTAATCATTCGGTTAGTTTTTCCAGTTTTGCATTATCTGGCAATATTAGATGATAAAGTATAGATAAAAACATCGCATTTGACAGCAGTTTGTCGTATCTGTATGTTATTGCATCATTTAGAGGCGTTCATTTCTGGATTACAAGTGTTGAATTTCAATTTAGACCATTTAATTTGCATGTGGTAATATTTTCCCATTAATATTAAGAGTTTTTCTTGTGTTAATTGTAATCAATGTAACTAAACTCAGATATAAATGTAAAAGAAATCATGTTCATCATTCATATTTATGTAGTACACTTTAATTGTGATGAAGTGGAGGTGCAACTTGCCCTGCCTCAATGTACAGGAAGTTGAGAAAGCATCTGATAAAAATTAACCCTGGTACTATTTAATCAGTTTCTGTCGGTTAACAGAAGTTAACCAGGAGTTTTTACTTTACTAAAAACAGGAGTTTTTACTTTACTAAGTATTGTTTTTTTTCTGCTCCACTGTTGCTTTGGGTTAAAGGAGCTGCTGAATGTATATTTTAAATTTACACAAGCAAGCATACCGTCTGGAAAAGTAAATAACCCTAAATCAACAACATCAGTTCATAATTTTTACTATTGGCTGTTGCTCCGGTCATTTAAAGTTCTTGGGATTTTCTGGCTGCAGAAATGTTTTGCTTTGAGTCAATTATTTACATTTTCTCTGCTCAAAGGCATGTATTTGTGTTTCCTTTAACCATGCTTCCATTCCCTTATTTTACTCTGTTTTTGCTTCAGGTAGTAAAAACAAGATTGAGTTTCCATCTTTAGCAGAAGTAGTTTCTTTGATAAGATCTTGTTTTTGTTTTTTGTAGAGATGCACCAATTAACTTTTTTTCACTTCTGATACTGTTATAGAATATCTGAGGTTTAGTATAATTTAACTACAGTCTGATGCAGAAAAACTAGGCTGATTATTCTTGAAATGTGTCTTTTTTTAAAACACAGACATAAATGTACTGAAGTACTAGTTTATTTGATAACTCTGCACAAGTAAAGCACACTTCCATTCACCAGTACCTTCACAATTTTGGAAAAACATGTAAAAACAACTTCAACTTGTTCAGTCAGTGCAGTTTAGAATATAACAATGTAAAATAAATAATAAAGAAACTGACAAAAAAAAAATAGGTTGACTACTTTGGTCAAACTTGAAAAATGAACTGCAGCAAACCTTTCAAATTTTCAAATTTCAGAGCACAAAGCACAGAATTAGACTGAATAGATCTGTCTTTATGGATCTGGAACATTGTCACGATACTTGTTCTAAAATTTTATTTCTAATTCGGAACCGATATAGATGTTAGTATTGGATCGGTGCAACTGTATTATTTTCTTATGTTTTTTAAAGATCTGCCCATTTGGGACTTGACAGATTTTATGTATTTGTATTCACTAGATTGGTAACAAAGTGTGCACATGCAAGATTGTGCAAAATGTTATACAGATGTTATGAACATTTCAGTTAAATTACAGCCCTAATAAGATTTTATGTCCTTTTCATTCCTGTTTGTCTTCAGTTTTTGAACGTTGTGAACACCTCCACCCCTGCTCCTCCCTCTGTGAGTGTCTTCAGGGTGATGTCAGCTTCCTGCCTTGGGCGCCTGGTCAGGTGCAGCGGTTCTAACATCGGTCGCAGTGGTTTGCTACAGAAGGCTTTCGATCTGTTGCCCCTTCAGCTCAATAGAAACAAAACGGCGTTCCAGTTGTTCTGCAGACAACTTTATGGACCTTCTGGGAGGCGATACAGCAACACGCGCTTCGATCCAGACAGCAGTGGCCGCCTCACGACCTGGGACTCCTTTGGGATTTGGGATGATCGCATCGACGAGCCTATCATGCTCCCACCTAGCATTCGCTATGGCAAACCCATTCCCAAAGTTAGCCTATCTAAGGTAGGATGTGCATCCATTATCGGCCAACGCAAGGAGAATGAGGACCGGTTCCAGGTCTCCCAGATGAACGAAAACACCCTGTACTTCGCTGTGTTTGACGGCCACGGCGGCTCAGAAGCAGCCGACTTCTGCGAAAAATACATGAAGAAATTCATCCAGTAAGGGAATCGTACATATGGACACATTGCATGTTACATCTGGAAATGATGATTTTTTTTTACCAGCTGCGGTACCTCAGTACATAGGTACTTTTGAGATTATGAATAAGTGATTGCTGTGGTAGATTAGCTATCGCTCCTATTAGCTTATCTAACTCAGCAGTGGTTGATTAGTTGATTTGAACTGCTGCTCTACTGATGATCTCTGAGTTGATGTGTGTTTATTTTGTTAACTGAACTGAAACACACCAAATTCCACAGCACATCTATATGTTACAGTAGTCATAGTCAAGCTAGCATAACTGTCCTACTTCCCTCTTCTTTGCTATTTTTTAATTAAGTCTTTTTCATGACTTAATTAAAAAATTAAGTAATTAATTTTTTAATTCATGACTTAAATTATGACAAAACTATCTAGTTGTTGTAGTGTTGACAATCAGTAGCAAAGCCCTTTTTGCTTTATATGTCAGACGTACATTTAAGATTTAGCGCATTATATTTATAACTTAGCTAAAACCAACGGTAGTCATCGTCAGTTTTATGCCCTCCAGCAGGGAGATGCGGGTGGAATCTAATGCTACAACGTATCTATAGTTTTACACACAAATATCATTGGAAATAATCGAGTAATTTAAAATCTAGCTGATAATTTTTCTAATCTTTTTTTCAGGGACATTCTGGCAGAAGACGACAATCTGGAATCGGCTTTAACGAAAGGTTTCCTAGAAGTAGACAAAGCTTTGGCAAAGCACTTGCACTTCTATCCAAATGGTAGGAACTGTTATTTGAATATTCCTTTAAGTATCTTTTGTAAACTGTATTAAAACACATGTATCTATTTTAAACATGGACTTTGCTTTTTTTCCTCTTCATGTATTTAAGTAAATGTACTTATCCTACATAGGTGATGAGGTTTTAGATTTTAGAGTTCTGCCTTTTCTAATTTTTATTAAATGACAAGCTATAAAAAGAAGAAACAGGACAGATTCAGTAAACATCAAATAATTTAAATATGCATGTAAACTAAACTAAGTTAAACTTTTCACACACTTTCTGGGTGTTTGTTTACTTTTCTTTCTATCCTGAAAAAACAAAACAATTGTTTTCAAGTGTTACCAGACATCATTTTTATTTTATTTTGTCTTCTATGGTCTATTATTTATCTTGCAGGACTTTATTTATTTTTAATGTACAAAGCGTCAAAACTCTATCAAATAAAATCAAAAAATTTATTTTCAATGTAATTTTTTACCAGATTTTCTTTTTCCAATCTGTCAAATAATCCAGTGCAAAAAACCCAACAAAACTTTCTCTTAAAACACAAAATTACACATTTGCAGCTTGAAATTAGCATTTCTCAGTTCAGTTTGAGAGAGAGATTATGTCTTACAGTGAAAGCTAGTAAACGTGTTGTGTGGCCTGATTTGGGCCACGCTGTGTGAAATGTCCCAATATGCCTGTGTGTGTGTGTGCATGTTATCTACGGCAGCTGCTGACCCAGCTCAGAGCTGGAGGCCCTTGGTACCAGTGTGGATGACGAGAGGATAGATATTGAAGGAGAGTCCAGCGGGTCCTAAATCCTGGACTACTGGAAGGTTCCCTATCTTTCTCTAAATCATCTTTCTTTCTCTTCTCTTACCAACTGTATGCTTCCTGTGAGACAATGCATCTGTTTGACCAGCTGTACGACATGTTCAGTAGCTCATTAGTGAAAGACCTTCAATAAATGCAGCATGTTTAACACGCAGCGCTCTCCACACTTAGACACTGCTGGTAAAAACACGCAGGAGCAAAATATAAGCTCGTAGGGTAGAAGTTTTACCACATTTTCATTTAAAAATCAGAATTTCTCAATAAATTGATGATGTCACGCTACACCAACATGGGTATTTGTATTAATTCTCTGTTCTGTAACATTTTTACAACATGGATCGATGAGCCGTAGCAAAAGACTCTCATAAATCAGTTTGGTTTTTTTAGCAAAAGAAACATGAAAATAAGCAAAACAAACAAACTGACGGCCAGATTTAGAAAGTTTCTGCCCAATTGGACTGAAAAAAAGCGGCTTGTAAAAATTTGGACAACTTTTCAAAACATGTGGTGGGTTTTTATTACAGTTTTATTAGAATAGTTGTCATTGTGTGGCAGGAAAAAAACTCAAAACCCTTTTAAAATCATTTTATTAGATAATTTATTTTGAAATGTTTAGAATCTATCGAACATGACATCATCAAGGATTAACAGTCATCAGATAGAAAAGTTAATTAATATAAATACTTGTTATAGAAAGAATTCACCTTCTTTAATGTTTTACCCCTTTTACTGCTTTTGCAAATCAGTTGTGATCAACAAAATATGACTTTTCTTTACTGAATATTTACATAATCACTTATTTTATGTTAAATATTTTTATTCATTTCAATTTGACGTTAAAGGGATTATTTTTTGTATTTTATTTTGTCAAAAAATAGACTTAAATTAAATTTAAAATGTTACTCCTTTGTGATGGTTTAAGTTGTTCCAGTAAAAATAATTTATTTGTCGGCTTTTTGCTCATTTTTACCAGAGGTGCCAGTAACTGTGGAGGGCGCTGTGAGATATTATTATTCAGCAGATTAAAATAGTTTTCCCTTAAGGAATTAGACATCACTGCTGTTTATTTGCACTTTTTTGTTTTTCAGATGAAATGCCTATAAAAGGAGTTGATGTGTACCATTTTATACTTACTAATAATTTAATAATTACTGCAGAAAGTAGACATTTTAGCTTGTTTGTTATTATACAAGCCTGGACTGTTAATAAATATGTTGTGTGCCATTTGTTTTTAAGGTTTATTTTTGCTATGACTCTTACTCCAGATCTGAACGTTGTGCTGCAGCAGTTCTACCTGCATGTGTGATTTACATCCTGTGTTTACTGTGTAAACTGTAGCTTGTCCTCTGAGTCTGAAACAACCTCGGCCCGTTTGTTTACGTTCTGCTCTGTGGATGTGCGATACGCCATGTGACCATTGACCTTCTGTGTGTTTCTGAATCGACTCGTTCTGCCTCCGACGGTTCCTGCTTTGTCTTTGTAGGGCCGGGAGCGAACGCGGGAACCACCGCCACCGTGGCGCTGCTGAGGGACGGCATCGAGCTGGTGGTGGCCAGCGTGGGGGACAGTCGCGCCATGTTGTGCCGCAAAGGCAAGGCTCTTAAGCTGACTGTTGACCACACACCTGAAAGAAGGGACGAGAAGGAGAGGTAAGCCTTGCTGAATGATAAATTATCCCAGAACTCACTGCGATACACGATAATATTTGTTGTTTTGAGACTATTTTTGACTAATTTAATGGAAGTAATGCAAGGACCCATCCTCAAACATCAATAAACTTTAAATTCTGATGAACATTTAACTCTGGAACTGGAAGACATTTCAGGTATCCAAAATAAACAACAAAAAAAATCAATAAGTTCATTCACTCGATTCAATTAATTTCATCATTAATGTACAAACATATTATCTTATAACACTTAATCTAAATGAGTGGAAAGGGAGCAGGAGGAAGAAAACATATGTATAAACCTGCCTCTTTCTCAATAATTACAAGTATTTTTCATGACCACATACTTTAAAACAATATATTCTCCTCATTCTTAACTCAAAAGTGTTTAAGACTTGATTTTCTTTTATAAAGTATTTTGAGTTAGTTTAAAGTCGAGCATTACAAACTATGTAATGCAAACTATTCCATGATTTCACTCCATGATGCACCAAAATGCATATTTTCTTTCAAATATTAGGCAGTTTAACTTTTGAAATCCAGTTATTTTCTCATTTGTCTTCTCTCAGAAGGCAGAAGGTTTTTGTACATTAATTGACAATAATGTCTTTCCAGCTTTAAACATAATTAAAGCTGGAAACGGATCACTTAATTTCAACATTACGTGACTGAAGTAAAAAATTTGTATGTTCTCCAGCATTCACCGAATTCTCATTGCTTTCTGTTGGCCATTTTAGTGTTGGATTTATATGTGTTGTTCCATACTTCTATACAATAACTCAGAAATGGAGCAAAATTAATTATGAAGTTTCTGTAAACAAAATTGTCTTTTAAAAGAATAGCTCACTGTCACCAAAGCAGCAGACTGAAAACCTTTGGTCATCCAGTTTTTGGCAGAAAGTTGCCATGACGGCTTTCATTTTGGGTGAATTATCAATCTCTCTGGTCTGAGAGACAAATACGTTTGTCTCTCAGACCAGTGGCTGAGAGACAAACGTATTGTTTGTAAGCCACTGTTGCCAACTTGGCATTTTTTATTGCTATATTTAGTAAAGATCTTTTTTGTTTGCGCCAGGATAAAGAAAAGCGGGGGCTTCATCACCTGGAACAGCCTGGGGCAGCCGAACGTCAACGGCCGGCTGGCGATGACACGCAGCATCGGAGACTTTGACCTAAAGAAGATGGGAGTCATAGCTGAGCCAGAAACCAAAAGAGTCACAGTAAGTTTAAAACCACAACACAAGTTTATTTGACCCATTTTCTTTCACATATAGACGTGTTACGGCGTAGCGTTGCCCAGCTCCTTCTGGTGCGCAGGACGAGGACCACCATTGATTTTGGCTAACACGTTGTCAGCGTGCTAAATATCAAATGTAATATATTAACAAAAAAAGGGACGCGCAGCTTTACCTCTAATAATCAACACTACGATAGACAAGGTCAGGAAAAAGTTTGAATAAAAATATAGCAGAGGTCAGTAGGTCTCTAGCTTGACTTTGACAAACGTGACACGTAAACATGCGTTTCAGTTCAGTGAAAAAAATACATATTGACCCACACAAACCTTCTGACATATTGTCAGTGGCAAGTGTTTAAATGAGCTAATCAAGAACTGCTGCGTTCAGACGACCACTTATCAATAATCACTAAATAAATATCAAGCCTGAAAACATAAAACTGTTCTGTTCTTTGTGTGGGAAATGTTTGGGCTTTGAATCCTGACACATTAGTAGAGCTGCTCTTAGACAGTTGCTATGGCAACAAGTCTGTGTGTAGCGTAGCCGACACAAAGAGCAGGAAAAAAGAAGAATCGAGAGGTTTTGATTCTGCTCCACTTGCTCTGACGCACTGCACTGAATTGATCATACCTACGTCTCTAGATTTTATTTTACAGAATTATTTTACATTGATGGTTTGTAACAGAATCGTCTTTTTGCTCTCCATTGTTGCGCAAAATTTCCAACAAGTCTTATTAAAGTGTTTCTGTACTCTGCAGCTGCATCATGTCCATGACTCCTTTCTGGCGCTGACCACAGACGGCATCAACTTCATCATGAACAGCCAGGAGATCTGCAACGTCATCAACCAGTGTCACGACCCCAAAGAGGCAGCGCAGAGAATATCTGACCAGGTGAGAAATACTTCAAATCCTCCTGAATGTTTTTGCATTTTATCTGCAAACTTTAGGATGTTTTACTAGGATTTTATGTAATCGACAAACACAAAGCTGAATATAACGTAGAAGTGAGGGAATAGAAAGTGTGTAAATGCAACTCAGAGCACATTTGAAGGGAAATGGATTTATAGTCACACATAGTTTTTCAGTTTCCAGTTTGTTGCTAAATTCCCTGTTGTGTCAATTCAGTAAGTTTAATTAAAATATTAAAGGAGACCTTTGATATATGGCCAGCATTTCTTTCTTATTTAATCTCTGCTCTCGTCTGTGTCAGGCTCTTCACTACGGTTCGGAGGACAACAGCACAATCATCGTGGTGCCTTTCGGCGCCTGGGGGAAACACAAGAGTTCAGACGTCAGTTTCTCCTTCAGCAGGAGCTTCGTGTCCAGCAGCCGCTGGGCGTAGCCTGACGCCGCCCGTGTCGGCGAGCTGCTTCCTGCAGACTAACGTGCAATACAGGCTGAGCTCCCCAAACTCCACAGAGTGCAGTTTGTCCAGATGTTGTTTAGAGCAGCTTGATGTGCAGTTCCCGTGGAAACCGGGGCTGCGAGTTCATGATGTGCACTAGATATGAAGTAATCCCTTGTTATATAAGGTTTTGTACACAAGTAATGCAGCAATGTTGTGGTGCTAAAAACAAAGAAATATTTGAGCGACTGGAAGAACGTCATCTTCAAACTTGTAGTTATGATGGACTCTAAAATGTGGGAAAGACCTGGACTTAAACTTTGATGCTTGATAATCAGTGGAATAAATTCTAATCTGTCTTATTGAAAGAAGAGATTTAACAATATAACATCTTGTCCATCAGTTCGCCAAGTGTCTCATTTTAAACGAGGAGACGACTTGTAAACTTCATCCACAAAACTGTTTCTACAACACAGACCTTAAACCTTCTGGATCTTTAAAATATAATTTTTCTGTTTAAATTAAATCCAAATTCCTAACTTAAACTGACTTAGAGCTAATAACCAGCAGCAGCCTGCACTGCAAAACACAAAGCCTTGCCTGCTTAATTAGTTTCTAGAGCAAATATCTTAGTTTTATCTTATTTTAAGTGTACTAACTTAAAGTAAGTTTTCAGCAAAAAATAGGAGTTTTTTAAAGTGAATAATTCATTAATATTAATGAAAAAGTACCAGTTTCAATTACAGATTATTTTACAGAGTAAATATATTTTTTCCAGGTTTGAAGTGAAATAATCTGCAGAGGAACTGGCACTTCTTCATCAATATTACAGAATTATTTACTTTAAACAAGCTTTCACATATTCCTGAAAAGTTACTTGCAAATTAGTTTTATTTCTTCCAAGTGTACTAAAACATTTGCATTAGAAACTAGACAAAAAAACTTAGTAAGAGTTTTTGTTTTTGCAGTGTGCCAATATCTACTATTTGATCGTAGGAAAGCAACATCTCTGCAATTAATTGGGATGCATTAATTCAAACAAACAAGCAAAAACACAATCCTTATCTTTGAGATCTATTCTTACTTTCTAAGGAATACAACAAATAAATTGTTAAAACATTTACATAAAAAAGGAAGAAAATGTGCTGCAGGTTCCTTGACCAAAAATAAAAGTTTAAAATCTGATCAAATGAATCTCAGCTTGAAGAATGCGCTGAGACGGCTTTGTAATTTCAGTCCTTTTTAAATATTTGCAGAATAACATTTTGCTTGTTTTGCTGTTAAAACCTGTAAGTTTAGATTAGTTTTTAAGGGTCCAAGCTTCTAATTTTACATTTTTACCTTTTTGTTGATAAAATCCTTTTTAAGGATTTTGTTAAATCCACCTGACCTGTCCACAAACAATCACAAAAATTCACATTTTAATGACCTTCGTGTCTCCAAAGCGCCACTGAAAACATCACTTAGCACAATCCTGGAGATTTTATTTGGATAAAATTAAGAGTTGCTGCACATTTCTACAAAGATGTGTTTAGGGTACAGGAATGTATAGTTTCTGTGTTTTGTAAATAGTTATATTTATGTACCTCTGTAAGCCTGATCATATATATTAAATAAATGTGTCATATTTATCTTGGATCCCACATATCTGAATACTTCACATGTGCAGGTTCTATCTCGTAACAAAACGGCTGTTCAGCTGAGAAAAGAGCTGCATAATGAAACCTGCCTCATTAATTAATTAGTCAGTAGAAGAAGACTTGAACTGAAACAGTTGGATCATTTGGCGAACGCTTTTCTTTCTGTTGTATGTGAGCAGGATGTCTGTAAATACTATACATGATGAGGCTGTGATTTGTTGTTAAATATGTGATTTGTTATATTTGCAGTAACCTCCACAGCCTTGAGTTGTCTCCTGCAGTATGTCAGTGTTTTACTGTCTGGTATTAAACCCTGAGTAGATTCCTCAGTTCATAACTGGGACCTAAATGTGACGCATCAACGACACTGCTACTGTGATTTTGTTTTACCTTATTATTTTGCTCCAAACTGCTTGTCAATCATTAAATAAACAAAATAAAAACATAAAATTCTTTGGTCTGTTTTGGCTGATTTAGAAACATTCCATGAACCGTTACCTAGCAACCCCAGCAGAGTTCCGTCCACTACCTAGCAACGACTACCTTGTAAGCATAGTAAGCTCTTGTGAACTTTGTTTTCTAGCATATAGTTTCCTTCTCACACTTAATGCATAATTAACAGTTAATGATTCATAAAGTGTTTACAAATGAATGGCTAACCTTTTATAAACTACTAGCCTTTTTGTAAAATGGTAGCGACAAAACTAAATGACAAGAAAAGTTTCAGCAAGAATTGGGTCCTGGTTTACGCAAATAAAAGATTATTTCATTTATAAAATACATTTTTCTGTAATTTGCTAGTGGCACTAGTGCTTTTTCATCAATATTAAAAAATTAATAACTTAAGCTCCTATAAGTTGCTGAAAAATTACTGATAAATTAGTTTTGTCTTATTTCAAGTGTGCTGAGATATTTTCACTAGAAATGGGACCAAAAATACTCTGTAAAATTCTGTGTTTCTATTCTGTCCCAAAGCGTCAGGTTGGTCTGGACAGCTTTTTCCCCTTAATAAATAAATTTACTCAGGTTACCTCTGATGAATCGAAGCGCTTAGATAAGTGGGAAAATGTGAAACAAACAAAACTGGTGACATGTTTGATAAACGAATAAGAATAAAAAGTTGCAGTGAAAAGTGAACGTTTGAACGTCCAGCTGGAGGGAGCTAAAGGGTTAATCCCCATGCAGTTTGGTGGGGGTCGCAGCTAAACCTGTCGGCCCCTAATGAGTTGATGTTATTCAGCCTGAACTCTTCCTCAGTCTGCAGCCGCCATCGCTCCTCTTCATCAATTGGTGAGTCACTAAAACATAAATCTGTTACCTTTCCAGCAGCATCATGATTATTCTCCTCAGATTCCACAAACCAATTCCTGCTCTGCAGAAAAAGATGCTTAGATAGCTGTATTGTGAGGTGGTTTTATTCCAGTCAGCTATTCAATTAAAAGAATGAACGCCAAAGAAAGTCTGCAAAGATCTCCAAAGTTAATAATTCAATAATGCTGCAGGTTCCTCTACATGGAAGCATGTAGACCAAACAGGTACAAAAAGCTCCTTGGTGCAGACTGGGAGAACAATGAGAGAAATGAAAGTTTGGATGCAATAAATCTGAAAATATGAACTAGATACAAACTCCCAGCTTAACTGTGACTGTTTGCTACAATAATATGCTTTATTAATGTATTTTCATTTATCAAATCCCTTGTTCTGTTTTCCCATCTTCTTAAAATACATTTGAGTTCCTGGCAGAAACATAGAAATCCTCACAGATAAGGACATAAAAAGATGTTTTGGATGTTAAAATAAGAACTGAGGGCCAATAATTGCTTTATATGTTTGCTGGTTTGAAGGAATTTAACTAATTAAATGCATTTAAAACAGAGCAACACCAATCAGAGGCCTAATAGCCGCATGTTTTTAATTATTCAATTATCAGAATATCTTTCTATCATACAGTAAAGAAAGTTTCCCTCATGGCTGAGAATATATAAAAGATATTCATTTTCTTTACATTTCAAAGTATCTCAAAGATAAGAGTAACTTTTTTCCATATTTTTAGATCAAATAAGCTCAGTTATCTTAAAACAAAACCTTAATATCTTGTGTTACAGGAAGAGAAGTAAGTTATTCATTATTATCGAAATAAAAAATCCTCTAAAATAGCTCTTACAATAATTACAGATGCTGAATCAGCTTTAATTTAGTAACTCATCACTTCTTTGAATTAACTGTGCTGGTCTCTAATAATATGAAATTAAACAGACAATAAACAATAACAGAACAGCAGAAAAAATAAAGACAAAAGGAAAAAATTAGTCGCAAATTATAATGATAAACAGACAAGAGAAAAGGAGACAAGAGAACAATAAAATAAAAAAAAAATTAAATTGAATTAAAGCAAAATTATGAGACCATATAAAATAAAGTGAAAAAACAAAAGTGAATAAAAAAAAGAAAATGTGCTCAAACCAGGGGAAATTTTTAAATATTTCCCAGGATATTTAGATAATTAATAATTTAGAAACTTTATTTATGTGCTTCCTCATTTAGAACTTTTTAAATATTATATCTGACTAAATAATGTCTAAAAGAACAGAAATAAAAATATGCACAAAGAAACAATAAAGAGTCGTCTGCTTGATCAAGATGACTTTGAGGTATTTATGTTTTGCAGCTTTTGCATCATTTCTTTGTTGTATTTTAGATGGAAATAACATTAAATAACTTCTGAATATTAATAATGATTAATTTAAAATCTAAAGTGGCATTTTCACACATCTATTTGATAACTTTAGGGTGACTCAGATCACTAAACTGCAAGTTTTCCACTCAATCTGGCAGCCATTTATGATTCTGACATCAGAAATCTTTTACTTTTATTTAATTTCCAGGTGAAAAACCAAAAGTCTCTTTAAAATCCACTTCATTTTCAGGTTCTTGGTTCTGTTTGGGCTGATGGAGGGCGCCGGTCACATCAACATTGCGATGATAGAAGATATGGACACCAAGGGGACGTCTCCATCAAAGATGAGTCCGGACTTTAACAGAACCAAACCGGCTTGTGGTTCCACTGTCAGCTTCCACAGCCTCCAGTATAAAGTCCAGATGAGGAGCGGCTTCTTCTGCACAGCCAAACCAAACCCAAAGGAGGTTCTGACGGACCTCAAGTACGTTTATCTGTTAAATTAAGTCATCAAATTAGGAACTGAGCTTTTTATGCTTTGTTTTTAGTCAGCACATCCATAGTATAGTTTAAAATTGTAACATTTTAGGTTTTTTTCAGTCGTGTTTGTTAACATATTTGGCAACAATTTATTTGAACAGTTTTAATGCAAAGCTGATAACTTTAATGAAACTTTTAATGCAACTTTGATTCAAATAATGTCTTATTCTCTCAAACATTATTTAGAGAACAATGGTTATTATTCTCTAAATAATAACGATTACAAGAACCAAATCTTGCAATTGGGATTATTTAATAATCATTAGACAGTAATGATTATTATTTAGAGAATAATCATTATTCAGTAAATAAAGACACTTTTAAAACAAAATTGCATTAAAAGTTGCAATAATGTCAACTTTGCATTATTCAACAATTTAAAGTTGACATTTTAATGCAATTTTGCTTTAAAATGTTATTATTTGGTGAATGATGATTTAAAAGTTACATGCACTTAAATGCAACTTTTAATGCAACTTTGTTTTTTGTTATTTACAAAATAATGCAACGTCTTTTATTTACAATAACGTAAATTTTGTAAATATTAATGGACTTTTAATACAACTTTGCATTAAAAGTGTCATTATTTGCTGAATGACACTTGAACATTCATGGAGTCTCCTTTGTGTTTATGACTGTATCATGTCATTCTTATGCACACAACTTCAAATAAAGTGTTACCAAATATTTAACAGCAGGTTTTCAAAGAAATCAAAAGAATATTTTTCGTAAACAGTTGAGGTCACAGGAGTCGTCTTTATGTTAGTCTGTCAAATTCCAGAGAAAAATTTCAGCTAATTATTTTTGACTAAATGTAGCAGCGTATTTTAATAACCCTTTCAAGTCAGTGAAATTATGGAGAACTTTAAGAACATTGTTCTTGTCAATTCTGCAGGATTTGGTTCATTGTGTTGCTGAACAATAGTGAATGGATTCTTACAGTGGTTCCTCTCAGATGGTATTAACGGTTACTGACATTTCCCATGGAAGAATGAATAATTTCATAAGTGTTTTGACCTCCACCTGCCTCTCTGTTAATTATATTATATTAAGCATGGGTTCTTGCATATAATCTCTCTAATGCAGTAAAGAGCAGACTGCCAGGGAAACGAATTAAACAGCGTCACGTGATTCATCTCCGGAGTTTGATTCAGTCTTATTTTTCTTTTTGTTTCACTGACTCTTTGTGACTTTTCTTTAAGAGCTTCAAAGGATTTCCTTTGGACTTTCTTCCCCCTCAATTGTTACTCAGTAGGTTGTTTTGTTTCCACTTTTGATGAGATACTGTTGCTTTTTGTAATCTTGAGAAAGATGCTTCAACAGAGTTTGCTAAAATTTCTGTAAAATAAATGAATCTATTACTGTTAATCGCTGCTAAAGTGTTTTTTTTATTTAATTTTCAGTGGGATTATGAGGCCTGGCTTAAATGCTATTCTTGGACCAACTGGAAGTGGAAAATCTTCGTAAGTATTGATCGCTAATCTACGTTTAAAACATTCTGGAAAGTCCCTGGTTTATTTTTAGCTCATCAATATGGACTAAAAATAAAATCTCAGGTTGTTTCATACGAAATCTGACAACCAGTTTTAATTTTTTTTTCTCGCTTTCTTTTGTTAAAAATAAATTGGAAATGGCAGAAAATATTTGTAAAAGTTTGCTTTTATTTAAATTTAACTGACCTGAATTCAATGTCCAAATCAAAACAAGCTATAAAACATCTAAGCTTATAAAACAAGATGGTGAGCTGATATCACTGAACTAAGGAAGCCCAAAGAGTGCAAAAAAAAATCTTTTCAATTTCTAAATAAAATAAACACCACTTTTATTAAATCTTGTGCTATTAACATGTCATAACATTGCTTTTCCTAAAGGTTTCTGGATATTCTGGCCGGGAGAAAAGATCCTTTGGGTTTATCAGGGGAAGTTCTTATCGACGGAGCGCCGCAGCCTCCAAACTTCAAGTGTCTCTCTGGCTATGTGGTCCAGGCGAGTTAATCAAACACTATGCGTCCATGTAAACTGAAAATAAACTTGGTTTTTAACCCTGTGTGGATGATGGTGTCTCATTTCTAGGAAGACGTAGTCATGGGGACTCTCACCGTGAGGCAGAATCTAAGTTTTTCTGCAGCACTTCGGCTTCCCGCCTCTGTGCCACAAAGAGAGAAAGTAGCTCGAGTCGATCATCTTCTCAGGGAGTTGTGTCTCACCAAAGTGGCTGACGCTAAGGTAGAAGATCAAATCCTCCTCAAATGAATTGTTAAAGCTGCAGAATGTAACATTTGATTTTAAAAAATAGTTTTTTTACATATCTGTTGAAAATATCTCCATGTTGTGACAGTATAATATCGTCACCTTCCTAAAATAATGGCCTAAATCAAAAAGGTCACCACCTCTTTCTTTCCAAACAAAGATTTAGGCAAAAAAAAAAAGAAGGAATGGCATTATTTTAGGAAGATGATTATATAAGACAGATAATCTGTGAAAAGATTGATCTCTTCCAGCTACTATTACTGTCTGAAGAACTGCAACCAATGAGAGGCAGGAGGAGGGTCCTAGCGCTGTTCATCATCCTGGTGAACACTCTGTTCACCAGGACAGGGTGGGAATGGTAGAGAAACAACTCTCTACCACTGGGTTTCTGGAAAACCATTTTTCCACCTCCATCAGTTTAAGGAGCAACGTGGACTTGATTGATAGCGCTAAGACCCGCCTCCTGGCTCTCATTGGTTGTTTGTAGTTCGCATTGGGAGAACTGGAAGAAGGCAGAGGAGCTTGATTTTTTTCAAAGATTATCTTTCTCATACTGTCACCATGTCATGACAGTTTCAACAAATACATGAAAAAATATTTTTAATAAAAGTTACAGACTGCAGCTTTAAGTGTTAATCTGCTGTAGAAGTAAAAACCATCAGATTTGTTTTGTTTTTGCAGGTGGGCTCACAGCTGACCCGGGGAATCTCAGGAGGGGAGAGAAAGAGAACCAGCATCGGGATGGAGCTGATCATCGATCCTGCGGTTCTGTTCCTGGACGAACCGACCACGGGACTCGACGCCAGCACGGCCAATTCCGTCCTGCTGCTGCTCCAAAGGTCAACAGACCCGTGTCGCCGTTAACCACAGAACTGTGCAAACTGGAATTACAAAAATGTATTCCAGTTATTAAATGTTGACACATCTGGCAAAAAATATGGCTGTGAAATAAGTAGATTAGAACGTATGTAACAATTCATAAAGCAAATAAACTGCTTTATGAATTGTACACTCTAAACTAGCAAACACACTCTAAAGTTTTTAAAATGTGTTTGCTAGTTTTTATTAGTAATACTAGTAGTTTTAGTTTTCCATACTTTTAATTTTTAGGTGCAGAATTTATTTATTTCCCTCTCCTAGGGAGGGAAATAAATGTCACATCAGTTCAATACATTCATAAACATAAAAACGAAAGATATTATATCTATAATTTCAGTATGTTTTAGTTAGTTTTACAATATCATTCCAATTAGTTATAGTTTTCACCATTAATTACTGTTTTTATTTATTTTAGTTAATGAAAATGTTTTCCTCAGTTTCAGTTTTACTTATTTTATTAGTTTTAGTTAAATATAAAAAGATTGGTTGTACATTGTCACTGTAACAATAAACTTTGCAATCTGAGGCCTTGATATTGGGCCTCTGTCTCTTTAAACATGGCAGACGTCACTGTCGGCAGCAGGGTGATGGAGGGGGTTGTCTGGTCAGACCGTCAGTTCCCGAAACCACCCCGCTGGGTTGCACACAGAGTAAAAAGCTTGTAAAATGCAACTTCTGCTCTTTCTGCCTTCAGCACGCCATCATGTTCGCCCATTTATGCCTTTTACAAACTACTGAAGTGGTTTTTTATCAGGGTGTCAGTATGTCTGTTAGCTTCTGTTTATGGGAATAGAAAGTAACATGTTTGTGTTTATATTGCAGTGTGTGTTTACTGTGTCCTCAGGATGGCCAGTCATGGTCGAACTATAATCATGTCCATCCACCAGCCGCGCTACTCCATCTACCGGCTGTTTGACACCCTGACTCTGTTGGTTGGTGGGAGAATGGTGTACCATGGACCAGCCTCCAACGCTTTGGACTACTTTACCAACATCGGTGATAGCTGCAACTCTATTACTAATCTTTGTCTATATTCTGATGATGCCAAAAAAAAACAACAGAATTTTGCTATTCTGGCGTTTCCATTAAATGAGAAATTAAATGAAAATCACAAGTGATTAAGCTTGTTCATGTGGTAAGTCATTAAAAATCATATTACATGATTTTTAAAAAATATTAATAATTCAGCCATGTCACTAGAGCTCATCAACATCAGCCAATCAGAGGAGACGTCGGCGTCTTATTCAGCCATTGGAGCAACAAGCCCTGCCTACCTGGAAGACGGCCATGTTTGCACCATTTTGGGGAAATTGTAGTCGTCGATCTTACAGAAGAGCTATGGATCAAAAATGTTGGAATGACACATTTGTGAACTGTGTGACGCTGTAAGAGCTCTGGTGGATCCAGGTGTCCAAAACAAACAGTCATCATCCTTCCTGTCGTCTTCTTTGGTGTTTCCGCCAGTAGTAATATCCTGCTGTTGATCACATGACTTGTGTTTCCATCGCTGTTTTGCAAAATACTTCCACTTCAATACGCCCAAAAAAAACTCTTAATGTAGCACAAATTTTCTATAAAAAAAACGTTAGTTTTTTTCTTGCCGTGTTTGCATTAAGCAAATTTATTTTTGCAATTTTATGGTTAATTGAAACGCAGCTAGGGACCTTGATGGAATCTCACCATATCTTTGTGGTTTTGTTGCTGTTTTTGATTCTGTTGGGTTTGTCTCACAGGTTATCCATGTGAGCCGCACAACAACCCAGCTGACTTCTTTCTGGATGTTATAAATGGAGACTTCATGAAGCCAACAAAGGTTCACGACACAGCAGGTAAATTCACGTGAAAAAACGTTATGTCTATGGGTCAACAACTCTCATTTTAAGGACTCTCTTTTTGCATTCCTCTGTCAACATTGAACCAGAACTATTTACAGTCTTATTGTGAGTGTATATTTAAAAAAATTAAGAGCAGAAGGAAAACATCAGATTAAGGAGAAATAGCTCCAGGAGATTTATTATAAGTGAAAGAAAACTCTTTAAGAAATCATTATTTGCTAAGTTTGTTAAGAAAATCAAGAAATTTTACTTTCCTCACAATAAAGACAGTAAAATGTACATATACATAAAACAATCAGACTGCAGTGATACAGTGATGTCTGATTCTGACTCTCGTCATGAGATATTTTCAGTAATTCTCCTTTTACCTTGTGAACCCATGAATAGATCTGACTTTTGAGGAGCTTGGTTCTACCATGCAGAACATCGAGGAACACCTTGTAGAAGAGTTCAAGAACAGCAGCTTTGCTAGTGATACACGATCCGAGTTAAGGCGTATTCTCCAAACCAAGGACTGCGTGTCGCAGACGAGGCCTCGCAGCATCACCTACAACACCTCCTTCCTTCACCAACTCCAGTGGGTTTTTCAGAGAACCTTCCAGAACCTCATGTTGACTCCACAAACGTCTGTGGCTCAGGTGAACCTCTTTATTCCTAGCAATCTTCTCATTTTTGTTTTTAAAACACTTTTAAAGAAACAGAGTGAATGATGTATTTATCTCTTTTTATATCATATTAATAAACTATGGGTTGTTGTTTATAAAGTTAGTCAAAAAAATTAACAATAATTTTTGTTATTTAGTCTGTCAAGAAAGGAAAAAATGGAAATTAATTTCTAAGTATTCATTTATTTATAAATGTAAGTATTCTATTGATATTTAATTAGAAAGCAAAATATTTATTTTACAAACTAAATATAAAATATTTAGCTTCAAATATTTAGCTCAGAGCTAAGTATTTAGCTAACATGCAGATTCACTTAGGATAAGCAGTTTAGTGGTGATGGTTCGCACGACACCACTTTTATTTTGATATTTTGATATTTGATATGCTAAGAGGTGCATATTCAACTTCAAACTAATTATTTAGTTTGCCAATAAAATATTTAGTTTGAAGATAAATATTTAGGTTAGTTTGCAAGCTAAATCTATAGTTTGGAGCGAAATATTTAACTAGCTAATTAAATTTTTAGTTTGAAATTGTGACATTTATAAATGATTGAATAACATAATGATTGGCTGCCCAGTGGAGCAGCTGGTAGAGCTGTTGCCCTGCAGCAAGAAGGTTCTGGGTTCGAATCCCAGCCCAGGGTCTTTCTGCATGGAGTTTGCATGTTCTCCCTGTGCATGGTGGGTTCTCTCCAGGTACTCCGACTTCCTCCCCCAGTCAAAACAAGACTGTTGGGTTAATTGGTTTCTCCAAATTCTCCCTAGGTGAGTGTGTGTGTGCATGTTTGTTTGTCCTGTGTGTCTCTGTGTTGCCCTGCGACAGACTGGCGACCTGTCCTGGTGACCCCGCCTCTCGCCCGGAACGATAGCTGGGGAGGCATCAGCACCTCCTGACCCCAGTAAGGGAAAAAGGGAGTATAGAAAGTGGATGGATGAATAACTTAATGAAAATATGACTTTGAAAAATGAGTCCCCATTTTTCTTCTCTTAAAATTAACGCCAAATTATTGCTGTTAATTTTGCCTGTGTAACTTTACAAACGCCACTCTATAATAAAAACACGGGTCATTTTTATTGCTCTTGTTATTCATCCTAGGGCAGTGAAACGCTGTTAACAGTCTCCTCACTTTAAGAATTATTAACAGCTAATTGGCCCTAAAAGAGTCAAAATAATCCCACCAGAGGTGCTCTAGGAGGCATGGGTGCTCTAATCGGCTTTGGCGACTGTTGTGACCCCACTCCTGCCTCTTTGGGCTTGGATCTGAAGTGATATCATATCAGGCAAAAGCCCCTTTGGCCCGGATCTGGGAGTCGTCACATGATGGTGCCATGACCCGACGCTCTTCGCCGCCCTTGATTCCACATGAGGGACTGAAGGGAATGAGGTCAAAAAGCCTCAACCTCACTGACTTATCCGCTCACCCTGGGAACCTCTTGATCCTGTCATGACCCGAAACCTTTTAGGCTTAAACTTGTATTGCTGTTAGCTCTGTTTGGTCATTTTTTCTCATTCTACACTTACATTTAAATATCAGACAAAAGTAATCAGAGTAATTACAAAAGGCGGTTCTCGAATTATTTCATTTATTATTGGAAAATACTATCTAAACCAACCTATAGTAGCTATAACCCTCGCTTCTAAAGTTATGAATAAATGAATCATTTTGTTTTTGGTTCAAATTCACTGGCCCCATCCAGGCCTGACTGCTTTTAGAGCAAGAAATAACTTTAAAAGAACTTGTCTGACAACATGAAGTAGGATCAAATCTACACACTAATGGGGTGCTTTGGTGGTGCAGTGGTTTAGCACACCCACATACGGAGGCCCTAGTCCTCGACGTGGCCGTCCCAGGCTCGAATCCCGGCCTGGCGACCCTTGCTGCATGTCTTCCCCCTCTCTCATTTCCTCATTCCTGTCCACTAACTATTAAATAAAGGCCACTAGAGCCAATAAAAACTTTTAAAAAAAATCTACACACTGATTTATTAGAAAAAGATTAAGTGAAACATATTTAAGTGTAAAACATGATTTATTTTGGAAAGAGGAAGTATTTTATTTTGAAGAAAGATTAACAGGATCTGGTTTTGTCTTTTGTCGCGGTTGCTAGGATACGAGCAGGTTTTTACTCATTGTTTGTTCATTTAAAACTGAACACATGATTGCAGAAGCTTTTACTACATAATATAAAGAAAACCAAATAAAAGTCTTTTAATTCTTTCGACCTAAAAACAGACATAAACCCATTTCTAAAGCTTTAGAGCCCCCAGGAAACCCCTGTCCACAGAAATAACTCTCAGTCTAGAACAGATTCGGTGTTTTGTTGAGAGCCCGTTTCCAGTGCTGGGCGCACTTTTGCTAATCTGCGCATTAGCAGACTTAGCTTCCCCTAAGCTAATTCTGCTGAATAAATTCTAAAGCGCTAATTTACTTACTTACATTTCTGCTTTCAGTTATTGATGGAACTATGGATTTTGATCTCTGTCTGTTTTCAGGTGGGAGTCAATGTTTTCCTTGCCCTTGTTGTTGGAGCCATTTTCTTTGCAGTCCAAGATGATCAGAGTGGTCTTCAAAACAGGTCAGAAAAGCAAATCACTTCAAGAGAGTTTGCAGAGAATCAGGTTTAGGCTTTAGAGAGACTCTTCACAGTCAGACTCGGAAATGCACAAAAGGCATGCAAGGACGATGCACTCTGGATTATATGTTAAATCAGCATATAAGTATTTGAAACTACAGTTGCAATAAACACAAGACATAAATTATGTAATACTGGTCTAAAGTTTTCACAAATGGTTTTTGACTCTGATAAAGCAGAAATGTTCTGTTGTCAGGTTATTTTCTAATTGTGGCATCCCATTTGGTGCCCCCTTGTGGTCACAGCACAATATTTTCAGCAAATTTAATTCCCTTAAAAGGTTAAAACTGCAAACAATGCTACAAAATATGTAAAGAAATATTGAATTTTACATTATTTTTCTCACTTCTGTTTACTATTGAATAACTATTGCATTCAATTTGAATAAATGTTGATTTTCTGATTTTAATTGGCAATGTGTTCTGTTGCAGTAAATGTATCTAATGTTGAATATACTACCACATAAAAAACTTTCCACCACATTCCCCTTTTTAGATAAGAAAATATGCAATTTTTAAAATATATATTAATTCCATCAAATGTATTTAATCTTCAGAGTTAAGGTTTTGAGCAGCATGAATTTCCTTTCTCTCTTTTTCTCATCAGAAACTTTTCCATTTCTTGCTAAAGGAGCAAAATAACTTGATAACTTTTACCGGCGGCCAATCAGAAAAGTGAGCATGGCTACTAACGTTTTCCTGAATTTCCTCTCTGTGGGGCAATAAAGTCTATTTCTATTTTCTGTCTCCATTTGCAATAAGTTATTTTAACTTATATTTCATAATAATATAATTTTATGTATGAAATAGATTACATACATAAAAAAACTATTTTCCATATTTTTCTCGTCTTTCCTCTCCCGTAGCGCTTCCTGGCAGCCCCACTATCAAAAACACTGACCTAAAGTATGAAACCTTTGGGAAAGTGTAGAGATTTGTTCGAGACAGAGATCCGTTGTGGTTTGTTGTTTCCTGCAGGATGGGTGCGCTCTTCTTCATCACGACCAACCAGTGTTTCAGCACCGTGTCTGCAGCTGAGCTCTTCATCGGAGAGAGGAACCTGTTTGTGTACGAAGTCCTGCAGGAAGAGAAAACGTCCCTGGCTAAAAGTTTTGGATCTTAAAATCTGCCATCTTGTCACAGGCATGAGTACATCAGTGGCTACTACAGAGTATCTGTGTACTTCCTGTCTAAAGTCCTCTGTGACCTCGCCATGCGAACCGTCACCTCTGTGATCTTCAGCACCGTCGTCTACTTTTTGATCGGTAAAGATGTTCTTGATCAGCAGATCTCTGTTGTTTCTGAAGGAAAAGTGAGACGGTGTCCTGTCTCCTCAGGGCTGAAGTCCACAGTGGAAGCTTTTCTCATCTTCACATTCACAGTGACGCTGGTGGCCTACACGGCCACAGCCATGACCATGGTCATCTCAGCCAATCAGAGCGTCGTCGCTCTCGCCAACATCTTCATGACCATAACGTTTGTCTTCATGATGGTGAGGATGGTGTCGATGTTTGATTTAAAAAAGCCACTTTTTAACCACTTTCATGGAAATTTTTTGTGGAAATCAGTTTGTCAATGATTCTATCAATTAATCGATTAATTGGATGAAAGAAATGGGACATTGTACATAATTTCCCAAAAAACAATTGAGACTTTTTTACCTAGTCTGCAGGTACCAAATTGGGTCGTTGCTATTTTATAGACCTCTATAAGGTGACTAATTGAGAAAAGGAGGATATTTCAGAGGAGCTCCAGCCTGCCTGCTGTGGAAAAGCCTCCTGAAAGTCTGCATGTCGGTCTGTGTTTGCAGATTTTCTCTGGTCTGCTGGTGAACCTCCCCAGCATCGTGGGCTGGCTGGCTTGGCTGAAGTACTTCAGCATCCCTCGATACGGCTTCGCAGTAAGTGTGAACAGAGGAAAACCAAAAGAATGGAAAGTTTTTCCTTCAAACTAATTTTAAACATTTTCATGTTTGACACGTGTACTAGGTTTATGTGAAGAACATGTAATATAATCATGTTAATGTTAACATTCAGGCCTTGAAGATCAACGAGTTGGTGGGTTTGAAGTTCTGCGAGGATCCGCCAGTCCAGAACGCCAACATGTCTGGAACAACAGCGGGATGCGGTGTGAGCGCAGCGGGCCAGATGTGAGTAAACCTTTCTGGACCTCGAATCCACCAAGGATCCATGATCCTTCCTGGATCACAGATCCTCCTCTGATCTAGTCACCAAGCAGAGCCGTGTTCCTCCAGGTGTACAGGTGAGCAGTACCTGGACTACCTGGGGATAGAGCACAGCTCCTGGGGATTGTGGGAAAACCACGTGGCCTTGACTGTTATGATGGTCGTGTTCCTCTTCGTCGCCTACCTGAAGCTGCGCTACATCAGGAAATTCACCTGAATTAAACACTTTAGGATTTATACACACACGTTTCCCATAAAGAAACTGTAAATAAAATGCTTGGCTCTGTCCAAACGTCTGGGAAGCTAGAAATTACATCTGAAGAGAATAATGTGTCAACATGGAGGAAAACTACTGATGTTTAACTAAACTAACGGCTGGATTTCACTCCGACCAGCAGATTCTGGAAAATAGCAGATTTTAGGAGATCTGCATTATTTCTGGATATAAAGTTCTGTGAAAAGGTTTGTTCATCCTTTTCTGCTTCTGATGTTTTATTTTACAGTTTTTCTCTTTAAGAATCAATTGAATAATGACAGAGTATTATGAAAAAAAATTAAACTCTTAGAGCTGCTTTTGAACCATAATAAATGTAATATTGACCAACATATTTGATGTGTATTAATGATTTTGATGATGAAACACCGCAAAATGTAATGTTTGTTTCTCTAATTAGTGGCTGTATCATGTTTTTATGACTTTTTATTTCTGTGTTTTTATGATGCAAAGCCTTTGAACTGTCTTTTGCTGAAATGTGCTGAACAAATAAACTTGATTGATTGATTAAAATCACAAGAATGAATTCATAATATTGAACCAGAAATAAGTGATATTATGAGAATAAAGTCATAACATTATGAGCATAAATTTGCAATAATACGAGAAAAATAGTCATAATAGGAGAGTAAAGTTGTATGCCATAAGGGCGATAAAAAATGATTTGATTCGTTTTCTAACTCCAGTTTGAATCATTCTAAAGAAATGTGGAAAAAGTTACAAGCTTGTCAAACATGAAAATAAAAAGACATTTTTTATTATTAATATTTATTTGACAAAACAGATTAAAAACAAAAAGATTGTCAATCAAAAGAGATTTTAAGGCAATAAAAATAAATGCACAGGCTTCCTGTGAACACTGTTCGCACTCCAAGTTGAAGTTTGTTTTAAGTTACAATATGTATCATAATGAAATCATAAGCTGATTAATTCAAAGCTTAGATGATGAGCAGAGGCTGAGTAAATATGACATGTTGTGTAACTGATGTGTGGCCGCAGCGTTAAAAAGCAGGTGGGTCATCTTCTCATCAGGATAAAGCTTTTTGATTGGACAGATTCTGTCGCTAGCAAATTAAACACCTTCAGGAGCAAATTTTCTCTGAAAAATCTCCATGTTTTTTACTGTTCCAGGAGTTTTTCCAGTAGTGTCTCTCCAGATCGGGGTAATTCTGAACTTGTCGGGTGTTTAGACGTGGACGGCTCCGTTTGAGCTGGTGTCCAGGCCGTCCGTGGACAAGGAGGACGGAGGACGGGCTCGCGGGCCAATCGGAGTGTGGCTGACCTGCGAACCCAAGTCGTCTGACTCCCACCGCTCCAGCTCCTCCCTCACCAGTCGCTCTGTCTGCTCCCTGTGGACATCCGTGTCCCGGCCCAAACGCTCGTCCTGAAAGACAGAAAAATAATCCGTTAAGTCGCTGAAACGACTCATCAAATGAATCATGATTAATCAATTACTGAAATAATCGTCAACTAATTTAGTTTAATATTTATTAATGATTTATTGACTCAAATGATGATTTACAGGCTCAAAAGAGTCAATTCAGACCAGAAATTAAGCCAAAAATGTGCAAAAATTTAAAGATTTGCACTTAAGATTAAGAAAGCTTTTTGTAATTGCAATCTACCCAGAACTCCTAAAGTGGCAGTTTTAGCTTCACCTGGTTCAATTTCTGCAAAAAAAGTCTACTGAGTCGAGCTAAAACGATTAATCATGATTAATTGTTTATTGAAATAATCGTCAACTACTTTAATAATTGATTAATTGTTAACTGAAGCGTATAGACTCAAAGAAAGCACATTTGCAGAAGGAACAACACAGATATGGCTATAAAAAAGGAGCAGAACCGTTTATTTACTTATATATTTTAATTATTTTTTAACATTTTACGAAATAGGATTAAGTGATTAAATAAAAAATATGCAAAATGTGCCAGTTTAAAAAAAATCCAATTACTTGATCAATTACAAAAATAATCATTTCCTGCAGCTCTTCTATGAAGTTGTACGTTCTCTGTTCAAAGCTCCCACTTGTACCTGATCTTTAAGTTTCAGGAAAATAAACGAAAAGCCAAACTGAAAGTTTTCAAAACAGCCCAGTCAGGTAGTCCTTCAGAATTTATCCAGAAAAATTTATTTGAGGGAAGCTAAGAGTGCAAAACGTTTACAGAGTTAGCAAAAATGCTAAAACGCAAAGCAAAAAAAGCGCATTAGCATAAGATTTATTTGTCAAAAAGTTTGTTTTTTTGGGACTACTTTTCTAAAATGAGGAGTCTAAAAAATCTGGTTCTTCTCACCTCCATGACTCCGTCCAGCAGCCGACCCAACACGTCTCTTCTTTTCAGTTTAGCTCGCTCCATTCCCTCCAGCTTCACTATGACGGCGTCGATCTTCGACACGATGCTGCCGATGGAGTGCTCCATCCGGTCCACTCGCCTCACCAGCCTGGCACAAAGAAAACAGACGTCTAGAAAACCCAAATGATCCAGTTTGTGCTTTTATTAAATGGCATCGAGGCTCTGACATAATCAAATGGTTTTAGTTTTAGGAAACAAGTTTGTCACCATTATCATCATCAATACCAATCAGTAAAGGAGTACCTCAGGGCTCTGTTGTTAGATGTCTCCCATTTGGTCAAATCATCTTCTCCTATGCGCCCAAATTACATTTCTATGCTGATAACACAAATCTCTTTAAACTCTAAAGACTGAGATTGACTTTAAAACCTTTATATGTGTAACTTTTCTTTAAAATTCTTGGTTCTGGTTCCACAAGAATTGAGAACCTTTTGGAAACTCCTTCTGTCGTTCGATTCTTCACTAAATTCACGTTTTTTCCCCCAGAAAACCAGCTTTGGATTCCCTCATGAATCCTTCTTTAGGGTTGAAACGATTTATCAGGTTAATCTGATTGATCAGATTAACCTGATTAATCTGATTAATCAATTATTGAAATAGCCACCAATTAATTTAGCAATTGATTCATCATTAACAGGAGTATAAAGCCATTTGCTTAAAGAACAACGTCACTCAGAGCATTAATTAAGCCAGAGGCCTGATCTGCATACACTTGAAACTCTTCGTATGAGACGCCGCCTGAGCTGCTGCCGCGCCGACGGGAACTGTGACCCGAGTCTTCGTCATCGTCCTCCTCCGAGTCGTCCTGCGTGCGAGGGAAGCTGCGCCCGCTGCTGGGTCGGGTCAGCGAATTTCGCTCCAGCTCCAAGTCCTCCTAGCATATGAGCAGAAACACACTGAGCGTCTGCACCACCAAAACATTCAATCTTACCAGGTACTTTTGGATCAGTTTCTGCTGCAAATACACCTGAAATGAGACAAAACTAACTCACCAGACTGTTCAGTCAGATGTAGGAACTTGTTTTAAGTCAAGTAATTACTTAATGTTGATGAAAAACTATTAGTAATATTATTGGCAGATTATTTCACCTCTGTCATGGGGAAAATGTCTTGTTATAAGCTAAATAATCCCAACGGAACAAGTATTTTTTTCCTCTATACAAGGAATTATTTACTTAAACCTTGCTCCTATATATTGCTGAAACGTTACTTGTTAGTTTTTTTATTTTATTTCAAGTGTAATAAGATATTTGCACTTTAAACTAGACCAAAACTACTTGACAAGGTTTTGTGTTTTTGCAGTGTGCAGCTGTTGTTCTTCCTCATCCCAAACGAAGGAGGCGTTCGCTTCGTCACTCACTCTCTCTTTCTCCAAGTCATCTCTCATCTGCTGGTGTTCGTGCTCCGTCAGCTCCGGGTCTCCGTCCTGATCGTATTTAGCAAAGATGGCCTGAATCTCTGCCTCTGTGTGGCCCTTTCTGAACCAGATAAAAACACAGAAACATGAGTGACAAGCTGTTTGCATGCAGAACCTAGCGCCTCTGATGTGAGGTTCTCAGTCACCCTTTCAGATCCTGACGCAGCTCATCAAAGTTCATTTTACCGCTCGCCTGTTGCAAACCACTGGAGATTTCGTCCACTGGAGTTGTCTTCAGTCTTAACTTCATCAAAGCTTTGTTGCAGCCCTGCAGGGAGGAAACGAAATAAATTACATCTTTAAATAAACACGTTCATACGGTTGATTTGGAACAAGTCCCACTGGCTTACGCTCCAGGCTTTTTTGTAGTTTGTAACTTTCCATTAACCTCTACGGTTCCTTTTCATCTTCAGCGTCCCATTTACTCAGCATTTCGGTCATTAGCTTTCCATTGACCATATAATTGCACAAGTTGGAATTATGAAATTAAATTTGCTTAATGTAAGAACGTCAACTTTGAAAAGACTCACATTTTTTAGCACTAACATGAAGTGGTTTTTCAGCTTTATCGAAATGATTGAATTCTGCAAAACTGCAATGGAAACCTTTTGTTACATCACACGAGTCATATGATCAACAACAAGATGTTACTACTGGTGGAAATGACAAAGAAGATGACAGGAAGTAGTTGGGGATCATGGCACAGCATGTTTGTCCAACATTAATGGAATATCAACAAATGCAGATAATGTTCTCATTCTCTATGTCAAATTTAGTTTATTAGTATTGCTGTGAAGGTCTTGCCATATCTGTTGATTCCTCTCTATGTATTACTTATTTCTGTAATTTTGTTACCTTTCCATACACAAGTAAAAAAAAAAAAAAAACACAATTCTGGAAAAACAAAAGAAAATTAAAGGCCCCAAGCAGCGCCGCGAAGTGACGGAAAAATAAGAAAAACAACAACAATAACTAAGAAATCTTACGATTAAACCTTGCCAGCGCTTCGCTGCTCGGGCCTAAAAATCATGACAAAATTAATACAAAAATACTGTATCTTGAATTTGTGCTAGAAACAGAGACTTAAAATAAAATATCCCTTTAAATAATGAGATAAATTTTAGTTTGATACCTTCCTGATGAGGTCAGTCATTTCCATCTCACCCCTCTGCTGGGACATGTCTGCCTTCACCTCAGAGTAGGTGTCATTGATGATAGCCAGGAACATGTTCTGCACAGACAAAAATGTTGTGGTTTTGTCGCTCTTACAATAATTCGTTAAAGCCATGTGTAGCCTTTACTTACCATTAATATAAAGAAAATAAAGAAGACAAATGTTGTAAAATAAACAGGTCCGAGGACTGGGTTTGCTTCCTCAATCTCTGAGAAGTTAAAGTCTCCCAGAATGATGCGGAACTGAGTGAATCTACGCAAAACACAAAACATTAGACCTCCATAAAATAGAAACATCTGTTGCTGGATTTGTGAAATGAAACAGTTTTTCTTACAGGCTGGCTTGGAAGGTGCTGAAATCACTGACTTGTGTCCCAAACACCAAGTAGGCGAGCTGAGCATACGCCAGGAAGATGATGAAGAACATGATGGCGAACCCTGTGAGGTCTTTGGCGCAGCGGGACATGGTGGTGGACAGCTGACTCATGGTCTTATTGAAGTTGATGAACTTAAACAGCTGGTGGAAGTGAAGAACGTGATGTCAGAATTAGAAAAGCGCCTGTTTCATTTCCGATACCGATATCAGCCAAATACAGATCCGATACAATAAACAGTGTTAAATTAACTGAATTGCAGGAGGAGGACTTGTACCTTGACCCAGGAGAAAAACACGATAACAGCGGCCAGGTTGTTGAACTGGGCCTGGAGATTGGCCAGAGGCTCAAAGCTGGGGTGAGCGGTGTAGTTCTCCAACAGCCCGCTCAGCAGGTTTTGAGCCATGGCTGTTCTGGTTATGTTCATAATAATGGCCACAACGCTCAACTACAATGAAAATGAAATTATAAAATTGTATTAATATGATTTCAACTGCACTAATTGCTAAAATGAACTTTTGATACGCACCACAACGATCAGAACGTCAAGACAGTTCCACATCCTCCTGAAGTAGTGCAGCCTGTGGATGTGGATTTCCAGCACTTCCTCCACAACGTAGTAGAGGATGAAGAGGCAGAAGGCCACCTCACACACGCCCACAAAGTAGTCCCAGCTGGACACATATCGGATCAGATGCACCGTCTGGAAGTGCCAGGAGGTCACAGCCCCTCCGGTAGCAGGGAACTCCGCCAGCAACCTGATGGAGCCGGACAGTCAGGTTCATTTCATGTTGGATAATTCTAGACACTGCAAAACCACAACATCTATTTTTGTTCTACTTTCTGGTGCAAATATCTTAATACACTTAAAATAAGACAAAACCATACTACAAGTAACTTTTCAATAATATATAGGAGCTTTTTTAAGCCAATAATGCCTTAACATTAATGAAAATGTCTTGGTTGCATTGGCAGATTATTTCACTTATAATCTGAGAAAAAATTTTGTTATGAGTGAAAATAATCTGTCAATGGAAACAAGAACTTGATCAGTTTTAAGGATATAAATGAGAGTTTTTGCAGTGCAAAACACTGATTGATTGATTTATTGATTGATTGATTGGTTGATGGATCGATCGATCGATCGACCTGGACGATATGACTGAAAAACTTATCATGAAATAAGTATTTCATATCAGTCGATATCGTTAATTATTGATATTTTTTCCATTGTAAATAACTGAATTTCTACCAAACTGGTGGCATGGCCCTTCCTGTTTGATCCAGTTTTCATTCCACGCCATTGTTTTTATTTTGAAGCAGTTATGAGGCACAGAGGTAAAACCTGAAACTGCTGCTGCACAAGTTACCCAACAGGTTGTTGCTTGGTAACCAAATAATGAGTGAGTTGCTAGGTAACCAAAGAATAAGTGAGTTAGCTGATGCCACCAACTTTGTTTAGCTTGCTTTAGTCATTCCTCTGCCTACATCTCCCAGAATGCTGTGCAGTTCTAGATCAAGTATTGTTCAGTATTCAGTATATTCTGAACCCAATCGATGTATTATATCTATTTATATTGATCATGTGTCTATCATAATATATATTGCCATTGATTTATTGTACAGTTCTACTTCTACACAGAAATAACGCAACTTAAGTGTGCAACTCTAAAAAATGTTTTAAATATGTAGGTTTTAGCATGAATTCCCTTTAATGGGGTTAACATTTTACAGGGTTTCTGCAGATTTCACCAAGTTGAACTTAAGACTTTTTAAGACCTTTTTAAGAGCGTTATGACTGGAATTTAAGACCTGTAATCATTCAGTCTGATAGCACTTTGTATGACACATTCATTGATTGGAAAAAGGATTATATTTCTGCATTTCTGTCTGTAGTACTGAAGCTGAAAATCAGGCGATTCTGATCAGCTTTCTCTGTGATGATTGTTACCTGGCAATGCAGAAAAGATTTATATTTCTGTTGTAGACTGAGAAGTCAAGAAAGACGGCTCTGGTGCCTCTGTCCAGCCACAGGTGGTCTTTCAGGAACTGCAGACTGTTGGCTGACTCCTCTTTTGTTCGAGACAAGTCCTGGTAGTAGCCTCCACCTCCATACTTAGACACCTGCCCCCAGTGACTGCTGCCATTCATCTCACCCTCTGTGATGTACACCCACCTGCCACATATCCAGAAAAAAACTAGTCATGCATTCAAAGATCTAAATTTGCACAGATTTTAAATTTAGTGCAGTATTTTGCATCAACTAACGCTGTTCCGTTCTTTGGGCCAAAGGGGGCGGTGTCCTCGTTGCTGGGGGTATATATGTTATAGCAGTCCTGAACCTCATCCCTCAGGTCCTCGTGGACCAAGCAGGACTCATTGCGGACCTTGACCTGCCGGAGCCGCGGTACGCCGAGGAGGAGGTTCTCATAGAAGATGAAGCTCTGATTCTCTGGCAGGCTGCTGTTGTTGTACCAAACGTCCCAGTACATCCCTCTGAGGAAGGGTCCCTGTGTGAACTGAAAGGGCAAAATAACCCGCTTTTTAATGCACACCGTGTCAATAAGGGGAGTTTAGATGTAAAACTTGGTGGAAAAACATTTATTTATTTATTAAATTATTTTAAGAAATAAAAATAAAATGTAAAATATAAAGATAATAGGATGAAATAATATTTAAAATAGAAATGGAAAAAAATCGTTAATTTAATTCTAACAAGAGAGCAAAAATATCTATAAACATAAAATTGTAAATAAGATGAAAGCATAAAAAAAGGAAAATGATTTCAGTAAAAAAGAACAATTTCAAAAATGTAAAACATTTATTTATTTAATTAGAAGAATAGATAAAAAAATATAAAAAATTAAAACAAAATAAAAATGTCAAATATAGATAAATATGTTATTTTTTTAAATATATATATATACATATATAAGTGTGTGTAAAAAAACATTTGTTGTTAAAGAAAAATAAAATAAAAAATAAAACACAATTTAAAACATAATGGAGTTTTGTTTTTTTTATTTAATTATAGAAAATTCAAAAATATAGAAAAATGTAAATAAAATAGAAGATAAGATTTAAAAAATATTATATCATTTTTAAAACTTATAGAGTAGAAAAAATTAAAACTAAAATAATATAAATTAAAAAGATGAATTTCATTTAAAAAAAAGATTTTTGAAAATACATCTAAGAGTATGGAATATTTATTTATTGCATTATTAAAGAATATTAAAGAATAAAGGAATGAAAATAGAATAAATGATTTAAAGAACCTTCCAGAAGTCCTCCATGGTGGAGAGGGACCTAAATGTAGTTTGGTCCCCAGGAGACAGCGTCGTGTCCAGGAACAGCTGAGACATAACTTTGGTGTAATAGTACATGTTGGAGTTCACCATCCCATACGTCACTGCAGAGCAAGATCCAGGAAAATAGCAATAATGGCACAAGTTAGCATGTTATTAATCACGTTAGCTTTACACACTTTGAATTAAAACAAAGGGCATTTATGTTTTCAGAGAAACAAAAACAAAACATGAAAAACATCAGGGAAGAAAATTATGTGACAATATTGAACAAATGTCATCATGCAGAGGCAAATACTGAAGGAATAAATGTAAACTTCTGATTCTGAAGACATCAACTAATAAATCTAAAATATACTCTCTCTCATTATTGTTGCATTTAGCAAATAGAAATAATTTTGGCAATTCTAATTGACCTAAACCGAGAGAAGCTAAGTCTGACTTAGCTTCAGAAAGGGGGAGAAAAAGTGGTGTTTGTGTCTCTTTATTTGCTGTTTGTAAAGTTCTGGTTTCAAACTGAGTAAAACCTAGAATCTAAATCTGACAGCAGCGTTCAGAGTCGGAGGAAACTAAATGGTCTGCTACAAAATCATTTCCTGATCCACCCTAAACCACAGACTGAGACTTTTTCACTGCAGTAAAAAGAAAAAAAGGAATTTTAGCATTAGCTTTTTATCCACACATTTTTCACCAATGATATTTTTCCCCGTCTAATACCTAAGTACTTTGCTTTTTGCACTGTTGTTGAAATTTAATCCCCCTGAAAATGTTGGAAACTGGATAAATTCCTGCCAAATTCATTAGAGTAGCAGCTGGAAAACTGTTGGGGGTTTTCAGCTTCAATGGCAGAACCAGATTCTAAGAAGCCTAACAGAGGAATCTCTGCAGTAAAGTTTGAAATTTGAAGGATTTTATTTTGTTTACTTACAAACGCAAACAGTGATGAGGAAGCCGACATATGTGAGCATTTCCCTCAAGACGTTTCTGAGGTAGCGTTCTCTGCTGCTGTCGCTGTCCTCCATCAGCTCAGTTCCCCACAGAACTGCAGAGGGGACAGTTAAAACATACATCACCACATTAACAGAGAGTAACACACAATATGTTCTGTTTTAATATGTTTCCAAAAATGTGATTATTACACCATAGATTCAACACTTTACTCTCAACACACTTTATGTAAATCACTATTGGCACCTTCATAAAAATAAAAATGTTGTGTTCAAGGCAAGGCTGTTATAGCTGACAAAGACCATCAAAAAACAGCTGAAACTGAGAAGACATTTTTTTAACTGTAATGAATAAAATAGGTAATATCTATCTGGAACTATATCACGCATTTATAAAACAAACTAAAACATACAGAAATTATAGATGTAATATCCTTTGTTTTTGTTTACTATTTATTAGTCTTGTGAACTGATGTGAAATTTATTTATTTTTTCCCCACACAAGCCGTTTACATCACTGCGGCAAAAAAACATGGCAACAGCAAAAGTTGGTTTAAAACACCAGAGTAGTTCAACAATCACTAAATATACTAAGTAATAATTACTGGCAAATGCTCTCTAATTAAAACTAACTGAATGAGGTGGATTAGCAGCGCTTGCTAACAATTGATGTTGTCATCTAGGACATTTGACTGTGGAATATTGTCTCTGCTTCCTGGATATTGAGCTGCTAGCATGTTGTGACAGTAATTAGACTGTCATACAGCAACAGTCTTCAGTCAGAGGCCTCTGGATTCATTGCAGCACTGACTGCTACTGGAGAGTCGTCCTACCAACAGCATCACCATCCAGATACTTGGATGAAATAAGTTATGTCAACATTGTCAGTATTTTTGAACTGAACTGAATTTGAATATTCCAACTGAAAAGACTTTAAATATTTTTGTAATGTGCCTTCAGATGACAATTGTTGTGATTTAAGGCTGTATAAATGAACTGAATTTAATTGAACTGCCAAAATACCAGAGGAAACATACAAAAAGTTTTTCAGCCACTAAAAGACATTTATTTGCTGTAACACCAACAAAGAGTTTTCAATTAAATACTTGGAATGGTGTAAATATTCTTTAAGAGCCATTTTTATTACAATATAATAAAAACATATGATTTTTTTTTCAAAATGTATGCTCCTTTACATTCTTCTATTATATTTTCAGACATGCCTGTCTCCTTTCTTGTTAGAAATAAACTTGTTGGTTAAATAAAAATATTTTTAATGAAAGAAAATGCCATGGCAAATAATGAAGCCTCAAGTTGCATCATAAAAAATACATAACAGAGATCATAGTTGACATTTCTGATGTTTTAAACTGTAGTATGCCTGTTAAAATAACAAGATGTTTATTTTTATTGTCTTTATAAACTTTAAATCTAATTTTCCACAGTTTAAACATTTTTAAGCTACATAAAATGTTGCTTTTTTTAAAGTTCATCATGACTTACCTCTGATTTTCTGCAGAATTTGCTTCAAACAGCTGCGGTGCTCACGTCTGTCCTGCTGCCGGGCGTTTATGGTTGGGGTCGGGGTCGGGTAGAGTCCTCCTCGGGGGATCTGGGCGCTGCTGCCCCCGCGGTTGTAGCTGCTGCTGCTGCCGCTGGAGGCCGTGGACACCGACCTTCTCCCGGGACTCGCTTGAGGCCAGTCCGCCTCCATGATCTCTTCCTCCGGCTCGAACACCGGGTTGTCGCGGCTCCACGCTTGCCTGGACGGTGGAGACGGGGTGCCTATTACCCCTCCGAGACCCAGGTCTTGGTGCTGGATGTTCTCCATTTCTATCCCCTCGCTGGAGTCCGGTCCTGGGGCCGACCTGCCGGACTGGCTCTGGGGTCTGACTCGAGACGAACTCATGGTGGTCCAGTTAGCTGCGGCGAACGGTTCCGACCATCGGAAACGGTTTCCCCCCAAAACGAAGATAGAAATCTAAAACTACAAGACCTGATAAATTAGGAGTATTTGACATAAAATTAAGTAATTTAGCTATAAAATATACTGATTATTAGGCGGGATTAAGTAAAGTTTTTAAAATAAAGCCTTTACATCGCTGCTGGTCCAGTAAGAACCGCCTGAAAACTTTCTTCAACCCAGTCTCAGAGAAACAGTATATTTGGTTTAAAATAGTTCCCAAAAAGTGGATAAAGTAGTTAAATGGAACCGTGAAGCTGATCCCAATAATTAAAAAGTCGTGTTTAAGTGAAAAAGCGAAGATGTTTTTCTTGTCCCGGAACAGCCATCTTGTTCTTCTTGGACCGTTCCCCCAAAATTTCTCCTCTTTTTTTCCGCCTCTCCTTCGTCCTGGACTCAGATTACACATGAAGTCACAGCGGCGAAGAGGAGGATGGAAAAACTCTCAGCGGAAAAGCCTTTTTTAATATATTATCCGTTTAAAACATCTGGAAGTAATAACTACGGTATTGTGTTTTATTTATCCCGTTTATGAACGTTGGGCCAAAATGTTGTTTAAAAAAGGAATAAAAATCAAATACATTTGCATTCTTCAGGATTTTCTTGTATAAGTTTTAAAATTACTTTGAAACTTGATAAAAATACATCCTTAACATCTGTTTTGGTTAGGCGTTGCCCTGGTAACAGGTTCATTTCTATGATGATGTTAAAGCAGTGGTGTTCAAACTTTTTGCCAACAGTCAATTGAAATTCAGTTCATTTCAGAAATACTTTGAAAATTAAATATCAAAACTCATTCCATCCACATATCTTCAAAGAGTCAGATACTGTCCTTAGTGATGCTGAGCACAGTAAGGACCTCCAGTAGCAGTCAGTCTTGCAACGTATCTACAGAGGCCTCTGACTGAAGACTATTTCAGAAAGCTGAATAAAAGACTTTAACACCAAACCCGTCAGAGTTTAAAAGGGGGTTTTATATAAGAGGAGAGAGAAAAGAATGAAGTTCAAACCATCTCTTCCATTTAACGCCATCTCTCTGCCTGGCTTTCTAATCATGACAGTCATGAGGCCATCATGCAGCACCACTCTTCAGTCAGAGGCCGCTTCAGATTCAATGCAACACTGACTGGTACTGGAGATCCATCCACAGCATCACCATCCTAAACGACTCTTTGAAGATACTTGGATGATATGAATTACAACAACATTTAGATACTTTTTGGGATAAATAAAATATTTTTGAATTGAACCGAATGTCAATTTTACATTAGATTAAAATGTACTTATTTATGACATTTTTTACGCTCAGCGACTGTGTTTTCTGGTTTAAACTAAGCGTGAAAAAACATGTTCACTTGATGATAGTGATTTTTTATGCTAAAGATTCATCACAAAGTTTATGAGGCCAGAAAAATGATTGAGAAGCATGGGTGTTGTTCACATTAAACCCACTGGTAAAGGTTTGGCTGCAAATCAAACAAAATTTCTAAATCCTAATCTAATCTAATGTAAGGGCTATGTGCTTTATTGTCTATAAATTTTGTTTTTGTTCATTGCTTTTAAATTTCTGTAAACTTAATTTCCTGCTCCTTGTGTCTGTTTGTTTGTATAGTTTTAAAAATTCACCTGCACTAGATGCACAGATTTCCTCAGTTCTTTCTTGAAACAGGTTCTGCTGATTAGTCATCCTTCCAGGTATTTCTGTTTCTTAGTATTTCAAGTTCTTCATTATAACCTGACTCTTGTTTTCATGTCTGCCTGCCCGATTTCTTCTCGCCAATGAACTAGAGGGTGGTTGCTGAGTTCTTCAGAGAAGAACATGATCTTCTGACTTTTCTTTAGCTCACTAAAACATCTTTATTAGATTTTTAGGTTAAGATTGGAACTTTGATTTGGCCATTACAAATAATTACCTTTGATCTCAGACATTCTTTGGTTAACGTGCTCCTGTTTAAATCCAGTTTGCAGACTGACTGAATAACATGCCACCATCTTTCTTACTCCTGTTGCTGCTCACTGATGGTCAGCTGACTGAAAACAGCTTACACTTTCCCCTTACTGATTGGAGAGCTGTTATGCTATTATTAAGATAGGATGGGATAGGATAGGATAAAACTTTACTATCCACCAAAGTGCAAATTTTTCTTTCGTTCTCCGACCATAAAATAAAACACTTTTATAACAATATCAACAATTTGTTCATAGAATGAAACACTGTGCATGTAGATGTTTGGTTAAGAATGGTATTTATTTGTCTGCAACAGACTGGCGACCTGCCCAGGGTGACCCCGCCTCTCGCACGAAACGATAGCCGGAGATAGGCACCAGCAACCCTCCCGACCCCAGTAAGGGACAAGGGTGTAGGAAAATGGATGGATGGTATTTATTTGTTTTCCAGTTCTAGTGTTAAGTATTTTATACAAAATTAAAGTTTATTAGTTTTAGAAGGCATTGTTTTGCCATTATCAATATATCACTTGAAAATAGTCTCAAAACAACAATAGTATCGTTTATTCTCAATAATGACTAGGACAATTTATCATAAATCCAATAAAATGTATTATTGTGACAGACCTAGTACTTCCTCCCAGCAGCTGTTAGATTCTGTAATCATCACTGCTTTCAACAAACTGTTTGCACAGTTTTTCAATATTTTATTATTTTTTTAATGCACGATTATAGAAGCACATTTTGTAAGTTTTTCAATTATCCTACTCAGATGCCCATTTATTTTAATCAGAGAAAGACATTTTTAATAACTGCAAATAATTTGTTTCCTTATAGTTGCTGTCAATTCACCCTTACTGTACAGTCTGCTGTTCTTGCTTTCTGTTTTGATTTTTTTTTCTTCATGGACATCTTTATGCTTTGACTTCTCTGTCACTTTACTGCTGGTACACCTGAATTTCCACATGGAGGGATTCTATTCTATTTTATTCTATATCCTATATCAGGAAAGACAGAAACCGTTCCTGGAGAAAGTTTTTCATGGGCAGGGCTAATCGTTTAACGTCACATTTTATGTCGCCCAGTGTAAGCAGCCCATTGGCTGTATCAGTGCACCGGGGTTCCCAGGTCCAGATTGCAGGGGTAAAAAAATAAACGGGACGTATCACTTTAAAAATCTGCAATCTCTGGTTCAGTAGGGACCACACTGGCACTCAGAGAGCAGTGTGGGAAATATTGAATATTTCGCCTGGGATACTTTGTATTTCAGAGCAGTTTACAGCTGGCTACTTGTATTTATTTATTACATTTACTTCTGTCTGCATAGATAGGTCCCTCAAAAGGTAAGTTAGCTTTGCTACAGGACGACCCGGCGAGCTAGCCGTGTTAACTAGCTTAATGTTAGCTGCATTGTCTAGTCCAAATCACAGCTGCTCGATTACTAACAGCTATCGCTCGAAGTTTAAAAGTCAGTGTGTTACTGTTTATATGAAACGCATAATTATGTATTTATTTGGGCATTTTGAGTAGCGTTGTCAGTCTGCCTTCCTTTGTTGTCTTTATGCAAGATAGCGTACAACTTGTTCCATTGTGGCGTTTCGTGTAAATGGCACATATTTGATGCAGATTTTCAGTGTTATTTTGTGAACATTTAATGTTTAATGACACGAAACCCTTCCTTTGACTATAAAAATTACCTACCGCTGGAGGAAATGCGACGACGCCACAAGTTGGCGAGCGCCAGTGTTAGCTTGCCAACTAGCAACCTCAGAGTTGCTGTTGTTTCGACAGTGAAAAGGCCGATTTATTAGCACCAACAGTCTCCTTGTATGCCATCTGGATGGGGTAGGGATACCACGCAGTGTTGGCACTCTTCACCTGAAATCTCTCCTACCTGAGGACACTCGTGAAAGACGTGAATCTGTCACCTCACGTCGTCTGTGAACATGCGACAAATGTGCGAGATGTGCCAAAGTGTTGTCAGGCGAATACATGAAAGGCCTCAAGCACCAGGCCATTTATTTATGCACAAAAATGCTGCTCAGGTGTGTGACGCAGCTTTAAAAGCGATGTTTTAATTATAGTACAGCTCGTTTTAGCTACTTAAGAACATGAACGACTGCACAGGTCGCTTCCTCTTTTCATCTACACCCGGTTTCCTCTCTTTGTCTTCTAGCATGAATCTGATGGCGCAGTTCACTGATGGCTAACATGTTAGCTACTGTGAAGAATTTTTACGTGACGGTTCAGTTTTGGATGTTGTCTAAATTATGTTCTCTTTGATTTTTCTTATCTTTTTATTCAGTAAGCTTCCAGTTATGGTATTGCAGGGTTGATTTATAGTCAGAATTATAATTGTACCTGACTCAAAATTGTGACCTGTAAGCCCTAAATTAAATGATCTACAAATAGCTTAAACACTTTCAAGTCTTGTTGTATAGCTTTTAAGATGTGTCAAAATTATATATTTCAGGGCATCAGCTTCTCTTTCAAAGCCATTAATACTGGAAAATAAGGCATGCAAATGTGTTTGAAATAAATGGTTCATATCATTCTTGGATTTCACTACCTATTTGGTAAATTAGGTCACAAACAAAAAGAGGAAAAAAGTGACGGTGTTTTTGTTGGAAGAAAACGCGTGATCTGATCTTTTACTGGCTGGAAAAATGTATTCCTGTTAACTGAGGACTGTTTTATGATGTAGGTTGACTCAGATTTATTATTCTATATTGCATGTTCATTTAACCTGTAGCTCCAAAAACTCTTATCAGATGTCAATTGACTTGTATAAGCAGGACTGCTGCCATTAAGTTGTAACTAGTAAACTGTGTCAGTTATTTATTTTAAGGTCATCGTTTTTCATTAAGTGCTATAAGTTACGTAATTTTTTTTAATGTCAAAGTATGAAACTGTAAATGAGGCATGCTTAATAGCTATTTTGATTTAAATTGCATCAGATGCCATTGCCTGTATGTGGTATTGCAGGTAAAACCTGGTTTAAAAATGAAAACAGATCTGGACAAAAAAATATTTTCCTGATTAGTGGGACACATCTGGAACACCAGATCCTGTACTTCCTGTTGCTAGATGGGCAAGCACACCTTTGTTGATGGTTTGCTTGATGTAGTTTAATTTACCCGAAAGTTCAATTATAAACAGACCTGGATTAAAATGAACAAGTTTTGGGTTTTTCCAGCTGCTCCAGGTTACTTCACTCTTTTGTTTCAAGTTACCATTTTTCTCACATTTTACTGCTGGTTTGTCTCCTGTATCCAATAGTGAATTAATGTTTATCTTGGTACTGGTTAAAATGGTCAGGACTGACGAATGATTTATTTTAAGATTACATGTTCTGCATAATATTATGAATGCTTAATAATGCAGTAATCAGTGTTGTGATGGCTATACAGGTTGACATAAATGTTTTTTCAATGTTTCTACGACTGAACTTTAGAATCTAGACCAGGTTCTCTAACCAATCACGTATAACATTTATGTCCAGAGTAAATGGCTAATGAATGTAAAATCGAATATTGTGGAGCCATTTCCTGCATGGAGAAACATTTTATTGGTGTCCCAGAACCACCAATAAAAACCCAGCCCCTCTGTCTAGTGTATAGCTACAATTTAAATTGTTTTTGAAACATTCAGAATCTGAATCATCAGAGCCAAGCTTTTCAAATCTGAAAGTCACAAAGTCTACTGTAATGAATCTTTTTCATTGGACGGCAATTAAATTGTGCCTTTTTTTTTGTTTCAGCACTTAATATTGTTTACCAAAGAAATGGTGATGGAGAAGCCAAGTCCCCTGCTTGTAGGGCGGGAGTTTGTGAGGCAGTATTACACACTTTTGAACAAAGCACCCGATTTTCTGCACAGGTAATTGCATCAATGTAATATGGGAGTTTTCTGCACGTCAGTTCCATAAATGTTGCATATATTTTAAACTGTTTTGTCATTAGGTTTTATGGGAGGAACTCTTCATACGTTCATGGAGGAATTGATCCAAGTGGGAAGCTGGCAGAGGCTGTGTATGGGCAAGCGGTAAGAACCAGAGTCCAGTGATTTTATTTTTAAACTGCTCAATGTATTGAGATTTGGCTTTGGGAAGTACTATTATAATTTTGAATAACAAACACTATGCTAAAAAACTTATTATTATTAGATGAATTGATGTGAACAGAATATTCTCGGCATTCTCTGGCATTGAATGATGTTTTTTAGTAGCCATTTTGTCTCAACTTTTTCTTTCTCTATGCGGTTTTAGGATATCCACAAGAAGGTTATGTCATTGCAGTTCAGTGAATGCCACACAAAAATCAGGCATGTTGACGCTCACGCCACGCTGAGTGACGGAGTCGTGGTGCAGGTGCTCGGAGAATTGTCCAACAACGGCCAACCAATGAGGAAATTCATGCAAACATTCGTACTTGCTCCAGAGGTGAGTGCCTCAATCATACAGGACAATTTACATGTTCAAGGCTGGCTTATAAGAGTGATTATAGATTAATTACGGTCATAGGTGCTGATAAAATAACATGGAAAACTCCAAATTAGATATAAAATAAAGCCAAACATGTCCTGGCTTGTTGCCTAGTTTTACCTTATTTGAGTTATTGTGTACCAATACAGTGCTTGACTAGAATCATTAATAACATTACAATAATAGTTATCTATAAGTGTGGTTATTTGGATCATACAAATGCCCTATTCATAAAATAAAACTTAAAATTTGCTGACATAGTGAAATATTAGTTATGTTGTTTAAAGCCAAAAATAATTCCATTCAAAAGCTTTCCTTAAAATAGGAAAGCCTTTATTATTTAAAGAAAAATGTGAATGTAAAAGTTTAAAATTCAGAACCACAAAAAATGTATTTTGTATAAAACCAAGTTGATGTGAATAGTAACGTATAGATGATGCTAAAGATATGAGGGGTGAGTGTAAAAATAAGCTCATCTCATTTGAACATGTCAACACGCCTTACTATTGTTCCTTTTTTGTTTGCGTTTGTTTTAAATTTATTTTCTTTGGATACAACTTAGTTTCTTGCTTTATTACACTATGTTCAGTAAAGAGATTGTTTCCTGAGATCGACCAACCAAAACATGATTGGTCGATCATGTTTTGATCGACCAAAACATGAACATGAAACAGAAACATGAACTTTCTGTCGCTAGGGTTCAGTGGCGAACAAGTTCTACGTCCACAACGACATCTTCTGCTATGAGGACGAAGTCTTTGGAGACTCCGAGGCTGAGCTTGATGAAGGTAATGTTGTTTTGAATGATTATTACATGATGGAAAATTAATTTACATCCATATAATGTTTATAAAAGTATAATAAACAAAAACATCTGGCCATTAATTGATTTTCTTTGACCCTTCTAGAATCAGAGGAGGAGGTTGAGGAGGAGCCGGAGGAGAGGCAGGCGTCCCCCGAGCCGCTTCAGGAAAGTCCCAACAGCACCACCTACTATGAAGCTCATCCTGTTGCGTAAGAAAATACCTTAAATCTGAGCAACTAAAGTTATTTTCAAAACCCACTCTACCATTATTTATTCAATTATCTCCAGGAACAAGTCTTAAAGTCATTATCAGAGTCAGAGTGGAAAAAGATGTTTTTTTTCCTTTGTTTTTTGGTTAACAAATATTATCTTCTATTCCATTTTATAATTCAGTTTAAATATATTACACCAGCTTAAATGTAATTTCAAGGTCCTACAATGACAAAGTAGTCAAATTTACATAAAATCTAAAATGAATTCATATCCAGTTTTGTCTTAATTCAATCTAGATTATAATTTCGATACACGATGGTTTAAGGAAGCCTTGTATTTGTCTCTTCGAATAAGATATAACTTCTGATTATTTCAAGTCAAAATGTATCCAAAGGGGAAACTAAATGTTGTCCTAACTCGTATCATCCAAGTATTTTTAAAAATATGCTGTGGGTACAAAGGGCCTCCAATAGCAGTCAGTCTCACAACACATCTAACGAGGCCTCTGACTGTAGACTGTTGCTGTTTGACAGTCTCATGATGGTAATGGGTAATTTTCTGGGCAATGGAGACGATCTTCCACAGTAACATGTTGTTGTGAATTACTGCTAATCCACTTCATTTGCTTTTGTTGCTCCTCTTTATTGATAATATGCTTAATATTGGCATCGGTGTTGCTTTTTTTTTTAGATTTGGTTCCGTTCAGGCCAAACGTTGTGAAAGCATGGCTGCTGCTCTATTTAATGACAACTTGACAGAGTTTTAAATGAATGAACACTTAATGCAACAGGATAGATCTAGAAACTCTTTTCCGCAGCCATGAGATGCAGGTCTCCACTCAATAAGGGGAATTTTTTTTTACAAATCTGACTGGAATGACTCAATTAATGAAAGAGAGAGGAGATGTGCAGCATTAGCTGCTCCCTGAGAGGCCAATCATTTCCATGGAAAACTAGTTTACTAACCTGATGAATACCAGCCAGGTTTAATTATGGCAGGTCTGTCTGCCGGAACGTTAAGCAGAAATGTAAATTTAGTATCGGGTTAATAATCATTCTACAAAAATATGTGGTAGTAAACATGTTTGGATGTGGTTCAAATGTACTTTGAACCACAAACTACATTTGATTAGCCAATCAGATGGTTGCAGATGTGATGAAGACGACTTATAAAGTTCAAATTATCAGAATGAGGAAACTTGAGAGGCTTTCAGTGTGGCGTAGTTGTTAGTGGTGCCAGATGGGCTGGTTTTTCAGAATAAAGGCACCATTGGGCCATGTGGGAATTTTTTTCTGTTGCGCTTCTTTTTCTGTCTATTTTAAATAAAACTTCTTCCACATTTTTACAGGATTAATTCGTAGAACAGAAAGCAGCCATGTCCCGTTAACTTTCCCCATGGACTACGTGGCGAACTGCTGGTAAAACGCCAGAAAAAGACACAAAACTTCAGATATCTCACTAATAAGAGTACATACACGGAAAATCCTTACAAAAACCTTTTATGAGCTATCAGACGCATTATTACAAGAGAACGCAGAATCCACCGCAAAGAAACGCAAAACTTTTGCAAGATAACTAAAAAAAAAGTCTCCTTTGTCACACAACGGACTCTGTATAAAAGCACCACAAAGAGAAAATCATGAGGAGCTGTATGTATTAAAAACATCTTACTGATGTCTGAGGGGAACATTCAAACTGGCTATATGACCAGTCTGGCTGCCGTTGCTGTGAGATTCAAACAGGAAGCTCAGGCCACATTTCACTCATAAAAATTAAACAAAAACAGGTTGGAAGAATGTTGCCTGAGCAGATGAGTCCCGATTTCAGATTCTTTAATTAGCTACGGCACTTAAAGTGGCAGGATGTTGGAGCAGCTCCGATTTGTTCCTTCAGCTGAGGCGGTGCATGTTTGGACAATTATTCCCTTTTGTTTTGGATGCTGTACACTTACCTTCTGAAGTTTGAACAGTTGCTGTGATGCGTTAAAGGTGGGAACAAAGTGGTGTTGCAAATAGGAGCAGCTGATTAGCATCTCGAAAGTTAAAGAAAATACCTGAAATATAACCAGAGTTTAAAAAGAGGCTTCATGGATGCAGAGAGGAAAAGGAAGTTTTCTCTCTGCATCCAGAGATGCACAGATAACTGGATGGATGCAGATTTTTAGTTTTAAAATATTTTTTTTTTTGAGCTGAGAGTTTTCCATTATGTGACTGCTTTCTGAATTGTTCCCTGCAGTAATGGTGTGGAGGAGCCCATGGAGGAGCCAGCCCCAGAACCGGAACCAGAACCTGAGCAGGAGCCAAAGGTCGAGGAGGTTAAACCTGAGGTAGAAGAAAAGGTGATGGAGGAGATGGAGGAGAAGGCGCCTTCGCCGGCGCCGGTGGAGTCTCCACCGAACACCCAGGAGCCCGCCAAGGTTGGTTGATTTGCCTCATTTGAACCGCACCACATCAGAATTTACTGGGATTTACTGTAAAAGTTATGTCTTCCTAAGCAAATATTAAGAAAAAAATCAAATTAATCAGTTGTATGTAGGAGTGAAACGATTAATCGTGATGAATCAATTATTGAAATGGTTAACTGGAGTATACAGACTAACAATAGGTTGTCTGGTGGGGAAAACAAAACCCTGTTCAGAGCAGTAATTAAGATAAAGCTACAAAAAAATATACACATTTGCATTTAAAGAGGTAGTATTATGTAAGATTGGTATTTTTTTAGCTTTACATGATGCTCTAATGTTAATCCCTCATCAAAAACATACTTGAAGTGTTGCCTTGATTCTTTCATGAGAAATCCTTTAATCTCCATGGCAACCATTCAGCTGTGCAAAACTCCTGGGTAGACTTAGCTCCGCCTTTGAGGCATAGCTGCAGATTACAAGTTAACAATCTTCTCCTCCCTGAACAACCCCTTAACCAGCTCACTCTGCTCCTTCAGACTAGCCAGCAGCAACTGGCAAACACCTGGTGGAACTGTGCATCTGCTGAGCACATTTTAGGAGGTGCTTCCCAGTGAAACGCTGGTCAAAAAAGAAAAGAGGGAATGTGGAGTTTCAGAAAGAACAAGAGTTTTTAAAGAGACAGAAGCCCAATTTCAAGGCTTGAAATTATGATGTCATGTTTCTTCTGAGAAGCTGAGAAGAAGGACTTTCAGTTTGCAAGAAAGCGTTGATGAAACATCCCTGTCTTTTTATTTGTCTAATTCAGGAGTTAAACTACATTCCTCGAGGGCCAGGGTCCTGCAAATTGAATTAAATAGCGACGATGCCTTACTAGCATGCAGTCCAGCACTACTACAATGTTACAGCCAGGTGGGCTGAAACAGAGAAACGTCTGTCAGTTGCACGACACCGGCCCTTGAAAAATGGAGTTTTAGACCATTTTGGTTTAATTATAATGTAGTGAATTTATACCAACGATGTAACAGCTGAGCTGAAAGGTCCAGCAGTTGAGGTTGTGTTATGGCGCATGGTTGGTGCAGCCTTAACGATGCGTCGTTGCATTCATTGCAGCCTTTCTCCTGGGCTTCGGTGACCAGTAAAAACCTGCCTCCTTCTGGCACAGTCACCTCCTCTGGACTCTCTCCACATGTTGTTAAAGCTCCAAGCTCACAGGTAAACATCTGGTCCAGAGTGTTGTTAATCTTTGTGAAACTAGATTTACTATTTTCTGTTTTGTTTTTGTATAAATGGGTGGAGGAGTGTGGAGCCGTGTTCATGTCAACCCAACATTTATCATTTGATCAGAAATTATCTCCTGGATTTGGTTTTTATAGAGCTGAAGATTAAAGTAAATAATTTAGATTGTTACTAAAGGGTTTGTATGTTTGAATAGCTTAAGCTGGTCGTCTAAATTGATAAAAAAAAAAAAGACCCCTTGCTGAAAGTAGAATCAAATATAGACTTATCAATTTAGTGATGAAAGAATGTTTTCTGTTTTTCTTTGTAATTTGATACAGAACCTATTCACCCCCTTAGATGTTTGTGGAACTTAATCATGATCAACGGAATTTGCTGTTTTTAATCAAATTTACAAAAAATGTCTTTCAGGTGAAAGAGAACTGATTTTCCACAAAATAATTCTACTTAAATATAAATATTTAGCATAAAATTAGTGATTGCATAAAGATTCACTCCCTTTTAAGGGACTGACCTAATTCAACAGAGGTCCAGCCAATTGGTGGCACTCATCTTACAGTGGAGATCATCAATTTGTTTTGTGAATTTGGTGAATTTTATATTATCATCATCACAAAATGAATTGTCATTTAAAAAAGAAAGTTAAATAATAAATAAAATTTAGGGATTTTTTTATCTGTCTTGTGTATGGAAGGGTAGAAAATGACAGAAGAAAATAATCATATCTGTTTAGATGCTACAAAGGAACCATTTTAGTTCACACAGCTGTGGAGATAAAAATCCAGGAAATCTCTTTGTAGAGTTAAGATCCCCAAGCATAACTTGATCTTTAAGTGAAAGTTGGTAGATGCCATATTTATTTTAACTTCATGTTGTTTGTTCAGCCCCGAGTTGAAGCCAAGCAGGAGACGCAGGCAACTCCTCTCCGCCCCAGAGACCAGCGGACCCGTGACAGACCCTCCTTCACCCAGCGAGGCCCCCGACCAGGTAACGACCTCTCTACCCACTTCCTTCCTCTTCCTCTTTATTTCTTCTTCTCACTATCTGCACGTCTCTATCACTATCAGACGGTGTTCCATCTTCAGACTCACAAACGGGGAAACCACACCTAAGTTTTGTCAACAAAGGTATAGAAATCTGCTGCTTGCTCTGCTCTTATTTGACTTCACACATTTACACTTCAAAAACACAAAGTCTAAAGGATTTTTCTCTACTTTCTAGTACAAATACCACAGAAAACTTGAAATAAGACAAACTAACTTACAAGTAATTTTTCAGTAAGAAATTGGAGCTTGGTTAAGTCAATAACTCTTTAATATTTATGAAAAGGTACTAGTTCCTCAGGTGGATTGTTTCACTTTTAATATGGGAAAAATTTCTTGTTTTAAGTGAAATAATCTGCCAATTAGAATCTTAAAATTAATATCAAGAAATTATTTACTTAGAATTGGCTCTTATTTCTTGCTGAAAAGTTACTTTAAGTTAGTTTTGTCTTCAAGTGTATTAGGATATTTTCACTAGAAACGAGCAAAAGTACTTGGTAAGACTTTGTGTTTTTGCAGCGTAAAAAGACGATTAATTTGTGACGAAGATGATTTGCTGACTTGCAGGTGGAAGAGATGTTGAATCTGGAGACATGGACGGCAGACGGATCGTGCGGTACCCTGACAGCCATCAGCTTTTTGTTGGCAACCTCCCACACGACATCGATGAGGCTGAGCTCAAAGAGTTCTTCATGAGTACGGTTATTTTCATCCTCGGTTTCTGTGGCGCTCATCCAGCACTCTCGACTGAAACTTTTTGCTCTGTCTTGTCGTAGCATATGGCAACGTGGTGGAGCTGCGAATCAACACCAAGGGGGTCGGTGGAAAGCTGCCCAACTTTGGATTTGTGGTCTTCGATGACTCTGATCCCGTGCAGAGAATCCTGGGTGCCAAGGTAGAAGGGGCATGTATCAACATTTCATTACCCACTTTCATTTGGTGGTGGTGTGGTGACATATTGAAGTAGCTGAACCCCTTGTTTTCTCTTCATATCATTACCTGTTAGCATTTGTGTGAAAACTATTCATTGTTTTCATACTGGATGTTGTGCTTGAATCATTTGTGAACTTTGTTGTTTCCAGATTTTATTTCATTTTTCAGTGCCACAGCCATCCCAAAATCAAAAGAAGTAGAAAACTAGGGATGCACTGATTCCAGTTTTCTGGCAGATCGCCAATTGAGCAAAATCCTAGCAAACCAAGAAAATTCAATGTCAGTTTGTATCATTTTTGTCCGGTTCTGCCACTAACTCAGTCACCGTTAACAGTGACGTGTATTCAAGCAGGTTCGCATTTCCAGAAAATATTTAGTGGTTCTCAAAACTTCAGATTAAAGCCTGAAAATTGAATGCAAAGGATTAGTTCCTTAGACTAGGTTCACACAGCAGGTGTTGATGCTCTATTGTGATTTTTTTTTTCCGTTAACACTTATAATTAAATGCAACCTGAATCAGACTTCTTTGTGAACAGCTTACAGCCTCGAAGCGACGCAGCAGCGCAATTTACAGAAGTAATGATGGACGCCTTTGTCTACGGATCCATTTTAAAGTCTCTTCACAAGGGAATGACAGTGTTGTCACGTGATCTAACAAGACAAAGGAAGTTAATAAAAAGACAACACAAATAATATAAACACCCTTTTGTGGAGCTTTGACTCCAACTTCTGTTTGGATGTGGAGTTGGAATCAAGAGTAGGTTTCTGTTACAAATGTGCAAATTATATTTGAAGACATTTGGGCCTTATATTATAATATATTTAATATTTTATTATAATATATTTTATTATAATATATTTAATATAATATTTTTATCTCCTGAAATAAAGTTTAGTGATGCAGCTTTGAGACCAACTTGTGTGCAGTTCCGGTGTAGTGACCGCCCCTCTCTTTCTGCAGCCCATCATGTTTCGAGGTGAGGTGCGTCTGAACGTGGAGGAGAAGAAGACGAGGGCCGTGCGCGAGCGGGAGACCCGAGGCGGAGACGACCGTCGGGACATGCGGCGCAGCGACCGGGGCCCGGGAGGTCCGCGAGGCATCGTGGGACCCGGAATGATGCGGAACGCGAAGGGAGGGGCCCGCCGCTGCGGGGCGGCATGGCCCCCAAACCCAGCATGGGTCCTGGAAGAGGCTCTGGCGGGCAGGGGGAGAGCCGCTTCACCCCGCAGCGCCGCTGAGAAGAGCGCCACCTGTAGTGTGGAAGTAGTATCGTGTTCCTCATCCTCAGCCATACTCAAATGTATAAAATATATATTTGGTGGTGTATTCTTTTTCTTTTCTTTTTTTTCCCTCTTCTTGCTTTGGAATGTGACAGTCTGTCAACCACTTTGTGAAATAGACTAAACAAGCAAACAGGAAAAAAAAAATGTTCGCTGATTAGTTGTGAGCTGAGCATCCTTTTTTGGGGGTATTTCAAGAGTTCAAACTTGAATTTGTCAATTTGTGAATAAAGGCAACCCAAGCAGGACTAATCTGCCACATTTAGGAGAGACTGATGAGACTTTTAATCTACAGCAGTGCAGCCCATCACTTTCAGAGATTATAAACCTTGACTTAAACTTGAGGTGTTGATTCATGAAATTCCTCAATTGCACATTTTATATCGTAGTTTTCTGCCCGTTATTGTCGAGGAAGAGTGAGGTGCAGAATTGGTTGCAGTTTCAGAGGAAAAGCCTTTCATCTTTTCCCAGAGAGAAAGAGACCACTGCTACAGAATTGCATAATGCACTAACGGTACTTCTGTCTCGTTACGTTGGACTGCGGCTGGAGAGAAGCGAAACAGCCTGGCTGCTGTGACCAATGTACTTCTCAAATGTTTGACCCAAAACTACTCTGCAGTCACTGCTGGATGGACAAGCAAATCTACACCTTTTATTTTATTTTTTTGTTATTTGTAAATTAAGTTCAACCTGGACTTGACCTTTTACCAAATGGATGAGTGGGACGGGGGACAGAGGAGCAACACATGGATAATGGCGGCTTGCTGTTTATATTTTCATTCCAGCTTTTTGTTTTTCCTGACTGCGAATCGGGGATGAGCGAAACCTTTCCTCCCTTCCTGTCATGAGTGCGGAGTAACCGAATAAATGTACAGCAAAAATCACGATTTACTGTATGCTTTGCTTTTCTGTGTATAATTTTTATTTTCTCTCGACTCGATTTTAATGAGAAAAAACAAGAAAAAAGCATGATGGTGCCTTCTAGTTCACCTTTTCAAGTCTTACTGAAGAGCAAAGCGGTTCGGGGTGAGAAGAGCTGCTTCTTTTTGAACTATTCTCTGCTGGGAGCAGACGGAAATAACACAGTATTCATAGGATTTACGTTCTTCAGGAGCAGATTTCACTCTTTCTGTACTGTTCGACTACCTAAGATGATCTGCTGTGAGCTTTGTACATTTTTATTTGCTGTAATTTGTCGCCTTTTGGGTTTTAAAGAGACAACCGGTGCCTGCAGTTTTGTTAAATGGTTAAGAAATGCATCTAAAGAACTTTTTACCCCCTCCCAAAAACAAAAGGTACAATAACGACGGTGACGATGAAATGTTTAATAACTGGTTTACCAGATCGCGGCTCGACATGGGCTTGGTTTACTGTTAAACCTTTTTATTTTTGCACCTCATGGTAGCACTTTGGATAATCCTTGGACTCACAAGTTTCCCAACAATTTTGTACCTGCAGCCTTCAGTCAAGTAAATAATTGTGGACATTTTTCTATTGTCAATGCATTTGTATTTTCATATGCTGATCATTCACTGTGCTCATTTGTAGTCGTTTTGTGTTTTGTTTTTCCTGCTTAAAGCCAAACTGGTCAGCGCTGCACTCATCTGAACGGGATCAGTTTTTTGCTTTTGAATCATCTGGTAGGGAGGGAAGACTTCGGTTTCCGTCGGGGAAAGGAAAACATGTTTTAAAAAAAATTTTTTTGTGATTATTTTGTGTTGCACTGAAATGGAAAAGTTAAATGATGTAGCATTTTTCCTTTTCTTTTTTTTCCTTATTCCTTGACAAATATACTTTGGTCTTCCTCGTCTGGCTGGTGTTGCACTAATTTTAAGATTCTTGGGACAATCTGAACAACAGGATTTTAATTTCTCCAGCAATGAAAAAGGCAAAATGTGGAAATGATTGCTCTCACTCGTGGCGTGACTCTCAATATTTGTCTCTTCTGATTGGACTTTTCTACAGCACTCAGTATTGCAGGTGTGACTGTTAGCTGCTTGCTGACATCTGGACTTGTTGCAGTTGTCATCACGTCTTGTAGACACGGCTGGAAACTGATTGGAGTTGTTAAAGGGCTCATTATGTGCTCATTATGACTGTAAGCTAATTGGGCTTTACATCTGTCATTAGATCACAGCTGTAAACTGATCAGACTTTACAGCTGCCGATTTTACAGCTGGATTTGTTTCAACTCTCATAATGGCTTACAGATGTGGCTGTAAGCTAATTGGACTTTACATCTGTCATAGTTGCTCACAGCCGTTTCTGTAAGCTGATCAGATTTTATAGCTGTAAATATTACAGCTGAATTGTATTTATTCGACTTACTGTTGCTTACAGCCATGGCTGTAACAGTCTCACACAGTCATTGCTTTAAGTTATTTGGCTTGTACATCTGTCATTGTAGCTGCTTAAAACCATTGCTGTGAGCTAATTGGGTTACAGCTGAAACACTGAAATTGGACTGTACAACTGTCAGTTTTACAGTTGGATTGTTACAGTTGTCACAACCGGCTTTAAGCTAATTGGACTTTACAGTTGTTGTCATAGCAACGTACAGTCATTCCTGTGAGCACTACAGCAGTGGTCCATGAGGAGAGAGGGTGAAGAAGAGCCATCATGCTTTCAGAACAATACATATTACTACTGGAAAAGTTGTTAAATTTCCAGTCCGTAGATTTCCCAGATTGTTCTTCTGTGTCCACATCCTGTCCAAGATAAAAGTGAATCTGTGAATTTATTCCCCCCTCATTAAAACGAACCATTCCAGTCCTTCCCGACTGAAAATAGAAATGCCTTGCTGGCATTAGCAGTTGTGAACAGCTGGCTGCCATCATAGTTTTACTGTGTTTACCCTTTAACTTTTATTCTAGTGCAAAATGTTGCAGGTGGAGAGTTCTTTCATTTTTAGTTGTTTTTAGTTTAGATTTTCTTTTGTTTTCCCGCTTTTGCAATCCTGAATGTGTTGGATTTAAATACAATAAACTACTGATAACAGCTCTGCTCACATTGTCGTGTTTACAGCAAATTTAGAGGTGGTGCTGAACATTTAAACATTAAATGAGTGAGTGACATCTGCAGGTCGTACAATGTTAAAATGTTTCTTTTTTCTCCTTCCTGTGATGTAATGAAGCTTTGCTCTCTATTTGATTCACCTGTATGAAAGATACACAGCATTCCTAAATGTTATGCTTACTTTGCCTTTTTTTCACATTACAACTATAAACCTTTGGGCTTTCATGTGATAAACAGTTCATAATTGTGAAGAAAAATTATACCTAGTTTTCTTTAATAGCAATTAGAATTAAAAAATCTGGAAAGTGTGGTGTGCATTTATATTCTGATTCTTGAGTTTTAATCAGCATTCTGATAAAAAGCATCCCGACAACATAAAGGGTACAATCAGGTTGGTGTTTTTAACTTGTATTTACCAAATAAAATGAACTGAATTTTGTGGTTGTAATGTTCTGGTACTGTATTGTCCCATCAGTCTGCCTGTGTCACATCTTAGATCCAGGATTGCTATGAAGTCTGAGATAATGTACACAAATCAGTTCAAAACATACTTTATTGATCCCAAAGTGAAATGAAATGTAACTCCTTTTAGCCAAGATTTTTTTTTAATGTTGTTGAAGAACTTGGAAGGATCTCCTGCAACAGTCTGTATTCCAGGGAGTCTGAAGGCAGCCTCTGACTGAAGATGCTCTGTTGTAGACAATCTCATGAAGAGGACGCTCAGGGTTTTCTTATTTTATAAAGAATCTTTCAGACTTATAGAAGATTTGCATTACCTTTAAAGGACCAATTGAAGCAGAATAAATTGATAAAACTACCTTTTAAACTTTTAAAATATGAATAAATATGTGCGTCTGTATTTGTTGAAAACATTTTGAAATTAAATATTAAACATCTTTTCACATAATGTAAAATGGCCATATACAAATAAAACTGCAATTACTTGACTAATAAAATGATATTCTAAGGTTTTGATTAAAGATTTAATACCTGAATGCATATTTGTGCATGTTGTTAGGACTGTTATCTTGCATATGAAGGGTTAGAGTTGTGATTAATATCAGACCCTAAAATAGAAACCACAGAATGTCTTTCTATACCAGAACACATAGTATTCTAGAAGACATTCTGTACCAGATGAGATTTAGAAGACATCTTTTGGTGTAGACATTTATATCTTCTGGAGTCTTTTTCTGAACTTACAAAGGCTCCTCAGCCAGTGTCATTAGACACTAACTGAGAAATAATTTTAATTTGGATCATTACAAATGTTACTGGTTCACTTCACTATATTCATTAGGACTGCTAAGAAAATTAGTTCAATAAAGTTTTCTGAAGAGGCTTTACTTTTGATCATATTATAAATGAATGGGAGTTGGTTTAAAAATATTTATTTCACAGCATATAAGTCACAAGAAACAATATTAACTCTAAAGATTGCAATATTTTTAAAAACCAATCCAAGTTGGAATAGCCTTTTAAAAATCGATGAGTGTACTGGCTCTTTAAATAATCAACTCCTTCAGCTGCTGATCGGCCACGTATAGCCACGTCTGCGCGCATGCGCACTGACCTCATTTGTGTTCCGGGGCTCGGTCAGTGAAGGAAGTTCGACCTAAGCCCTTCTTTTCTCGTTTTTATAAACACTTTCTTGACACTAAGGCACAAGGTTCTTCCTTTAAGCACTCATAAGCGTTGGATATTTAACATTCAGGATGAATTTCTTCAGGGGAGTGATGGGAGGGCAAACTGCCGGGCCGCAACCAACAGGAGCGGAGACGGTAAGAATGCTAATCAATTAGCTGCTTGTCCTGTCTGTGGCTCATACATTTCACCTAAAGTAAAAACACATTGCTCAACAGTGTATTCACACTAACGTACATTTATCTGTTAATGTTAATCTCTATTTATTTTCCTTATAGCGTTCAAATTACTGATGAGACACACACCTTTCTGAATCAGAAAGCTAGCCATGCTAAATAGCTAAGATAGCAAATCTGTCAGTTAGCTGTTGATGGGTGAAATTTAAACCTCAAACTGTTTAGAGCTGTATCGAAGAAAAGGGCCAAAAGAAGTTTCCCATCACCAGTGTTTGATTTCTAATTCTTCATCCACAATTAATTTGAATCACAAACTCTTCTCACCAGCAGGAAAAAACGTTAAGAACTTGATTCAGATCTAGAGATGGATCAACTGGTAATTCCGCTCTGCAAACCTAAAAACATAATCAGCAGATTCTTCCCTGCAGCTCTACACAGCAAAAAATTGATGTGTGTTGCCGCCAGTCTGTTCAAAGTACTGAAGCTTTTTTCTCTACCTGTGCTTTTGAGTTGTTTGCGCTGTCTACCATAATTATCATGTAATTGTCAGATTTTATTTACAGAGCGCTTTTCATATGAACAAGGGCTAAGTTCTAAACAGAATTCAGTCAAATGATAAAAATAGTAAATATAATGAAATAAGAGTGCATTTTCTTAAAGTTATTGAAGTAATTAAACATAAATAGGTTAACTTAAACTCGGCAGTTTTTTTTCAACAAAAACTGTTGAGGTTTTTGTTTAAAACATCAACATCCATCTTCGCTCATCTTAAGGCTTACAGTAAGAAAATACACCCATACTTTATCAACTGCCACCAAAAGCTATTTAAATATAACACCAATACCCAAAAATATACTGTTGTAGAAGAAATTTATTTATTTCACAAATAATCATTAGTTGCCTTTTTTTTCCTCCCTGTGATCAGATTCAGAAACTGTGTGACCGGGTCGCCTCCTCAACACTACTAGAAGACCGCAGAGATGCCGTCCGAGCGCTTAAGTCTCTCTCAAAGGTAAAAATTAAAAAAGAGGTGGTTATCTTTCTGAAAGGTATGATGGGGTACTATTTCCAGAAACTGGAAATAATGAGAGCAGATTTCTGCCAAAAAAGTTGTAAATTTCCAAGAAAATTATTTACTTTCTTTAAAACAAAGATACTTTCTGATATTGTAAAGTCAGCAGGAAAAAGACATTTACTGAGATTATGCAGTCAGACATTTGCAACAATAAGTGATGGGTGTCTTCCTGTTTTTATCTTGTTTTTATATTGCTTTTATATAATTTTTTTTTTCAAATTTGTAAATTTATAATGTCATAGAATATCTGAATTTTAATATAAATGTATGCATTCAATTCAGTTTAGTTCCAACTTTTGGACATCAGAGAATTTCAGTGTTTTTCTTGTAAATGTGTGGAATGAATCTGAATAGTACTTTGACTGAAATCTACTCCTTGGCCAACAAGACCAACAAATTAGACATACCCTGTCTAATTTGTTTTAGCTTAAAGCTTGCTTAACCTCTCAAATATCATCAATGAAAGTGAAATATTCATGGATAAAGGTGTTTTTTGCTTCTCAACTATAAATATTTTGGCTTGAATGAAGAGCTGTAAAGTGATCATGTGGTAGGGAAAGTGTCTATATCCTTATCCATTCATGTTAATTCGTTATCTTTTTATCTCTGGTTACAAAGTGTCAACAGGTTTAAGAGAAATGTTTACCTTTTTGCAGAAATATCGCATGGAAGTTGGCACACAGGCGATGGATCACTTGATAAACATTCTGCAAACCGACAGGTATGCAAAGGTTTTGCAGGATTACCAGGCATTTCAAAATAACAGATTTTGTAAGAGGAAGGAAATAAGTGTTTGATACAAGCTGCCTTTTTAAAAAACCAAGCAGTCTCAATTTGTAGGGTAGATAAATTTTCATGTGGAGAATGATTTTCAAATGGCCTGCACTTGTATAGTGTTTTTTTCAAGTCCACAGGCCTCAAAGTGCTTCTTGCTACATTCAGTCATTCACACGCTGATGGGTGGCAAGCTACTGGATAGTAGCTGCTCCACCTAGGCTTCCTCTTTGCTCTTCTTTTCCCATTTTCAGCTTTATTTAGTAAAAAAAGATATCTTCTGCTGACAAAACAATGATTTTACCCAGGCCTTGTAGGTTAAGTTAACCCCAAAGCCTTTTGATTAGTGTTAAATTGTTATACATCTGTTCTGGTTTAGAGTTGCAGCAATTGATATTTCCTTGTTTAATTCATGAAAAGTTGTTGATTTTTTAAATTCAACAGATCTGACTCAGAAATCCTGGGATATGCTTTGGACACACTCTACAACATAATCAGCAACGATGAGGAGGAAGAACAAGGTACTGCTGGTTTTATCTCTCATCAGATGAGGCAGAAATAACTGCAAAGTTTCACTGTTAAAACAAAATCTAGTCAGAATATTGATCCTCCTCAGTGTTTGGCAGATTCAGTTTTATGTTTGCATGAGTAAAAGTGTTGAGTTGGACCACATTCAGTCTGCATCCTCTCCTCCACATATGGATCGTGACTGCGTCATGTAAAGACTTGTATCTCTCTCTTCTCTTTCATGTGTTAACCCTACAGATGAATCAGAAGGTAAAAATCTTTTACTGTGCATGATGCAAACACTTTTAACCACCAACCCTTGCCAGTTGTACATGCTCCTTTTGTTTTGGATGTGGAAGGAAGTTCATTATTTGTTTTTGTTGGGTGTTTTTGCACTTAGAGCATCCTAAAAAACATTTGAATTACTCAGATGTGTTTTTATGGCATGCGTTCATGAGAATCTGTCAGCTGTGGCTTAAATTAAAAGCATTTCCTCCTTCTCGTCCTCCCCTGTCACAGGAAACCATGTCATGTTTGTTCATTACTGAAATAAAGGCAACTTTGCTGTTGATCAATTACTAAAACGGAACTAAGTTTGCTAAAATCCAGGAAGGTGTTTGAGTTGCAGCACAAACGCTTTGCTAACCCCACAGAGCTCTCTGCTGAATCTTTCCTCAAAGTTCTCAATCTTTCTTTGTTTTGCCCAGTAAATGCTGATATTTTTATTTACTTTTTCAGATCATCTCGGTTCTAAATATGTTTCACTTTTTAAGTTATTAAAATCTGTGGATTTACAGGAACAGAAACTAAATATTTATCTGTCCACATTCCAAATATATCCACCAAATGTGTCCCAATATGCACAGTGGACACCGTCTTAGCAACACTGTAAAAGCTAATATCTACAGTCTTCCTATTGTTCAGCGATTCAGCACCAAGGAAAATGAATGGCTCTCCTTTCTCGGCTGCTTCCTAAACACCAGCCAGTAGCATGTGAAGTAGCATTGCACCTAAATATTTTACCTTCCCAAACTAAATTTTTTCAGCTCTACTTGCCTGAAAAAAATCCAGGAATAACTTAGTTACATTCCTTAGAAAGAATCAGCGAATCCTGAACCATGTGAAGTTGGTAATCCAGAGGAGTGTGAATTTCGTCCCGTATCGTCTTGGCTCAGCCACACAGTTTGTTGTGACAGATCAGAACTGATAAAGTTGTTCATAATTGTGGAAGAAACCTTTTTTATGATGCATTTCCATCATGAAACCTGCAAAGACGAGCTGCTTTTTGTAAACTACCACCATATTCCATAAAGATGGGAGCTTCCAGAAAGTGTGCTTCCTGTTGGAGTATGTAAATAAAATCTTATCTGAGAGGTTGGTTTCCTTTTGCCAGATGAAAACACCCAGAAGCAGGCAGATGACCTTGGGACCCAGTTCACAGAGAAATTCATCCAGGACCCTGAGCATATAACCCTGCTCCTCACCCTGCTGGAGGTACTGCAGTAGCAACACATCGGCCATGTCTGAGCTGCAGAGCTGTCTGCACTTCAGTGCACTGATCTTATTGTTTTGTTTTAAAGGAGTTTGACTTCCATGTGCGCTGGCCCGGCGTAAAGCTGCTCACCGCTCTCCTAAAGAACCAGGGTGTCCAGGTGCAGGGGATCATTCTCGTCAGCCCGATGGGTGAGTTTCCTCCCAACCTTCATGTTTTCACTCCCAGGCCTTTAGGAATCACTCTTATGTTAACAAATTCCACCTTATTTCATCTTGATTCGGAACTGCGTGAAGCTAAAATTATGCCACTAAAATTATACAAAGACAAATTTGCAGACAAAGATGTTTTATTTTAAATGTGTGGTTTTGGATTAATTACTGCGCCAGATATGTTTTTTTTCACCAAATGGCTGATTTTGGGCTTGTTTAGTCCAGTAAATGATTAATCATAGATTGCTAAATTAGTTTGATTCATCACGATAAATCCTTTTAATCGTTTCGATTGAAAGCTGTTTATTCATTCATATTTGATTGAGAAATACATTTATTTCCTTTCGTAGGTGTTTCCAGGTTAATGGACCTTTTGGCAGACTCCAGGGAAGTAATTCGTAATGATGTGAGTATATTTGTGAAGTTCTTCAGAAAGTAGATGTCTGCAGCAGCCGCTAAATGTTATTTGCTCTCCGTTTCCTACAGGGCTTATTGCTGCTTCAGCAGCTGACCAAAAGCAACGCAGCCATTCAGAAGATCGTGGCGTTTGAGAACGCCTTCGAACGCCTGCTGGATATCATCACAGAAGAAGGCAGCAGTGATGGAGGTGAAAAGACTACTGAACGGCTAACGCCGGTTTTGGTCCAATATAATGACATGTTTACAGTAGAAATACAACATTGGTAGTAATAAGTAGATATGTGCAAAAATGAATGTTTGATGTGACTTGTTCGTAACTGCTTTCACCAGCAAACATTTAGGAGAATTATAATAATAATAAAACCCGTCCCTCTACAACTTTAGTTAAAAACCACCATTTGCAAACCTGAGATTTAGTTTAACTCACTGATGAAGTGTACTTGCATTTAGGGCTGCAGCTAACGCTAATTTTATTAATCATTTACTCCATTGATTATTCTGTTGGCTAATCTGATAAAAAATTGTCACATTCTGCAGATTTTGGATTTACCACCTGGGCTTATTTCATACCTTGGATGTTATCCTTTTATTTCATTTTATAGATCAATCTTGAGCATCAGAATTTGGCTTTTTTCACCAAAATAGTTTACAAAAATAACCAATTTAAAGGCACAGCATGTTATTCTTCCAATGAGCATCAGTTTTATATTTTAAAATGGTCTTTCTTTTGCACACATTCAAACCAGCATCTGATGATTTTCAGTGGATGTTTTTGTTTTGCTCTGGTTATGAATCATTTCGCTTTTAACAATGTTGTCAACACACCAAACAATTTAGCAAAGAACCAATTTTAAATTTTATTTTTTTGGCATAATTTATGACGTTAAATCTTTAAAATTACCCCAAATTGATTCATGCTAATTGTAGAGCTGGGGGCAAATGTCAAACAAGAACTTTGAATTTTCCTCAGAAAGCCCAGGAACTGTTGACAAAATGACTTAAAGCCAGGCATCTCGGAGGCTCCTCGTCATTTCCTGATCCGTTGTCATCTCTGTGTCCAGGCATCGTGGTTGAGGATTGTTTGCTGTTGCTTCTGAACCTGCTGAAGAACAACAGCTCCAACCAGAACTTCTTCAAGGAGGGCTCCTACATCCAGAGGATGAAGCCGTGGTTTGAAGTCGGGGACGATAACTCCGGCTGGTCAGCACAGAAAGTCACAAACCTCCACCTCATGCTGCAGGTAGCACACAAACTCTGGATTTTAATCTAAATTAACAACCAGAGTAGATTTAGCAGCACATATGACTGTTTTATTTATTTTCTTAACATTGTGCATGTTAAAACTTAGCTGGTGCGAGTGATGGTGTCACCTGTGAACTCACCTGGAGCCACAGCCAGCTGTCAGAAGTGCATGTATCAGTGTGGCCTGTTGCAGCAGCTGTGTACCATCCTCATGGCGACCGGTGTCCCTGCTGACATCCTCACAGAGGTAACAATCCCAACAACTCTCAGATTGCACCTTCATAAACCCAACTGGCTAAACTATGTGACATTTAACATGTTGTGACAAGGCCTGCAAAGAAAAATTACTTTAGTAATTGATTTCAAATATTTCTAAAATAGCACAACAAAATCAGTGTTTCTGATTGTAGAAAAATTACACAAATAGTTTAAAATCCTGGAGGAACAAATGGATGGTGATAAATTAATATATTGCTTTGAGACCATATTCTATTAATTTATTGGCATCTTAATGTAAGAGCACCCCCTCAAAGTCCAATAAACCGTCACAATGTAAAGAACATTTACGACTGGAGCTGGGAGACATTTTAGATATTCAAAACACAACGATAACTTAAATGAGTGAAGAAACCTACTTAAAATATAAAATAAATTAAAACCAAAATTACTCTTCAAGAAATATTAATCATCAGAATTTTAATTTAATATGGGATTAAGTGATTAATTGCGACAGGCTTAACTGTGCTTTGAGGTATTTTATGTGGAAGGTTGCAGCTGTAACTAGTTCTGTTTATTCTAGGGTGTGAATGCACACGCTTGCCACACTTTTCAGATCCAACTTGGTCCTTTGCATCAAATCCCAATAAAATACCTTGAATTTTCCATTAATAAGATGACTGACATGTGAAGACGTTCCAAAACGCTTCCAAGTTCTGATCTTTCCATTTTTCCTCCCAGACGATAAACACAGTTTCAGAGGTCATCAGGGGGTCGCAGGTCAACCAGGACTACTTTGCTTCTGTCAACGCCCCGTCGAACCCTCCCAGGTAAACATGGCCGCCATGTTTTGAAGCTTCCACCTCCTTCTGACTGGTTTTCCTTCAGGGATGTGTTGGATGTTTGTGTGTCAGGCCGGCCATCGTGGTTCTGCTTATGTCCATGGTGAACGAGAGGCAGCCGTTCGTGCTGCGTTGCGCCGTCCTCTACTGCTTCCAGTGTTTCCTTTACAAGAACCAGAAAGGTCAGGGGGAGATCGTCGCAACCCTGCTGCCCTCCACCATCGACGGTACGTTTCCTGTTCACATCCTGGGTTGACTTTGTGTCTGGCATCTTTAGTAACCAATTACTAAGAAACATCACATTTTATCAAATGCCATCATAGAATCACATCTTCCCATCTGAACCAGACTTCCAAGATAAACGGACTGGGTTAAAGTGGACCAAACGGGGCTGGTGTGAACCCTTACTCATTCTTCCTCCTTGTTTCCTGCAGCTAATTCCATCTCAGCCGGCCAGCTGCTGTGCGGCGGCCTGTTCTCGGTGGACTCTCTGTCTAACTGGTGTGCGGCCGTGGCTTTGGCTCACACCCTGCAAGACAACCTGACCCAGAAGGAGCAGCTGCTCAGGGTGCAGCTGGCCACCAGCCTGGGCAAGCCGCCTGTCTCGCTGCTGCAGCAGTGCACCAACATCCTGTCTCAGGTAGAAAACGCCGCCTGCCTTTGCCTCGTTCAGTCTGGGTGCTTCTGGGTAGCGCAGCTGTAACTCTGAAATGCAAAGCTCAATGAAGTTGTGGTTTTTCAGGGTGATAAGATCGTCCGGCGGGTGAGTAAAGTGCCTCTGCAGTGTGTGTGTGTATTTTTGAGTCTTTGGGTGATCGTTTTTGGCTTGGCCTGAGTAGTAGGGGTCTCTGTGTCCCACATGTGGGTGAAAGTTGCTTCCCTTTAGCCTTTTAGCTCCCTGCTTTGCCCCTAATGTAAAGCCTTGGTAGTGTAACACAGACGTCTTGGTTGCATCAACTGACCACAGAAACGCACAGAGGTGAGCAACAGAAACTGCTTCTGGTTGTTGTCGTCGTCCTAACAGCTGAATTGACATGATGCCGGCTGCATAGAGCAATCCTCCATCAATCGTTCCAGGGTGTTTTTCACCAACTGACCAATCGACAGTCCCAATTTGCCCTGAAGTAGACGCGCTACTTATCTGGAGGAGCTGACCTCCAACAACATTGCCAGTGTTTATCAGAGCAAACATGCTGCAGTCAGAGACAATTCGAGAATGCCATTTCTTACGTTTCCAAAACCCAAACAGAGTCTGGAATAACGCAAGAAATGGATCAAGGCCTGCAGGTGACCTCAGGTCCAGTCAAATGAAACTGTGATCAACAGCAACTACCACATGTTCATCTGAACGAAGGTAACTGGTAGTAAACATCCAATTAATTGTCTTAACGACACTTATTGATACTCAAATCAAAGATCAATAAGCAAAGGTAGTTGTTTGGTTTTATGTGTGCAGATTCCAATGTTGGCTCTATGGCAACATGAAAATGTGCTGCAGAAACTGCCGTATTTACATTCAGGCATCGTTTTATGCTATTGTTTATTTTTTGAGCATTTCCTGAAGGCAGATTTTCACAAGCCGGTTTCGGTCTTTATTCACCCATTTTATACGTGTAAAATATGTTCACACTCTCATCCAATGAAGCCTTATGTCCCTCATCATGTTTCCTGTTTGGCTTTATCATTGATTTCTCCGTTGTTTACCGATAACCTTATAGACCTGATGTATGATTTTTTTTTTTTTTAGTTTATTTTCTTGGCTGTCATCTTTGCTTCAAGGTTGGCTATTAAGGCAAAAATTACTCAAAAAAGGTATTTGGTAACACATTAAGTTCCACTACCTCTGCTGTTACAACACTGTTTGTTTGTTGGGGGTTTGCTTTACTTTCTCATGGGGGCGGAGCCGGCACGGGGGCGGAGCTGTCGTCATGCCAACTGTCTCTGTGCTACCTGCTCTGAGAAAGTTTGTGCTGCGGCTAATCTGGGGTCTTTCCCTCCTCAAGTTAGGAGCTTTTACTGTTACTGTTCTGAATCATTAAGTCTTTTTTTAGATTCCAGATGGGTCCAACAGAACCTTTATGCTAAGAAGCTCTTCTCTTCAATAACTTGATTATGACTGTTATGCAACTTCATAACAGTCATAATCAAGTAACTTTTGTGCACTGGTACATTCACTGACCAGAGGATACAAACAAATGTAAATTTATAAATGCTAAACCTTCACAACACACTAAACCTGCAAAGTCTGTTTTATACAGCTGCCTGACAAGTGACGTTCTTTTCAGTCTGCAGTATTTCCGTCCTGGGAACTCGTCGTTTGTATCTGTTTGGCGCTCTCGCTGTCGCCTCAGTAGAAACTGATCTCAAATATTTCCAAACCTCAGACATGTTGGGACGACGAGGTCGCGTGTTGGCATCAGAACTGTAGCAAACGAAGCCGAAATAAAACTGATTTAATATTTAAAATGTCAGTCAGAAGAACCAAAATACAAAGTTATCTACAAATTCTGCTATCTTAAATGAAAAATGAATAAAAATAAAAATAACAAATTCAGTTAGAAAAACACTTTTCCAAAATGTTTCTGTTTTTCCAATTTAAAATCCAGTACTTAAAGAAGGTTACGCAGGGTAACATGTAACTGCATATGGAACTAAATGGTTAGTAAATAAAAAAAAACAAAGCTGGTATATGGACAAGAGGTCTCACTTTAACATAAACTTCATGTCTTTGTCTCTCTGGTACATTTTTGGTTAAAACCAACCGATTTCATTCTGAGAAACACGACGGTTCAGATTAGCTGCGGTACGACTGTTCTGACTCTGTGGAAATAACAGGATACGCATCAGAACTAGTACCATGATGGAAGTGGCACAAATCTTTATTTTTCTGTGGTGAAAAGATGAGCATTGGGTCATTCAAACTGCCGTGAAATAATCAAATTTTGGTTGGATTTGCAGAACCTGGATTCTGGAAATAAAAAAAATAAAAATCTATATTTTGCTGCTGTTTTGATGGAAAATAAGTTAATTCTGGTTCGAGTTTTTGTTTATGGCCTTTAAACTTGGAACACGTTATAGTTTGCTTATTTGATTCTTGTTTTCATTTTTCTGTTTCCTCATTTTTTGCATTTCGTCACATTTGGAGACAAAAGCTGAGAAGGTGACTTTTCTAAGTTGTTGTAATTCTTAAAGCAGATAAGTTTTATTTTTCCCTCTGCTCTTCCGTTGCTCAGATTGTCGTTAAACACGCTTGTCTACCGTTATTTCACAGCAGGAGGCATATTTCTCCTGTTGTTAAAGCATGCACAGCGTCTTTACTGCATCGGGATGCAGCTTATACAACATTTTTTATTTTAAATCACAGCACTCTTTTCACTACAGCTTCTTTTCTGCTTGAAATATACTACTTCTTAGGAAAAAACAGACTTTAATGGGATTGAATTGATTCCTTTCTGAAAAGCATATTTAGTTGATTTTGTTTTGCATGTTTTGCTACAAATTAAACATTCAGCTTTAATTTGCAGAGCAATAAAATCTTGAATTTGTGATCCTTCTGACAAGTTTTATCCTGTAGGCTTGCATGCTGACCTGTTGTAACTAATTATAACCATGTTAACAGTGAATGCCATTTGAAGCATTGATTTAATACATTAACCCGATCCTGGAAATTAAAAAGAAAAAAAAACTTTGTTCATTTGGTTTTAGCTCCTTTATGTCAGCATAATAAATTGAATTAATTAAAAAAATGTTTTTATACTTTTTTCTTGTTTTTGGAGCTTATTTTGCTACTCTGTCCATTTTTTCAAGAAATATGTGGTATTACTTGAAAGCCTTCAATTTGATCACATTTCCTCACGCAGAAGTGTTTTTAAAACAAAATGCTGGGGTTCTTCTCACTCTGGTGTCTGTTTGTTTCTCTCTTTCTGCAGGGCAGCAAAGTGCAGACCAGAGTGGGCCTTCTCATGCTGCTCTGCACGTGGATCAGCAACTGCCCCATCGCCGTCACACACTTCCTGCACAACCAGGATAATGTTCCCTTCGTATCCTTCATTTCACACCTCTGAGGCGCCTTTGCTGCTTTACACTCGGATCTGCTGCTCAGTCGGTGGCATGTTGGCTTCGTCCTGGACAGCTTGTTTTGGTTTTAGTAACTGCCACGTTTAAAGGTCTCACTCTTTTCTTTTGTTAAAATCATAAATCTGAGGGTTTTATCTAAGCCTATAGCGTTAAAAGATTTGTAGCAACCCTGGTTCTTATAAAAGGCTATCAGTCATCATCTCCCACTGGACTGAAAGAGTTTAGGAGGAAGAATGGAGAAAAACTGCAGTGTCCAGTTTTCACTTCGATACTAAAGGAGATTTTTTTGTATTGTTTTATTTAAAAAAAGCCAAATTCTGGTGCTAATAATTGATTTGTAAAACCAACAAAAAGAGCAAACACTGAAGGAGGTGAATACTTTTATAGGCACTGTGAAGTAACATGAATGGTTCTGTACATGCAGAGCTTCTGAATTAGGAAAAATGTGTCTTATTAATCCAAGTAGGGCTGAAGCAATCTGATCAATCATGATGAATCAGTTATTGAAATAACCGTTAACTAATTTAGTAACCCAGACTCTAAAAAGGCCGTTTGCTGAAAGAAACGTATTCAGAGCAGTAATTAAACCAAAACTGTACAAAAACATCAAGATGCAAAAAAAAAAAAAACTCGTCAGAACTCTTCAAAAAATAAAAACTTAAAATAATCTCCCATTAATCACCTTTTTCTATCTAGGCATTAATCTGCTAATCCCAAATTAATCACCTGATTATTCCTACACTGTATTAATATTGAGTCGAGCAGAAATGACGTAGAAGTATTTTATTTGCTGCAGATGAATCCTGTGCTACAAATCATCAAGCATAAAGGAATGCTATGCTAATGCATTTTAGGCAGTAAAATGATTGTCGTAGTTAAATAGGAATTTAATTCTTTGGATCTTTTAATTTATTACTAATATTGTATAAAAAGGCTTATGTACTGACTTGAAAAAAATTGCCAGTTTTTTAAAAATCCAATTAATGGTCAGAATACTTAATAAAATAATTCTTTGTAGCATTAATTTCTAGAAAAGAATACATTTTAATAGTAGACTTAAATTAGACCTGGCTGCATAAATGATGTCAAAGCTTCACTTGTTGCTCTAATTAGTTAAAAAATAAAAACAGAAAATGCCTCCAAAATACTCAACATGGACAAATTATCCAAAGTTCTGCAGGAATTAGTTTACTGCCCTGTTAGCCTGTGGCGGTGCTGACGGTTGGTCCTTGACGTTGGCGCTGCTGTAGCTGACGGCTCAGATCTCAGAGAACCTGGGAGAAGACGAGCGGCTCGTCCAGGGTCTCTGCGCTCTCCTGCTTGGGATCTGCATCTATTATAACGACAACTCACTGGAAAACTACACCAAGTAAGTGTCCCTGTGTCAGAGAACGTGCACGATAAACTGTCTCCTGAGAAAGACAGAGGGCAAATATTGTCTTTTCCACGTCTGTTATCGGTTATCGACAGTCCAGAGAGTTAATGGTTAGCACATTTGTCCCATTTTAACTTGTAATTGAGTATCCCTGATGTAAATATTCAACTGGCAGGAAATGTTTAGCTCCTCCCACAACTAAACTCCACCCACACTTAGATGATAAATTATCCTACACGTTACTGTGATCAACGATAATATTTTATTTTGAGACCATTTTCAAGTAATATAATGAAATGGAATATAAATTCATGAAAACATAACTTTAAATTCTAATGAACATTCACACTGCAAAAACACAAAATCATACCAAGTAGTTTTGGTCTACTTTCTACTAGATTTAAAATAAGACAAACTAATTTACAAATAACTTTCCAGCACGATACATGAGCTTTAAGACAATAATTCCTTAAGAAATTCATTCATTCATTCCTTATGAAAAAATACTAGTTCCATCACGTGGGAAGAATGTCTTCTTACAAGTGGAAATAATCTGCCAATGGAGCGAGAACGTTTCCAACAATTATATGAAATTATTTACGCAAAACAAGCTTGTATATCTTGCTGAAAAGTTATTTGTTTAATTTTATCTCCAGTGTAGTAAAATATTTGCAGTAGAAACTAGACTAAAAATAACTTGATATGGTTTTTTGTTTTTGCAGTGGAACTGGAAGACATTTTAAATATCCAAGACAAATAAACAAAACAGAAAAATAAATAAAGTGAATGATGAAGTTTTGTAAACAAAATTGTCCTTCAAAATAAGGAGCTAGTTGAGACCAAAGCACCAACCTGAAGAGTTTTAACATCCAGTTTTTGGTAGAAAGAGAAAAAAACTATAAATGATACAAATTGCAATTACTGAGTTTGTTTTAATTAATTTATTGCTTATTTCGACAGGCCTACCAACACTAAAGATGAGAAACAAAAAAAACCGACCACAGACTGTTTTAGTTTATAATAGATCAGCGTCGAGAGGCTTTATAAAAGACATGGTCTGAAAACTGGTCCTTTTAAAACAATCTTTTCAGAGTTTTCATTTTCTCGTTCAGGGAGAAGTTAAAGCAGCTGATCGAGAAGCGCATCGGGAAGGAGAACTTTGTGGAGAAGCTCGGCTTCATCACCAAACATGAGCTGTATTCGCGGGCGGCGCTGAAGCCGCAGCCCGTTTTCCTGTCTCCGGAACAGATGCTGTTCGACCACGAGTTCACCAGGCTGGTCAAAGAGCTGGAAGGTCCGTCCTCAAACAGATCGGCTCTTCTGGAAGGTTCTTACTCAACCAGACGCATTCAGAGTTCTTTCTGCTGCTCACAGGTCTGATAACCAAAGCTGTGCACAAGTCCAGTGAGGAGGAGAAGGAGGAAGAGGAGGTGAAGAAGACGTTGGAGCAACATGATAACATTGTAACTCGGTATAAGGAGTTGATCAGAGAACAGGTAACTCCAGAAATCTAAATAATTCACCGCAAAAATGCAAAATCTTACCAAGTAATTTTGGTCTAATTTCTTAGCACACTTTAAATAAGACAAAACTAACTTAGAAATTACTTTTCAGCTAGAAATAGGAGTCAATTATTTCGTATTATTAGGAAAAACAGTACTTAAAAGTACTTAATCCATTGGCAGATTATTTCACTTATGGGAAAAATGTTTTGCTATAAATAATGAGCCAGTGGATCTAGAACTTGATCAGTATCAAGTAATTATTTAAGCTCCTGTCGACCCTTTGCATGTTATTGTTTACATCTGGAAACGTTGCACATGCTCACAACACTGGAGGGCAAAAAGGCCGTTATTTTTCCGTAGCCGCGCTGCTGCAGTGGAACAATCCCCTAAATAAATGAAACTTGGAGATGTAAATATTATTAATTCAGTGCAGTGCGCCACAACAAAGGGAAAAGTAACACAGAAAAACCGTTGAACAACTCAAAACCACTCGTATTGTTTTTTTTTGCTCTCTCTGTCAGCTATGCTACAGTCAGACTTGTTGCCATAGCAACTGGCAACAACGACGCTACATGTATCAGGATTCAAACATTTCCCACACAAAGAACAGAACATTTTGTCCGTTACAGTTTTATGTTTTTAGGCTTGTTGTTTATTTTGCGATTATTAATACGTGATGCTGTGGTAGATTTGCTAATGCTGCTATTAGCTAATCTAACACAGCAGTGGTTGATTAGCTAAGTTAAGCATCTCCTCTACTAATGATCTGTCAGATTTTGTGTTTTGATCACCTTTTTTTTTTTTAAACTGAACTGAAACACACCAAAATCAAGCTAGCATAACTCGCCCACTTCTCTCTCCCTCACTGTTTTTTTCTTAAAACCTTTTCCTGATCTTGTTATCAAACTACTTATTGCTTGCGATAAGTAGCCTTTTTCTTCTACATATCAGGTGTACGTTTAACATTTAGCGTGTTATGTTGACAACTCAACAACGTGATGCAATGCTAGTCATCGTTAGCCAGTAGCTTTTTGCCCTCCAGCAGCGATCTGGGAACAGGATGTGATGTCACAAGGCCAGGGATCTATCTCTAGCAGAAAAGTTACTTGTAAGTTAATTTTGTCTTATTTCAACTGTCAGATAAGATATTTTCACTAGAAGCTGGATGAAAAATCCTTTGATAAGATTATTGTTTTTGCTTTGGATGTGTTTTACTTTGCTAGCATGTTGAGTCTCTGTTTGTTGATCAGGACGCTCAGATTCAGGAGCTGAAGGAGAAAGTTTCCTCCATGACGACGCAGACAGAACAGCTGCAGGCTACAGTCAGTCAGCAGCAGTCTCAGATTCAGCAGCACAAAGACCAGTACAACATCCTGAAACTCAAGCTAGGTGGGTCTGTCTGTTTGTGTCTAAATGAAGGAGGATGATGGTCTGCCTCTACCTGGAAGTGATTTTATTCAGGATCAATCAAATTTAATAAGTTTAATTCCTGAACATAAAATCATATTTTTCATCTCAAGGAACATAATTTGTCTGATAGTTTTTGGCCTTTGTGTTCAGGTAAGGAAAACCAGAGTCAGTCTAGCCAGGGGGACACTCAGGTGAACGGGCTGCAGACGGAGGAGCTTTCTCAGCTCAGGGAGGAGCTGGAGGAGCTCAGGAGGCAGCAGACGCTCCTGCAGACGCAGCTCAGCGAGAAAGATGCGCTAATCGAAGGCCTGGTCAGTAGCATGGCGGCGCTCAGCTGTTCTAATGACCTTAAAGATTTTTAAATGTTTTTCTGTGTTTTTAATACAGAAATCAGCAGCACAAGCAGCTGAGGGTCCAGCAGGATCAGACAACACTGAGCTTCTCCAGGTGGGATTCATGACCTCAACTTTAACCTCTTCCCAAACTTCAGCTTTACTTTAGAAAGAAAAACTTAATCTGAGTAAATAAAAGAAGCTCTTGTGAACTTTCTTTCTTTATTTTTTCATTTCAAAATAATAAATTGTACTGTTATGAAAAAACAAGCACATTTACTTCCACAGCAACATCTAAAGTGGAAAAACACACACAATATAATATTAAGAAGGATCTTTGAGTATAATTGTTAAGCAATTAATCACATCATAAATTAACATGAAGAATGAAACTGAATAATTTACTGAGTTACATCATTTAATTTCCTTTAAGTATTTTGGAATTGAACTGGAAAACTTCATTTTATTTATGTTTTTGTTTTGGGTGTTTGAAATATCTTCCTGTTCCAATGTTTAAAGGTTCTTTACAAAATTACAGTCTTTAAGAGGGCGAATTTGCATCATTATGCCATTATAAATATATTCCCTCAAAAATCATAATAATATTATCGTTTATATAACTTGAACAATTTATCATCAAGCAAAATTCATTGCGACAGGCCTAATAGTTGTTTTTTTCTAAATACTTTCTTAAAGGTGTTTGAAATTCATTCTTCTGATGAAACTCTGATACATTTTATTTTTCAGTAAATTTTTCCGCCTTCAGAAAATTAGATTGAACTTTTGAAAATATAAATCTACCTTTGATTGCATGTCTGGTTTGATAATCACGTACACAAGTTCGAAAAAAACAAATTACGATGATGTTTCTTTTAAGTTTTGTCTTTATTTCTGTGTTGAAGGAACTGGAGGCATTAAAGAACCAGGTTCAGACCCATTTGGCAGAAATCAGCCACCTGAAGGCCGAGAGGCAGGAGCTGCTGAGGAGAGCTGAAGCGGGGGCAAAGGTCATTACAAATGATAATGATGTGAAGTTTAGGATAAAAACATTAAATCTTACCAAGTATTTCTGTCTAGTTTCTAGTGCAAATATCATAATACACTTGAAATAAGACAAATCTAACTCACAAGTAACTTTTCAGGAAGCTATAGGAGCTTGTTGTCGGTAATCAATACTTGAATATTGATTAAAAGTACGAGTTTACACATATAGCAAGACATTTTTCACAGTGGAACCCCAGTGGAACTGGTGCTTTTTAATCATTATTCAAGAATTAACTTAAAAAAAGCTCTCGCTAAATCAGTTTTCTTATTTCAAGTGTACTGATCCTGTTTTTCACAGAGGCCACCAGGGGGCGCTATGGGACCTTACTTAAATTAACCTCTTATTTCTTGCTAAAATGTTATTTTTATATCAGTTTGATCTTGTTTCAAATGTAGTACGATATCTTCACTAAAAAATAGACAAAAATACTTGAGTTTTTGGATCGTTCCTCCCAGATGTTTAACTCCTAGTGTCTTCTTTCAGCCCTCTGACACAGCGCCCCCTAGTGACAGCTCCTCAGATGCAGCCATGGCAGAACTGGAGAACCGACTGGCGGCTCAGACAGCAGAGATGGAGCGACTAAAGGTGTGATGATCGGATCTTTTGTTCCTCTCTGTATAAATCAGCCACCGCTCCGTCTCTCTCTCTCCTACCGTCTCTCTCCTACCGTCTCTCTCTTACCGTCTCTCTCTACTTTTCTGGATTTATTCAGGAGAGTCGATCAGGACTGGAGGAGCAGCTGGCGGCGGCCACCAGCACGGTGGCCATCTTGCAGACGGAGAAGTCCAAGCTGCAGACAGAGGTCCAGGAATCCAAGAAGGAGCAGGACGACCTGCTGATGCTGCTGGCGGACCAGGACCAGAAGATCCACAGTCTCAAGCAGAGACTCAAAGACCTGGGAGAGACGGTACGAGAACATTCACTGGAGGTCAGACAAGGTCAAAGAAACTTCACTGTTGATCAAACAGGGTCAAACATTTTCTTCCCACCTCCCTGCCATCCTATTTTCATTCCTTCCTTCCCTTCCTTGATTCCTTTCTCATCCATTCTTTGTTTTCTTCCTTTCTTTCCTTCCTCCTTTCTTTCCATCCTTGTTTTTTTTCTCTCTCCTTTCCTTCCTGTCTTCCTTAATTTTTTTCCTCCTTTCCTTACCCTTTCCTTTTTTATCTTTCTTCCCTTTGTTCCTCCCCTTTTTCCTTCTTTCATTCCTTCCTTTCTTTTTTCTTTGTCTTTAATCCTTTGATCATTCTCTGTATTTTAAGCCTAAAAAGATTGAGTTTATCAGATTAAATTTAAACTTCATCCTAAAGTCAAATCAAATTTATTTATACATCACATTTCAGATAAAAATTAAAACAAAATACAAACACAGTAAACAACCATCGTCCCGTTTTAATCATCTGAAGAGTTTCTCCATCACCGTCTTTAACCAGAAACATGGCCTCCCAGGGGTCAGAGGTCGCCGTCTGACCCGGCTCTGTTCTGTCTGTTTGCCCTAGTTAGACTGTGGCCCTTCCCTTACAGGTGGAAGATGAGGACGACCTGCGGGACCAGACCTCCGACGAAGACGACGAGGAGGAGGATTAGACAGGAAACACTACAGAGAGAAGAAGAAGAGACTTCCCGCCTGAGAACCGGAGGACCGGCTTGGCGCTCGCCGATCCGGTTTCTCCTCCCGGCTGCCATGTTGTCTTCGTTTCCCCACGTGTTGAGTTTCTGGACGTTTCCGTGTTCAAGCTGAGGTTCTTCTCAGAGGTTTAAGCTCGTCGGCGCGTTCATCTCCACAGTGTTCCCCCGTCGGTATTTTATTTTATTCTGCTGTTCTACGTTTCCTAATCATAAAAACCGAGTATAGGTTGATTTTAACATCAATAAAATGGAAAATCGGCTGTGGAGGAGTTTGAAAAGTAGCACACTTCACCTGGATTTCCTTCATTTCGACTCGACGGCTGAACCGCTCTACGATATGCTGCAAAACACTGAAAACATGTAAAGACCGTGGAAAATAAGACGTATTTTTTCAACTTTTTGTGCAGTTCTGGCATCCAGCTTCTGTATGATACTGTGTAACTTATCGATTTAAGAGCCACATTGAAAAGAATTAATAATCTATCTGTATGCCGTATGGAAAAATATTTGTAGATAAATAAAATTTTACTAAATCTACAAACCAAGACGTTTTGTGTGTTTTGTATTTTTTGCTGACGTTTCTGGGCAGGTAAATTTATTTACAATTCACCTTTTATTCAAATTCCTTTACAGGAAACTAGAATAGACATGTCCTTTATTAGCTGCATTTCCTTTACTAACATCCTCGAAACTTTGTCAATAAATATAATTTACATTAAATAAGAAGAGCCATTAAAGCCACTTTAACAGAAGTCAAAAGTAAAAATGTAGTTTGTAAAAACTTTGTGATTTTAATCTACTAAAGACCAAATATAAGTAGAAAATACAGCTTCAGCTGCAACAAGATGGCTCCCAAAGAGGTTTTAACTACAAGCTTGGTGTAAAGAAAGTAATTCCACAGAACTAAAAAATCGGTTTATTATGTTTAACTCTGTTGAATAGACTCACAAAATCCAGTAAAACCAACAGTTAAAACTTTACTAAGTCAGAAATAATTAATTTTTTATGTCAATATTAAAAACTCTGCAACAAAATGCCCCTTAAGCTGAAAATATTTTACTGGAAAGGCGAGTAACCAGCATTTTCTCTTTTTCTAATTAATGCGTCTGTAATTGCGTTATTTGGTCAGAAGGGGGCGTCAAATATCCTGACATTCCCAAAACACCCTACATGACTTCATACGTTCACAATAATATGAACGTTCACAACACTAATGATAAACTGGTTCCACCTACAGTTAAGATTCAAACATCCTGGTTCTACATTACGTCATCGTCACGTGAGACTCTCCGTCCATTCAGCTGTCTGTGATTAAAACGTGAACCAGCTGGAAGGTGCAATACTATCCATGCAAATAATGTGACTCAACACGTCTCTGCTCTGTTCTGCACACATCAGCATTTCATCACCGATCCGTGAAAGATCCAGAACCCGTTCATTAAAACAGAACCAGTTCACAACACACTGAATAAAATAACCCCATCCATATCCAATCAAACTCTTAACTAATCACAATCTGATTAATTTAAAATCCAAAACAAAGGTTCGATCAGTGGACTGCAGGCGAGTCGAGGTGGAAACTTTGCAACAATCCCTGTTGACTGTCCAGTTCGCTCAGTTTGACTGGGGATCGAAGTGACAACATTTGTTTTATGTTGAGCTGCACTTTCACACAGTTCAATTAGCTAGGGGTCAAACCAACCTAGCTAATTGAAATAACCTGCTGCTAATTGAAATAGCTGTCCTCCCGGCCTGTGGTGGCGCTGCAACAAAAAGAAGACACTGAGCGCATCTTCCTCCTTCACAAAATGGAAATAAAATTGGAGTAGCGTCCGAGTTTAGCGATTGTAGGATTTCTCTTTTGTCTCTTGTACAAGAGTAAAAGTCATTTACCTCTCTAGCGCTAGGCTAGCACGTTTGTTTTGGTTGTATTTACCCAGAATGCCCTGCGCTTCAGGCTGCTTTTGGAGCGGTCGGCGCTCTTAGAGTTCACTTCAGCCGAACTAAGACCGAGGTTTGTAGGCGGACCAGAGTCCACTTACAAACCTCCCTAAATGAACCAGACTTTATCGGCAATGATTAAGCTGGGCTGGTGTGAATAAACTGTATAGCCCTATAAAGGGCTTTATCTAGGCCAAAGATATATCTTAACACTGGGGCAGGCAGGGGCGTCACAAGGTTTTAAGGACAAGGGGGGGCTTAGCCCCCAGAGGATGCAGGTCAGAGAAGAAGACAAAGAAGTAAATCTCCACTTGTTATAATGAATAAGCTCATTTTAGCACTGCAGCACAGCTAAGTTCAACAGGAAGTAACAAAAGCACTGTTTTTTTCCAAATGTATAACTGTGACTGTGCAAAAACTATTTTTCTCATCCTAGTTTTTAAAACTTTTGTGGTGGGTTCTGAGTGCTAAACTATTTCTGACAGTCCTGGACCTGTTGCGCCCTCGACCTGATCGGATGAGCATAAAACGATGGATGGACGGTTTCTAATAATCATTTGCTTATTATGCAAAGGCATATTTAATTAAATTGTTCCACCTGATTTCTTAAAAGTAAAGCTCTGGTCAGGACTGTTATAAAATATTATTGTTCAGTATATTATTTTTTCTTGATACATTTTGCTATTGATTTTATCACAATTTACCAAAAGGTTATGAATTTTCTGAAATATAACTCCTTTTGAGTCAGTTTTAGTTGTTCTTACTTTTTGACCCATTGGAAAGATATCATTGACATTAACTGAGCATTATTTCTAACTCATTTTACAGAACTAATGATTCAAGAAAGTAGCTTCTCCCACTCATATTTAAATTTTTGGGAAATTTTGTGGAAAACAACAAAACCTAGACATAGTAGTGTTCTAAAAAATAATTTTATCAAAGGAACGTTCTATTTAGTTAAATATACACCAGGGGGCAGTGGGTGGGGGAAATAACAAAATGAATTCACTCAAAATGCACAACCTGGCAAGACTTTAGGCTATTTGCATCAACACAATCAAAGTTATGCAAAAATAAAAAATACCAGACAGAACGAGGGGCCCAGCAGGGTTAGGATAGCCCCTGGACCCAGAAGGTTTAGGGTCGCACCTGGACCTAAAGCCGCTCAGTCACACCTGTTTCAGCTCTCATCAACCAAAAACTCAATAATGGAGTCAAAAGAATTCACTCCTTTCCCTGATAATTATCTTTTTTTTAATCAGTTTATTAAATTTTTATGTATTTTTAAGATTAAATATGTTTGTTTTTCTTGCAGAATGGACTTTATCCTAATAATAGCAGCTTTATTGTTTTAATCCTAATTTCCTGGAGTTGCACCTGATGCCCTTGCCCCTCCCTCCTCTTCCTCCTGCCGTCGTCGCATCCTCCTCCTCCTGTCCTTCCTCCTCCTCTTCCTCTCCGGTTCCAGCAGTCTGTCAGGACGCAGAACCGTCCTGTCTTCCAGTTTCTGCAGATTTTTGTTTGTTTTTTCCCGTTTTCCAGACAGACTTGTGGGTCGGTCTCACAAGGTGAAGCCGGACATTGTGACTTTTCCAGCCGCCGCCATGCAGCTGCACCGATGATCTAACGACGCCGCAAAGTGCCACCGGATCCGGATCAAGTCCAGCAGCACCAGCAGAGTCTCTTCCAGGAGAAACCAACACATGACCGTCTCAAAGGTGAGTTCGCTGGGGTTTTATTTTTATTTCTGTCATTTAAAGTTGTGTTTCTGTGGAGGGATTATTTCTGGAGCTTTGCAGAGTCTGAGCTGCAGAGCTGCCATGCGGCTGCGGGAATAACAGGCTTTAACATCAGGGTGAGTGTTTTTAACCTTCACACTGTTGCACGATGGATGGACGCGGTCAGTCATACTGGTGCATCATCAAAAAAGTAAATGTATCCTTCAAGGGTTTATTCCCTGAAAATGTACGGGTTTTTCCCTTTTTTTGCTTGAAACTCTGAAAATTAAAATTAAAAATAATTTTCAGAAATGTTTTGCAGTTTCAGTGATGTGATTAAGCCAATTAATGTAAAGTTAAGTGGAAGACAAAAAGGGTGAAAGGTGTGAAAGTGACACACTTTCACATATCAACAGGTAACTGAACCTGTGTGACTTCATCAGATCCATTTATCAGTTTTAAGGATATTAATAAAACATACTCACATTATCTGCGTTTCCATGTCAGATGAGCATAAATCTTTGTCTATATTTTGCTAACGGAAAAAAACCCCCAAATTTTAAAATTCAAATCACATGTGAAAAAGTTTGTTTACGTGATAAGTCATTCAAAAACATGCAGCACCAGGATCTACTTCCTGTTGTCGTCTCCTTAGTTTCCACCAGGAGTAGCATCCGATCATGTTGCTCGTCGGTGTGTGTGAAGGAAATGTTTTTTCATTGCAATTTTGCAAAGTAAACTAATTTTAGGTGAGTAAAAATAAAACAAAAAAAAAGACCTCATCCTAGTGTCAAAACTTTTTAATATTAAAAAGAGTTTTTATTTTAATTGCTGTGTTTCCATTCAGCAAGTTAATTTTCACAATGTCAGATTGTGCAAGTAAATGGTCACTGCAAACGCAGCGCATTCAGGACGGTTCATAGATTTTTCAACTGGCATGGTCTGACACAAGACTCTAATCTACTGAGAACCTGAATATTTGGGTTTTAATTTGCTATAAAACCATTTCCACTGAAAATGATAAATACTAGGATTATTTTTGACCTTCTCTGCATAATAATTTTGCCTTTTTTGTTTCTTCAAAAAATGATCAAAATGGCAACTCCAGGTTCAACTTCTGCAGATTTTCAGTTGCAGTTAAAATGTTTTTGTTTTATTGTTGCATGTTTTATAGGATGTGAAGTATTAAATGTATGACAATTTTAGAAGCAACTCTACTGTTCAACTGGGCAAATGTTTTAAACCAAAGTCTTTTAAAGTCTCCAGAAGTTCTTCAGTTGAACTTTAGACTTTACAGCTTTGTCTGTCCTCAACATTGATTTTTTTAAAATTTATTTATACATTTGCTCTTGATTTTTCTTGTTTAAGCTGACCTAGTATTTTGTCATATTTGGCTGCACAGATTAGACTGAATGTTTGCAAGAAAGCAGCTAAATGGCAAAAAAAATCAAGAAGGAACTTAAGAAAGTTGTTTGCTTGAAAATCGACATGCAGTCATGTAGATCTCCTGCACTCACAAAAACACACATTAACCTGCCAGCAGGGACATTTCTTAATCTATTTTACAGCTTAAACGGTCAAAAATACCAACATGTTGGCCATGGGGAATAAAAATGTGCATCATCAGTGTCTCTGCTCATAAAAAGTTTAATTTCCTGCGTTACAGTAAGCCGTATGTAGCTGAACTTTGACCCCCTACCGGGTCGCTGTATGTTTCCCATCCATTGTTTCACTCTGCTGTCTGAATATAAACAAACTGGAAACAATAGACAAACCCAGTGGAAAGATCTGTGCTTAATGAGCCGAGTGTAATGGTGCACGGCCACAATTTAAAGACGATCTGCTCGTTTTCTGCTCTCCTTTGGAAATTCATCATGATGAACATACTGTGATATTTTCAGGGTTAACTCTTGTAATTTGCATCTTTAGTAAAATATTTCTGCAGTTTTTTATATTTATTTGCAGAATATTTCTAGTTAGCGATTGAAGCTAGCTCCTGTGGTAACAATAAGACGGTTTACTATGATGGCGCTTTAAAGACAACATGATGAGTACATAAGTGAGGAAACTTTAGAAGGCATTAGCATAGAAATTAAGAAATAGATACTGCCTGCATTAATTGGTGAGCAGGTTTTAAGTCAGGAGATGAAACTCGAGGTCGGTTCTGTTCGAATACAAACTTCAGTGTTTTTAAGATAAACCTTTGAAACGTGATCTGCTCACATGATCTCCATCCAGTCTGACCAGCAGGAAGGGACAAAAAGCTGACAGGAGTAACAAACATCAACCTTTTCTTTTTTAGGATTACTTCATGTTATAATGTTTTTTCCTCATCAGAAACAAACCTGGACTGTTGCTTTGATTCTTTCATGCATGTTTGAGAAATCCTTTAATCTCCATGGCAACCATTCAGCTGTACAAAACGTCTGGCTGGAAGACAGACTCGGCTCACTCAGCTCCTTCAGACTAGCCAGCAGCAATTAGCAAACACCTGGTGGAATTGCTGAGCTCATAGCAGGAGCTAAACGAGGTAAAAACGTTTTGAAAGGGTTAATATAGGAGTGATGATGATGTGATGACTTCCTGAAGGCGGAGTTTCAGAAAGAGCAGAAGTTTTAAAGAGATACAAGACCAATTTCAAGGCATTAAATCACGAAGAAAAATTTCTTTGAAATAATATTTGAAATATTGAGCTTTTTTTTTTAACTGAAGGTAAAAAAAGCATAATAAAATGGCACAATGTGCCTGGAAAACACAACGTTTATACTGCCCTTTAAGACTTTCACTTGTAATTTTTTCAAAGCGTGGTTCTTCTACGTATCGATTTGGTGAGATGCATGCCACACTTTCCAGAATATTTATGAAACAGAATTAGAATGCTATGCAACATTTTTCCATCCAGTTTCCAATAATTCAGTCCTTTTGTTTATTCTGCTAAGTTTTCCTGGTTTCATGCGTTTAAATGCAGTAAACCTGCAGGCAGTGTAATGCGCTGTAATCCTCAGGGTGTTTTATCCTCCTGCCTTTTATTATCCAACCTGAGCAGATCTGAGAAACTCGAATCATTATATAGTTCAGGAGGTGTCGGGCCAACACTTTCTGTCCAAGTTGGCGCGACACCAGAACTCCCGACTGTCTGCCAAACACTAATGGCCTGGCTGCTTATCGCCGCTGCTCTGAATAACCCGAATATTAAATTGTTTTCCAGGGAGTCTGATGGTGAAAGATGAGTTTTTGTAGAATTTCTAATAAAATCTTGTTGCACTTCTACGTTACACCGTAAAACATCAACCTGCACTTCTGGCACGCGATCGCACACATTCCTCAGATTCCCAGCCTCTGTCCAATCGGTGATCCGTGCGGTTTGCCGTGTTCCGGATTAATTTCTTCAGAATGTCAGATCAAATGTTTTCCGACTGACTTTTGACGTGAAAAGGGAGTTTTTGTGTTATCTTGATGTCTGTCTGTCACTCAGATCATTTATTCACCTGATGGCTCCTATAACAGCTGCAGGAATGCTGTTGAGCAAATATTCAGCTGTGGCATTGAGACGCAGAAACGTCTGTCAGGCTGATGTAAAGTTAAATAATCGATCGGCCAGTGATCAGCAGGTCAAATGCACAAAAATCACATTGATTATGGATTACAGAACAGAAAATTAAGTGACATTTTGTTATTCAGCCTGAAAAAAAAGGGTTGGGGCTAATCATGTTTTCACCATTTCATTCATACGTTAAACTAAATATTTAATTCACAAATTAAATATTTAGCAAGAAAGTAAGACATTTATTGTGGAATTAAATGTTTTGTTTGGTTGCTAGTATGGGTTCTTAGCCAATATTAGCAACCAAATATTTAAACATGCTAACATGTGTTGGTCAGTAAAACATTTAGCAATTGTGCTAAATATTTAGCAACCAAGCTAAGGACTTAGCACAGTTGCTAAATATTGCGAACACATGCTGATTAGCAAAAATATTTATTGATGTACTTAGCAAATAAACTGAACAAAATATTTAGCTAACAAAACGTTTTGCTCCAAAGTAAATATTTTATTTTATTACTTTTTACTTCTTGTGCGCTCCAGTACATTTCAAAACTTTTCTACTTTTACTTAAGTAAAACGGTTAAACTTTAGTATTTCTCCTTAAGTAGAGGATGTGAGGACTTTTCTACTTGCATTGTTTTTAACGGCTCAGTTGTTTTATAACATCTGTCTCGTCTTTTAAAGAGACTTCGGTCGATAAATCTTCAGGAAAAAGTCTCAGATTACATGCAGCAATAGAAGAGAACAGATTTATGTAATCAGGATGAGGTCAGATTGCGTTCAAATAAAAGAAAGGTAGATTTTTATTACTGGAGCATCAACATTTATTTTCCCTCACATTAAAGTGCCTGTTTGGCTAAACGAGTTGCAGCAGGGCTCTGATTATGAGGTCATCCATGTTGCGCAGCGATCGACGGGGAAATGATCATTTAATTGCGTACAGATCCTCGGCACGCCTCGCTGCAGCGAACAAACCGGCCCGCAGCCGGAGGTCAGGTCACATCGGACGCAGCAGCGGCTGGACGGCATCCCGGGGAGACCCCTCGGTTTGCAACGACGGCACTGGTCCCACAATTAACCCAGTTTTTAAATGGGACGATGTTTACTCAACACGGAGCCTGGACAGTTCAGAAAGCGACTTTGAGTCAAAATGCTCGGTTAGACGGACAAAAGACGGAGGAGGCCATGAGGTTGGACGTGTTTCACAGCAAAATCAAATGAATCTTTATTGACTGCGAGTTTTTCCTTATAGCATGCGTGTGCTTGGATTGTAGTGCAGATTTAATTAGAAACTGCCTGCAGCTGAATGAGGTAATCTCATGTTTCTGTGTTGCCTTCGTTTCCCAGACTCTGCGCCTGCAGGTGTTGATCTTCTGCAACCGCATGTCGATAAAAGACGCAGAGATGAGAAATAAGAGAAAATCATCAATGGAGTAACTTTTTGATACAGTTTACTTTAGGATTACTTGAGTAATATGACTATGAACTATTGATGCTCTTTTGTGTGAAATTTCTGGATACTCAATCCAACACCAGTAACTTCAGTGAAGAATAATCATAATTTTACCAAAGATGTGACAGAAAAGCCTCAGACCTTTTACACCAACTCTGTTGTTCTGATATTTTCTACTCGCAGAATCTGTTGGGCCGTTTAGTAAAACTTAAAAAAAAAAAAAAAGATTTCTGATCTACAAAAGTAAATGATTAGCAAAAAACCTAAGACATTTTTAAATGTTTTTTTTATTTCTGACTTTGAAAAGTCAAGAAAAAAACTTTTTTTTTTTAGATTCATCTCAAACTTTCTAGAAATTGTTTGAAAATTTCTGACCCAAAAGTAAAATTTTTACCAGAAAAAAATCCAAAGTTGAGGTGAAATTTAAATTGTGGAAAAAAAACTGAATGAACTCAAAAAATGTAACACTTTGTTTTGTTTTTATTTCTCAGCTAAAAAATTGTAATAAAATAACCGAAATGTTTTCAGATTAATTTCAGAAATTTTCTAGAAAAACCAGAACATTTCTGAGATTGACATGTCAATTTATCAGGAAGAAACTGAAGATTTTCAGCTTTCAGAAATCTTGACGGTGACATTTCTGAGTTGTAAGTCGACGTTTGAAACTCAGATATTTCACTCGGGTTTATTTTTGCAGCAGACGTCAGTGTTTGGATGCATCTGGGCTTTTCTCATAGATCAGAAGCTGTTTGCAGTTTCATCTTGTCAATTTTTCATTTGATTCTTTAATGTGAATAAAGACCAGTTGTTTTTTTATTAATATGCTGATGGATGTAAAGGGCGATTTCTTTAATATCCTGACGATGGATGGAAATCCTAAAATGCTGTTGCGTAACGACCGGATTTGCGCGTGACCTTTGAACCTGGTTATTGTCCTGAAAACAGATTTTCCTCAAACGGCTTCATGCCTCTGCAGGCGTCATCGTCTGGATTAACGCCTTTTTAACGGTGAGACTCGCTGGAGTTTCATGACCAGCTTTCGGTTTTCGGCGCCGCCCCTGCAGCAGGTTGTTCTGTGCGTTTCTGACGTGACATCTGTCCGACCGCCTGAGGATAATCTGCGGCCGCGCCCACATGGGCTTAGATGGAGGGATTACTTTAAAAATGGATCTGAGCAGAGAGCCGGTGTCCTCTGGTGAATCAAACGTCTTTAAATCTGATTTGATCAGATTTTAAATCTCTCTCATGGATTTTTATTTTTTTATTTCAATCTGTTTGTAGTTTTTCTAGTTTTTCTTCTTTCCTCTGTCAATTCACAGTTTAACATAAAATGCATCAACATCTGAATGTTACAGCTGCAAGAATAAATATAAAAATGGGGGGAAAAAAACCCTGAAGTGGAATGTATTGCTTTGGGTTCCTGACTAAAATGTCTTTTAATTTAGGAAAATTGCTCAATTTACACCCAATAATTCTCCAAGCCAACAAACATAAACTTTTTTTTTTGCACCATAAACTTTGCATGAGTAAGATGCAAATTAATGCGTAAAAGTCAATCTTTTTAGTTTCATACTGAAAAAATGTGTCCTTAACAGTTACAGTAAGAAAATTAAAGCTTGGTGCAAAAGACAAGAAATATTTCAAACTGTAAGTCAGCAAAAATCAATAAAAAGTAGCTTAAATTACTGATTCCTATTTAAAGATTCTGCTGAAGTGCCGCCTGGCGACAGCTGTACCTGCTGTTTGTGTCTTAATTATGCAGCGGAGTCCGATCCATTATTAATGAGTGTTAGTGGTCAACCTGCTCCATGTTGTTTTAACTTATTGATTGTTTGCCTGCAGCTGAAAAACCCTCAGACCAAATGTTGGACCAGTCCTGTTGGACCTTTTTATTTACAGCAGAAATTCAGAAACTGATCAGGAAAGTTTCAGAGGTTTTATGTTCCTGCATGTCAACGGACCAAACAGAGGATTGGGCTAAAATCAGAAGTTTATTCTGTTGACACTGCGACTCTGTGTCGCTTTGAATACTTTAATTAAAACTCTGCTGTTTAACGTCTGCAGTTTATGGCCTCATAAAATGACACAGTGTCTAATGAAAGATGCTGGAAGCTACATGAGCAGAACGAGAGCCAAAAAGATGAAATAATGTAAAAAAGTTTCATATTCCTCATATCAGAAAGGGAATGGCTCTTATTCCGTGTGCTCTGGGATATTTGCAGTAGAAACTAGACCAAATTTATTGGTAGGATTTTGTGTTTTTAGGTGAATAATGGGCAGAGGGGATGTTTTGAGGACATGTTAATGGTTCATGTTATTTATTTAGCTGATTTTATTTTTGCGGCGGCATGAAATAAACCTATGTGCAGAATCTCTGCAGGTCAATGCGGTTAAATAATGTGAGCGAGCTGATGTCATCCAGCGCTGTGTGCTGTTCATATAAAAGCTAAGCTAATCCCCTCGAGTTCCTCACCTTGACGACAGTCGCTGCTTATGACCCTGATATCATTTTAGACCAGCGGGAGAAACTCTCTGGATAATTACTAATTCATCAGGTTTTCTGTTATTTATTATGCAGATGCTGGATCTGGTTATTTCTACAGCAAAAACGCCTGAGCTAAATTTAGACCCACAGACCTAATTCCTTCCTGCAGCTGCATGTTGTTTTTTTTATACCTTTTTCTTCTTCTGGTTCTTTGATGCTGGATATTTTTATCGTGAGCGTTTTCTGCAGAGAGCTGTCGCTGTCAGGGGAGCAGCTTTATGCAGACGTGATTAACACGAGGTTACAGAAATTCACCCGTTATTCATCTCTCTCTGGAGCAAAGAAGTGAAAATCTTCTTGCAAGCTTTTCTCCTTAACTTGGTTTATTCTGCACACCACATAAGAAACAATGAACTGAGAACAAAATAATTTATATTATCCTATCTGGTCAGACAAATCAGTGAAGAACTTTGATGTTTAGTATAAAAAATACATTTATTTGTCCATAAACTGAAGAAATTCAACTGGAAAGCAGCTAGAAATTGGTAATGATGATAAAAATAAACAGTTCTTTTGTGAAAAATCCAACTACTTTACAAGAATTTGGCAAACAGGAGTAGAGAAAACTCACTGTTTATTGGAAAGAGTGATTAAACTGAAATAACTTCAGGGAGGAAGGACTTATGTTAACGCTTCTTTGTGCACCAAGGATGCAGAACTTTGTCACTTTTATGGTGCTTTGTAAGCTTCCTACTCTTAAAGATTCACTTTTTGCACGTTTTGCTTCCATTTGAGTTTCTACTGCTTCTAAAAACATCCAAAGCGTTAAAAAAAAAACATTTTGGTATTTAGAAAACGAGCCATTTCAAAATCTTAACAGTCACATTCAGCAGACGCTGCACTGCAAGCTAACTATTTATTTTGGAGCTAAGAACTTGGCGTGCTAATAAAATATTTAGCTTAAAACTGAATATTTATCTGTCCAAATAAATGAGTTGGCTAGCTAAATAGTCTGAAACTAAATATTTAGCTTAAAACTTAGATTTATAAATAAATAATATGATACTTATGACTGGAAAATGAACCCCCACTGTTTTTTTTTTAAACAGCCTATATAACGCAAATTATTGCTGTTCTATTTTTCACAGATGGAAACTCAGAGAGTAAATGTTTCAGTTTATTGTATTTTTTTTGTCTTTCATCTATTTCCACCCAATTAAATCTTTTAATTGCATTCATAAACTGTGACTTTGATGGTAACTTTTGACATCGCAGCAGCGTATTATTTCTGCATTACAGAAACTCTGACGACACGTCTGTCCGTCCGTCTGCTTCCTCCTCAAACCAAAACATATTTTACAAGCAGCAACATTCCTAAGCAACGGATGATTTGGTTGGAAACGGATTTCTGTACGTCATCATCACTCAGATGTTCCCAGGTTCAGACTTCTGCAGAAAAACGTGACAATTTCTGTCTTATCAGCAAGACTCTTGACTCATGCATAGATTTTGCTTTTGGTTTCGGCTGTTGCAATTGGAGAAAAGGTGACCATGGCTTGGTTTTTGTTTTGTTTTTGTTTTTACCCATCAGGACATTTGAGACATTTGAGATTATAAAACATCAAAATAGAGAAAAGAAATGTAAAAATGTCCATATCAAGTCAAACATTTTGGGGTTAAATGGGAGATTTTACAAACTGAAAATGCAGATGATGCCCAGGGAGAGAAAGAAATGAAAGGTACTGATGGGTTTGAGTTCATTCCAGATTTGTGGTGCATAGAAGCTGAATGCTGCTTCTCCATGTTTGGTTCTGGATGCAGAATCAGAACCAGAAGACCTGAGAGTCTGGAAGGTTGCTCTGATAACAGCAGCTCTTTAATGTGTTGCTGAACCGGTCAGTGATTTATAAGCTGCCAGTTCTTTAAGGTTTATTCTCTGAGCTTCAGGGAGCCGGTAGAACTGGGTGATGTGCTCCAACTTCCTGGTTTTCATCAGAACCCCAGCAGCAGCAGAGTTCTGGATCATGTCTCTTATTTTAGTTGGATTGGCCTGTGAAGACAGTAGCTGTGTTTCCATTGCCCAGATAGTTGTGGAACTTGATTTTGAAAAATAAGTACACAATGGTGACATGCTAATTAAAAAAAAATCTCAACAAAAGGTTTTGGCGCTAGAGCGGGAAATGTTTTTTTTTTTGGACATATGGAAATTGGTTTATTTGGCAAAACTGCAATGGACACTTTCTTTCACGAGTCACATGATCAACAGCCGAATGTTACATCTGGCGGAAACGACAAAGAGGACGACAGGAAGTAGTTGGAGGATGATGATTTGACTGATTATTTTTTTCGGACAGTGTGCAGCACACTGGACTGACACACCAGTTCCGAGTCATTTGAATGTGTTGAGTCCGGAGCCGTCTTGTAAAAACAGATTAGTTTCCCCAAAACTCCGCAGACAGACCGAGAAGGCGGAGCTTGTTGCTCCAGTGCCTCAGTAAAACATCGGCTGATTGGCTGAATTAACTGTTTAAATCTGTTACTGCAATGATTTTTAATGACTTATTGTGAGAGTAGACTTTGCTTCTTATTTAAAGAAAACACCTGATTTGTGAGATTTGTTTTTCTTTAGCTGAATATTGACAAAGATTTCCACACATTTGTAAAGAAAGCAGCGTTAGTGTTGCAGTAATCAAAGCTAATCCACAGATGAGTTTCTGAAAATCCTGTTTGGGTGACAGAAGGTCGACTTTGTAACTGCCTTTATGTGGCTCTGAAGGTTCAGGTCAGAGTTCATCAGTACTCCCAGGTTTCTGGCCTGTTTCTATCTGAACCAGCTGAAGCTGTCATAATCTAATGAGAGCTGCCGTTTCAAAGTTTGTTTTCTTGTGCAATAACAATAAGTGAATACTTCTATCAGTTCTTGGTATGTTGTTGCTTGCTGATCTCTGCAGATGCAGATCTGTGTCTTGGTGCTTCATGTTGCTAAAAAGCTGCATTCCTTCCCATTTGGCCTGAAACCTCGTTTCAACTTTAAGGGCGTCGAGTCGATTTCTGGCTCCGGTGAGCGTCTCGTTTGGACTTTTAAAGTCTCCTCTGGTGTTTGGGTTTATTGGCTGCCACAGTTGATGTAATCAGGTGGGTGAAGGTGTGATGACGATGATGAAGAACGGGAACATGTTTCGAGGGAAATGGAACAAAGTGTGCTGCACAGACACGCAGACATGTGAGTCATGTTGAATGTGAGATCAACACTTAAGCATTTGTTTTACGTGTCCATACCATGAAATATGTTGACCATTAAATGTCTGATCAGATGCTCTGCTACCCGCATGTCTACAGATTTGCATCTCGACTTGCTTCAGCGGACAGTCGAAGAGCAGAAAGTTTACCCAGAGTTCGTCCGTCTGCTTCCTCTAAAGCCTGTTACCAGCAGCAGCAGCGTTCCCATCCAGTCGGAAACAGATTTCAGTGATAACTGGCCTGTTTTCAGGCGACTGGAGCAAAACGATCACAGTCTCCTGAGAAATGCACAGATTTTGTTTCTGGTTTCTGATGTTGTAATTCGGGAAGAAGTGATGATCTTAGTTTTTCATGTGCAGGCTTGCTCAATGCCACTGAAAATATTTCATCCAGATACTATTGCTGTTGTGCATTTTTCTTGGTTTGTGTTGCAACTGATCCACTCAGATTTCCTCTTTTGTTTCGGGGGAATTTGGTTGGTTTTGTTCAGGTTTAGAGGAAATTTAGCTAAATTTGTCCAGTTAAAAAGGGAAAACGGATCATGAAAGCACAGAACAACCTTCTGACCTCAACCATAAAAAGTAAATTTGATGACACTTTGTAAATGTTTTAAACTTTCCCCAACTCGCTCAGTTAGGTTTTTGAGGAGGAAGATAATCCTCTAAATGTTTTACTTTCCTCTTTGTTTTTTGTTTTGTGCCATTTTTAATGAAGAGATAAAAACATTTGGACTAATTACAACCACCAGACAAATATGTTCACTTTACCTTTGAGTATTGATGCAGCGCAGTGTAACTAGAAGTATTTTAATACTAGAATGACCTAAGATGCTCTGAAAACATAACCTTTAACCTTTCCTGCTTCTTAAGGTCTCTTTGACTTCATTCCTTATTTTCAGTCACACTCCACATGTTCACTTTGAGGGACTCACACCTCGGGTTTGGGATCATTATGTCCACATAATATTCCCAGAACTGATCAGAGCGTGCAAATAGTTTGATAACCTGGAGGTTTGGTGGTTGTTTATGTAAGCCGTCTGAATAAATCACATGTTTTCCATATCCTCTGCTCAGGTTTGCGCTGTTGTTTGCTTCTGGACGGGTGCGGCTCTAGATTTGCACAGTGGAGTAATAAAACCACAGCGCAGGTAAAGCCATGCAAATGTATGCTAGACAGAAAAAAGATCCCTGCAAACTCTCAGTAACGTCAAATTAGAAAAACTGTCTGAGATCCTTGTAAAATTCACGTTTTTCGTGGAGCTTCCTGCGTAAACTGCAGCAGCTTCACCTGCCGACTGCTGCACCTGTTCAGATAAACGTATATTTGACCGGCGGAGCGTTGTTTGCGCTGTCGGACCGCAGGGCGCGTGCAGAACAAAAGGAGAAGCAGAGCTGAAACCCAACGGCTGGAGGGGAAACCAGGTGCTGCCCAGTCAAAACAGCCATGACTGAAGGACGCCGTCAAAATCTCCGTCCTGCTTTGTCCCGGAGGAGAGAACGGAAACCAGGATCAAAACATTTTATTCGTAATATCGTCTAATTTTTTGGGTGAAGCTCACAAAATGTCTGCATTAAATAAATAACCAGTTTGTTCTATCAGAAAAAAGACGTGTATGAATTTCCTCATGTATTACTTTCCTTGCAATAAATTAGTCAAAAAAGTTACTTAGCTTTTAAATAGAATCTGTCATATTCTGTCCTATTTGCTGTGTCATTCACAGAAAAGAACTGTTCAAAGGAATCGGATCATTCGTTAATGTCTCATCAATAGTTGGACGCTTATCGGACTCCTGACCCGTTTTTATTGCTAATGACACCCAGAACGGTTCTGGTTCTGATTCTGGACCCGGTTGAAAGGAAAAAATTAGCCATAAATTCCTGTCTGCTCAGATAAGAGTGTGTATTTATTTTAACCTTTGGCTGGACGCTTCTGTTTCCTGGTTGAAAGCTCGGACGTGTTTATTAGATGTTGTGATTTTAAAAATGAGCCAAACTGATAGCGGAGGCCACGTTCCGTCTTATCGCAGAGACGCTTTATGACCGATGGACTTTGTATGGTTTTATGTGAAATCTGTCATTATTTTCAGCGCGCATGCTCTTGTTTTCTTCTGTTTTTGCAGCGAGTTTTTGTATTTCTGTAAAGCTCCTGGAGCGACTCGTCCTCGGTTTATTAGTCGTCTGCTGCGGTGCTGACGGCAGCTGGGCGGGAACGATGCGGCGCCGTTGCTAGGTCGCATGTTGTTTGCAAACACTGAGGCATAAATGTGAAATGGAAGCCGAGTTGGCACCACGGTGCATGTACTGGATCAGAACCTGTCAGAACACGGCTGGGTCTGGACTAATCAGTTTGGCATTTATTGCATTCCAGGAGGACAGAAATGTCAATTGTTTTAAGGTACACCAGGACAGAAATGTTGAGTATGATGAGACTGAACTGGGAAAATAAAAATATACTTCATTTTGTTTTTGAATGCAACTGCAAAGATCAAATGTTCTGTTTCTATAAGAACTTCTAGATCAATCCAGTCACTGAGTTAACATCCTGCAGCTTTTATATGAATTAAAGGTGAACTATTATTCATCGTTGAACAGGTTATAATAGGTTTATGGGTTATAAAAATCATATTCATTACAGTTTTTGCACAAAATATTCTTAGATGAGATTTCAGTCTTTGCCTTTGCTGAGCTGTTTTAGGGCGCATTGTCCCTTTAAGTGCAGCTCACCGTTTACACTTGTGCATGAAAATGGCTTCAAACAAATGTCCATTTACACAACTGTATGTCTTTGAAAAGCAGACGTGGAGCCTCCTGCACAACCAACAAAAATGCAGAAAATGGTTTATGGGTAGTGAGTCAACAACAAAAAGTTTGTCTTTTCCAGCAGCCATTGTACAGCACATACAGAGGTAAAACCAGCCAACCAAATGTCCTGCAATGCCTCTTGAGTTGGGCTTGGCTTGGCTGGGGTTGCTAGGTTACGGTGCAGCATGACTGAACAATCTGGATGTTTTTGAATTGACTCATTTTCCAGACACCAAAAAACATGAACTTATTGCCAAAAAAAAAAAAACTCTGGATGTTTTTTTTTGTTTGTTTGTTTTCTTAAGAATTTTGCCTTTATTCAGAAGCAGTTCAGACCCAAATGGAAGCACAAAAATATGTAAAATGTGAATTTTGCATAATGGGTTCCCTTTAAATCAATAGTTGGTGACTAGACCTCTGCAGAGCTGAATGATGCATCCAGAGGACCTGGACGCTTCTGTTGGGTCAAAAAGTTTTGCGATATTCTTTAGGTCTGTCACAATAACAAATTTCCCCAGATGTTACATTTGCGATGAACGGTAATATTGTTGCTTTTGAGACCATTTTCATGTAATATAATGGTAATGACATAATAATGCAAGTATGCCCTTCAGACACCAACGAGCTTAAAATTGTAATGAACATTTAACCCAGACACCGGAAGACATTTTAATCGTTTAAAAAAAACAAAAACAAAGTGAATTATGAAGTCTCTGCAAATTAAACAGACTTAAGTTTTATCATCCAGTTTCTGGTAGAAAGAGAAAAAAGAAACAATAAATCATGAAAATGGAAAGTATTGATCCCATTTTAACTCATCATTTTTATTCATTGCTTATTGGCCTAATTTTCATTGATCTTTAGTTTAGCTGCTTCTCCACTTTGTTTCACAAACTGAGACATTTACTTTTGCAAAAGTCCTGGGAGACCAAATAAAGTCCAAATAAAACCATCTTTTCTCTGCAACAAACAATTCAAACCATTTATCAAAACTAAAGCAGCTGCATTGTTTGACTGCTTCTGATTTCCGCATTTCCTGCAGCAGCTGCAACCGTCGCTCCGAAGCGAACCGACCTGTTATGTAACTGCGCGTTAGCTTAGCAGCTAACCTGGTCGATACGAGCTGGATGTTGACATGCTGGCCTAACGAGGGGATCAATGATCGCTGCTGCACAAACGTGACCTCCTGCACGCCAGCAGAGGCCAGATTGGCTTCAGTTACATTTACTCAATCACATTTACTTGAGTAATTATTTTGAAAAACTGTATTTTTACTATGCTGTAAGTTTTACTTTTGAGTAATTTTACTATGAAGCATCACTACTCTTGAGTAAAGTTTCTCGATTTTCTACCCACTGAATGAAACATTTTATCCAAATATTCAGCAGACGCACCTGCAGTTTCTGTTAAAGTTTCATAAGTTTTTTATTGAAAGAATTTATTGTTACTTATATGAATTATTGTCTTTTTCATCCTTAAGGAACCAAACATTTCCACTTAAATTTATATTTTGGCCAATCTGATTATGTAATTTTAAAATATTAATTAATTAATTTTATCAGTTGAGTAGACTTTTTACCAAATCCATTTTTCTCTTGAGTAATTTTTTGGATGACTACTTTTTACTTTTACTTGAGTGAAAATAAGTAAAATACTTTTACTGGAGTTACATTTTTTGAATCTCTGGTCCTTTGGAAATATTCAGGCCAAAATTCTCCCAAATGCAGGAAAATCTTCAAAAAGAGTCTGAAAGTGATGCAAAATATCAGAAAACACAAATTCTAACGGAGTTTTTTCACAGCCTCAGTCATTATAATTTGAAGTTTTGTTTGTTGCTGGTAGCTGGAAGGCGACAGTACGAGGATTTGTTTACAAGTTTATCTTGCAGATGGAAACCTGATATGGGAGACGTTTCGCCAAACAAGTCCCTGACAGAAGTTTACAGATGTTCCCTCAGGACACGAGAAACAAACGGGCTGAAACTGAACACAGATGTTCAGGTTTACAGTTATTTACTTTTATATCCGAGTTGATCTGTCTGGAAATGCTGCGGGAGGTTTTTCAGATGGAAGAACATTTCTGCAAACCTTTTCTGTAGTTGACATCTTACAGCAGCCTCTCTGAAGCCTGAACTCTGGATTGAGACCGAACAACAAGTCGATCCGAACTGAATCAAAGAGTTGAAAGAAAAGGTGGAATAAACATGTTGCAGCGTGAAGTCACACACGCAAGATCCCGCCCTCACTTCTCTGCTGGAGGGCAAAAGCTGCTGGCCGCCACCGACTACTACTGCTTTCAGCTGTTAAGCTATCAACGTAGCGCGCTAAATCTTAAATGAATGAATGATTGATTATATAATGGGAAAAGGGATGGAGTGCTTTGCTGCTAATGGTCAACTCTGCATTGTCCAAGTAGATAAGATCAGGAAACGGTTTTAGTTTTAATGAAAATGGTGAGGGAAGTGGATCAGTTATGCTAGCTTGACTTTGACAACCATAGCATGTAGATGTGCTGCAGAATTCAGTTTAAAGGGGTAATGATCAGTAGAGCAGGTGTTTAGATTAACCAATCAACCACTGCTGTGATCATCTGTGACGTAAACATCAAGTCTGAAAACAGAAAACTGTAACCAACTGAATGTTCTGCTGTTTCCGTGTTTATTTTTTTTGTTTGTTTGGTGCTGAATCCTGATATGCTAGTGGAGCTGTCGTCAGTCGGTTGCTATAGCAACAGGTCGCTGTATGACTTAGCTGACACAGAGAGCGAGAAAAAAAAATGTTTTAGTTAGCTATTCCAGTAAGGTTAAAATGAGCTGTAATAATAAGACTTGTACAGTGCAAGCTAATTATAAATGATGCTAATGGCAGCGGGGGCCCAAATGAAAATCATCTTAGGGCGTCAGGAAAGCTTTGGCCGGCCCTGCGATTAATCGCTTCAGCCTAGTTGTAACTAAATGCGGAAAAGATAAAGGGGTTTGAATATTTAGCAAAACAAAAGTTTTTTTTTTTTTTTACCTTTTTAATATGTGAAAACAGAAGAGATGAAACATCTCAGCGATTTTTACTCAAATATTTCACACAAGGGAATGTTTAATTTTTGCGTAACAAGAGCAAAGAGGAGTGTCGGCCTCTTTCTTTCTTTTTTCTCAATCTCTCTTGTTTTCCCTCTCTCTCTCTCTTTTTTTCTTGTTCTCTCTCTCTCTGATTAGGTAAATGGTTGAGTAAACTCTGCGGCGGAGTGACTGAGTGTGATTACCTGCTGCTCCTCTCAGTCGCCTCCCTCTCTGGGAGTGTACATATCCTGCTCACTCCTTTGCTTGTTCACACATGCACTCTGCCTCCCGCTGCACACACACCCACACACACGCTGACCTTCCCTCCTGGTTTTAACCCGGACTAACGGGGGAGTTTGGACTGGAGAGTCTGACTTTTTGGCAGCAGCGTTGATCCGTTAGCCGAGCCGCTGCCAGCCGTTCTGTTTTCTTTTTGTTTTTGCTGTTTGGACAATCAGAGTGAGTTTTTCTGATCTCAGGACCGCCGCTGCTTCTCCGGACGCGGACGACTCGCTCAGCAGGGTGAGTGCTGCAGGAAACTCATCTTTCACTCTTCAGACCTTTTTAATCTGAGAGTCGTCTCGGTTTTTATTTATTTCCCCTCAGGATTCAACTTTAGAGCCTGTGTGAAATGAGCTGAAAGCTTCGTTTTTCTTTTTTCTTTTATTCAACTTCTGTTTTTTGTTTTTTATGATGAACAATATAAATATGAAGAGCAGAGTAAATGACCTCATGATCAAACAACTTGGTCAAGTCAGTGGCTGTTTCCTTCACTGCAAAAACACATTTTGGTCTCGTTTCTACCAACGTCTCATTATCAAATTGAAATAAAATTAAACTAAGTAACTTTTCAGCAATATATAGGAGCTTGTTTAAGTCATTAATTCCTTAATATTTATGAAAAAGTGACATATTATTTCACTTTTAGCATGGAAAAACTGTCCTGTTAAATAATCTGCCAATTGATCTAGTACTTTTCATGAATTTTAGGAAAGTATTGGCTTAAAACAAGCTCATATGTTGCTAAAAGTTAATTTGATCTTATTTCAAAGACATTTGCACTAGAAACTAAACTAGAATTACTTGCTATAATTTTGTGTTTTTGCAGTGTTCAAAATGCAGTCGGTGGTTTGGACGAGGTGTGCATCGATTTATCGGCCAGCTGATTCATCAGCCAGCTTATTTATCGGCACCGATTTCCTTCAGTTTGGGAGATTGTTGATCAGCCGATTCTTACATGTGAAGCCGATCTTATCTTCCTCAGCAAAGGTCTAAAAATCAGCCGCTGTCCTCTTCTGCTCCGCCTGTTTGAGGTTTGACTGATAGACCGGCCCATCAGTTCATGTTTGCAGTTAAGTGACCTCACTGTAAACAACTCGGCGACTTCCTTGCCATGTTTATCAACAAAAAAAATTATTGTCCAAAATGAGAATCAGAAGGTTTGTGATCAGCAATCAGCCAGAACACGGGAATCGGTGCGTCCTGGTTTGAACTGCTGTCATTTTTTCATGATCAAGAATTGGCTAATTTTTCCAACTCGCCTCCATCTGTTCGCATGTCTGTGAGTTTTTTTGTTTTTGTTTTTTTTTTCCATCTTGTCGACTTACGGTAAAGCAGCTTCAGTGGAATCGCTTTCACAACATGAGTGATGAGATCCAGCAGCTAATGGACTGAGAGCTTGTGCAGAAAAACTCACTAATGGAGGAGTAAACTGGAGATCTGCACTTAGACCTGTAAGATCCAGAGAGACGTTTTACCTTCAGTCCAACTAAATAAAACACGTTTAGGATCGCTGCTACCTGACCTGGTAAAAAAGATTATATGTTCTATTTTTCAGCTTTAAAATGAAGAGAAACGTGCAACTTTTGCAGAAGGAGGGTGTGCACCTTTTCCTCTGAGATATTGGTAGTGGAAAATGATGAAAACCTGCTTTTTGTGAAGGTTGTTTTTTATATATATTTGGTTCTTTATCTTGTTATTTAAGAGCCATTGCGTAAAATCCAAATAACGGTAGTTTGCAGGTGATTTCTGATTCCTCCTTCTCCTTCGTTACTTAATTAGATATTTTTTGACATTTTTCTAATCCCAACCACAACACATCTGATTTCTGAAGATGACCATTTTCTCATTTGCAAAAAATCACTAATTTGGCTCTGATTTCAATGTCACCGAAAGTCCAGCCGTCACTGAAGTTTTCATAGGCAGCGCTGCCCCTCCTCCACATGTTGCTGAGCACTGCAGGTCAGCTAAACTAAAAGATTTACATTACAAATGGCTGACTGCAGGCTTTATCGGAGCAGATAGCCCAACTAAGTCATCTTCTCTGTCAAGACTCCTACTCAATACTTTCCCCTCCCACACTTGCTGCACACTGACAGCCAGCTCCAATTCGGTTACAAGAAAATGTGGCTGGGAGAGGAAATACCCTAAACCTTAATAAGATAAGATTTATGACCAGATAGACCTAGAGATTTGCTTTCATAAAATGATATTATGATCGTCATGACAACGGATCAATATTATCAGAAGGAAGACATAAAAGTACAAGAAAAAAATCTTTGATGGTTTTTATATCTCACACATCTTATTTTGACGTATTTTGATACTTTAATATTCCAACTAATTTCCATGTAAAATCACGACTTTTATTCTGCCATAATGTCGTACGATTTATTTTTGTCTGGTATTATGACTTTATATTTCGACTTGCTGTCGTACAACTTTATTCTCGTATTTCTATAACTCTGTTCTCGTATTATTATAATTTTACTCTTTTTCTCGAATTATGATTTTATTGTCATAATTTAAATATCTTTTCTCCTAATGCTCTGTGGTAAAAGATGATATTTTCTTCCCCCTGAATACCTCTGGTCAGACATGGTGCTAAAGTTGATTGGGTGGATTTCCACGTCTCTCAGGATGTGAATGTGACGAGTCGCTACTGTGCTGAAAGCTGCTGGGAACAAAACGGAGCAAAGTCGCTGTTGATCCTCAAACATTCATAGGCGCGTTTCTTTGCGTTAGATAAGAGAAGTGGGACAATTTAACATTTTACTCAGGATCCTGAAAATAGATGTTTGCAGATGGTGGATGAGGGTTAAAAATGTGTTGAAAAGGTGGAAATGTGTTAATTAAACGTAAATCAAAGCTTGAAACGAGTAAGTTTGCGTTTGCTTCCCTGCTGTGCGCCCACTCAGATCCTCCACGCCCCGTCCAGCAGACGGCTGCGCTCGCTAATCATTACCCTGCTTTGTCTTGTCATTAAATCACTCTGCTGTAAAACAGCCAGAATAAAACCAGCCACGAGCCAACAGAAGAAATGGAGCATAAATACAGGAAGTTTCCTGAGAGTGGAGTTGATCTGTGCTTCCAGGGGTTTTATGGAAACAGATTTCTGTGATTGTTTCATGCTTGGCTGAGCTGTAAGATGTTTTCTGTCAGGTACATGCAGACATTTATCCCGTTTCATCCCCTCAAACGTGTTCCCTGCTGTAATGAAGCAGCCTGGGATTATCGCCTGTTATCCTATTACCTCTCAGCTTGTAAGCTGTCAGGTGTGGACGACATCAGGCAGTGGGAGCCATTCATACCTGTGTGCAGATATGCCACGACATGCGTTCACACCTGTGCATTCCTCGTCTTGGATTTCTTGGGAAAACATCCCACCTCCAGTCAGGAGAGGGACAGTTGCAGGAATCGTGCATTTCCGCCAAAAACTTTGTAAAACTAAACCAAGGAAAAAAACAAGGAAATTTGTGATCTTGAAAATTTTCTAGAAAAAAGATTTTGAAATTAATCTCTAAATTTTCTAGAGAAACAAGGAGATTTCTGATTTTGAAAAGTTTAAAATTCATAATAAAAAAAACCCCAGAAATGTTTAGATTTATCTCAGAAATTCTGGAAAAAAAACATGGAAATTTGATTTTGAAAAGTCAAAAGCTTTTGAGAAAAAAATCTCTGAAAGTTTTGGAGAAAATACTTTCTAGAACATCTGAGTTTTCTAATTTTATTTATTTAAATTTTTTAGAATATGTCCTTACATTTTGCTAGACAAATTAGTAAGTTTTCTCCTCTTGTTTTTCTCCTTAATGCGCCGTCGTAACGTGGCTCCTGTCATGGGTTTCAGGAATGTTTCCTGCAGACGGCTGTATTGATGAATTGATGCTGTTTGGACTTTGGCTTTAAAGGTTTTGATTTGATTCCAGATCTGCTGCAGACCAGAGTAGAAAAACTCTAGCAGAAGCACATTTCTGCTCTAAGAACGCTGCTTTTCAGCCATATTGAGACACACGGGTCACGATATAAACAGCTGGTTGTTGCTACTGGCAGAAACGCTGCAGGAGAAAACATGTTTTTTTTTTATTATTCAGGTAATGTGTTGCTGAACACATTACCTGTCCACCAGTTGTGTCATTCAAAGTGTTTAATGTACAATTTCCCGCTGCACATGTAGCTGCTCCCAAGTGGGCGGGGCTTGTCTTTAAAACTCAGTCGCTGCCACTTGAACAAGCTTCATGTGTGATTAATGGAAACATCTCAATTGCAAATTTATTTATTTTTTGTCACCATTGGCAGAATATAGACAGTTTTACACATTTTTGTGAAATTGCCTTTGACTGCTGAGATTTAAAGTTACTTCTTCAACCTGATAGATCATGGGGTGTACTTACTTTTTCCTAACAAAGATGGGAAAGATGCTGTTCTTTCTCTGTACTTTGTTTACTGAGTCTGGAAAACGATTGAAAGTCCTGAGGAAATGGAGACGTCTTTAACAGGAACGCTTTAATAAAATCAGAGTTTGTTTTAAACCATTCTGTAAATCCAATCTGTGTTTTCAGTTCAGTTTTACGACTTCATGCTGTGTCTTTTTTTAACGCGACTAAAATCCATTTTCCTCCAGCAGAACGGACAGCGTCTCCGTTTCTCCAGAAACTCCTGGGAATAAAACAAATTTCCTGCTGTCACTGATCGCGCCTCGCCGGCGTTTGATCAGCAAGGCGTCGGTGTATAAATAGGCAGGATGGCGTTGTGGCTGTCAGCAGGCCGCCGGGTACCTGCAGCTGCCAATGGCCTGATTTCAGCCACGAGACGAGCAGCTTCTGCTCCTGTAAGCCTCAGCAGGACATGACTGCTGATTAGAGCAGATCTGAGCCGATGCAGCAAACTGAAAGTTTATCTGACTCGGATCATCGGATGGAGCCGCCCAGAGTAGAAACTGCAGATGCTACATGTGTTAGCTTAGCTTCATGTTGGGTTTGTTGGGCTGGAGCCACCAGATGGAAATATACCATCATTTCATGGTTTTTCTGTCTTATATTTTCTTTTATCCTCCAAAGTAGAGTTACTTTTTTTTTTATAATTTAGGATAATCTAGCTAATCTGTGTTTAAAGCAGATTAATGAAGCTCCATATGTTTATATGAGATGATGAAGGATTTCTGTACAGAAGTTTCCCTTATTCTGTCTGGATGGACAGTTTGGTTGTCTGTCTCTCCATCCATCCGTCCATTTACCTGTCTGTCCGTCCAGTTGTTATTCCATCGATATTTGGTCAAATGTTCATTCGCCTATTCATCCATCTGGTTATCCATTTAGTTCATCCATTCATCCGTCCATTAATTCATCAAGCTCTCAGATCAGCATCTCTGCAAACTGAAAGCTGTTTTCGCTCCAGCGCTGGTTATGATGGGGGGAACAGAGGAGACGCCACACCCATCAAAACAAAGACCTGAACGATGCATCACTTCTAACACTTTAAATGTGTCTGTCAACACAACAGCTGCTCATCCGTTGAGCTTGGCAGCCATTTTTAACGCATGAATTAGATTTTAAAAACATAATCAGAGTAAAAAAACAGTCCAGATAAACTAAGAAAAACCTGGAGAAGAATCCATCAGAACAACTTTAGGAGATTACAAGATTACCAAAATGTAAAGAAAAGAGATTATTTTGGCTCAAACTAGATGTGATCAGAATTACTTAAGCTTTTCTTTTATGAAGCCCAGCCAGATCCATAAGCCTCATAAGATCAGAAATGTTTCTGCTGTTCATCAACAGTTTTTTCTGTATTTTGTTGGTGCTGCCAGTCCGGTTGTGTTTGCAGCGGTTAATTGCGTTACAGCTGCAGGTTTAGCAGCTCTTGTGCAGCTCTCTGTCGGGTGTGGATGCGCAGCGTTAGCGGTTAGCTCGTTTTGATGCCCTCAGGCCAGAAGCTGAGAGGTTGGCCTGTAAACTGAGACATGACGTCACGGCTGCGTCTCTCTTCCTTTAACTGTCAGCACCACCAGCATCAGGCTAACCTTTATTTATTTGTCCACCATCAGAGCTACTCATTAGAATGAGGTCATAGTTTTATGTCTGAAAACAGAAATGTGTGATGAGATCACACCTTGTGCTGTCTGTTTCTGCTGCAGGTTGTAGTTGTTTAAGCCGTAGCATCTCGTTAACGTCGGCCTCCACCCTTTATTCATAAGTAATGAGCTTGCAGCAGGCGGGCAGAGCAGGCATGCTGGCTGGCCGAGGCTCGTCCCGGAGGACCGCAGCCTCTTGTCTCTCTGTAATGACATATGCATCGACCAGCAAGTCGAGGAAATGGGCTAAAAAGAGACTCAGGATTCAGGAAGGCTTTTTCTGCCTGATGGTTTAAGTGTTGAGTTATTTGTTCGATCGCAAATGATCTGAAGTAAAGCAAAAATTGCCCGAAGCATAACAAACTCTTAAAATGTATACAGTTTTAGGATCTCATTATTATTTGTAATACTTTTTTTTAAATTTAAAACATATTTTAAAAATGATTTTTTTTACTAAATATATTTTTTAAATATTTTAGATTATTTTACATTTAAAATTATTTGAAGAAATGAAATGTTTTTTTAAATTATTTTAATTAGTATTATAATATTTTGGTGATCAAAACGATATTTGTATCGGTCCTGATGTTGGAGAAATGATTGATCGGGTATCAGTGACGATGTGCCTGATCCATAAGTCTATGCTTTTTGACGCTTTCTTATTTATTTTATATTATATTTAGAATTCCTAATTCTGCTCTTTGAACCATTTAAATTCAGGTTTATTGCAGTTTATTTTACCAAACTAGTCAACGTATTTGTCAACTTTATTTATCCTAATTTCACTGACTGAACTGATTAGGTATTTTTTATACATGTTTAGTAAATGAAAAGTAAACCAATTTTTAAAGATTTAATTTAATCAATAAAATTGATTTATCACCCAGTCATAGATGTACTTATTTTTGTTTTCATTCTTTACTAATGTAATTGACTAAAGAAAGTATCAGAAAAAGTAACTTAACTTGGTTAGGTTTAATCCTTTAGAGTCGAGTATTTTCCTAAACAGATTTCCACTGAAAGCAATAAATTATCAATAATTTGTCATAATTTCTTAGTAAGAGTTCAAACTTTAATAAACGGCATGTTTGAATTTGTGGTGAATGTCTTTGCAGACTCCTGGTTTATTTGTGTTCAGCAGGCGTTTCTCCTCCTCTGACCTCCATGTTTCTTCCTCCTCTCAGATGACATGGCGTCCTCAGTACCGCAGCTCCAAGTTTCGCCACGTGTTCGGGAAAGCTGCCACTAAGGAGAACTGCTACGATGGCGTGCCGATCACACGCAGCGTCCAGGACAACCACTTCTGCGCCGTCAACCCTCGCTTTGTGGCCATCATCACGGAGTGCGCCGGGGGCGGGGCCTTCCTGGTTCTGTCCGTCCATCATGTGAGTTTGCACTGATTTACCAGGAAGACACGGCTGCTGCACTTCTCCTGTTTTATGAATTCATGAATGATTCAGATGGGAGCTGAATAAATGGAACCAGAGCGGAGTCGATGCGAGTTTAATAATTACAAAGAACTCTCCATAAAAATCGGAGATGAAAGAGCTGGAAGCATCTGTGAGATTGGCGTCTGCACAAGTCCTGCAACAGGATTAATTTAATCTCAGTATTGATGCAGCCGTTCAATAAACGCTTGAGGTTTGTTTGAGAATAAATTTTAGTCAGGAAAGATGGCCTTTATGGAAGAGTGGAGATAGTTGGTATCAACTGGTTACATTTACTCAAGTAGCCTTTTTGGAAAAAAATTCACTTTATTAGCAGTTTTACTACACTGTACTTATTACTTTCACCTGAGTAATTTTATTGTGAAGTAACTTTACTCTTACTTGAGTAATATTTCTGAATTCTCTAACCACTGTGAGTAACTGACTCTGACTGGTTGTTTCTAGGTAGAACTGGATTTTTTTAAATCACAGATTATCGGTCTCATACCGATAATCTGTGCCAGTTTAAAGAAAAAAAAATGTTTTTCTGAAAGTTATTTACTGCAGCTTTAAATAAATGCTCTTTATGTGACATTAGTCCCTCTCTATTAACATGTCAGTGTCATAATTGATCAATTTACATGGAAAAATGTGGAAAAGCCATAAAAGTTTCTTGCTGTGATTATTTTCCGCAGAAGCCTGTTGTAGCTGGAGGGCAACGGAGTTAATAACTGTGTGAATTTTTAATCTTAAACTAAATCCCCTTTTGTGGTGCGATATTTTATGATCGGATTGATCGTTTTTATCGACTCCTCTTTGTTCTTGCAGCGAGGAGGTGGAGCTCTGCTCAGGTTAGAATCTGGCCCCTTTTTTCCCAGCGAGATTCATTATTACAAAATAAAGAAAAAAAAGCTGCGGTGACTGGGGGAATTTTCTGTTCATCTCCAGATTAGAGGGATTTATGGTGCTGAGCTCTTCCTTCTTTCTTCCTGTGAGTTTGCACCAGCCTCCTGGCACGGCTCTCGGTTGCATAGGAGCTCAGGAATGACTGATCTCATCTCTCGACCCTCCCTTATGTCTCGAGGAGGTGAAACTTTCTCTCTTCACCATCCCACCGCTCTGTGCAATCAGAAACATGCATGTAAACCACATAAACTGATAATCTGAGGGCTGACTCTACCTGCTGGGTTTGCAGCCTGCAGGCCAGAGAGCGCTCTGTTCCCACATAAATACCAGTTACAGACTCGGTTTGATCTGATATGAAGGGAAATGTCAAAAAGTTTTGTTTTGGTGTCAAAACAGGAATCCATGTGATCAGTCTGACACCTCTGTTCTCTCTGTGCATCAGGCTCACTGGCTTTTCAGCCATAATTATCTTAATTTTTTTTCATTTTAATTCCTCACAAAACGATTTGTGATGATTTATGTGGAATAAGGCAGCAGGAAGTCGTGTTACGTGTCTGGATCTGTCAAGTCTGGTGAAGTCTAATAAATGCCTTGCAGGGACATTAATCTGAGCAATGCTGCATGGATATTACAATAAAAAAATACCTGGCAGATGTCTGAGAGTTGGAAAGGAGTTTTTTCTTTCACCTGCGTTTACCTCCAAACCAAACCGTACATCTGTGTGAACATGTCTGGGGTTTCTCTGGAGCTGCAAACAGGGAAAAAAAAATCCACAAATCAAAGCGTGCATCGTTGTTAGGTCGCCTTTTGTGGAAAAACTGTCTGAATTTCTCTTAAATCTTCCCCCATCCTGAAACACAACACTGCATGGAACCATGAAATGTCACTGAAGTCACCGGAGACTTGAGTCGGACTCTCTTTGGGTTCAAGTCTTGCCTAAAGAACGGGACTTTGTTTTGTCAACAGGTAATATTGGAGCGGTCAGAAGTCACATACGGGGTTCCCCAAGGTTCAATCCAGGGACCCCTCCTCTTTAAAATCCTCATGTTCCTGCGCCTTTCATAACGAGCAATAAATCATATGCAGCTCTGCGTTACAATGCCACCAGATGATCCTGAACCTAAACATTTAACAGATGCTCAGATGTTTCATGTCTTTCATCAGTTGAATAGAAACAAAATTTAAGTACGATCAAAAGTTGGAGACGGCTAGAAAAACTTATCACAATAGAAGTGTTTAAAATCATAAAAGTCTACCGATAATTAATGAGTCATTTTTTATTAATTTAAATATCTGAAACGTTGCCAGGCTGGTGGATGATCTTTTCTCTTTTATCCACAGTTTTTATTTCACAGAGTCAATGTTTATTTTTAAACAGCTTTAAGGCACAGTGGAGCAAACTTTAAACAGGTTGTTGCTAGGCAACCAAAGAGTGAGAGAGTCAGTTGATTCCAGCAACATTCTGAAGCTGCTCAACCAAACGGCTCTGATTGGTTGAGCTGAAATCTGGGTGCAGTGGCTCAGATCTGAACCTTCAGACACACATGAAGGAGGTTACAAAGTCAGCCTTCTGTCACCTGAAAAACATTTCCAGGATTAAAGGACTGCTGTCTATGCAGAGAAACTCATCCATGCAGCATTCAGCTTCCATTCACCTCAAATCTGAAACAAAACAGCCAAAACACTGAGATCCTTTAAATCAGACTAACCTGTTTAGAGTCGCTTTGATTAATATCAACATGCAGTCCTTTATTTTGCCACTGCAGTGTAATATTTTATGTTTCTGTCATATAACACACTTTAAATTGCCTTTAATGTTTAAATGTTTTGTTCAAATAGACATGCCTGACATTGCAAGGCTAAAGAATTGGTAATCAAAACCGTTTTTAAATGGTCTGAAACTTTTGCACAGTGCTGCATCATGGAGCAGGAAGTGGCTAAGCAGATTAGTTTACATTACACAGGCTCACATGGAAATCAGCCCTGTTCTCTGCTTTGCATTGTGGGACTTTATTAGCTCTTGTTACCTTTGGACACAAATACTCAGACTCCTGATTTCTGCTTATCCATGAGGGATATTATTGATTTTCTCCACAAGAAAGTAAATGACAATCATTTCCAGACTGACGGGGTGTTTCTGTGTGCGTGTGTGTGTGTGTGTGTGTGTTTTGCCAGAAAGGTAAAGTGGACCCTCACCACCCTCGAGTGTCGGGCCACAGAGGAAACGTTCTGGACATAAAATGGAATCCGTTCAATGATCACTGCATCGCCTCCTGCTCAGAGGACACCACGGTATGTGAGCAGGCCTAGTCCAATCATACCCATATATGTGTGCATCTTTATGCAGTTTGGCTTTTCATCCCAAACACTCGGTTTAATATCCCTGAATAGAGCAGTTCATGTTGTACTTTGCCGTAAAATCACAGGTGTTTCTACTTGAACGTCTGCGATTTTATTTCCAAATACAGATTTTCATTTCACTTGGCTTTCTACTAAAAAAAGATTCATTTTACAAAAAGTTAGAACTAATGCACAAAAAATAATTGTATGATGAGCAATTCTGAAATTCAATGCCAGCTGGTGTTATGTTTAAAGACATTGAAAAGTTTTAAAGAACAGGTAAAACTATGTTTTAGTAAATTGCCTACTAGGTAAGCTCCTGGTTGTGTTTAACCATAATCATTATCTGCAGCTTGAGGCTGACATGATTAAAACACTCACTGAAGTAATTCGGCAGGTTAGTGCAGATGAACATTTCTTAAATGAATCCTGTGTGTACAATATTTTTTAAGTGATGTGTTGGAGATATTTGCTTTCATAAATGAGGCCTCAGTGAGACTGAAAGGACATGTTGCAGCATTGCTGGAATATGATCACGTCGCTGTAGGGAGATGGTTTTATTGCCTCGCTTGTTAAGCCGGGCGGCCAGAACAAAGCCCTGCAGACAGAGGAAGAGGCATCCATAAACTGTGCCTCGGGTCAGAGTCTTTTTACTCTCTGCTAAAGGTTTTCGGGTTATTTATCATGGTTTATGTGCGTGCAGGTGAAAGTTTGGGAAATCCCGCCTCACGGCGTGCTGAAGACCCTGACGACGCCGTGGAAAGAGCTGCAGGGTCACAGCCGCAGAGTGGGCATCATCGATTGGCATCCGACGGCCAACAACATCCTGTTCAGCACCGCCTACGACTATCAGGTAACGAACGCCGTCCAAGGCGATAAGGGTAACAAAAAGCTGATTGTGAAATTTATTACAGAACGTTTATAGCAACGCAGCCAAACAGGTTTCAGGAATTAGATTTTTAAGGTGATTGTCGCCGGGTGACTTTGAGAGGACTCACGGCTCGTTTGGAAAAAGCTGGAGTTCTGATGTTTTTTTTAATGAATAAAGGAAATAAATACATTTTGTAATTCAATTCCTTATCTGGCTACTTCATTCATCTATCCGTCTCTCCCAGCCTCCTTTTCTTTTAAGAGTGTATTTCCCATAAATTACACTTGAAAGTTTGTATTTAATCTTTAAAACTTTAAGAGCCCTGGAGGTTGAGAAACCAGCGTGTGTAACTGTTCATTCTCTGTGGCGTTTCTGAGTAGGTTGGACCGGAGGTAAATACTTTTATCTGGATTTCTGAAATTCTTTGGAGAAAACACATTGTTTCATCTTTTAGTCCAGATAACAAAGGGAAGTTCAAATAAAACACGGTCCGGCATGTTCCTTTCAACTAAAGCAACTCTTTTAAGCTTTTGCACAACTGCGTCTCGTTTTCTGGCACAAACTGAAGAATGTGGATATATTTCTCTTCACTTTAGATGTTAAGCTTTTGTTTTAACTGATATTGACTGGATCCTGGCTTTCTGCCTAACCTTCTGCCCCCTTTTCCGCCCTCCAGATAGCTTAGGTCAGTTAAATACTTGGTTTTATCTGAATCACAGAGAATCAGTTCTTCCCTTTAGAGCCTCTAAACTGTGTAAAAAAACTAACTAAACACATCAATCATTTTATTATGACGGCATATTTAACATATTGTTCCATAAAGATGGGCTGATGTTGGCAACTGGAAAAAAAGCAGGAGATTTAGCCAGGGTGTGCAGACTGTTATATGTGCTGGTGTACATTGGAAACTGGGTTTGAAGTGTAACTGATCCCACCTGAAGATGCATTTCAGCTGCTTTGACATTATGGTCAGCGACTTTTCTCTTCGACTCGTGACTTTTTTTTTCCTGCTGTGTCTGAATGAAATGTTCTTACACCCGAACCTGGAGCTGTGATGTAAACATCAACTTTTACTTTTGTGGCCAATAGGAAAATGAAGCTGCAGTGGCCATCGTTCAACCCAGAGAGGGCAGCACTGAG